>CM052446.1:27453147-27513942 GCA_028533085.1 Varecia variegata
AGGGTGGGGGGAGGGGAGTAAGGATAGATTTATATTAGTTGAAAAAGCAGGTTCTGGTTAGTAGTATGTTGTTATGCCTCATTTGGTCAAGTTTATAGATTGTAGTGCTTTCATTGATACATTCATGTATTCATTTGAATGTTGTCTAAACTGTTTAAATTGATGAATGCAGAAGTTTATTTGCTCTGCATACAAATGGTTACAGATTTTCTTTCTTTTTTTCCCTTTTTTTATTTCAATAGATTTAGAATGTACAAGTTTTGTTTGTTACATGGATGAATTGTGTAATACTGAAGTCAGGGCTTTCAGTGTACCTGCCACCAGAATAGTGTACATTGTACAAGGCAGGTAGAATTTTATCCCTCACTTCCCTCCCATCCTCTCCTCTTTTTAGTTTCCAATGTCTATTATACCACTTTATTACCATATATATACCCCTCATTTAGCTCCCACTTGTCAGTAAGGACATGAAGTGTTTGTTTTTCTATTCCTAAGATACTTCATTTAGGATAATGGTCTCCAGTTCTACCCAAGTTGCTGCAAAAGACATTATTCAATTCCTTTTATGGCTGAGTAGTACTTCATGATGTATGTGTGTGTGTGTGTATACAAACACATAAAATTTTCTTCATCCACTCATCAGGATGGGCACTTAGGTTTGTTCCGTATCTTTGCAATTGTGAACTGTGCTATGATAAACATTAGGGTGCAGGTGTCTTTTTAATAAAATGACTTCTTTTTCTTTGGGTAGATATTCACTAGTGGGATTGCTCAATTGAATAGTAGATCTATTTTTAGTTCTTTGCGGAATCAACATACTGTTTTCCAAAGAGGTTGTACTAGTTTACATTCTCACCAACAGTGTATAAGTGTTCCCTTTTTACAGCATCTAGCCAACATCTATTGTTTTTTGACTTTTTGATAATAGCCATTCTGATAGAGGTAGCCATTCTAACTACAATGAGGTATCCACAGGATATCCTTGTCTTCTTCCAGTTCTTAGGGGGAATGCTTCCAAGTTTTCACCATTCAGTATGATATTAGCTGTGGGTTTGACATATATACCTTTTATTATTTTGGAGTATGTTCCTTCTGTGCCTAGTTTTTTTGAGGGTTTTTGTCATGAAGAGAAGCAATATTTTATCAAATGCTTTTTCTGCATCTATTGAGATGATCATATGGTTTTGTTTTTAATTCTGTTTATGTGGTGAATCACATGTGTTAAACTATCCTTTTATTCCATGAGGTGAAACCTACTTGATCATTTTGAATTCTCTTTTTGATTTGCTGAAGGATTTGGTGTGCTAGTATTTTGTTCAGGATTTTTGCATCTATGCCCATTAGGGATATTGATCTATAGTTTTCTTTTTTTCTTGTGTCCTTTCCTGGCTTTGATATCAAAGTGATACTGGCTTCATAGAATGAGTTAGGGAGGATTCCCTCCTTCTCAATATTACGGGAACAGTTTCAGTAGGATAGATGTCAGTTCTTTGTAGGTCTGGTTGAATTTGGTTGTGAATTTGTGTGTTCTGGAGATTTTTTGTTGTTGTTGTTGTGAGATTATTTTTATTACTGTTTCAATCTCGCTACTCATTATTGGTATGTTCACAATTACTATTTCTTATTTATTCAAACTTGGGAGCCTGTGTGTTTCCAAAAATTTATCCATATCCTCTATGCACAGAGGTTTTCATGGTATTTATGGGTGACTTTTTGTATTTATATGGTATCAGTTGTACTGTCTCTTTTTAAACTTCTGATTGAGCTTATTTGAGTCCTTTTTCTTCAATTTCTGGTTAATCTAGCTAATGGTCTATCAATTTTATTTATGTTTTCAAAGAACTAACTTTTGTTTAGTTGATCCTTTGTGTTTTGGGGGAGGGTCCATTTTGTTTAGTTCTGCTGTTATATTTGATATTTCTTTCCTTCTGTTAGCTTTGGGTTTGGATTATTCTTCTTTTTGTATTAAATAGTTCCTTGAGATGTGACATTAGGTTGTTAATTTGTGATCTTTCTGCCTTTTTGATGCAGGCATTTAAGGATATAAATTCCCGATTAGCACAGCTTTTTCTGTATCCCAGAGATTTGGGAAGCTTGTGTCATTTTTGTGATTCAATTAGACAAATCTTTTAATTTCCATCGTGATGTCATCATCGACCCAGGATCATTCATTAATTTCCATGTATTGGTATAGTTTTGATAACTCCTTTTGGAATTAATTTCTACTTTTATTACAGTGTGGTCTGAGAAGATACATGATATTATTTTGACTTTTCTGAATTCGCTGAGACCTGTTTTGTGTCCTAATATACAATTCATCTTTGAAAATGTCCCATGGACTGAGAAGAGGAATGTATATTCTGCAGTTTGAGGATAGAATGTCTAACAGACATCTACATTTGTTCTAAAATCCTGTTTAAGTTCTGTGTTTCTTTGTTGATTTTCTGCCTTCATGATCTATCCAATTCTGTAAGTGGAGTGTTGAAGTTCCTGGCTATTATGATGTTGCTTTTTTTTTTTTTTTCCTTGCTTAGATCTAGTAGAATTTGTTTTATGAATCTGGGAGCTCCTGTGTTAGGTACATATATATTTAGGGTTGTTATATCATCTGTTGAATTGGTACCTTTATCATTTTATAATGACCATCTTTGTCTTTTTTTAACCATTTTTGATTTAAAGTCTTTTTTATCTGATACGAGAATAGCTACTCCTGCTTACTTTTGGTTTCCATTTGTGTGGAATATTTTTTTTTCCATTCCTTTACCTTGAGTCTATGAGAATCTTTGCAAATTAAGTAGATTTCTTAGGGACAGAATATATTTGAGTTGGTTTTGATTATCCATTCAGCCAATCTGTGTCTTTTAAGTGGAGCATTAAGACTGTTTACAGTCAATGTTAGTATTGATATGTGAGATGCTGTTCTGTTCATCATGTTGATTGTTAACTAGTTGTGTTGTTTTCTCTCGTGTTATTTTTTTATAAGAGCTGTGTGTTTTAATTATTGGGTGTTTTACACTAGCGGGAATCAAGCATATCTTGTAGGGCAAGTCTAGTGGTGACAAATTCCCTTAGTGTTTGCTTGTCTGGGTAAGAGTTTATTTCATCTTCATTTATGAAACCTAATTTTACAGGATATAAAATTCTTTACTGGCAATTATTCTGTTTAAGAAGACTAAAAATAAGACCTTAATCGATTCTGGCTTATTAAGTTTCTACTGAGAAATTTGCCATTGAGCTGATGGGTTTTCCTTTGTAAATAACTTAATGCTTTCATATTGAAATTTGTAGGATTTTCTCCTTCACTTTGACTTTGGTCAGACTGATGACTATGTGCCTTAGTGATATCCTATTTGCCATGAATCTTCCAGGTGTTTGATGACCTGGATGTCTAAATCTTGTATCTAGATGTCTAAATCTCTAGTGATACCAGGGAAATTTTCCTCAATTATTCCCTCAGATAGGTTTTCCATGCCCTTTCTAAAGTTTTTCTTCTTCTCCCTCAGGAATACCTATAATTCCTACATTTGTTTGCTTTACATAGTCCCTTATTTCTCAGACAGATTGTTAATTCTTCCTGATTCTTTTTTTCTACATTTTTTGACTGACTGAGTTGATTTGAAAGCCTTGTCTTCATGCTATGAAATTCTTTCTTCTGCTTGGTCTAGTATGTTGTTAAAAATTCATGCTGTATTTTGAAATTTCCTCAATGAGTCTTTCATTTCTAGAAGTTCTGTTATATTTTTCTTATATTATCTGTTTCTTTATGGAACTTTTCATTCATATCCTGAATTATTTTTTTGTTTGTTTGTTTCTTTGTATTGGTTTTCCACTTTCTCATCAATCCCATTGATCTTACTTGCCATCCATATTCTGAATTCTGTATCTGACATTTCAACAATTTCCTTTTGGTTGGATTATGTTGTTGGAAAACTATAGTGTTCCTTTGGAGGTGTCAGGATAGCCTGTTTTTTCATATTGCCAGAGTTCTTATGCTGGTTTCTTCTCATCTGAAACCTCTTCTTTCAGTTCAAGATAGGTAGTTTTGTGGTACAACTGTTCTCCTCTCCTGGGAACTCTGTTGCTCAGTGAAGAGAGGGAGAGATGCCCAGATGGCATGCTTGAGTTTTACTCTGAAAGAATGACCAGGCAGGACAGGGGCAGGTGCATAGTGAGGCTTAAAACTGCTGCTTTCCTGCATTTTCCTGTTCTCCTGTGGCTGTCACAGGTGGTTGGTATATAGGGCATGAACACTCACCCTGCTTAGGTCCATCAACAGCTGTAGGAGGTTGACTTGGGGTGGTATGAGCATTTTTCCCACCCTGCTCCAGTGGCAGTGGTGTTTGTCACTGCATAGCAGCCTGAGTGTTCGTCCTGCCCAGGTCTGTTGGCAGTGGTGGGAAGGTATCATGCAGTAATGGGAGCATTTGCCCTGCCAAGGTCCACTGGTGTCAGAATTACCCAGGCAATGACAACAGCTGCTGTACCACTCAGATGGCAACAGCAGATGCCTGAGCCACAGGTGCTTTCTCCATCTGGGTCCTGTGGCAGCTGTGGCTGGCAGGGTTTCCCAAGCAGTGGCAATGGGCACTAGATTCATGGGCATGTGCTCTGCCCAGGTTGCCCAGCAGCAATGGTGCCAAGCAAGAGTTCCCATCCTCCCTGCTCCCTCCCCAGCCCAGCAGAGGTGATGGAGAGGTAGCAGCAATGGATCTGATCCCAGGGTAGATACGATGCTCTGGGGCTGGGACCTCAAAATGGCACCAGCCACAGTACCCAAGGTTTGTAAGCCAACAGGACCAAACTGTGCCTTATCTTTGGAGCAATGCCACCACCACACAGTGTCTAATCAACTCCCTTTGTCAGGCCAGCAGCCTGCTGTGGTAGAGAGGCTCTCTCACAACTCTGATTTCAATGTCTATTTGGGAAGTGTGGAGCCCCAGCGTTCTCTCCTCTGTCCCTTCCCCACATGTGGGTGCCTTCCCCAGGTATCTCCGATCCTGCCAAGCAGGTTGGCCCACTCCCTCTCCTTCATTTTGGGAATCTCTTATCACCTCTCTGTCAATTACCAGTGGTCTCTCTTAGACCATCAATGCAAAGGTGAATATCTACTCACCATTTTCGATACTCTTCCTGAAAGTGGTGTGTACCAGCTGCTTCTAGTCTGTCATCTTGCCAGTCTCCTTCAAAGATAATTTATAATTTTTTGTGTTAACTTTTAGTATAGTCAGAAATAGTATTTAATTATCATGATCATTAATATTATAGGTTAACCCTAATTAAGACATGCCACTTTAACATAAAAAGTAGAATGTATAAATATATTTCATAAGCCAATAATTTTGTCCATATGTTTGTTGATATAACTTCTGAGCCTTTATAGGGAAAAATAAATTCATGAAAAGTTAAGCACATTACTTTAATGCTTTTGCTGAGTGAATAATTATATTCCATCAAATGTAACACTAATACTGCATTTTGACCTGCTTAGTAAAAACTAAAACCACTATTTTTTATGAAGAACATTTCTGAAATATTTAATTCATTTTCAGACAGGACCTGTGTTTTTCAGTGTTAATTCAAATTTCATTTCAAGAATCCACTAATCGATGTGTTGCCTCCCGAAGAACAAGTGTAAAACCTATAAGTCTTAATCTAATTTGCAGTCTCAGGTTTACAGGAAATTTTAGTTGAAATAGGTCAATAAGATCAAAATATTAATTACTAAAAGGTCAAGGCTGTATGGGAATATTACATACCTTCTTCTACAAGTAATCAAAGCTAAAAATGGAAGACTCATGCAAACTAAAGCAGAACATGATTCAGATACTAAAAGTCAAAAGCCAAACAAACACTTCTGCCCCTTGCAGAAAGAAATCATTGCTTTAAAAACCAAGGACAAAGAGATAAGCTTAAATAGAAGCCAAAATAATGATCTTCCATAAATAGTGGCTCTTGTGATGAAGCCTCAGGAGCCAAGGGCAAGAATTCTTTTAAGGTCCAGTTTTCTTACAGTCTCATGGCTTAAAGTAATGAAAGTTCTGTGGATAATATAACTTATAACTTACCTAAATGAATTAAAAACTGGATTCCCTTACAAAAAAAGAAAATTAAAATAAAATTTCCTACATTGTCTTTGGCTGCCTGTGGATTCCTACACAGTATTGGATTTAATCTCAACCCCAATATGCAGATAAAGGACAGGAAAGATGAAATTTCCAAATATTAGGATATAGTTAGCACCTAATATACACTGCTATGATTAATCACTGTAATAACATCTTGAAGAATATAAGTGTTTGCAAAAGCCATGATTTAAGTTGATATATACGGACCTAAAATGTCATATTGACTCTCTGCTTTATAGACCCTATGGATAAATGACTTAAGCTTTTTTAAAACACCATTTTGTTTATCAACTTGTTATTTTTGAACATTACGTATTTTTTGTAAGTCCCGGATATATAGAACTCTGGAAAAACTCAGTTTATAATCCTATTTTACAAATGTTTGTTAAATTTATATTTCACTAAATTTTCTGTAATTTATAAGAACAAATGCTAAAGTCAAAAATGTTAATTAGGTAGGATGGAAAAATCATGCAGATTAAGCGAGTGAACATCACAAGGGATTGGTGGTAGCTAACAAAGAGCTTTTGTCTTTTTTATTCTGGTTGTGGAGGGGAATCTAGTGCAAGTGCTCTAATCTATCAGTTGCAGCCAATTTGGGGAGAGAAATCTGATAACTTTGATTTGTCAGAAAGCAGACACAGAGAAGATGCTCTCCCCACTGGATTTAAAGATGCAAAAATAACAAAAGACTTTTGAGGTTTTGATAACAGTTAAAATTCTGATCTAGAAGTTGTGATGATGCAGTTAAGAAAATTTAGCATGGGGTTTAAAATTTTAGACAAATTTGAGATAACACAGAATTATAGGAAACAATGACTAAAAATAAAAACCTAACCATATGTAGGAAGTCAGAACTCATAAAAAGAACATCCCATATTCCAGGCTTCACTAATTTAGACTAATTTTGATCACAGAAAAACATCACTTAAAATCAACTTAAACATTACTTCTGTGCCATCTAGTCTTTATTCTTCCTGAAAGAGATTTGGCACTCTTAGGCACGTTTTCTAGAAAAGCAGCCATATATTCAATGCTTTTTTGGCAGAGGAAAATCAAAAGCTTTTAGCACTTGCTGTGCCAAACTCAGAGTTGGCATTACCACAAAACACAATTACCAAAATAGGTAATTTGTCTGTTTTGAATAACCCCATCATAGATGACACACATATATATGGTGATGACTTGGAACAATGGTGTAACAATCTATGAATGAGAAGATAGAAGATAGCTCTCTGGTAACTGAAGTTTAGATTTCATATAAAATTTAATATGGCTCATCATAGTAAATGATTATGTAGAATATCATTTTATAGAGTTCTCCTTCAACTATATTTTTATATTGTTGATCAGATCCATAATTCTTTCATTTATTCATCTTTTCTTATTAATTAAATTCACACGTATGGAGTGCCAGTTAGATGCCATGTGCTGGCCACTCGGCATCACTCTGTTTTCTCAGTGAAAAGGACACTTTCAGGCATCTCAAAAATAAGTTGATAAATAAAATGAAAATATTAAAGTCATCTAATCCCTTTTTGTATTTATGAGTAGTAACTGAATAAAATATTTTCATATGCACATAACATTTATTTAATTATGAATTTGAGGTAAAATTCATGCTGATTTGAAAACTGGCTTGTCTCATATTGAGTTTCTGACTCTTGAGTATGTCATGGGAAGAAATTCTACTTGGCATCTGTTGAGCAAGTAGCATCTGTTGCCTGTCACCAGGAGTAGAAGTCTGAACACCTCTGCTCACTGTATCTTGGCATCAAAGCACCCAAGGAAAACATAATGCAGTCAAGCACTGGGCTGAACAATGCTTAATTACATAGAGATAAGACAAAGCAAGATCAGCTTCAGTAGTGGGTGTCAGTCCCCCATGGCCTTAGGGTCTCTCCCAGCAGCTGATATGGGGCCATTCGCCTGCACATTCGCCATTCGCCTTCTTGTGCTGAAGAATGAAGGACTCCAACCCCTCACCATAGAGAACGAATACAGCAGTAGGGTTGACCAGGTACCATATGATGTGAATGCTTAAGCAGAACAAAGGAGTTTGCATTGAGTTTGGAAAAAGAAAAGATATTCTCACAAAGTGATAAGTCTAATACAGGCTGTGAGGACTCTTTATCTTTTGGTAAGGAAGTGTCCAAACCCAAGGCCCATTCTTATTCAGCCAGCTAGGGTTCCGGTCGGAAGGCTACATGCACAAGACTGCCTTTCTCAACGGCATCATTGACCTCCAGTCATTCAATGTGTTTACCAGAAGATCCCCCTATCCCTTATCAACATGGTTGCTTCATTTTATCCTCTATTCTTAAATTCTTATTTCTCAGGCACTGAATATTTGTTTTTTTAATGATATTATCGATACTGTCCTTTTGTATTTTAATGAGCTATGTGTGATATCACTCATTTTTTAATATTTAATACTGTGATTGCTCATACATGCTGCTACTTTCAGTTCATATCCCTAATTCAATCTATGTTTGTACAGAAGGAATTATCATGTCCTTATTTTAGCACAGAAATACCTAATTGATATTTTCTCCCTACATAAAGACATTTTTCTAGCTAAGTAGCTGACTTCATCATGTCCAAAGATATTATTGACATTCCTACTCCTGTATTTTTGATAAAGGGATCACATCTATTTGAAATGATATTTCTATCTACATTTGTGATTAAAGATCCACCCCTCCTACATCATGGATCTTTCCCCTCTAACAGCCCAAAGTTATTTCTTCTTCTAGATAATTGTCAAAACACTTGTTTGACTCTTGACACACCTGTCTGGTAGAGTTGTTGCTACCTTGAGTCTTAATGTCTAGCTCAGTACTAGGCTCAGAAAAGCTACATATACACACAAAATTATCATGGTGGATCACATTAGCTTGCATTTATTTAACATATTTTCTGTCCCCTGGTGTCCTTTGTAAAAGGAGTGATAAATAGTACAGTTTTGATGTGGAGAAACTATAGAGCAGTATTTTTAAGGTGCATTCTAGGAATGCTAATCTAGCAAGATGCTTACATAAAAAATATTCATGGTCTCACTGTGAGAAGTGTAAAACCCACATTAATCAGTATGTTTACACAACATGCCCCAATTTGGTTTAAATATATTTCCTCTTTAGTACTCACAAGTTCTTTGGAGAAGATTATATGTTACAGAGATGATGTGTCCGGAGAGGCAGCTTCATCAGAGTCCCTGGTGATATGAAGGGAGTGGTCAAGATGTTGGAAGGAGAGCTAAGTGAGTGCAAATATGACACCTTATCATATCGGCCTAAGTTTGACTTTGCCCTGCCATGAGAAATTTGGAATTTGAATGAAGAATTTGCAAACCCTCCCTTCACTCTGATTCTGTACACTGTTATTCTCTGGAATATATACAATTTTACCCAGTATCCCTCATGTACATTGCACATACAAGCTGATGTGCCTAAGTATTGCTGAACTAACCGGTGTAATCATGTTGAGGATATCCTCTGGTTGTTTGGTTCTTAAGTAATTGTAAAGCAGTTAAGTATTTATAAAACCTATATATATGAATATATATTAATACATATATAAAAGGGCTGTCTGGAAAGTATCCAGCCATGTAATATGTTCTTGTTATATTATAATAACAATGACTGGATACTCTCCAGACATCCCTCATATATGTACACACACACACACACACATACACGCACACACATATACACACACACACACATATATATATATATATAATTTAATACTGTCTACAAAATGGTGAAAGACATTATTCCCCATATTTCACCGTATGCAGGAGTCACAAAAGCTAAGTTCTTGGCCTGGTACCTGTCACTTGGGTCAGTATGCAGGTGGGGCTACAGGGCAGGGCACTTGAATTAAAATGAGAAAGGTGTGATTTCAGGACTCGGTCAATTAAGAGCTGGGTAATCTTTAGTAAGTCAACGCATTTCTCTATAAATGTAGAAAATAATAAATAGGTGTCCTATGTATTTCTCAGGTTTGTTATGAAAATCAAATAAGAACATGGCTAGATGATTATAGTAAGGCTCAATTATTATGATTTTATGATTTTATTATGATTTATTTTCATTTCAAATTATCTAACATCCTTTCTTCCAAAAGACTAAACTGCTATTTTTCTTGCCCACTTGCCTGAATCTTTTTGAAGCTGAACAATGCAACTTTCTATTCAGAGAAATTACTCTAGATTTTGAAATTTTTTAATGTAAGCACTAATTTATTTTCTCATTTTTGCCACTTTTACCTACATATTCCCTGAAAAAATTAAAACATAGTGTCCAGTAAGTGATTTAAAATTTTTCCCCATGTGTTTGGATTAGAAACTACATATCTATAGCAGTGGTTGTTAAAGTTTTAGTATCCGTCAGAATCACCTGGAGGGCTACTGAAAGCCTTTGCAGGGCACCTTCACCAGTTTCTTATTCAATAGGTCTGGGCTAGGCCAAAGAATTTTATTTCTAACAAACTGTCAGGTGATGCTGACTGTGCTGGTATGGGACTGCATTTGAGAATCATTGAACTATAGTAGTCTCCCTATAATAAACATCTCTGAGTCTAATTTCTCATTCTTTCAATCCATACCTTCCCATTCTCTGTCCTATATTAAAAAATTATTCTCCCCCAAATTATTTTTACAATGTATGTTTGGCTCTATTATAATGTAAAATTTAAAACAGTGCTAAAACCATGTTGTAACAAAAGGGTAGAAACTCATGAAAAGATCAGCCCTGTCTTCATTCTCATAATTCAAATAATTGAGCTACTAGCTTTTCTCTGGTGGCACACACCCAAATATAGATGCAACTGCAAATTTCCAGGCCATTTGTCAAGACTTGTTTTTATTTTTAAGAAGTAATAACATAATTGGGGACCAAGACCCATTTTTCACGTGAGAAGTAATAGCTAGGCTGCTCCAGGATGAGTCAGTTGGATGAATTATATGTAAGGAATAGTATGAACTAGAATAGGGGTGGCTATGGAAGATAAGGAGGAAAAAGAGATTTGGCCTGGTCAGTGATTCTAGCTTAAAGTTGTACTTCTAACATACTTTAAACATATGATTCCTGCTTTATTTCAAAATATGAAAAGGGTAATAACATAAAATAAGAAGCAATTTGTAAATATAACATTAATTATGTGTCTGAACTTCAGAAATGATTTGGAATAGACATTTCATAATTAAGAAAGTACTTTTATCCTGAAGAACAGTTGGTTGCAAAACCAATAATGACCTAACACAGGAGAGTCAGTAGTTATCTTTGTTCTTAGAAATTCAGAAAAGGCACGTTTCAATTTGGCTGTCAGAAAGGAATGCATAACATAAGAAAAAGGCATGATTAGCAGTTAATTTAAAGTAACTGAAGTGGATTAGCCCTAGTCAAGTGAACAGTTTTATTTTTGTTGCTGTCTTTAGTAATCACACATGTATGAGTCATTTAAAAGCCAATCTGGTTGGTTCTGTGCATGCTGTTTTATTATGTTTTTTCTTTGCCAGCATGAATTTACCCTTATATGCTTCACATCTGTTCTTTGTAATTTAGTGATTATGTGAAGGCCTCTGTGTCCTCCTCATTTTTTTCAAAAAAGACAATGGAAAGCTTAATTTGTATGAGATTTAAGGAATAGTCTAGATTTCTAAGGTTCTTTGGTTATTTACAGACTCTCTTTACAAGTGGGTATCAAATCTTTTAAAAATATTAAACATTTAAATATGGTCAAATTATTTTCTATAATCATTGAAATTTAGGTTATACAGTTTGATGGATTGTCCTTGATTTTTTTTCAAACTATTGCCAGTGTTTTAACCATTTTGCTTTTTAGCCCAAGATAGACCAGGTTCATTGTAATAACCATATGTCCCACTCTCAGGACAGTTCCTGTTGGTACCTGTTATCCTAATGTAATTATTAATATTCCTTTTTTTACTCTCAAAATTGTACACAAGTGGATGACCAATTATATAGTCACCCTAGTGATGAAGCATGACTATTGAATAAGTAAGGTGACAGGTTAGATGATATGATTTTAAACCACTATGGATGAGGTCTTAGTATAGGTGGCTGCTAATTTTTAAATTTGTAGGAATCAAAATCAAAGGTTTAGGAAATAATCTGTATTATAAACACATAGTAATTATATGACATTCTGCATTTTAGGTTATATTTATGGTTTATATACATATATATGTAGTCTGGTACATTTTAGTTTATTGGGCACAGTGCTAAGCAGAACACTAGTTAATCTGTTCCACTACCACTCTTAGAGAAATGCTTTCTCACTTTTGTGATCCAGTGTACTTTTTTCCTTTCATATTTATTAATAGCATCTCATCTTGCCTACTGTAGGTATTCAATATATACTGTATTGATTTCTACCTGACTCATGTATACAGAAACCCATGACATCATCTAATTTTATTTGAATCAGTTACTTTAGAGAGCCAGCTGCTTGATAGAGGTGAAATAAATTATCCTTACAAGTGAGTAGAAAACTTTTTACCTTGCATTATGAACAATTTCACATGTTAGCTGAAATGCTCGATTTCCTACTGAGGAATACTCTAGACAGTAAGAAGTCTCTGTGTCAACATCCTATACTTGCTTTTGTTGATAAGGTTCCAAAAAGATCTGGTGCTGTGAGATAATATGAACAGAAAATGACACCGAGAATAAGAAAAGGGATTGACCCTCTGACCACGGACATGTTTCTAATGTTCTCTGTGTTTCTTTTCACTCAAAAGAGATCAGGACTTACCTAAGCTGCATAAGAAGTAATGAACATTTTTATATAGAGACTTTGGTTATTACAACTACCAAAAGAATAAAAAAAAATCTATCTGCTTTCTAAATTAATGATCTTGACACATTCTTCTTAAGCAACCTGTAGTTGTCTGCCTACATACAAATAATATACTTAAATAGTTTCAGTAAAGCATTCAGTGAGGACTATAGCTGATTCGAATGTGAAAGAGTGTCATTTTCTTGGGAGTTATTCATAGCAGTGGAAAGGGCACATTGTACTCACTTACAGGGCTTTCAGCCAATGCTCATTAAGTATTACTTTGTAGAACATAGTATCATTCTTAGAACTACCAAGATTATAGATACTGTGAGCTATCCATTTCACAAATTATAAATAATGGCAAATACCTCTTAGAATTCAGACTGTATACTCTAACAGATAGAGACATTTCTGAGTGACTGAGAGATCTGTTCTGTAGATAGAGCAATCAATCTTAAGTGCAGACATATTTTAAGATCACCCAGAGTGTCAGAGTTTCTTACGCTTCTAGAGTAACCTAAGATGATTTCTAAGGAAAGTCAGTGCAGGACTCTTTAAATGTGGTTATTTTTCATTTACAGATAAACCTAATTGAGAGGCTGTGTGTATTTGTACTGTATGTGTGTATGCATATATGCCTATGTTAGGACAATACTATGGAAAATATTTTTTAAAAGCTTAATATGGTCATTTAAACCCTTAATTTAAAAAAATTTAGGTAAAAATATACATATACAATTTACCATCTTTATCATTTTTAAGTGTATAGTTCAGTGGTAATAAATACATTTATATTCTTTTTTAAAATACTTAACAATGATTCCTTGCCATTGTTGATTGCATGGAACCATTGACAAAAATGATATCTATTCATCCAAAGGAAGGAAAAAGAGAGAGAGACAGTATGAAAAGGAGCATGTGTCATAGTCTTGATAATATAAACTTTAAGGTATTTTTGCACTATACCAAATAATATTGTTATATAGAATGTCCCATTATAAGTCAGAACTAATATATACAGAAAAAAAATCAAAGGCTTAAGTAAATTTAATGTTTGTCAAGAAAAAATGTAAGGTAATATATGTAACAGAATGGCAAAGATTTTTACACTTAAATTGTTCTTTGGGAAATCTTGTATTTGGAAGAAATAAATAGATTACTGGTGTTAAGAAAATTTAATTGGGAGACCATTAGGCTGAGATGGCTCAGTGCTGTGGGTTTCTATGTAAGCAAACTGAAACCCAATGTAACCAGTAAAACATAACTTAAGTTTAATTAACCAGAAACTGCCAGCTAACCTAGATCCCTCGCATGCGCAGTTTACAGTAGGTTGGAGCTCCCATGAGAATCTAATACCTTCGCTGATCTGTTGGGAGGCGGAGCTTATGCCGTGACGTGAGCGATGGAGGGGAGGGGCTGTAAATACACGTGAAGCTTCACCAGCTGGCTTACTGCTCAACTCCTGCTCTGCGTTCTGGTTCCTAACAGGCCACTGACCAGTACCAGTGCACGTCCTGGGGTTGGAGACCACAGCACTGGAGACTTTTCTCTGAATCATACCCCAATAAGGCACATACCTAGCTGTAGATAATCAAATGATTTCTTTGCTTTGCTTCCATGTTCAGCCTATAAAAGCCTCCTGGCTCATGCTTCTACAATGGAGTTGTTGATCCAGTTTTGAGTGCTACTTGATCCTGAATCTTTTAATGCCCAAATAAACTCCGTTAAATTTATTTTGTTTAAAGATTTCTTTTTAACAATGTGAACTCTTCAAACATTTTAAAAAGGTAAGAATATTAAAGTTCCAATTGAGAAATATGGGGGAGAGAGAAAGAAGAAGGGGAAAAAAATCCCACAAAATCCCAAGTGATATGTGACAGAGGAGATGCAGACAGTATCACCTCCCAAAATCCCTATTATCCCAGTCAGTGGAGGGGCAAATGAAAATGTGAAATGTTGAAAATAAACACCCCACTCTCCTATGAAATTTTCTGTAGAGTCAAACACAACACACACACGTACACAAACATACACTAAAAACAACAGAAATAAAAAATTTTTGAGAAAATAGATGCATTTTGAAATGTTTTTTAAATGCCAAATTTGGCATTTACATTTTTGCCAGGCAAAACATAAACTAATAAAGTAGTACCAGCCACTAGAGAACTAGGGTTGATATTTGAGCTACATATGCAAAAAGATTGCCATATGGAACTTGTTAAATCAATATTAAGGATCATTTTGTCAGAATATCATGAAAATCCTGAGTTAACAGCACCTATACAGTATGAAAAATGACTTATTAAGTAATATTTTAAAGTACTTGCTTTCAGCCTACTGTAGTTAGTTTACAAGAGTGTTAACAATTTATTGAAGTTTGCTAAGAAAAATCTCTCTTGGGTATCTATGAGATATCTGATGATTGTACACACATTATGCTTTATCTCATAACCTAGAGAGGAAGAAAGAAACACTTTATTATCTTGAGTACATAGGAATTTTTTTTTTTTGAGACAGTCTTACTCTGTCACCTGGGGTAGAGTACAGTGGCATCATTATAGCTCACTGCAACCTCAAACTCCTGGGATCAAGTGATCCTCCTGCCTCAGCCTCCTGAGTAGCTGGGACTACAGGTGTGTGCATGACGCCTGGCTAATTTTTCTATTTTTAGTAGACATGGGGGTCTCACTGTTGCTCAGATTGGTCTCAAACTCCTGAGCTCAAGCAATCCTCCCGCCTCAGCCTCCCAGAGTGCTAGGATTATAGGTGTTGAGCTGCTACGCCTGGCTGTTAATAGTTTATTAAGAATTCAAATTTATTACAGTTTGGGAGTTAGTTACTGCTTACAATATTTATATTTTTTCTGCAAATAAATATAAAAATAAGTAAATAGAATTGCTCCTGTTTTATTTCATTAGTTTATTATTAAAGCTATCGCTCCATTACTAGAAATAATGTGTCAATCAAACAAACCAAACGAAACAAACAAAATGTTATATCCATTTCCAGTAAAGCTGGAATAAGCATACTCCACCTGACTGTTATCAATAATGTCAACTAAAATATGTACAAAATGAATGGAGTAACTATTTGAGTATTCTGAAAAGTAATAGTATCAGTGAACAGATTGGGTAAGAAACCAGTGCTTAAAGTACAAATGGTCTGATGATGAGTTTCTTGGTATTCTCTCACCACTGGCCCCATCTTCTGGCTTTAACTCAAAGGCAGCATGAATCTCAGAGCTGTGCCCTGGGTACAGACATGAAGAGCTCCAGATGTAGCATTCTCTTTCTAATTTAAGGAGTGGAAAGGGAGCCAGGACAGAGAGAATGCAGAATCTCTCATGTGTTTACCATGAATCTATCAGCTAGTGTTGCAATTAATCTGAAGGACTGATTTGGTACAGATAGAAGTTCCACTCCCATGCTCACTCACAAGGCTATTTGCAGAAAGCTCCAGGTACTGTAGAGTTGCTCATGACATGGCAGATGTATTCCCCAGAGTGAATGAGTACAGGGAAAGGGAGTGTCCAACATAGAATTGACCGGGTCTTGTTGTAATCTAACTTTAGGAAGGGCATACTTTAATTCTGCTGTAATCTGTTGGTTAAAGAAATTGCACCTAGTATGGGGTGCATGGTGGGCTACCTCATATCCTAGCTAACACAAACTACAAAGAATTAGGGAAATATGACAAATTCTCCAGGGAAAAGACAATCAACAGGTGTCAAAGCTTAGAACAACTAGATGTTGAAATTATTGGACCATAATTTTAAAACAATAATTATGCTTCAGGAAAAAATGGCAAAAACTGTTGAAACAAATGGAAAGATAGAAGGCCTTGGCAGACAAATATGTGAAATTTTAAAAAGAAACAATTGGAAAATTTAGAATTTAAAAATATATATTAAAATTAAAAATTCACGAGAAGAGCACAATAGCAGAATTAAAATAGAGAGGAAAGTGATATTTTGAAGTATCTATACCCTATGATATGGTTAAGCCTAGCTATTCATAATGAACAAATGTGTTACCTCACAACACTTATCATTTTTGCAAAGTAGAAAGTAGAATGATGGTTACCTGAGACTAGGGTGGTTGGGGTGTGGGGAAGGAGAGATGTTGGTCAAAGGATGTATAATTACAGTTAAATAAGAGAAATAAATTCAAGAGATCTATTATACAGCATGATGACTATAGTTAATGACAATGTGTTGTGTTCTGGAAAAATACAAAGATAGTGGATATTAAGTGTTCTCACTACAAAAATACGCTCATTTCTAATAAAGCTAAACATGCACTTACTACATGATTTAGCAACTACACTCTTGGGCATTTATGCCAGAGAAGTGAAAATTCATATCTATGCAAAAACTTGTACGTGACTGTTCATAGTGCCTTTATTTATAATAGTCAAAAATGAAAACAACCCAAATGTCTTTCAATGGGTAAATGGTTAAACTGTTTTTAACTGTGAAAACACATTCTTTCCTACCATGGAGTACTACTCAACAGTGAAAGCAAAGGAACTATTGATACACTGACACATGGAAGACCTTGGATGGAATTATGCTGAGTGAAAAGAAAGATTATCTCAATGGTTACATAGTGTATCATTCCAATTACATAAAATTTCTGGAAATGACAAAATTATAGAGATAAACAGTTTAGTGACTTCCACAATTTAGGAAGAGGAGGGTGGGGACAAGGAAATAACTATGCCTACCAAAGGTTATCATTAGGGATCCTAGTGATGGAGCTCTTTTGTAACTTGACTGTGGTGGTAATCACATGAATCTACACAAGTGAGAAAATTACATAGGCCTAAACACACACATCCGTGCAAGTGGGTGCACACACACACACACCAGAGCATATATAACTGGTGAATTCTGAGTAAGGTAAAATGATTATATAATACCTACATCAATTTCCTAGTTGTGATATTTTGCTATATTTGTGCAAGATATTACCATTGGGAGAAAACTGAGTGGAAACACATTTGAATCAACTCAAGCATCATTTTCTCCATTCATATTTATCTAGATCCTGTGCAGAGAAGACCAAATCAATTCTCCCTAACAGCTGGAACAATCTCCCACTTGATTACTGCATACACAGTATTGCTAATAAGTCTGCCTTACACACTAAACTGTGACCCTCTTGAGCAAAGTTTCTATTCATTTTTGTATTTGAACCTAGCCTAGAAAAGAGTAGGTGCTCCATCAATACAATTTTTCTTCAACAAATTAATACATAAAAAGATTAAATTCTGCTAGATAAAAACATACTCTGAGAAGTTTTTTAGGCCTATAGAGATTCACATTTAGTGAAAACAAATTATTTTAAAAAGAAGTGTTTAATTTTATTGATAAAAGTCTCATGCAATATAGTTTTTTTTCTGTTATTAAGTAAGATAGACTGTTTCTCTGTAATAAAAGGAAGCATGACCAATGGAAAAATGACCAACGCTATGCCTTCAATAGTCACAGGTGATATGACCATATAATTTCCATTAAGGTGAACAGAGGGAATCAGACACATGGCTAGTGCTGTGCTGCTGCATATATATATATATATACACACACACACACACACACACACACACGTATATATATGTATTTCCAGTATAATTTCTCATCCAATAGAGGAGGTTTGCTTCCACTGCCAGACTAGAGGAAATCCATGGTAAATGTATTAATAATACATGAATTATGAAGAGCACTCTCACTTCAAAGTGAATTGTATACATGATCTTGGGTATTCACTTTAAGAATAATAAATACAAACATATATCCAATATAGCACTTTACATTTGTAATAAAATATCACAGTCTCCCATTAGTCTGATAGTAAGGTTTGAAAGTGAAAAGGTAAAACTAAATAAATATCATTAAAAACTCCTTCATCTTCAATAATTCAGATAATGTCGTAGTGATGAGGGATACATATTTTCTCTATTCTTTTATCTTTTATGTCATTTTATTTCTGGATATATTATTTTTCATATATTTGAGGCTACTTTCTATGATTATCAAATATAGCTTTATCTAAGATTATTTTGAAACTTTAAAAATCAAATCATAGTGGAGTAAACAACATAAGATTGTATGTAATGAAAAATAATATTAGAAGAGACATCAAATTTCTGATCTTCTTAAAATACTAACATTATAGATTATAAATATATGTTAGACTACAAAGAAGCATCATGGCAAGCTGTGGTTTTATTTTCCAGGATGGTTGATTATCTATTTATACATTTAGTTTAATTTTTAAGAAGAAGATAAAAGAGCATACCCCAGTGAAATTTTATAAAATAAACACATCACTGGCACTAACATCAGATAAAGGAAAACAGCATTACCCAAGAGCACACTTGGGTCCTGTCTAGTCTCAATTCATCCTACCACTGCACCAAGGGTAACCACTATTTGACTTCTAACACTCTGTAATAACTGTGTCTACTTTTTGAACTTTATATTAATAAAATAATGTAGTATGTTCTGTTTGTGAATGGCTTATTTCACTCAACATGTATTTGGGATTCATTCATGTTTTTTATTTCAACTTAGTTCATTCAGTAGTTCATTTTATTGCTATATATTAATAGTATTCTCTTCTATGAGTAAACCACCTTTTATTCACCAGTTTATTGATACACATTTGGGTTGTTTACAGTTTGAGATATTTTGAAGAGTGATTCTATGAACATTCTTATGACTGTCTTTTCATGAACTTAACTATTCCTTTGTGTATGATATATGCCAGCAATCGAATTTCTGGCTCATGGGGAGTGTATACATTAAGTATTGTAAATACTACTAAAATATTACCCCGAGTGATTGTACCAATCTATGTGCTACCTTCCTGGTAAAAGAGATCCAGTCATTAAACATCCGTGCTTCTTTATTTGAACCTTATGGTGGCATGTAGAGGTATCCCATTGTGGTTTTAATTTGTATTGTGATGATTAATAAAATTGGGCTCCATTTTATATGTTTATCATCCATTTAGATATCCTCTTGTGAAGTGCAGGCTCAAATCTCCTGTTTTTCTGTTGCATTATCTGCCTTTTTTGTTGTTGTTACATATATTTTATAGATACTTCAATTATCTTCTCCAATTTTATGGCTTGTGTTTTTGCTGCGTTAATGAACTCTTAATTATAGGGAAGTAAAATTAATCAAATTTTCTCTTTGTTAGTTAGCATTTTTTGTGTTCTAAGAAATCTTTGCCCACCTTGAGGTCATAAAGATAACCTCCTATGTATCTTCTCACAATGCAATTTATTGAAAAGGCTATTCTTTTCAACTGCACTGCAATATGACATCTGTCATTAATCTGGTGACTGTATACATGTGGGTCCACTTCTGTATTTTCTATTTTATTCTATTAGTTTATTGGTCTATCTTTTACCAGTCCTGCATGGACTTAAATATCATAATTTTATAAAAGATATTGATAAATGATATTTATTTTTGGATATTTTCTTTTAAATTTGGAAAGTGGGCAGTTGAAAAAATTTTTATTGGTAAACACTTTGAATAGTTTTCTGCAAATTATAATATGCTTTTAAGAATTGGACAGCTGTATTAAATGAATAATGTTTTCTGCTGTGACAAACCCTGAAAGCTCAGTAGCTTAATAAAATAGAAGGTTATGTTTTGCTCAGGCAACAGTTGACTGTGTTCATTCAGTGGTCTTCTCTGTCTGATATGTAGTCCCAGGGTGGAGAGCTGTTTTCCAGCATCAACTCTCCACTAATGAAGGGACACTTAAGTACTTTGTAGACAGCTAGCCATTTCTGCTGCACCAGCTAAGAATTTTGCCATGTGCTATGGTACAAATAGTTGGCTTCATAAATCTGCTCTGTGAGATATCATTTTGAAGTAAGTTAAAAATTAACTGCCCAATGAGCTATTAAAAAACCATGAGCAGTGTTTGAGTCACAAATCATCTTGTTTAAAGAGCTTTAATTAGTTTAAGAAAGTTTTCAAATATATATTCAAATTGGTAGAATAGAAGCATTTTTTCTCTAGATTGCATTTACTCAATTGTGACTCAAATTATTAATATTGTAAGAGAGACTATGTCCTAAAGAACATCAGAATTGTTTCTACTTTTAAAAATAGAACATAGTTTTCTATATATCTTTATAGATTGTTATCAATAATGTGTTAGAGTGAATAATGAAAGGATATTGGTATTAGCCCTGAATTTCCCACTTCTGCAATTCATCAGTGATGCAATTTAATCTCTCTTCTGCTCATAGTCCTCTTTGTAAAATAGGGATTGTCACACTATCTTGTAAAGTACTTATGCACACAAAAATGAGGAAAAGTATGTAAAACACAGAGTTGAGTGTATGAAACACAAAATATAATATGTAATTGTAAATATCATTACATTATTATCATTAAATAGTGGTTTTAACCCTTATGGTGTGCTTTAAAACCTTTCATGTGACTGTTACAACAGCACTCCAAATTGGTAAGCTTAAGTCTAGAAAGGGTGAAGGACTTGCCCAAATAACACAGCATAGTAAACATAGACATTGTACTAGAATCCTAATCCTCTGATTCCTAGCACATGGACCTTTCATGGAGAAATACAAATTACAAATTACCTACAGTAAAATTGTTGGAGGTCTAGTTAGGGTTGTATATATGATAATAGTATCACAGAAAAGTATGTTGAAATATGGGTTAGAGACTAACAAGATCACTTCATCTGCAGATGAGAAAACTTGTATCCATGATGGTTATGTAAAGGCCAACATTTTAAAACTTTAATCCTAGTTCAGTAGTATTTCCACTAAATTATAGCTAACCTCTCTCAAAAGTTTTCATACTTGTCATGCATTTATGATGCTATTTTGTCCATAATAATAGAATAAGAATATTATTAAAAGAATAAACATGATTTCTGAAAGGAGAAAGATTCTTTTAATAATTAACTACCATCTATAGATTGGTTTAACACAGTGACTCTTACTCTCATATCTGTTAACTTTAATGGAGATCAATAATTCCCTGAATGTTACATGTAGAGCTTTGTATGTATGTTTAAAAGTATATCTCTGTGGAGAAAGCTTCTGAAATTTTTACCTGATCTTAATAGATTTTCAATCTGATTAATAGACTACAAGAGATTAAAACAAGTAATTCTTAGTATGGTAGAATCAGATGAGAAATGAAAGTGCAGAATATAGGATGCTGGGAATGGGGACATAATCTGTTGGGAGGCCATTACAAGAGGCATTTATCAATTGAGGAGGTTGAGTGCAAATATAGTTGATAGATGAGTAGGGGGAGGAAAAACATGAAATATATTTCATCTTTTTGGGGTTTATAATGTATTACCTGTTTGAATCAACTCTACTCAAAAACTCTTGGTAAAATGAGCAAACCACCTGTTAGTTTTTTTTCTGAAATTTATACAAAAATCCATTTTTAGTGCATTCTGTCATCATGTGCATGGAAAGAGTATGAATCAGGTGTGATTGATTATAAGAAAATTTTTACTGTTATTTTGTATGCTTTTATTAAGTTATCTCCATGTATCACACATTGCACTGAATTCTCCTAATTTTATATTTGACAGAACTGAGCAGCCAGAAAGGTTACGTAACTTGCCCAGCATTATCCAGTTTAGTGGATATGTTGGAAATAGGATTCAAATTGAGATAATGAGATAGTGTTTGTTCCAGTAACCACACTCTTAACCCCTATACTGAACCACTTCTCACAAGGCTTTATGTTGCTTATTGGCTAGATGTGTTATACAGAGATTAATAGAAAATTAGAGCCTTATCACCAGCATTCAGGCCACACTTATTCTTCAAAAGTCACCAAGCATTAGGTCCACAATGTTGACATTTTGCCAATTCAAAATAGGGTCCACGTAATAGTTAAATCAGTGATAAAAACCAATTTTAAAAAATGTATTGCTAAAAAATATGAGATATTTAATATCCATCTTTTTGCATGTCTTCCAGTAACTTTTAGATGGATGTCTGGTTGATATAATTCTGATGAATTTTTAAAGCATCTGGTTCAATATAATACTAAATTAATTAATATTTGCTAAGTCACTTTATATTATAAGAACTATCGATACTTTTCATAAAAATGATCTTCTAAACTCATACAACTGGTTAGGAAAAATATATAATTATTGGGAGTGGTGGGAAGATAGAGACAGAGAGAGAGAGAGAGATCTAAAGACTAAGATTTCTGATATCATGCCACAGTTTTAATTACTGGAAATGATTTAATTTTGTTTCTTACACTGTGTTTATTTTAATTATTCATGTAATATTTGCAATGATGTGATCAAAACTAAAAGTCCAAGCATTTCTCTTCTTGGAGGAATTCAGGCACAAATTCAGGCATTTCTCAAAAATAACCCTTCTAGGAATCTCTCCTATAAAACTGCTTATGTTTGAACAAAGTTAAGCCCACATAGATTTTACAGATTTTATTGCTGAAGAGAAGACCTAAAAGTTACCTGTATCTATCATTTATATCTTAGTTGAATAAATTCATTTATATCCATTCATAGAATTTTGTGTTGCTATTAAAATAATCATACAGGAACTTCATAAAGATACATACAATAAGATCATATTTATATAAGAAAAAATATCTTGTGTTAACATATTAATGTAAATAAAAAGAAAACGATGATGTCTGAAAAGATGCACACCAAACTATTAACATTGGTTGTGGGAAGAAGAGGCTTGCAATCATTTTTAAATACATATTATTTGGGCAATAAAGACAAAAAGTCAGATAAGGAGAGATTTAATGTTGAAAGTATTCAAGAGAACCCAGTTGTTTATCAAATAAGACTCACATGAGTGTGGAATATGTGAAGCTGATTGTCATTTTACTTTATGTTGGAACATCCAAGAACTTCAAAATTGCAGTAATGAGTTCAAGAAAGATGTTAGGAAGGTAACAGTATCTAGAGTATAAATTATACAAATAAAAATGCAATTCTTTTTAAAAGATACACTAACTCTAATCAGGGATTATCAGTAGAATATTGCATTGCCTGAGGGTGATTGTCAGAACAAACAGCTAAGTGAATTTAATGGTTTTATTGACTACTAACCTTTTAAAGTTATTATACTGCAGACTCCTCTATGTTTTAATGGAATTACTGGTACAATTGGGATAAACATAAACATTTTTCAATTCAATTGAAATTTGATGACTGCTATGAATTAAAAAGAATCAGCAAGTAATGTGAAATAAAAATTTTGAAAGTTGAGAATCCAGCACTCTGAGGAGGCTTGGAGTTTTTGTTTGTTTGTATGTTTACCAGTTTTTAGTCACACAATGCTTCATCATATTTATATTCTTTGATGGTCAAAGTCTATCTTGTTGTAAACTTTTATATGTAGTTGATACTGAGGCACTAGAAGCTTTGCTATTTTTATACAAATTTTCCAAAGTTATAATGCACACCTATAGGGCTATTTTGTTTGTTTCCATTCTTGTCTTTTATTGAATATGATATTTATTAAATTGAGTGTATTTAGATTTTTTGTGTGTTAAGTAGTGAGTAATCTGTATCACAGAAGTAATTTTTCTAGTATTTATCTTTTGGTTGAAACACAAGAACATTGAAGAGACAAGTAATGAAAATCTGAATTAATAGCTTTGGAATTATACTTTATTCACATCTTAGTTTGCATAATCTCATATTACAGGCCAAATAACAAGAAACAAAAATATTTGTGTACATAGATTTATCATGACTTAACCATGGTGCTGTCTTTGCATCAGCTATTATAAAAACAGAGGTAGCTATGAATAGCTCTCTAAGTGGTTATTTGATTTGGTATATATAGATTTAGATTGGGAAGCTATAATCTGATTAGTTGAAATGGTCAAAGGGCATGTAATTATCTTTAGACAAATGCACACATCAAGAAGAAAATGCCAGTAAGGGATTGAATTATTCCATCCAAATGTGTACTCTGCAAAGAAATGCCAAAATTCAAAGTTCCTTGTACATAAGAATATAGAATCCATTGAAAAAGTCTCTAAAATTTAATTGTATAAAATAGATACTTATGAAGAAAACAAAAATTTGAATTTTTTCTTTATTTTAAATGGAGACATTTGTGTTAGAATTTTACTAATGTTTATATGACTTATTTAAATCATTTAAAAACCAGTTAGACTGAGTTTGTCATAATATGGAAATATGACATTTTCTATGTGTTTACAAGTTATTTTTTTAATTTTTAAAAGTTAAAAATGAAATTGACTAAAGCTATCTCATACATTTACATCTGATAAATAGCTATAAATATATAAAGATTATCATAAGCTTAAGTTTATCTTTATAGCACTGTATTCTCACAGAATATTATTCAAATTTGTTCTTTAATTTTTTACAGTAAAGCTACTTGAAAGATATTTTGAAAGCAGAATTGGATGCTTTCATCTCATTCAAATAGAGCTTTAGAAGAAACACTCATTATTCATGAAAAGATTTACTTAAATCTAGCACAAATTAACTACCAATGTTGCAAAAGATAACAAGATGTTCTTTGGAATCTCAAACTGGGTTCCTGCAACTTTTTGGAAGTTGAATTATTTTCTGGTAAACAAACAAAGATAAATTAACAAACAGAAAGCGACAAACTAATAGTATCACAAAATATGCCACAAAAATATTGAGATTAATGGATGTATTTTGATCCCATTATTCAACTTGAAGTATATTTTGGTTTAGGTAGGAAATATTTATGTTCTCTAATTATATCTCTTCAGTAATATCATGTTTATTTATCCTAATTATTATTAGAGTTATGACTTAACTATTACAATTTAATTATTTCTAAGATTAACCCTAAATAGCAGAGAGTTCACTTACATATTTTAAATGAATAAAATGCTATACTTGACCCTTGAACAATGCAGAGATTTAGGGGTGTTGATTCCCCTGGGCAATCAGTAATCTGCGAATTACTTGTAACTCCCCAAGAACTTAACTGTTAATAGCTGGCTGGTGACTGAAAGCCTTACTGATAACATAGACAATGGATTAATACATATTTTGTACATCATATATTATATACTGTATTCTTACAATAAAGTAAGCTAGAGAAAAGAAAATGTTATTAAGAAAATCTTAAGGAAGAGAAAATATATTTACTATTCATTAAGTGGAAGTAGATCATCATAAAGGTCTTTTTCCACATCATCTTCACATTGAGTAAGCTAAGGAGTAGGAGGAGGAGGAGGAGGAGGAGGAGGAGGAGGGGTTGGTCTTGCTGTCTCAGGGTGGCAGAATGGGAAGACGATGGAGGAGGTGGGAAGAGAGGCAAGTACACTCAGTGTAACTGTAATTGGAAAATATCCATTTATAAATGGATCTGTGCGGTTCAAAGCAGTGTTGTTCAGGGGTCAACTGTACTGGTAATATTTTTATTAGGCAAAATTAATATACTGTGGAATGTATAGATTTTAGGTACACAATAAGTTTTTGTTTATACACCCATGTTATTGCCACAACAGTCAAGATATAGCACATTGTTTTCACCTGAGAAAGTTGTCTCCTCTTTCTGGTCATCCCTTCCCCTAACAATAAGTAACATGTTTTCATATCTAATACCATAGAGAAGCTTTTTATTAAAATTCATATAAACTGAATCTTAAAATTTATACACTTTGTGTCTGAATTTCTTTCATTTGATATTAAGTTTTTAAATTCATCCATGCATTTGTGTATATTAATAATTCACTCCTTATTGATGAAAATTTTCATCATATGAACATACTATGATTTATTACTCATTCCCCAATAACTGGACATTTGGATTATTTTGAGTGTTTGGCTATTATGTATGTTTATTTAATATTTTTTCAAGTTTTTTATGAAGGTTATATTTTGGTTTTGTGTTTTATATTTAGGAGTAAAATTGCTTTGTCTCAGAGCAGACTTTATAAGAAACTGAATAACAGTTTTCAAAGTGGTTGTAGCATTTTATATTCCCACCATCAATTTTGAAACTACTGTTACTTCACATCCTCACCAAAATTTAGTATTATTAATATTATAAAATACAGCAGTTGTAATGGTGTGTATAGGTATCTCACTGTGGATTTAGTTAGCCATTGAGTGCCTTTTCATGTGCTTAAAGGCTACGGATGTGTATATATCTCTTGTAAGGTCTTTCCAGGTTCATTGCCCATTTTTAAATGAGCTGTGTGAATGCTTATTATTGATTTATGGGATTATTTACATATTCTGGTGATAAATCCTTTAATTCCAATTTTAGTTTTCAATTTTAATATTGTCTTTTGATGATTAGACTAGGGTGAGTAACTCTCTGCTTTCCACGGACCTGAAAGGAACATGGGAATTTTATGCTAACACCAGCACAGTCCTAGGAAAAATGGGATGGTTGGTCACCATATAAATTCAATTTACTCCTTTATGTTTAATGTATTTTGTGTCCTCTTTTAAAATTCTCTGCCTAATCCCAGGTTATCATTTAGAAACTCAAAACATTTAGCTTTTATCTTTACCTCACTGATACATTTTGAGTCAATGTTTGCATATGGTGTGAATAGATACCAGAATTACTCCCTGTGGCCTACTGCATACATTTGCAGCCCCATTTATTGAAAAGACTTACCTTTGCTCCATTAATAAAAACAATTAGCCATATGTGTCCTCCAACTGTTTTGTTTGTTTGTTTCAAAGTTTTTTGTTTCTTTGTTGTCTATTTTAGGTCTTTTGCACTTCCATATAAATTTCTGAATTAACATATCAGTTTCTTTAAAAAAAACATTATTCAGATTATAATTGGGATTATATTGAATCTTCAGATCAATTTAGATCTTTAGAACAATTGCCATCTTAATATTAAATTTGGTAATTCATGAACTTGATATATTTCTTTCTTTATTTAGTTCTTTATTTCAGAAAATTCCTCAGTAGTTTTCAATGTAAAAGTTTTACTTTTGTTAAATTTATTCCTAACCATCATGTGTTCATGCCATTTCTAAATAGATTTTTAAATTGGTTCATTACTATTAATAGATAAAAAAAGTGTTTTTTTTTTTTTTCTTACTATGTATATTCTCTTTTATGATCTACAAAGGAACACTTTGTTTCTTGATTTGAGTTTCCTGGTTTGGTAGTAAGATGAATACCTACAAAAAGTAACCAATTGCCCATTAACACAGTCTGTGGGTACTTCTCTTGAACAATTAACCAATGAGGTTTTTAAAAGCTGAATAGGATATTGTGTATATAATACTACATTTTATTTATCCATTCATCCATTGATGGGCAATCAGGTTGATTCCATACCTTGGTTATTGTGAACAATGCTGAATGAACACGGGGGTACAGATATCCCTATGATGTACTGATTTCATTTCCTTTGGATTTATACCCAGAAATGGAATTGCTGGATTGTGGTAGTTCTATTTTTAATTTTTTGAGGAACTTCCATACTGGCTATACTAATTTATATACCCACCAACTGTGTGCTTGGGTTCCCAATTTTTCACATCCTCACCAAAGTGCTTGTAATTTTTAAAAACGGATTTAAGCTAAATTATCTTTAGGAGATGGCATAAGGAGAAGAGAAACATGAAGCAGAAGTATGGCACATTTTTAAAACTATACATACTCAAATATGTAACAGATACGTTAAACATCCATGAGGGGAATTGAGTATGATTTTGTCATTGTTTTTCTAAAGTATTTTTAATTATTACATATTATTATCTTGACTTATTTATTTTTCTCAGAAATCGTACAAAGGAAAACAAAACTATTATAGCAAACAACTTTTTTCTCTCACAACGATAAGCCCTATATGTTTCAGCATTCATAACATAGTTGTGTTTCAGGGGGCAGCAGTAACTACTACACACATGAAAAGATTAGCCAGTCACTAACTTTTTTGAACCACAGTTTTCTGTACTGCAAAATGGGAATATTTATAATTTTACCAGAATTCATCAAGATAATAGTTGGAATGTGGTAAGTTGCTTTCAACTCAGGTGGTAGCTATTATTATTACAACAACTACTTGCTGTAGGAGATTCTACATGTGCTCTCAAAATTCAGTATAGTACGACATGATTACATATAACTAAGTATTTTGAATATAATACTATCTGATAGCAAGGAATAATGTGAAGCATCATCCATAGGAAGGATAAATGGAATGGACTGGCATGTTATTTGCTAAAAGAAGAACATCTGAAGGTCATTTATATTCTTGGCCAACTTATGTTTCTTTTTGTTTAACTAGCTTTGCATAATTAATATTTCTACCATCCTTGCTAATGGTGACTCATGCAAATCATGCCTGATGTGCTAAATGTTTCCTCTAAAGTTCACTGTTTCGCATTATCTTCCAAGTGCCCTGTAAGGAGTGGAAGAACCATTCAGAGTACAGATATATTCCTTGCTTATATAATTTATGATTTGTGGGTCAATGCCGATGATTATTGACAAAGGCAAACTGGATTTGAGGGCTCTTCACCCACACTTCAGAGAGTTAAAATATCTTTTATTGTTGTCTTTGTCTGCTTTATGCTAATGTTCTGTTCAGTCTCTGTGAGTGGAAATCCACCTGTAAAAGGTGATTTTCTTTCTTTTTTTTTAATTTCAGGATATTATGGGGTTACAAACATTTTGGTTACATGTAATGCATTTGCCTCACCCAAGCCAGGGCTACAAGCTTTCCCTTACCCCATATAGTGTGCTCTGCCTCCATTAGTTGTGAGTTTACCCCCCAACCCCCCACCTGACCAGCACCCAGTGAATATTATTACCATGAGCACCTAGTGTTGATCAGTTAGTATCAATTTGATGGCAAGTACATATGGTGCTTGTTTTTCCATTCTTGTGATGAAGGGTGATTTTCTTGACACCAAGTGCTTGCTATCTCTGGTTGGTTTTGTAAGCAATATTTATCGGCTTCTAAATGGTTATTATGATTCTAACACTGTTACTGGAAGAGAATTAAAAAAAGAAACTAAATGGTTATTATGAAATTAATTTTATTTATCATTGGGAATACTGGGATGTGTGGGGGTAGAGAGACAAAAGCTGGAATTTTAGTGAGTTTGAGCACTTTTTATTTAGGGTTAATGAAGCTCAGACAAATACCACCAGAAGTATGTTTGTTTATAATCTTTATAGGTTAGCATGAACTTTATATTAATGTATAATTGGTCAATCTGAGGTAAGTCTTATTAGTAAATAAGTATGTATACAGAATATATGAAAAATGCTATAATTTATTAAAACTAATCATATGCCAGACACTTTAAAAATATTTTACAGTTATATTATCTCATACAATCTTCCCCAAAAATCTGTTAAGGAGGTACTAATACCAATTGAATGTTTTCTTACTTTAGTAAAATAAGAATTAAATAACCGGTTTGCAGAGCTAACCAATAGTAGAGTCAGAATTTACTCTCACACTCTACTTCTAACTGCATTCTATTGAAAGTTTCGATCTTGGAGATTTAATTATGATGTATTCTTTGTTGTAAATAAAAAAAAAAGTGGGGGATGGAGGAAACAATTCAATTCTGTTATAATGTTTGGCCAACCTGGGTTTTATTCTAATTTGATGAATTTTTAATACCTTAAAATTTTAATTACCTTAAAAATACATATTCTTTATACTTTTGTTGTATGTTTATGTTTCATAGATAAAATTATAGAAATATATTTATTCATATAATTTTGAAATTTCCAATATAGTTTCACTTTTCAAAGTATTATATTTTTGACTTGTTTATACACATTTCTGGTTAAATTTGCCAGCCATTCTTTTATTATTACACATTTGTGTACCTACTCATTTTGTTCCAATTTTTGGATAAAAGGATCAAATGGCTCCCAAATGATTTTGTATAGTTATTAGCTCTTGTCTTCACAACACACAGGAAGCTAATTGTATACTTCATTCTTGCTTTATTTCTTTGATCGCAGCTACGTGGACTAATCCTTCATTATGTCATTATCTGCAAATATTCCTTTTTATTTCTAAAGCAATAGACTTTAATAGATCATTTAAAATAATTATTAATGTAGTGTTTTACTTCTAAATATACAAGCTTTATCCAAAATCAGTATCTTTTCATCTATTGATTTCACTGCCTTCTTACAAATCTCAGCCCATCTCCTCACACCAAAAAAATAAGCAATGAAACTAATACATTTCTCATTTCCTCTTTACCTGTTGATTTAATCTTAGTTAACTCTGTAATAGAGAAAGTCAAGCATTTTGGGAGGCACAACACATTTTTGTCCAAATTGTCAATATAAATTTTTCAGTTTTCCATGTGAAAATTCCCATTTTAAGACATCTCCCATGACACTTAGATGTTCTTTTTTAGAGTTTTATATTATAAAATGCTTCTGTGAATTAAAAGTGTTTCCCTTTGATGCCATTAAATAGTAATACATCTAGGCATTTAACCAGGTTATTGGCTGGAAAAATGACAAACATTGCAATGATTTGCCAGTGATTCTTGTAGATTGTGTCTTGCTATGGCATTTTCCTTGAATTTCTCCTATTTTATTTTGTTAGTGTTTATTATTCGTCCTATGTGATGATAGGAGAATTATGAAAGATGCTCCTTTTCATGTTGTTCAGTGCTTTCATGGTTGTCATGTTACATTTCTGATCAATGTAGTTTAAAATGTACATGTCTCCTTGAATTTAGTCTGGTTACTATCCTCTCCTGCTGACATAGCAAACTGTTCAAGTGATTTTTCTCTTCACATCTTTTCTCTAATCCTTAACATATTAGTGTAACAGGGCACTGTGTGTTTGCTCATTTCTAAATTACCTGCAGAGCCTTCCTTGAAGTTTCAGAGTATAAAAAGCAGAGGTGTACCTTTTCTCTAAATACAAAGGAAAACATAACAAAGGCAAAAAGAGTGTAGTTAAATGTGCTGCCTTGGAGGTAAACAGAACACTGGATCCAATTTTGAGTTTTCTAGTGACAATAATGTGATTTGGAGAAGTTGCTTATTTGTGACTAAGCTTACTTATCTGAAAAATAAACATAGCAACACTGATGTCTTACAGGGTACTTGTAAATGCTGTATCAGTTAATGTATGAATAGTATTTAGTACAGTACCAGATAAATAGTAAAAAAACATGTTTCTGCTATTATTATAAAATGCAATTTCATGAGCTAAAATTAAAAAAAAAAGTTAATGAGTGAATGATTGAATGAGTGAATCCCATGTTCCCTTTACTTAGCACACCCTTGTTTTATAAATAGAATACTTAGATTTTTTTATTATCCATCTCAATCATGCTGATTTAACCAACAAAGAACTGATCAAGCCATTTATTTCATGTCCTGATTTCAGCCCCTCATTGGCAACCCACAACAATTATACAAGGAAAAAGCGTAAGAAAGGATCAAAGAAAGCTCTGAATTATTTTTTTTCTTTCCTTTTCTTCCATTTCCCGTTTTCTCTTGCCTCCTTTTGTCCTTTCTATTCTTCCTTCCTGCTTCCCTTCCTTCCATCTCTTATTCTCACTCTCATTCTTTTCTTTCACCTCTCTTTTTCTCTTTATTTTTTTCTTGCTTTTCCATAATAGTAGTTGTTGAGAAATTAAAAAAAAATAAAGATTGAAGTAGGGGCAGCACTTTGGAAGTTAATGATGAGTTCAGATTATTGAACACTGAATTACTTGTGTCAAAATGAATAGACTGTAGTTAGAACTACATATCCAGTATATACTTGGTTTAAGAGAGATAAAAAATGATAAATATTTTAGAGTTACATGCAGAGAGTTGGTTGTTAAATCTGTAATGGTCGGTAAGATAGTCAATGGGCTATAGAAAAATATCTCTTGGCATATTATTTGTTAACCTTACTCTATATAATAAAGCACAGCAAACCAGGTTGAAAATTACATGGAAATTTTATTTTTTAATAAATATTCTTTGGTATCATATCTAGATATTATGATTTAGTAGGTTAAGTGGGATGGAAGCTAGAATCTGTATAATTTCAATCTCTCCCAGGTCATCAAAATTAAAGATAAATAAATAAAATAAAACTTTTGCTCTGTGAGTGATACTGTTAAGAAAAAACAAGGCGCAAGTTGGGAGAAAATATTTGGAAATCACATATCAACAAAGGAATTGTATAGAAAAATATTAAGAATTCCCAACATACAACAGTAACAAATAGCAATGAAGTAAAAATTAAATGTTCACAAATGGACAAAAACCTCAGACACTTAACCCAGGGGAATATAAGGATGGCAAATAAGTCAATGAAAAGATTGTTCAACATTAGTCCTTAGGAAAATACATTAAAACTATGTTGCGATATCATCACATACTCATGTGAATGCCATACAAAGAAAACAAAAATACAATATCAAATGCTGGTGAGTATGTGGAGCAATGAAAACACTCATATATTGCTGCTGGGATTCTGGAAAACACTTTATCACTTTCTTATTAAAGTTAAACATACACTTTTCATATGGCTCAGCAATCCAACCTTGGGTATCTATCTTACCTAGAAAAATGAACACTGATATTCACACAGAAGCCTATATGTAAAGGTTTACAGCATCTCTGTTCAAAATCATCAAAAACTGAACACAATCCAAATGACCTGCAGTGGGTGAAAGGATAGATAAATTGTGATACATCCATGCATCGAAATATTACCCAGAAATAAAATGAATGGACTATTTATAAACACAACATCTTGAATAAATCTCAGAGGCATTTTGCTAAATGAAAAAAGGCAGTCTCAAAAATTTAACTCCTATACAATTCCATTTAAGTGACATTATCAGAATGATAATTTTGTGAGGGAGATTAGACCAGTGGGTGCCAGAGTTTAAGGATAGGAGGAACTTGAGACTACAAAGGGTGAGCATGAGGGATTTTTGCTGTGATAGAATGGTTCTGTATCTTGATTTTGGTGGTGTATTCACAATTCTATGCATGTGTTAAAATTTATAGAATTGTACATTCCATGAAAATTCTATTTTATTTCATGTTAATTTAAAAAAATAAAATTAAACAAGATTACCAACCAAAAAACTCCCTAGATCTGAAGCACAGCCAGGATTTGGAACCAGCACTTTGAATTGTCCCAATTTCCCTGATGATTCTAAATTAGTAAGTCCGGGATATAGCCCAGAAATTTATAGTTTTAATGGATATTCCTAGAAACTATTCTATGACTTACGTGAATAAAAGGAGAATTATCTCCTTGAAGTTAAACTGGTAGAGTTGTAGAAAATCAATATTAGGAAAATATTGATTTGAGAAATTATGAGATCATTAGTGAACCACACTTTTATACTTATCATGTTGTAGTGTTACTTATTAATTGATATCTCTGTTTCTCTATTACACTCTGAGCTGCTTTAAGTCAGAAACTTTGCCCTATTGCATTCTGAATGTGTGAGCTCAATATATGTCACAGACTAGACACTTTATACTTGGCTGTCACTCAACATTTATTAAACGGTTGTTTTTAGGGAACAGAGTAGTAGCGTGATAGAGGCAGAAGCCTGGTTTCAGGTATCCAAACTGACAGAACAATGACTACTATGAAAATGAAAATAGTGAGGTCAAAATCTGGATGTGATTTCTAGCTTACTGTGAGATACAACTGCCATTGTATGTTTCATTGTTTTATTTAGTGATATTCTGTAATAAACTATCATTATATGGCCCATCTGTATTCTTGGATGCCCCCCAAATCAGAATCTATGGCAAAAGTTGTATTAGGAATCTCTGGAAGCAGGAGTGAGGGAGAAGGGGTGTTGGGAAAGGAAATATGGATATCAAATATTTAGAGGCATCAATCATTGAGCTGTCAACTGTTAAATACAAGCAATGTCTCTATTTCTTAGGACAGTCCTCCAAGAAGGTAAGACAAATAACTGTGTTAGAACATTATTTTTATACAAGAGAAAGAAAAGAATGTATCCACTGGCTTTCACATTCCATTGATCAAATATTCAACCCACCAGGCAGTAACTATTGCATTTCTAGATAGTTGGGCACTTGTGTTTTGTAGTGTTTCATGTTTTGTAATCATCAGAAAAGCCTTTGAGGCAGGAAGTGCAAAGTATGTAATGAGTGATGAGGTTATGGCACAAGACTCAGTAGTGTTGCATCTACCTGAATTTGATGACAGCCCCACACTGAACTGGGTGCCATAACAACAGCTAGAACAAGAAACATGTGAGGCCAACAGGACCTGAAGTTGCCAAAGTGATACACTGGCCTGCTCTTTCACACCCTGCCTATAAATTAGAAATACCAGTTTTGATTTTCTTTTTCCATATGCTCACACATCTGGTCTAGAACTAGGATATCTGTTATTAAGTAACCAACACTTGCTCTTTCCAGTAGCATTCACTAGTTAACTTTAAGTCATAGTGTGCAACTTCGTAGGTCTTTGAACTTGAGCGATAAAAATTTTCAGCTTTAATTTACACTTATGAAAAATAAGAAGAGGAATCGCTATGCAAAAATTTTGGGAGAGAATGAGCAGAAGTAATATTATAAAATACTCACCACCATGCTTGGCACATGGGAACCTCTTGAACATTTATAATATTATTTTACTTGGAATAGGGGCAATATTTTTAAAATAATATGGGATTTTAAAGACAAAGCAATGATACTCAACATTCAAGAATGTGCAGAGGTATTCGAATCAAGGAAACTTTCTAGGAGAAGATTAAATTACACAAGAAACACCTTTAACATTATTTGACAGTTAAAACATTTATTTCTTGAAAGACAAACATAAGTAGCACAGATTTGGGAGCAGTGTATGACAGGATGATCAGTGTGAAAAGAACTGACAGAAAGCAAGAGAATATATAAGTTTCTCAGACAAAGGGACAGACAATTTGTGTTCAGTAGAGAAAGTAAGCGGTGCCAATAAACAGGCTTGAAGTGGCTTGGTTTGAATTTGAGACAAAAGACGGATTTCAGAGACTAAATTTTAAAGAAAAAAAAAAGAGGATTAATGTTGAATCCCTAGAAAAGGCTTATTTATTATTGTTTTATGTTCTGGCTTACTTGAGCAACAACAATATAATGGACATTGTGTAAATAGAGTTTATGTCCTGTTTACAAGATTAGTAGGAATATAATAGAATTCATAGATAAAAAGGCATCATTTTAGTACTGAATACAGTTGAGAACTATAAGATAATAGGGCACTTATTATTTTTCCTTCCTCTGAAGCCAATCTCAAATAGCAGATTGCCATTGAAAAGGATACATAGAGGAGTCACACATAAAAGGAGTGGATGTGAATAAAACAAAGGAGTTATTTCAAATGTGGGAATAGTATGACAGAATACAGAGACCATTAAGAGGAAGCTCAATAAGAAAAACCACTCTCTAGGTAGGCTTAAATTTGTCTGTCATATGATAGAAAGATTAAAAATATATATACAGACCACATATACTTAAAATACATGATTAAGTCAAGCATGTTATGACCTATTTTAAAACAATTGATAAATAACCAATTGATAAAATCCAACTGAGTGAAGTTAACTTCCCATGTTACCAAATACTATGTAAAAAAAAAACAATAAAAGAAAAGAGAAAAAAAATAACAGTAAAAATGTGGAATCAGTTTTTAACTAAAGAGCTATACCGAAATTTTTCTGAGGGAATTTTACTACTTAGCTTGAATAACTTGAAAGAGCAGACTCTCAATGAAAGCCCTTTGTATAATCTGACACTTTCTAGGAAAAGTCAGTACTTGCTTATTTGTTAAACTCCATTTTCTACTTTTTGTAAACAAAAGAATCCAGTTGAACACAGCTTCTAGAAGTAGAAATTCTACTGTCAACCCTGTTCAGTTTCCTCATCACTTCATTTTACCTGTCTCTAGAATTGACACTCAGTAAAGCCATAATAATCTATTTTTTTCTCTTCCTTGTGGTCTGAATTATCTTCTCTCTTTGAGAAGAGGAGGCTAAGAAAGAAGGATTTTGAAAATGAGCCATCATTTCAAAGTACTCAATGGCCTTTTCAAACCTCCCTGGTGGCCGAGGAATCTTCCTAGTATTCAGATCACTTATTAATAAATGTAGATATTTAGGGTACACACACCCTCTTATGTAAATGCCTGTGTTTCCATGCATTCATGATAAATTATATCCTTTTCTGAATTACTTAAACTTTTCAGATGTATTTATTGTGTGTCTGAAACAGCTCTGGGACCATCCATTACTCTAATATATGAAATGTCTGCTATGTGGGAAGATGTCCAAAGGGATTGAATGTTATATCTGTAGAAAATAGAGAGGGAGTGGCTTAGAGCTAGGGGAAAGGATACTAGAGTAAGTTGGGTGGTACCAAACTATATATACTATGGAATGGACTTTCTTAGCAAGTATTGAAAGGAAGCAAAAAGATCATAACATTATGTTCATTGGAATCTCTCTGCCATGAATTAAACTGTTCAAGTTATTTAATAATAAAATATTTGTAAGTATTTGTATAGTGTGCATGCTCTCCCTCTCAAAGAAAGATTCCAAAGGAGAGATTCTGCTAGATGTTCTTTCTTGCTATGCTCCTTTTTATCTTCTAATAGGAAAATGGAAATGCAAAATACTAATAATTATTTAGTTTTAAGATTATTTGAGCATTTGAATCTGCATGTTTACTTAAATGTTCTGTTAATGGATACTTCACAGTATCTTTCCTTTAGTTCGTATTGTTTAATTTCTCATTGAATTCACTGTTACCAAACAATATGTGATACACTGTAAGATGAGGAAATTAGAGGTAAACTAAAATGTAGAATATACAGTATCTCTCTATACATCTGAGATAACTATAATATCTGTGAAAAAAGAAGAGCACCAGGAAGCAGTCATTTTGTAATGGGCAAAACAAAAATGGTCATTAAGGTAAAGGGTGTAGTGAGATGTATATCAATGTGACTACAAAAATATATTTGATGAGAAAGCCACAAAAACCATTTTTTCCTTTTCTTAAAACTGTTAATGATTGTTAAGCTGTGAACACAGGCCTTGGAATTACTTTCAAATAATCCAGTGCCTTTGGGAGTTGGCAGGGTCTTCTAGTACTGGCCATTAGGAAGGATAGAGGACACTGGGACTTCACAGCTCCACAGAAATAATAATCTAGCATAATGTAAGTCTTTGGACACTGTCTTGGTGGTCCAAGACTATAATAGACATAGGAGACACAATCAATATAGAAAAAAAATGTATCATTCTCAATAGGTCTAATATTTCTCTTCACTTCCAGTGCTACCATATTGATCAGGTCACCACAATCTCTCACCTAGACTCCACCCAGTTAGCTCTTCAGTTGCCCTGTTTCCATTCCTGCCTATGCTCACCGTGTTCTACTCTCCATACAACTGTCAGAGTGATACTGTTAACAATAAAACCATATTATGTCACTCACCCCTTGCTCAAAACTCTCCAATGGCTTTCTATCACATTTCAATGTATAATCCAAAATCCTGACAAGGGCTTCCAAAACATGACCTGGACATAATCTGGCCCCTGAAACTGCTCTTTCTTTTCGGTTACACCGGGATTATTGTTCTTCCTTGACCCACAGCAAGGAGGAATATCCTGTTTCAGCATATTTGCATGGTTTCCTCCACATAGAATACTTTGTTTATAGACATTCTCAAGGTTTTTCCCTCCCTTATTTTAAGTTTCTAATGATGATAATCTCTTCATGTTTCACTGACAAGCCCATCTAACATCTTTCTGAGTCACTATCACCTTACCTGTTTTCTTACCTAGTTTCTTCAATGCTCTTCTCACTATAAAACAGTATGTTCGTGTTTATTCATGTCCTTCCCTTCCATTAGATGCAAACTACATGAAGGCAGGGGTTTGTTTGATTCATTACCAAATTCCAGTGCCCAGCAAACATTAGGGCGCCAATCATTATTTTTTTGGAAGTGAAAGAAAAAAATGAAAATAAAAAAATAAAGAATTTGTGTAATTTTGAATACAAATAACAGGACCAGCACTCCTCAATATATTTTTCTTCAATGACGGAAATATTCTAGATGTGTGTTCGTACAGTGGCCACTAGACAAATGAGTCTCTTCAGCCCTTGAAATGTGGCTTGTGTAATTGAGGAATTACATTTTTATGGCCTTGACTTAATAATTAAATTTAAATAGCCACATGTCTATAATATTGGAAAGCATAGCATGGGACAAGCACTGAGGCAGAGATATAGCTAGGGCTACTAGCATAGCATAGTGAACCAAACATTCCTTGTGTGATTAAAATTAAAAAATACTCATTGTTATTTGTATTATTTGAAATGAGTGCCCAGGTGTTACTATTTATAAAAAATTTCGAGTTTTCAATCTGGCTTTCACTTAGGCTTACAATTCAGTTGTGTAATATTAGAAATTATAATCTTGTAAATGCAAGGTTCAAGTTGTTTTAACTATTGAGAATCAAATGAAGATAAAAAGAAATATGTGATAACTTTTTGAACTTCAAATTGCAAAATATTTATTAAACAATTATTTCTAGTGTTGGCAAAGATTTAAATAGATTTATTTAAAAGATTTAAAATAAAGACTTTGTCCATTCAATTACATGTATAGAAATTTGCCAATGAAATATTCAGGTACAGGTTAAATGTGTTTTGTGTACAAGAACTTTCTATGAAGCTATTTTTTTTTTAATTTTTAGTTATTATGGGCACATAATATATTATGGGTATATAATATAATATATTATGGGCATATACCCATAGTAATACAGGCATACAGGCATACAATGTGAACTAATCAAATCAGGGTATTTTTAATAACAATGAAAAGTAGGGAATATTCTCAATACCCAAGGCTTATGGGTTTACATGAAGTAGGATGTACTGCATCCTATTGTTGAAGTACATATGTGGAACCAAACCATTAATTTTGTTCTAAAAAGAGTATAGCATATAATGAAAATATTGTATATGTATTTGTGTGTATAATTTATGATTGTTTAAGCCATCAATAATTATTAATAGTTTTTATATCATTAATTTATACATGTCAGGAGGCTATAATGTTAATAACTATGCTGGCTAAGGTTAATTATCTGTTTGAAATAAAAATTAACAGTTTATTAATTCTTGGCCTTCTAAGGATTATCTCAGCATATTGTGTAGCTTGGCATTTTCTTAAATAACCCTTCTTTCTACTTATGTAAAAAACTTCCACTGTACTCTTTTCATCATTTTCCTACGTTCTAGTAACTGGTTCTGACTATCTCTCTAATGCAGGGGTCCCCAACCTATGCTGAATTGTATAATTATTTCACTATATATTACAATGTAATAATAATAGAAATAAAGTACACAATAAATGTAATGCGCTTGGATCATCCCAAAACCATCCCCTCAGCCCCCACCCCAGGTCCATGGAAAAATTGTCTTCCATGAAAACAGTCCCTGGTGCCAAAAAGATTGGGGACCGTTGCTCTAATGTACCAACTTCTTCTAGAGTCTCTACATCTATCACTTGCGCCTTCAGCTCAGGAACCATAAACATCCAGGGTGGACCTACATCAGTCAAAATGCTCTTGTCCACAAGAAATAATAAATATATATATATATATATATATATATATATATACACGAACTTAAAATAAAGTATGAACTTGCTGATTTTAGAGTTTAAAAATAAAATCCAAAGATGGGGATAACTTGGGCTTGGTTTAACACTGGCATGATTCAGAAATGCGTGGGGTGTTTTTGTTCGTTTTTTTTTTTTTTTTTTGTATTTATTGCGAAGGTCCTGAGATTCAATTCCTTCAGTTTGATAACATCCTGAACACTAAATCGTTCTATGGGATTGAAGTGGCTAAAGAAGGTTCCAGTCTATAACTTTTTCTAAACCCATAGATGCCTCACATTAAAATTGGAGTCTATTAGAAAGGATTAGGGAAAGTTGATCCTAGGAACAAAATCAACAATGTCTACTAAAGAGCTAGATCCCCAACTCATACATCTCTGACCACACAGAATTTCCTAGTATAGGAGAAAGTTTCAGACAAAACTTTATGTGAAAAGTGTGTTCCTTCTTCATTGTAATGCGTGGACATGTAGCATTTCTATATTTGAAACCACCAAATTAGCTCAATTGTCTTTGATTCTTTTTAAATGTCTACAACTCTTTGATCAGGGCCATTTTTTCCCTCTTCCACATAAGTATTTATATGCTTCATCTGTGTGGGTCAGAGATAACAAGTGAGCTACAGTGTAGTGTCATGTGGCAAAAAAAACCAGCAGGTTATTTGTTATTTTAGGCAAGGTTTGTTAATTTGGCATCACAGTACTACTCTGTATATTAGTAGGGATTCCTTCTGAAATAGTTTTATGTCTTTTTTTATAGTACCCTGCTTATTTATCAGCATTTATTCATAGATTAATCATGATGTATCACATAATGCCTGTTAACATCATCCACAATAAGCAGAACAAGTACCATTATAAACTGTTTACTACATTAATCTAACATACTGTTACAAAAATAAGGTTACTTTGTCTCAAATTTAGGTATAAATTGAAAAAAAATAAACATCTTTAAATTTTGGCTATTTCTCCACCACACTGCATAAGAAAACCATAATAAAGCATCTTATAAAGGCAAAATAAGTTATTATAGAAAATATTAGCATAATACCTTCAACATGGGAAAAAGAGAGTATCAAGCAACACAAAACAGGAGTATTCTGCCCAATGTACCACTGCGAATAAAGTAAGAATTGGAAAAATTTGATTTTTCCACCCATGAGTTTTAAAGGTAGTGTAAATTATAACTTGATGTTTTCTGCAATGATATAGGTCTGATTTATAGAGTGCAAGGCTGACAAGAGGGTGGAGGAATTGCCATACTTCAACTCTGACTTAGGGCTTTGAAGTGGTGTTATATAGTTATTCTCACAGTAAAATGGTTCACCTTTCATTTTATAGAGCACGATGATGAATGGCACTTTGAGAGCCTTGAGGTGATATGTAGCAGCCCCAAACACTGAGATATACTTCTAGTGTTTAAACAACACTATACCACTCTTCCCCATGGTTGAATATGCTGGGTTTTGATATATTTTAAGTATGCTATGGCTAGCAAATGAAATTTTCCTGAAAAGATCGATTGATTAAAAGATAAGTTCTTTTATCAAAAATGAACTTACCTATCAATATAACATTAACATACTTATAATATTGTGACACAGTATAGTGGAGAAATTTTTTGATAAAAAGAAACAGGAAGAAATGATATTATGGTATAATGAAAAAGAATAACAGTAACTTGTCTGAGACTTTGTCTTTAAAGTGTGGATAAAATTGGCTTCTTTATTTGTCATCATGTGTTTTCTGTTAAACAAAAATGAGATAATATGTGAAAAATCACTTCTATATTGATTCTATTCCAATATCCTTCTTAGGTTTTCCTCTTGATCCTTTTGTAAGTTATCTGATCCTTAAATGCTATTTTTCTATAAATTTCTATCTTTGACACTCTGCCCTTCACTTGCTGCTTCCCCACCCCACATCATGGAATTGATTTTCCATGATATTCTAGCAACAATTTCAATTCAAGCTGTAGCACTCATATAAGAACTATCTACTAAAGATCTAGAACTGAACTTAACTATGTCTCTTCTGTTTTGGGCTAACCCCCAGTTCTTCCAAGAGGCAAAACTATGATCTAAATAAACTTACACAACCCTAAGTAAACTAGAAACCTGTTAATCTTACTTAATACTTTCATTTTATAACCACTTAAGCCCAAGAAACAACTACACCCTGTCTATTCTATCTAATTTCAATACTTATAATTCATTCTATCTGTTCTGTACTTACATACACAACCTTAATTTGAACTACAGCAATATCAGTTTCTAACTCATCTTCCTACTTCCTGATCATCACACAAAAGGTAGATTGCTAGATCCTAAACACAGAAATACATACCCTTACCCCACGCAAATATTTTAACAATTCTCTAAAACCTACTACATACTGAGATTCTTAACATGGCCCATGTACTTTCATTATTTGGTCTCTGACAATGTATGCAAATGTCAACTTAGGCCCTGAAAATGGGGCACATAGGAGGATACCCTCTCTATATATCAGCAGTATATAATTAAATTAATTTCCCTGAACGTACCATTCTGTTTCACTCCTCAGTGGCTTTGTACATGCTGTTTATCTATCTTCCCCTTTCTTATTCACCTAAATAATCCATACTCATCTTTAATATTTTTTTATGTATTTTCTCCTATGGGAGATGGTATATCTATTCTAGTATATCTGAAGCTCTAATGATAACTTAGTTATGTATCTTACTCCTTGAATGCAAAGGCTTGGGTGGATCATCCTGATTCATGTAGGCATACACTTTAATTGAAAAATATATATTATTATGATTATTAAAATATTCACTAAAGAAATTGCCAATTAAAGCATTGTGACTCTTGTATACTCATACATGCCACTTTAGTCAAAAAGATGAAATTTTAATGTCTGAATTCAAAATTAAATCCTCAACTGCAAAAATGAATTGATGCAATGTACACTTACCTTGTTCATTTGTTTACAAAAAATAATGGGCCAATTAATAGCATATGTCCTGTTATCCTTAAAAATAAAATACATGACAAGTGAGGCATCATTTAAACAGATAACTGAAATCAGAACTGAGGCCCTTCATCATTTATATGATATCCTCATTTTATATATTCTAAAGAGCATTTTTACATGGAAGAGAGAAGTTGTTCATGATACTAATAATGAAACTATCAACTACATAGTACATGCCAGACATGATACTATTATACTTTAAAATTCACAGAAAATCATATGAGCAAACCATAATTTAAACAGATATTTGCTACTTTAACTAGTGAGTGGTGGATGGAGGTGGTTCTGCAGGCCCCAGAGGATGCCAGAGAGTATTATTTTTTTCTTAAAGCAAAACTGTAATTACATAGGCTTGAAACATGGAATAAACCACATTAAATAGGTTTCTTTGAACAGAGGCCTTCAGAGTCCTTCTGTTGCTAATGTGTGATGGTCCATTTGATTTCTCAAAAAAAAAAAAAAAAGTGTTTCCCAAGCTTATTTGAACATGTTACCTAGCCATGTTTTTAAGACTGTTTTACGAAACTAGTGTCATAAAATCACAACCTGAAAAATGTTGCTTTGAAATTTCCATCTATAATAGAATATTTAGCTAAAAAGATGTAAAAACATATCTTTATGTGAAAGAAATCATATTGTAAACTTGTGTAATATATTATTCAAGCCATTATCACAAATATTAATCTCAGTCTAGAACATAATACACCCTGCTTCCAGGAAAATGTTTAGGAAATATTTCTATTAATAGTTTCTCTAGTATATGATGGAAATCTTAAGCAATTAGATGGAATACTACCATAATCTCAAAATATGCAAATTCAAGTTCTTCTATGAGAAAAAGATTTAGGATATGCATTTTCAGCTTCAGTTTCATAATATATTTCACTATCTACTTTTCAAAATATTCAAAACATTTCAAGAATAGATCAAAATAATATTTAGGGAATTAGAAATTGAGTTATACCATGTGAGTTAATTGGAGTTATAGCCTGAAGAAGTTGTGGCAAATGCAGCTACTAATGGAGCACTTTCCATTTTGAGAAAAATTAGAGATTGGAATAGAGATTGGAATGGAATAAAAGCAGCATGGTGCCACACAGTAGCTTGCAGGTGAACAGCTTTTTTAGCTGTTTACATAAGTGACTACCAAGTATAGGTATGAAGATCAACAGATGTGAAAATATTCGAGAAGATGCAGTGGAAGAATCTGCTATTACAATAGAGGGAATAGAAGTGAGCTGACAAGAAAGGCAAGTTTTGCAGGAAGTTATGATGAATACTTCCACATTATATGAAAATTGAAAAGAAGAAAAGAAGGGACAGTGGTCAAAGAAGGATGAAGAAGAGAAGTGAAGTTATTATAAAGAAATCACTAGTCCTGTATATGAGAACAAATCAGCAAGTCCTGATTAAAAAAACATTGGGAATTAACGGGTATTTTAGTAATGATGAGTATATTAGGAATGAAAGATATAACAGACTGTTATGGAGAGAGGATGATTTCTCAATCATCTTTTAAGAAGCATAGAAAATGAGAATGAGAACTGCCAGATGAAATTTCAGTAGGTATTAGTAAGAGTCCATACGATAAATGATTGCAGAATATGAGTCATTTGGGTAAAAGGATAATGGAATGAGATACTAGACAGACATATGAAGAGACTTCTTAAATAATCTCTATTCCCAGGTTTTTTGCTTGAGCTAAATGATGACTCAGAAAGCATTTATGCAAAATCCTTCAAAAGACAGGAAAAAAGGGTGAGTAAAATACTACTCTAATACAAGGCATTATGTCACCCATGTGATATCACCATATATACCCTGCCCTCATTGCCTTCCAAGTACAACTTATCCTCTCTTCTCAGGCAGACCAGAGTGCAGTCCTTGGACTTTTTCTCTTCAGTGTATATATATTCTCTTGATGATCTCTTCCAGTCACATAATCTTAAACTTTCATACAGTAATTACTCCCAAATTACTTTTTCCAGCATGGACTTATTTCTTGAAGTCTATATTCAGCTGCTCATTAGACATCTTTGGTTGGGTATCTCAAATATAATTGGACCAAAACTGAGCTTCTGATGATTTTCTCTCAAAATCTACTTCTCTCAAGTCTTTTCCACCTCGATTTATACCAACTCTCTCCTACCAGTTGCATGGACCAACAGCCTCCTTGGGGGACTTTTCAACTGTCTTCTTTCTTCCATATATCATGTACAATCCATGAGCAAAATATATTAATATTAATTCTACCTTCAAAATATGATTGATCCTTTCTCATTGCTCTGGTCCTAGTCACGTCATCTCTCAGCTAAATTATTGTAATAAACTCCTAATTTATCTCTCTGTTTCCACCTAAACTCTATGCATTCTATTCATAACATAGTATCTGGAGTGGAAAGCTCTTCAAACAAAAATCAAATTGTGACTCCTCTGATGGAAATTCTCCAGTGGCTATCTCCGCATCACTCTGATTAAAAGCCAAAGTAATCAGAATGGTTTACAAAACCCTTACCTCCTACCCTCTCTTCCAGGCTCATCTCCTTCTAGCCACAATGGACTTCTTGCTATTCCTTGAATACTGCCAGGCATACTTCCATATGAACATTTATATACTTCATCGTCCATCTTCTTGGAAGGCTTTTCTTCCCATATCACTTGCTTGCTTGCTTCCTTCAAGTGTTTATTCAAATATTACCTCTCCAATGAATATCTCCTAGTTCACTCGATTTAAAACCATAACACTTCCTCTTCATCACCTGTCAGTGATTTTCCTTTGTAACTCCCATCATATAACATTCAATATGTTTAACTTGTTAAACGTGGTTATTTTTTTTCTTTCCCTTGTAAGCTTTTTTAAGGCATTGAGGTTTTTATTTTTCTAAAGTATTTTATTGAGTGTGCATAGAACAAGCCTAGCACAAAATATGTGTTCAGTGATTATCTGTTTGCTTGCTTGAATGAACGAATGTATGTTTGAGCCATGTAAATTCTTTACTTCTGCCTTTTGTTAATGCAAATGCATCAGGGTTGGTACCTACTACAGCATCAGTCAATTCACATATCGTTTAGTGACTCAAGGCCTTAGGCACATGATTTTTTTAAAAAGATGAGTTGAATCAAGAAGACCATCTTTTTCAGAGATTTGAACTTATAACTGTAGGAATCTTGCACAGAAAGATCGTTGTATAAAGAAGACAAGAAGAGGTAGCATGGGAAAAGATAATGGATGAGAGGAAAAAAGAAGGCTTGAGTAAAGATAAAAAGATATTTGGTAGAGGGCAGATTATGAAACAGATGGAGAAAGGCACAAGGAGATAAAGCCAGTCTCTAAAGATGTTGCCATTTTGATCCCAGCTCCTATCCTCGATTAACTTTAAAGTTTTTGTTTGAGATTATAAATAAATACAAACATATATTTGTTTCTGACAATTGTAGAAAGCATGCATTTCAGTCTGACTCAGCAGAAGACGTCTTTTAATTCCTTACTTTAGTAAATCACTTGATTCTGCCTTCAAGAATTTCTCCTTTCAAGCTGGCTATAACTCAGATTTTATCATTTACTGTTCTTACTCACTCTCACCCAACTTTGCCTGCTTAAATTGTCCAAAGGTCCAGGAAGGTATTTTGGCAGGCCCCCTTTGTTCAGAGACCCATATCAGAAGCAATTGAAAAGTGCTTTGTTCTGTCCTGTGTGATTTCTTACACTCCTGTGGATTTGCTTTTCCCATTCCAAATTTGGAGTGTAGAAAATTCGAGTATGAGAGCCTGCATACTGCAAGGACTCAGACTTTCTAGAAACAGCTCACAGCTCTTACACTCTGAGATCCTACCACCTCCCTGGAGAAGAGCCAGAACCTAAGCCCCTGCTACTTATAGAACAGAATGCCACCTTTCCTCTTGCTAGTGTCCAGAAATTTGTCTTCTTCAGCTTGTTTATTCTCAAAGGTACTTTTCACGTCCCTTAAAGAAGAGTCTATAGAATACCAGGAGAATTTCTCCATTGGGTCTATCATATTGCAAGACCTGGAGAGAGGCTTCCCCTATTTTCAGTCTGCCAAAATCAGTGTGGCAAGAAATCATAAAGCCTGGCTATCCATTTAAAACAAACAGGGCATGGTGGCACACACCTGTAGTCCCAGCTAATCGGGAGGCTGAAGCAGAAATGTCTATTGCTCAAGCCTAGGAGTTTGAGGCCAGCCTGGGTAACATAGTAAGACCCTGCCTCTAGTAAGTAAGTAAATAAACAAATAAATAAGGTAAAATAAAGCAAACACAAATTAATATTACTATGGAAATAAGTCTGATTTATAGGGTCCATGTGCTTTGTCATAGTGAAATATTGTCAGCAGAATTCTATGGCCTAATAATTTTTCCAATTCCTAGAATACAGGAAAAGAAAGATAAAACAAAATACATAAACCACTTTTACACTAAATGCTTTATATCATTTTATGTGCTCTAATATAATGGACAGTTTACTTATATAATTTAAATAATGATTTCTAAAATATATTAATCCTATATTAATCCAAATTTTTAAAAACTGGGTATAGTCTTGTAGGTCATTCACAAAGCAAAAGAGGGATGGAAAAAATGCAACTAAAAAAATTTAAAAAAACAATGATTCAAGAAAATTTTTTGTTTTTTCTGTGAACAAGATGTACATTCAACTCTAGTAGCAAGACTGACTTTCTTAACAATATTCATTTTCTGACCTGGATGATCTTAATATATATTCCACTAATCCTCTAATCCAGGGGTGGGGAATCTTTTCATGTTGGAAGGCCACATTAATTTAACTGTAATCAAATAAGGCCACATTCAAGAAACTTCAATTAGATATACTTAATATGTACATTATTTTATAAAAATCTAACTGCAATGTACCTAGTAATTTCAAAAAATGAAAACTATTTGTTAATTTTAAAGTTAGCTAACCTTTTCATGACTTTGTTGTGCCTGCTTTTTGTTGGAAAGCATTTGAATATTTGGTTGCAGCATGGAGGTCCGCAGTGTCAGTTGATCCTCTAGATGAGTATCGGTCATTTGTGCCTTAAGGGTGTCTTGATTTGGGTTACGTAGGAGAATGGAGATTCAGGCGTGTTGCTGAAGGCATGGGTATTCTGCATTTTTCCATGTTTCAGTTGGATCTTTCTCAGCATCAAACAATGACTTTAAAATGTCATCTACTGAGAGTTCAATCCATTCCATGTGTAGTTCTTTAGATGCCTTGGTGATACCAAGCAGGTGAGATGAAATGCTAACTTGAGGGTGATATCATGATTCTAAAAGTCAGTCAGTGAACCTTTTATTGTATTCTCCAATTAATAGGTCTATAACAACTGCATATTCTTCAAATGACTCACAAACATCATCTGCTCTTCAATGACCTTTCCTAACTGAGGAAAATGTTTGTCTGACATTTTCTTTCGAAGAAGTGTTTTGAAGAAAGATAGCTTGTTTGAAATGCTTTGATTTTTTTTGCCACATATCATATGTAGACTTAGTTTTACCTTACAAAGAAATATTCAAGTCCTTTTGATTTGACATGATATCACACAGAAATGCTGCATTCCTATAGTAATCTTCTTTCAATAATTCACATTGCTGATATAGTTCTTCATAACATTTAACTATCTGTTCTTGCAGAGATAAAATTTTGGCTGACACCTGTCCCTGTGATAGCCAACCCACTTTAGAATGATAAGGCAAATCCACACTTAATACCTCATCATTCAACTTTAGCATGTTACAAAACTGAGGATGCCCTGCTGTATTTGCAGGAATTTGGCCAATAATACTAATAACTTGTTGCAAAGTGTCACTTAAAATAGTAGCTTTAGCACAGCAATTTTGCGGATGAAAGATACAATGAAAAGAAATGAGAGCATCTGGATCTATTAATACTTCTTATTTGTGCAATAAACCCTTCATGTTTTCCTGTCATAGAACATGCACTGTCTGTAAATACGCTCACTAAATATACCAAATTCAGTCCAACTTCACAACATTTACCTTGAAAGTTGTTGAAGATATGTATTCCCAATGTTCTGTTCACAAGAGTGCCCAACGTGAATAACTCTTCATAGCAAAGAAAATCTTCTGTTATGAGCCGAATGAAGTACAAAACCTGCACCGAGTCAGTAGTATCAGTTGATTCATCCAAAGAGATTGAATAATGTATATTTCCTTTTGAAGTATTGCATGAAGTTGTTCTGCTAAGTTGAAGGCTAATTCATGTTGCTGATCAGTTATGGTTCTCCTTGAAAGAGGCAGTTGTCTGTACTTTGAAACGTTATCAGGGTCTAAGCATCCTACACCTTTGACAATGCATTCTTTCACAATTTCTACATCACTGAATGGCTTCCCTTTTCTCCCAAGTATATAAGCCACTTTGTAAGTTCAGTGGCATTATTTCCAGGTCTTATTGCTGCTTGAATGAACTGTCTTTGCTTTTGCTTTTAATTTCTGCAATACAACCTTTTGCACCTCTCCCTCTAATTTAAGATATTTGTGGTCCTTATGAGGGTTATAATGCTGATGAGCATTGAATTTCTTTAATATTGATATTGCAGTATCACAAAGCAAGCAAATCATCTTATCTTTAGCAAAAAAAAAAAAAAAAAAAGAAAAGAAATATTGCAATTCCAAATCCTCATTAAAAAATCTGTTTTCTTCCTTCAACATTCTCTTGGTCTTCTTTGACATGATGGGCTGAAAGAATAAAAAAAAAAAAATACTTCCTGTAATCCTAGCACTCTGGGAGGCCAAGGAGGGAGGATTGCTTGAGCTAAGGAGTTTGAGGCCAGCCTGAGCAAAAGTGAGACCCTGTCTCTACTAAAAATAGAAAAATTAGCTGGGCATTGTGGTGTGCACCTGAATTCCCAGTTACTCAGGAGGCTGATGCAGGATGATTGTTTGAGCCCAGGGGTTTGAGGTTGCACTGAGCTATGATGATGCCATGGCACTCTACCTGGGGCAACAGAACAAGACCCTGTCTAAATATATATATATATATATATATATATATATATATACACACACACACACACACACACACACACACACATATATACATATAATTTATTTTTCATTACCTCTTTATAATTCTTCTTTCCCATTTTTTATAGTATATGTTTCTGGATTTCTGTTAGGTACATGTTAGGTTTTGCTATTTATTGGCAATACCTTTAAATCTGTTATATTTTGCACATTTTGTTCCTTTTTTTTACATTCTGAACAATTTCTCTAGATTTATTCTCCAGATAACTAGCTATTTTTAAATATAACCTGCTATTTAAATAAGGTATTGAATTTAAATTTTTACTATGTATTTTCTAAATTTCTAGAAGTTTTGTTTAATTTTCAAATGGAACTCCTTTGTAGTCTATTACTTGCTTCCATCCATGTTATCAAATTATATATATATACATATACACACTTTTAAATATTAAACATTGTTTTTAAATTGTATGTTTTATCATTCTAGTGTCTGAATTCTCTTGAGGTCTGATCTTTTTATGTGTTTTTTTCTTCTGTTTCTCACTTTTGGTCCTTGTGTCTTTTGAGACTGTTTACTTTGAACTACTCATTTTTCTCAGAATTGTACTCATGGGAATTCTTTGATGGTACAATTGAAATTGTACCACTCCAGAGAGGAATTAAGATTTTTTTTTCAAGGCCCATGTGAACATAATAACTCCTAAATACTACAAATCAGATTTTCTTCTTCAAAATTTCCAAACCACACTGAAAGTAAAAGAACACCCCAGAACCTACGTGATGGTCAAGACATGGTTATCATTTCTTAGGGAAAATATTTTTCTCCCTTATATATTCACAGTTTGAGAAAGGCAAGTTTATCTGAGTTGTATTGTTCTGTAGTTTCACCAAAATGTATCTAGTTACAGATTTTCTTCCATTTCTCTTGACCAGGATTCAGTGTCTTCAGTCTGGAAACTAATGTATCTACTTAAGAAAATTTTAGATATTTTACTTTCAAATATTTTCCCTCGTTATTTTGTTTTTTTATATTTTTAGATATTTTTATTAAACATAATGTAAATCTTCTAATTTTACCTTTCCTTTGCTGTGCCTCTTTTTCATATTTTCCATTTTTTTTTCCTGCATTGAATTCTAGATAATTTCTTCAATTCTATTTCCGAGTTCACTTTTTTCTCTTCAGAATTCTCTACTCTTTGATGTATCGATTGAGCTTTCAAATTTTTCAATTTTTATCACTGTTTCCAATTTGAAGCATTTTTTAATCTGACTTTTCTGTTTTCAAAATGAACTACATTTTTATTCAGGTTTTATATCTTTATTTCTTTAATTATTTTGACATTTAATTTATTCTCTCATTCAAATTTTTTATTATTTCCAGTTATTAGGATGTTACGTCTCCTGCTATTTGAGCTCATTGATATACAACACCCTCCCCTCCAACACACAGTCTCTCTCTCTCTCTCTCTCTCATACGTGTTTAAATTGTGAACTTGCTTTTCTTCAAGGGGCAAATTTTTCTATGGTAGAACAATGTCTGCCTTATAAAATTGGTCCAACATAATGGTTTTTATTTTGCTCTGTCAATGCCAAGGGAATTCAATTGTTCTTGTGCGACGGTTATTTTATGCTCTCAATTTGGAACTCCTGTAACTACCCTACATCTGCACATGCTGCAGGTCAGTGCTTCTGATTCTTCACTCAAGACTTTATATAGATGACAATTTTTCCTACTATTGCCCACAACTAGTGAGTTATATCCCCACCCTCTCTGTAAGAGCAGGTTTTAGCAGTCACAAGACTAATTCCAGTGACCTTGCTTTTTTGTGATCCAGAGGGCACCTTTCCAGCTCCTGTATGGGTGCTGGGGAACAATCTCTAGGGCATTCTCCCAAGTATAAAGGTTTCCTTATTTTTCCCCATCTGACTTTGATTACCCTTTCCATTTGTATCACCTGAGGATTTTCTACTCTCTTCTTTTTTAAGCCATGTTTTGCATAAAAGATAATTCTTACTGTTGTATTTTAACCACGATTTCTGAATGACTACAGCAGGAGAGAGGTCTGTCCAAATAAGTCGCTCAGCATGTTGTGTTGGAGCACTCCATTTATAAATTTTGAAGAGCTTTAAGCTGAAATTATTAAAAACTTTAAAAAAAGTACATTATTGGCCGGGCGCGGTGGCTCACGCCTATAATCCTAGCACTTTGGGAGGCCCAGGCGGGTGGATCGCTCGAGGTCAGGAGTTCGAGGCCAGCCTGAGCAAGAGTTGAGACCCTGTCTCTATTAAAAAATAGGAACAAATTATCTGGCCAACTAAAATTATATATAGAAAAAATTAGCCAGGCATGGTGGCGCATGCCTGTAGTCCCAGCTACTCGGGAGGCTGAGGCAGTAGGATCGCTTAAGCCCAGGAGTTTGAGGTTGCTGTGAGTGAAGCTGATGCCACGGCACTCTAGCCCGGGCAACGGAGCGAGACTCTGTCTCAAAAAAAAAAAAAAAAAAAAAAGTACATTATTGATTATAGCTGTATTGATAATAAATTTTAAGGAGAATAGAGAAACTAACACTGTTAAGTCTCTCTTCCATATCCTAAAGCTACTAAAAATCAATTAAGAAGGTAAGATTTTCAAACACATAAGAAAAGTATACCTACAGGGAAAAAAATGCCTTTAAGGCCCCATGAGACCTCTTAATTTCTTTGATATAAGAAATACATTTTGTGATTAAAGGGAAAAGTAAGTTAAACTGAAATGTAAAGTTAGTGTGACAAGTTTCTATTCCAAAGACTTATTTGAAAATTGGATTATTTCATATGAAAATAATCCTATCAAATCCATATTGCCATGGGATTTGATTATGACTATAATCACAATGAGTTTGTGAGATAGAATAGCCTGAGAAAGGAAGTGGATTTGGAGAATGACTGAATGGGGAAGAGTGGATAGATAGATTATAAAAAGACAATAATAATGTAACAATATAATATTTGCCAGCATGTATTGAATCATTGTTTTGTGGATGGAAAGGTTAAGTGCTTTACACATATTGCCATGTTTAATCACAACAACTCATTGAGACAGATCTTAAAAATGTTCCCACTTTAAAGATGTTGAAATTAAAGTTCAGTGGTACCTTCTCCACTGCCCCTATATCTGCCCTCGGTTCCCAACCAGTGTACAGTGGAGCTAGTATTTGATTAAGATCACAGGGAATATGACTATGAGTAGTTATTAGTTTCCTGAGCAAAACAGTTTTGAGGAAGAACTGATTTATATGAACAAATATAAATTCTGCTTAGAAACATTGATATTTAGCAGCTAGTCGTACTTTAAATTTGTGTCTGGTGCTAAGGAAAATCTCAGGGTGAGAACTATAATTATGCAAGTAACAATCAGAACAATATTAGCCACTATTTATTGAATGTTAACTACATTTTTTGCAGGCACTATGCTAAGGAATTTAATACGTGTATTTTCTCATTTTCAATTTTGAAATAACATTATGAAGAACATATTATTTCTCTATATTACTGAAAAGGAAAGTGACACTTAGAGATAAGTAATCAACTAAAAACTAATCCAAAAATTAGAAAAAAGGATTAACAACCATTTTATCTGACTCCAAAGCATGCTTAGTTATCCAGATTGCTCCAAAGCAATCTGTCTTCATTAATGTAGATCCCAAAACAAATATAGGCTCACACTACTAATGGGTTCAAGAAAAGCTATCGAAATTTATGAATGATAAATTTTAAAAGGATTAATAGGGAGTGATAATTTTTATAGATGTTCTCAATATTTTATAATTGCTGTTAAATATGCCTTCTCACAGAATGTTAAGAGCTGGTATAAATATCTGGCAGTTCTAGAAGTTTATTTATAAATGTTAAGATTTATATCACTTACAATGTTCTGAAAATCATTTCCATATAAATTTAGATTTAAAATAATTTATTAATGATTCTTAATTTCTTTGTTGGTTATGTCATGCCAAGCTATAAGTTTCCCTGACAAGTAATTGCTATGAGTTTGAGAATAAAGGTGCTAATTGGTATTTAGTTTTGAGATTTTTATTAGTTAGCAATGCCAATATTGTTTATTTGCAGTTGCATATTGCTGTGTGTGCGCTACTTCTTAAGTAATTTAAAATACGTAGAAAATGGAAAAATTTTTGGAGCATATGCTCATTTACAGAAAATATTTTTAGATGAAACTTTTGTATGACTCCTGTTGATTAGAAACATTTGGTATTTCAACAGAATTTTGCAGAGTTCATTACTACTGAGAAGTACCGAATGTACAAATACAACCTTTTTTTCTTTGACCAAATCAATATTGTAAAAAAGCAAGGTTAATGAGTAGATATGTAAATGTGGGGGCAGGGATGAGGGTATAATATATAGTAAGACCAAAATACAGAAACAATCTAAAACAATTGTGGCTAGAAGATTGGTAGGACTTATTTGAGAGACGGGAGACTAGAGTTTTAGTATAGGTAAATTGCTTATTAACTGTGTAATTTAGGCCTGTCACATAGGTCTTTGGAAACATTTTTCAATAAGGCTTTCCCTTCTATAGCATTTGAATTAAACTCTAATAGTTTTCAAGATTATATCTAATAACTTTATCTTTTTTCTGTTTCATTTTGTACATTTGCATTAGTAATAATTTTACAAAAACTATTTCAATTCTCAAAAAATAGAACAGCCTTTATAATGTAGTCTAAGAAAAAGCAATTTCTAATTTTAGCTATCTTTTGAAATTGAGGTATAACTTTATATATTGTCAGATATTATTATCTACTATTGTAACTAAATGCATGATAAATCTAAGAGTTAGACTGTCTACATTTCCTTCTGGTCTTTCAATAAAAGACAAATTACATCTGCTGTGGTTGTAAATGAACAAAAGGTATAGGTACATAAATAGTATAAATATATATCATCATAATCACCAGGTATTTATAGTAGAAGTTTCCATGATTCTTGTTGATATTATAGTCAATCATTGTAATTTATCGAGAAAGCAATATTCAACATTATAGTAACCTTATTCTGACTGTCATGATTGAACAAAATATGAATAACTGCATATTTTAACATAGCACTTCTCATCTATATTTTCTGTAAATTATTTTCAAGAGCTGCATTATAGAAACTCAGTAAACTTAAACGTGGAAAAATATAACAGCTATTTACGATAAAAAAATTGATAAGGGAACATGTATATTATATTTGATGTCTTAGTTTGGTTTGTATTTTAAGAAATATAAGATGGAGTTTTCAATCTGTTGGCAGTAACGATCTAAACTGAAATGAAAGGGGAAAAATTGCAGGTAATTAGAATGTTTTCCTTCTTTGGAGAGCTCTGTAATAAATAAAATGCTAGAAATCATGGTGACAGAGCCAGGAAATGTAGGATAAGAAGTAGTCACAAACGCTCTTAACCCAAGAATGAGTGACATGGGATTTTTTTCCCATTATGTTGAGGTCCAGAGTTTCAGGAGAAATCTGCCTCTATCTCAATGATCTTTTCTTGACAATTATTATTTTCTTTTTCTTCACCAGCTTAGTGTCTTCTTTCCCACTGATACATATTAAAGTTAGGTCTACATTAGAGAAGAATGTGTAAAGGAAATGGCAGCTGTAATATGTAACACTCCAGAAAGACAGGCTTTCCAGGGTAAAGAAAGACACTAAGATACTGTCTTTTATAATGTATATTAAGAACAATGATGCCTACATACAGCCAGGTAGACAAGAACATGAATTTGGAGAATGAACCTGGGTTTGAATCTGTATCTCCCATTAATTGGGTATGCATCATGCATTCAATCATTTAAATTTAATAAGCCTCAATTTCCTCTACTTTAAAAGGAAGATTATGTTCCTATTTTGTGAAAAAGTTCCCACAAGTGATTCTACTCACTTCTCTCCCTGTTTTCCTACACTTTCTACATCCCTCATTGAAAGTCATTTCTATCTGCATAGAACACAAATGTATTTTTATAGGAATGTACATTTTATTGTTCTTATAGTCAATAATATAACAAATTTTTCAACATAATTGATCTAGCAGTTTTTTTAGGTCCCTTCAATTTAATTAGAGACTGTGAATTATTCTATTTCTAGTTTCCTATATAAACAGAATTGTCTGATATTTATGATTTTATAACAGAATGTGCAATTCAATTAATCAACTCATAGTATATAACCTAAAGAAATATGTGAAGATAAATCTATTCATAACTTAGTCAAAAACCATTATGCAAATTTGTATGTACCTAATAATTTAAAGACTAATTGCCATATATGCTAACAAGCAATGGGGTCAAATTTAAAACTTTAAAAAAGAAACACAGAAATGTATCTTTTCACCATTTTTTTGTTTTAAACATCTCCTCTGCCACGCTAAGTTGAAATCTTTTGACAAAATCCTCTAAGCATGTCAGTTCTCTGCAGTTTCGTTTTTAAATAGTCTTATAAGCAGGGATTGAACTGAAATTTTGGAATTCTAAAAAAAAGTCTAAATCCTTGTTTTTCTTTTTTTAATTCCTCATTTCTCAAGCTCTCAATCCAGAGCTGCAGTAAAGATGGGAAACTCTATAGTGAAGAGGGTTTGTTTTTTGGTATTCATAATGATTTTTCATGATTTGAGATTCCAAGCTATGTTATTTTTCTCAATGACTTCTGCTCAAAAGAGACATTTGGAATATAGATATGTGCATCTGTGTATGGGAGGGCTGAGGAACAATATTTAGAACAGTCTGGTTTCTTACTAAGAGATAAACTCTATGAAGGTGGGAATTCTTATCCTTGTTCTCTGGTGCAGCCCCCGCCACCGGAACAGTTAGTATTTAATGACTGTCTGTTGAATTATTTTATTATTATTTGTGTGAATAATTTTTAAGTCTTTTCTTTTTGATGGATGCAGGTAAACTTTCTTCTTTCTGTTTTTCCACTATGATTTTTAGGGTACAAATAATGATAATGAATTTACAAAATTTAGTTCTTAGATGTTGGACTATAGTTCTGTATTAAGTATAGCATCAGCATATCGTAATGTAAGATCTGTAAATGTTTTCACTTTATAGTTCTTAAAGCAGTCAAAATCTGTGATAAAGACTCATGATCCTTTTATAGATTCAATAAAAGCATCATGGGAGACTCACATTTTGCCTTTTTTTTTTTTAAATTGAGCCACGCAACAGGCTACACTTATTTTACAGTACATGCCATCATGTAGGTTGTTATCTACTCAATGAGAAATTGTCTAATTATTTTCATACTAACAGATCTCTGGCTGCTTACATTTTTTTTTAATTTTTATTTTATTTTATTTTTTATTCTTTTTTCAGCATATTGTGGGGGTACAAAGTTTAGGTTACATATATTGCCTCCCCACCCCCCCGCCCCGAGTCAGAGCTTCAAACGTGTCCATCCCCCAGACAGTGTGCATTGCACTCATTATGTATGTATACACCCATCCCCTCCCCCACCCACATCTGCCCAATACCTGATCAATGTTATTCCTAAATGTGCTCTTAGGTGATGATCAGTGAAACCAATTTGATGGTGAGTACATGTGGTGCTTATTTTTCCATTCTTGGGATACTTCACTTAGTAGAATGGGTTCCAACTCTTTCCAGGAAAATACAAGAGGTGCTATGTCACCATTGTTTCTTATAACTAAGTAGTACTCCATGGTATACATATACCATACCACCCTGAATGCGCCCGATCTCGTCTGCTTACATTTTTTAAGGTTTTAGGATCTCGTACAATGCAAAATGTTTTCACTCTTTTTTTTTTTTAATAAAACATTGTGTGTTGTTTTTTATAACTGGTACTCTATAACAATGGATTTATATGACCTTTTTTTTAACCTTTACAACAGGAAAAAAAACACTAGGATGCATGAGTTAAATAGCTAACTGGCAAAGCAAAGTTAATAGCTTCCTTTTTTTTTTTGATATGGCACAAATGGGTTTTTATACTAATGGCTTATTTACAATAATCTCCTTTCAGCAGCTTGCCCCCAAGCAACATGAAAACACAATTAATACAAAAGTTTACCATAATAGTGACTCACAGCAGATGAAATTCACAATCCCCAAATTACAACCTCTTTTAATAGAGTGCTACTCCCCTGGTTCACAGCATGTAAAAATCAGGAGCTCTTTGGAATTGTGCAGAGACCTGCTTTTGGAGAGTTGAATGATTCATTGGTTTATCATCAAATTCCACCTAATATATTGTGTACATAAATTTTGAAAACTTAGACTCATATGTATGTGACATTTTCAGAAACATAATATTTTTTGCTGTTAGAAGGGTATTACTAGACATCTAGACCACATGTCTAATTTCCTGAGTTCACAGTAAGTGGGCTGTGATTAGGGCTAGAGCCTACATTTTGATTTGTGCTCTCCAGCATCCTTTAAGTACAGAGAAGAGGGGATGCCAGGTCATAATTTACAACACATTTCTGCAGAGCCTTTTTTTTTTTTTTTTTTTTTTGTGACCTTAGAATTTATCAGGCTGCCTGCCTAATACCTAATCTTCAAAAATCTACTCAATCTCCCCATTTTTCCAGGAAGGCTTATTTTATGAATATTCCAGTAAGATGCTATTGTTATCCTTTTTATAACTTTTTAAGAATGCTGGATAGACTATGGCTAATGTGTTTGGTTAAAGGCCTTCAGTAAACATTTATGGAGCACTAATATATTCCAAGCACTGTGATAGACAAGAAGGATAGAAACATAAATATGATACAATTACTGTACTCAAGGTTATCAAGGCTTCATAGTTACTGCTATTTAGGCATTTCTTGCTGAATGCAGAGCTCTGTAACTCCCTGCTTTAAGAACATCTCTTATTGCCAGGCTGCTGGATTGAGGCTGAATAAACTCACTTTGACACTCTTCCATCCTCATGAAGTAAAAGTCTGGAGAAGCTGTCCTATCAAAAAATGTTAAAAGCAAAACAGACTTTGGCACAGATTACCAAATTTTATGTTGCTAAGGAACATATTGTGAAACCTAACAAAAGTTATTCTTATTCAATAGTATGTTAATGATCTCCTAAAGCCACCTTTTCTGGAAGGCATCTTTTATAATACACCATAAAGTAATACTTTTTCAATGTTATATTTCATTTGAATTGCGCAGATCTCAAACCACTGGAATTTTTAAGTGGAATTATGCAAGCTAATGGTCTATTTCAGACTTACTGGTTAATTTTCAACTTTCTAATATACTCTGTATGCATTTATGTGGTTGTGCATATATGTTTTTATTCCATTTTTTGCAAGACAGTAAAAAATAATTTTCTTTAGCAATATTTTAATCAGTTCAGAGTCAAAATTCCTACAAAACTAGCCTGGGTTGGATTACATATAGGTTAGAATTAACAATGACATTTTAACAAAAGGAAAAAGTTATAATAGTTTTAGTTTTTCTAGGTGATCAAATCCATTCACTTTCACTATACTTTATAAACTTTACTGATTCAAAAATATTCCTAAATTAATGGAATAATTACAAAAATTTATCAGGAACCTATTATGTGTCAGGCACATGCTGGGAACATAATAGTGACCAATGTAGGTATGTTTTCTACTTGTGGGGTGTTCACATGCTAGTGGGGAAGGCTGACTTAAAATAAATAAATACATGGAATAATTACACATTGTTAATGTGATAATAAAAACAAATAAGTGTTTTGAAGTAAATAATAAGAAAGACACAATTGATATGCACGTAAGTACCCTTAGAAAGCACTGAAGCTAAGCCCTGAAAGGGAGATAAATGTAGCTGTGGGGGAAAAAAATAAGTGAGAAGAAGCATTTTAAGAATGGGAAAAAGCGTGAGCATAAACTTGAGGTATGAAAGGAAAAAAAAAGGAAGTGGAATTAAAAATAGGAATGGAGAAAGAGTGTAAAAATGTTCTGAAGAGTTAGGTAACACAAACAAGACCTTTCTTGCCAAGGTGATGAGTTAGAATTTATCTTAAGTAAGAGGAGCAATTAAAAGATTTTAAGCTGAAGTAAAATATGGTCCAATGTGCCTCTTTTTTGAGATTACTTCACTGTGAAGTAAATGGACTGTAAGGGGGAAAGGAGCACATGGACTTGTTGGGAAACTAAGGTAGTAGTC
>CM052446.1:27514042-27600168 GCA_028533085.1 Varecia variegata
TTTTTCTGGCTCCTAAAAAATATCATGGGTAGGAGATGCTGAAAATCTCTTAGTGACATAAGCATGGAAAAAAAGAAGAAAGAAAGAGAGAGAGAGAGGGAGAAAGAGAGAGGAAGGAAAAAATGGAGTGTCTTTTAACTTTGTTTATTGTCATGGATAGAAAATATTATGCAACCTGAATATATTGAAATTTGCAAAGAAATAGCTTAAAAAGCAGACATTTTAAAAAAATGTTTAAATTACGATGACTGGATTTTACCCAGAAAATTGAAATATGTCTGAGTTGTAGTATTTCTATAACATGAAAATATATTAGCTCTTTTAGCTTCTTTCTTAAAGCTAAGCAGTTTTTGTCTTTAGACTGTTGTTTATGGTCCCATCTGTATTGCTTTGTGACTCACATTCAAGTTGCTGAGATAAAAAAGAATAAATATATTGCTTTTCATGTAAACTGCCTTCAAAATGGAGCATGGCTACTAGTTCAAAATAGCTGGAACAGACATTTTTATATTTTGCTTACTATATTATAATTCTATATAAATACCCACAGAAGTCTTTAGCAATGTAGTTTTTCTTTGCTAAAACTCTCTGAAATGGAGGACTGTTGTTTAATAGAAAATTAGACATAATTATAGCTTACATTTCTGTTTCCTGTTATCACTGATAGGAGGAGGAGCAGCTGATTGTAAGCCTGTGTTGTGGGGGGTGCAGGGACAATGAGCCACCTGAGATATATGTAGATGTGAAGTATCTAATTTTATATTTGTTTTATATTTTTAAAAAGTTCTTTTTTTTTTTTGCTTTCAGTTTAATGCTGTGATCGCTATATTGTAAAATGCCCCCAGATAGAATATGTTTATAGGTAAGGCAATTTTCTCCTCAGAATATTGAGATTCACAGCAGACACCATGTTCAATGGCTCCTCAGGGACCACGTTTCCTATTCAGCAGATGTATTATTCCCATGCTGTTCTCCATTCTAGAAGGCATAGGAGTAGAAACAGTTTCAGGCTCTTATCATCTAAGGAGTTTCACGCATACCCGAGTATACACACCTTCCACGCTGGAATTTTCTCTCTCCACTCATGGATCCTGTCTGGTAGAAGAATGCACAATAATTGAACACTTGTTACAGGGATGCACATCTCAAAACCAAGGGCCCGTGGAGAGAATGTAATTGCATATATCTTTTTAAGTCTAATTAGATTAATTAAGTCTCATTATAATCTGCTCAACTGTCTTTCCCATTTAGTGACACTCATTTGATATAGCAATATAATTTCTACACAGTCTATGCTGAGCCATTAAAATAATCCTAGTTTTTAAAAGTTATTTTAATGATAATGCACTTTTCAGGAAGAGATGTTAGTATGACTCTCATTAATCTCTAACTCAGAGTGATGTAATTATTGAATAAAAATTTTAAAAATATTTTTTAAAAACTATCTTTTTATCTGACATGAGCAAATTATAAACATAATTTTCATTCTTTCTAATTAGATAATTTTAAACATTATATTTATAATGTTGCTAATTTTTTATACTTTTAAGATTCATAGAATCAAAAATGATTCAGAAGGTAAACATCTAGAATTTTTACGAGTATGTTTTTTATGGTATCTTAGGAAGAATAAATAAACAAATGATTTTAGTTATCTGGTTGGGGAAGCAAGTTGGATCAAGAGGAATATAAGAAGATGGGTAGGAGATGTGGAAAATCTCTTAGTGGCATAAGCATAGAAAAAAGAAGAAAGAAAAAGAGAGAGCGAAAGAGAGAGGAAGGAAAAAAGTAAATAAATTAGAAAGTAGAAAAGAGAAAGAAGATATGTATAATTTTATAAAATTAATTTACTATTTACTTTGATTTTGTAAAAGAAAATACAAATTTCTAAAGGGAGCAAGGGATTTAAAATATGATAAAATACACCTTATGTAAATACAACTTATGTAATTTTAAAAATATCTGATCTTTCAAATAAGAATGTAAAATCAATATATAAAATATACATTACATACCAGAAAAATATTTTAAGATGTGTATTTTACATAATGTATTTTGTATATACATATACATCTGCTATTTGTTTTATGTATATTATATATATAAAACATTTCTACTTTACAAATGGGAAAACTGATATTCTGAGTGATGTAGATGCATATTACATAATGCCAACTTTTTTTCTAATAGGCATAAAATGTTGTCATTGTACTAGATTGAGAAAATATGATGATAGCATTATTAAATTTTTTCCTTTAGGAAGTTTCAAAAAATATATATATATAATTTCTAAACATAGTTAACAAATCTTTTATATTCATCTTTCAGTTTCTCTAGCAGATATTCAAAAAGCTGTACTTTCTCTACATCTTGAAGGTGTATTTTTCCTTTAAAGCAGCTTTGTCTTTGGAGTTTTGGCGTTTCTTTTCTCCATATACTCACCTTTGAATGTGAGAGTGAACATAAACATGTTCATACCACAATTCATCTGAACATTACATTCCACCTGCATAGTATAAGATTAAACTTTGTCCAGTGTAGTAATCAATAAGATCATTTCCTATAAAAGTTTGAATTCTCAATATCTTGAGTTTTTATTAAATCTACTATGTTTCTATTACATAAAATGGTAACTTTTCTTACCCTTCTTTCAGCTTCTTGACACTTTGAATTTATGGAATACCCAAAACTCTGCAATCCTGAGAATGCTCTACCATCAGTTTTTACTGCAGCTGCCTCTATTTTAAGAACATATTTTCTGAGGAAATATGCCATGATTTGTGTCCTTGCCAAATATATCCTCTTGTTACCTAGAAGTTTTAGATTCAGAATAATTGCAAGAAGTGAAATATTAATAATTCAGGAAGGACTGCTAACAATCCAAATCTTTAGGACTAAAAGTTTAGGTTACCCCACCTGGTAAACAACCATGACCAGTTAAGGTACTTGATAAGAGCAAAGGGAATAGGAAATGGATAGCAGAAGAAAGTAGTTATAAATACTACCTATGACCACATGATCACTTATAGAAATGATAGGACTATAATTATCTTGAGTATTTTTCCTTATTTTGTTACAAAAATGTTTGCATGTACGTATATATATCTCTCAAATAACTTTGTTATCTCACTTTCTTATCAACTCATCATAGAACATAAGTATTGACTTTCTATCATAGTATTTAAGAAATGTTAACTCTACATCATAGTATTTAAGTTAAAGAATATCAAGGAGAAGAGTGGCCATCACCCAAGGAATTTGCATCCTTTTCTGGGGCAAGGGTTAGTGCATTTTTGGTTGTATGCAAGATACTTGTACCATGTAAGGCAGAAGTATGATTTTGTCATTGTCTTTACTTGAAGATTAAGTATGATTTACAGAGATATGTGTGGTGCCAAGTTTATAAGGGATGGACTTTTGATGGTTAATTTTATCTGTAAATTTGGTTTTATATGTAAACTAGGTATATATGTAAGCCAGGCCATAGTACCAGATATTTGGTCAAACACTGGTCTGGGCGTTGCTCTGAAGATATATTTTTAGATGAGAGGAACATTTAAATCAATAGACTTTGAGTAAAGTAAATATCTTCTCTAATGTAAATGGGCCTTATCTAATTAGTTGAGGCCTTAAGAAAGAAAAGATTGACTCCCTTGAGGAAGAGGGAATTTTGCCTGCAGTCTATTCAGATTTGAGCTGCAAAATCTGCTGTTCTTGGGTCAGCCTGCCAGCTTACCCTGCGTTGCATATTTTATACTTCCAGCCTCCGCAGTCATGTGAGGCAATTTCTTAAAATAAATTTCTACTCTTTTTCCTCCTCCTCCTCCTTCTTTCTCTCTCTCTCTCTCTTTCTCTTTCTTTCTCAATTGTGTTTCTATATATTAGCTACAAATATTTTCACACCAAACGAAAAATACAATAATACCATTTGTAAATTCTCAAAACAAAGGGAAATACTTAGATATAATTTAACAAAATATGTGCAGGGTTTTCATGTTAAAACTATAAAACATTGATGAAAGAAATGAAAGAAGACCTAACTAAATGGCGAGACATACAGTGTTCATAAATTGGAAGATTCAGCTGAGTGATCATGTCAATTCTCCTTAAATTGATACATAGCTTTAACACAGTTCTTACCAAAATATTGAGATACAGTTTTGATGAAATTCCTGTGAATTTTAGGCAGTGTTATTCTAAAATTTATATGGAAAGCAATGGAACTAGAAGACCTAAAATGATTTAGAAAAAGAAGAATAAAGTGGGAAGAAGCAGTTTATCCAATTTCAAGGCTAATTGCCTAGCTACAGTAATCAATACAGTGAGGTTTTGGTAGAAGGATAGACATATAGATCAATGAAACAGAACACAGAACTCTGATAGTCCCACACACATTCCCAACTGCTTTTTGACAAAAATGCAAACAGAATTCAGCATAATAAAGACAGTCTTTTCAACAAACTGTGCTTGAGCAATTGAGCATCCAATATACAATAAAATGAGTTTCAATGAAATCTGAAAAGTTATAAAAAAAAAGTTATAAAAAGAAAGTTATAAAAAGTTATTAAAAAGTTATAAAAATATATAAAAAATCCTGGATCATGGACAAAAATGTAAAATGCAAAATTATAAAAAAAAGTGGTACCGTGGACTACCATGGAATACTACTCACCAACAAAAAGGAATGAGTTATTGATCCATGTAACAACTTAGCTCAATTTCCAGATAATTATGCTGAGTGAAAAAAGCCAAGCCCAAAAGGTGACCAAGCCCAAAATGTATGATTCTACTTACATCAAATTTTTAAAATGACAAAATTGTGAGATTGGAAAACAGATTAGTAGTTGCCAGGTGTGGAGCAGGGGTAGGGGTAGGACGGCAGTGGGTGTGACTATAAAAGGGCAGCATGAGAGACCTTTTTGGTAATGCAAATAGTCTGTATATTGACTTTATCGAAGCCTATGACCTGCTTGTGAAATTGTTCCATAATTGTGTTATATGTTGCCATTGGTAGAACCTGGATAAAGGACACATGAGATCTGTCTGTATTATTTCTTAAAACAATATGTGAAGCTGCAGTTATCTCAAAATGTTTAAAACAAAAGCTTAACACATTAAAAAAATCAAGTTCGCTGTAATCACTGTTGCTATATCATGTCATGTGATATGAAAATTTCTCATAAGTTTCTCTTATACAAGAAGCTTTTCTAAATTGAATCAAGTTTAAATGTAACACTGGAGCTCAATTTTTAAAGAATTCGTTGACAAATCTCATCCCTATTTAGGTAAAAATATGCATTCCTGATTTAAATATTGGACAAATTTCAATTTTTTTATTTACTGATTATTCATGGGAGTATACTTATGCTTCTATAAAGTAGCACTGTCAATGTGACATGTAGAGAGGTATATTGCTTGACAAAAAATATGATGCAAGATTTTCAGAATCTTTCTGCTACTCTGTCTTGGATTTTCACTGTGCCTGCAGGCTGTTTCTCTTTGGCGAGTTTATCTTTCATAATGTGTCTTTGCTCGGCATGCATGTCAACATATCACTCTCTGGTGAAGGCTAAGATTATCTAGAAGGCAGTTTAGATGGTGTTTGTATTGTTGAAAAGAAACACCTCACCTTGAGTTTTTTCAAAAGAAAATTGTCAGTATTGAAAAGTAGGTTAAATTTGGTTACAATTTCTGTGACAATGAAATATTTTAGAGGGTAACGAAGGTTAACCTCTACATGACAAATTGAAATGGTAAAATATAATCTCAGGCATTTGTACAATAGAAAACTATAAGAAGTATTTTACAAAGTAATATAAGAGTTGTCTAATCAAATTTGCTAGCAATGTATCATCTACCATATTCATTAATATGAAATTGCTAGAGCAGGAATGCATTTAGATATTTCTTCCAAAAAAAGCAAAAAAATGGTACATTAATTATCTTATTTGTATTCTTCATGTGACACACTGCATTCATTTTCTTTAACCATTCAATGTGAACTCAAGTTCATACGTAATATCCCAACATAATTAGTGGTGTTATTAGAGAAAATTGTGCCTTATGAAGAACTCGAAAACTTTCTTAGCTGTTGCCACCTGATTCAACCAGAATTGAAGACTTGTATCATTATCAGGTAGCCTACGACATGATTGTCATCTGCTATTGGATTTCAGTTCAATTCTGGCTATTAGCATTTGGGTGAAGATCCACCCTCATGGCTAGAACTTCCTTTATTGAGAATAATGAGGCATCTTAAAGACTTGAAAGTATAAAGGGATCTGCTAATTACTGCCACATAAAGATTTTGCACAAGCTTGGCAAATTAGAGAATTCCTCTAATTTCAGATACTTCCCTAGTTGTTTGCTTATTCATTGTCCGGCTAGCCAGAAGTTCAATATTTTTCTGTACATTAAGAACATCAGGTCTAATTTAAGAAAATAGTGTCATAAGGTAGGATCTGACCTCTCTCACTCAGTATGCACGGGGTGTAATGTCATAGCATCACTTATCTATGGGTTGGTAAGTAACACCTCTTTAATTAATAAAGAGCTTCAACACTTTGCATTTTCTGTGCTTCATATTGTCATTTTAATGATCACCATGGGGATTTATGGTTTACATCTTATTTCGATTGCTCCAAGAGGTGAAAAGGTTACCACAGTTCTCTTTTCATCATGAAGGAAGACCTATCTTTTATAGAGTCGGAAATAAATCATGAAAAGGAACAAACCCAAGACTGAACATAGATTGTTCATTTAAACCATTTACATTAAAGTCAGATTTCAGATCCAGATGTACAGTGAAGTAATAATGTTTTAAAAAATCAGCTGTTAGCTGGCATACTATTCCATAAATGGCCATCTCATTGTTATTACAAAAAGATTGAGGAAGACCTTCTGAAACGTGGCATTCAATCTAAAATTTATCAGAAGATTATAGAAGCTACTTAGGTCATTGGACCTGCATTTCAAATAAAAAATTGATACTACCCAGTTGGTATCCTACAAGAAGGTGCTCAAATGCTATTTTCTCCTCCCATTAATTATGCCCCAAATTGAAAGATTTATTTTTTCCATTTCCAAAGCTCAGTTGTTACCATCTTAGATCTGTTTACCTCCATGCTCAGAATCTGTGAAACCCTAGTTACTCTCAGATTTACCCAAGGAAACCCTGAGTATGTCTCTTATTTTAAAGAGTACTCCTGCACCTGGGGATTTTGGTAATCAAATGTAATTAAATGATCCTCAATTTATAATCTTTTAAAAAATTTCCACGGAGTGATCAGAATATATTTTCTTATTATTTTCCTTTTTATTTTTTTCTTTATGAGAAATCCTGCTTTTAGATGCTGACTCCATTATTTCCTACTCTCTGTGACTTGAATTAATCTTTCTACTTCAGTTTGAAAATGGGTTGCTGTGATGATTATATCATTTAATTTATGTAAAGAAAACAGAACTGTGTTCAACATATTGTGAATTTTAAATATTATTAGCTTTTTTGTGCACATATGTACATTTTTCTAAAAATCTATTTTTGTTCTAATTTTAATTATTATGTAAAGTGCATATACACATTTGAATTTCTACATTGGTATACAATATTTTATATTTTTATATTTAAAACATAGATGCATATATACCTATAACTGTATGGTTTTATATATATTAATATATGTATATACATACATATATTTAATGAGTACACCACTTTATTGTGCCTTTCTGTCTATAAATATTTACTGAGCAAGTACTATATGATAATCATTATGCCAAATTTCTGGGAATAAAGTAGTAAATTTTTTGGTTTTTTTGGATCCTTAGTAATTAATGGAGAGGACTTAAATCTACTTTTTTCTATTTCCCCTTTCTTTTGTTGTATATATTTTGGATTCATTTTTTCTTGGATATTAAAGGCTTTTCTCAACTCTGGTGATTTCCTGACCATCATTTCCCATGTAAGAGCAAAATGATAAAATCCATTTGGGAGCTCTGTGTGGATGAGAAGGGCTTGTTGACTGATGAGTTTCACTTGCAGCAACCAAGAGCAAATTCATTCATTTCTTTGGGAACCACTACCTCCCCTCTCCTAAATGTTAGTATTATGAAGTCCTTATTTCTAGACTGGTCAGTTTCACCAAGAAAGAATCCTCTAGTTTCCTGCTTGGAGATTGAGTATCTATGGTTGCCAGTGGGGATTTAGCAGAAGGAGTAAAGAGAGAATCACATAATTTTATTTGTGCAACTATTTAATTAGTAGATTTATCTTTATTCTCCTTTTTCTTTGTCATGCCCCGCCCCCTTTCTGAAGTCTTGGAGACCAGATTTGCTGGTTTCATTTGGGCATACAACTTAGTATTCAGTTTTTCAGGTTTGAGATACGTGCTGACATCACTCACACATGTGGGTTAATAACTTTCTAAATCATTTAAAGTCACATTAACCAGGTGTTAAGAGGATGGAGATATAATTTCATGTGCTTAAATTGTTATGAAAATATGACATGTCCCTAAATTTTAAAAAACATCATTTTAATCTTGAAAATTTATATTGACTTATTTCCTACCTCTGTGAAGTTCAAATATATGAAAGAGGTGAACTTAATTAGAAATAAAAACACTGCAATATAGAGAAAAGTAGTGTTAACAAAAAGACCAGCAGATCTGTGGAGGGAAAAAGGGAGAGCTTTATCTTCTGAGAAGCAATCTATAGATTGAGGAACCACATCCTTCCGCATAAGTGGAAGTGTGTTCTCCTAAGTACAAAGGGAGTGTCTGGATTTTATAAGAAAAGTTTCCACTTGGGTTCTCAATCACGTCCATTTAGGTAAATGAGTGAATTCAAACCTATTTGGTTCTGATTGGTCAAAATAGTCAAGCTCTGTTTGGGTGGTTTTCTAGCTCAAACCAGAAGTCTCTGCTTGATGTTTTCTTTAAGAAACCTGTGGTTGTAGGGGGAGATTTCAGGAGCAGTTTATCTTGGCTTTGGTTACATGAACTGTTCTGGTTCAGGGTTGTAAAGCAGGATGTTTAACAAAAACTGCCTTTTCTTAGAATGCAGAGCACATGACAGCTCTCTCTCACCTTGCTATGGCCATTTGGTTCTGCCTTTAATTTTAGAGTGTCTCTTTTAGCCACAGGAGTCCATCTTGTCTGGAGAGCTTAAGGTCTTATCTGATAGTTTTATTACACAGTAGAATCAAAGATATGGTTCTGTAAACTAAATGAAGACTTTGACTTAAATATATTTTTATGTAAATTTACTAAAAATGGACAAAAATTCCAGATTCTCTGTCAGATAAGGATTTTGAATTTGAATAATCTTCATAGCCCTAGAATGAGTTGGTTAATGATCACCTCTTTAAATTTGTGGTCATCTATCTGCAACTATTCATTTCCACTCTCACTCGTTTTATTTTTTTCTCTAGGGTATGTTTTGTAATGTACTATATAAAGTTCTTATTTATTATACTTATTTTTTATTACTCATACTCCACTCATTGAAATATATAAACACTATAATAGTTTTTTGTTTACTGATTATCCCAAGTGCTTGATGTAATGCCTACTACATGCCTGGTATGTAGTAGTTATTTAATATTCATAGAGAAAATAGATTTTTTTCTATAAATCTCTTTTAAAAAGTAAAGTACACATAAAAAATTATAAAATAGGAACAATAGAAGTTGGCCTGTTAATGTTTGTTTTTATAGTTCAAGGAGTTACAAGGGGACAGCATATGGTGATTTCTGGGGGTGGTGATGATATTGTTCTACATCTTGACTGTGACAGTAGTTACTTGAATGTGTTTGTCAAAATTTATGGAACTGTATACACTCAAAAAGTGAATTTTACTGTATATAATTAAAAAAAATAAATTAAAAAGCAAGTCCACCTTCAAAAAGAGCAGCCTGCAAATCAATGTTTAAATGCCTCTATGACACAATAAAAAATAAATATTTGGTCTCTTTCCCTAGTTCCTGGCACAGGGCTTCTAAAACCCTAATAACTTTCTGAGTGATAGGAATGATGGGGGCATCTTTTTTACAATATTTTGTCTTAGTCCTGGGTTCCTGACACAAGAACATCTAGATCCCTTGGAAATTCTTGCCTGATAGGGATGAAAAGAGCCTCTCTTGTTATTCATAATAAGCTCCTTTCAGCCTTAGCATAAACTTGAGTTTATGCTAATGAGATGACTCTTGGAGAGTGGGCACTGGTTGACAGAGAAAGCTGCCATGTGATTAGAGGACTGGAACTTTCAGCCCCACCCTGGATCTCCAGGAAGGGGAGAGGGACTACAGACTGAGTTCAGTCAAATGACTGATGATTTAATCAATTATGCCTAGTTAATGCAACTTCCGTAATAACTCTAAACAATGGGATTCAGACAGCTTCTGGGTTGGTGAGCAGTGGAGGTCCTGGGAGGGAGGCAAGCCTGGGGAAGACAGAAAAACTCCACACCTCACACTCTGTACCTTGCCATATGCATCTTTTCCGCTTGACTTTTTCTGAGTTGTATCCTTTATAATGAACTGGTAAAAGTAAAGTGTTTCCCTGAGTTTTGTGAGCCATTATGGCAAATTATCAAACCTGAAGAGAAGGGTATGGGAACCCCTGATTTATAGCCTGTTAGTTAGAAGTACAGGTGACAAATTTGGGACTTGTAATTGGTGACAGAAGTGGGGGACAGTGTTGTGAGACTGAACTTTTACCTTTTGGGGTCTGTGGTAGCCCTGGGTAGATAGTGTTGTAATTGAATTGTAGGACGCCCAACTGGTGTCCAGTGAGTTGGAGAATTGGTTGGTGTGAGAAAAACCACACACTTTTCATGTCTGAATTGTTGTGTGAATTTTTAAAAAAAGTTTTCCTTTTACCTCAAATAATATTCTATGAGGATAAGTTAAAAGAAGGAATAATAGCATGTGTTTTATTGCTAGCCCCACAAAGTGAGAGAAAATCTGTATATCCCAGATAATATTTAGGCAAAGCATTTTTCATTACCTGACCCAAAAGATTTCCTTCTCTCTTTTCTATGAAGGAGGTGAGCATTGCAAATTCTGTAACACAATGTTTTTGGACACTTTGACTTGCTATATTTTGTAAATAATTCTTATTAATCATATTTTTGGTTTCTCACAGCAAATTGAAAGAAATCCTTGGCCTAAGTCTGACCTTATGTGCATGGGTTTGTAGAAGCGTGTGATGCTGAAAACATAAAAAGGAGGCATCCTTGCTGTGCTATGTGAAAGTTAATGAAGAAGTTATAGTTTCAAACTCGTTTTGCTTTTGATGTATTTTTAAGCTTGAAATACTTTTAGATTGAAGAGAAGCAGTAAGTAGAAATAAAAAAAAGGAGACAGTATAATTGAAACTAGATTTTACATATGTACACAGGAGTGGCACATTAGAAATTAGATACATTATTTTTCTTTTAAATATGCTGACACAAAGCTTTTTCATGTCTGTCTTATGAGTTTATGAGAGAAAAGACTCCAGTAGCCTTCAGCTTTTAAAATAGTAGCTGATGTAGAAAAATCATCTTTAAGTCAAAACGTTATATTAAGAAGGGTGAAACATGTAATACTATTTTAATGAAAATTGCTCAGAAGTATCTTTTAACAAGACCAGAGAATATATTCTCTCAAGTACAGAAGAAAAATTAATTAATGTGAATGTGTTCTATTTGCCACCTAAAGCTCTAAGTTATTTTAATATTGGGAAAATGTTCAGATATAGTCTTGACTAATAAAAGATTCCTTAACCATGATCTAGAATGCATATATTACATGTTAGAGTGAGCTATTTGTGAGTTCAGGTACTTACATAACTGACTTCAGTATGTTAATAGGCTTATTGTGGACTCCAAACACATTGGACTCCTAAATGCAAAGCAACGTCACAGAGATTTAGTAAAAGGTTAATAAGAACAGGGCATTTAGTGGCCACAATATATAGTAATAAATTGCCATAATTATATAAAGAAGATATTACTGACTGATGGACAGTGAAATGTTTTCCAGTAATGGCGAATTATTTCTCCTGATTCATCTTTACTTCTCATCAAAGACATTCACTTTCAGAAAAACTCCCTGATCAATACTTCAGTATGAAATTAGGGACAGTGATAACTGTTCAAAACCAGGAAAATTAACCAGTAATTTTTAATTTTTTAGCTCAAGATCTAGCTATAAATAGCCATCACTGACCAAGAGTGATTGAAAGTTATAACAAGGAACTTGTAGTCTTTGGCTCTTTTGTGACTCCAAAGAAGCCAGTCTGCATTTAAGAGCTTGGCAAACTCTCTCCATTAATCCTTAAATTAGCAAAAGATCCACTATCAATTGAGAATTCCAGACAGATTTAATTTATTTAATCTTTTATTGGAATTAACATTCTTTCATTCTATTTCTCATTTTAGTTGATCTCTTAAATTATACACAAGTGTTATTACCCTGTTAACTATTATTACGAACTGATTTTCTTGAAACTATGGCTTAACTTCAAATAATAACAGGATATACAGCTAGAATGATGTACAGCTTCTAGAATGCTGTGAAGCAAGTTGTGAATAGGGACTTGTCTTTGCACTGATTATATTTTCAGATGCTTCTAAAATGAGGAGATTAGAACCGCAAGACCAAAACTTTTCTTGCCATTGTAGAAAGTCCTAAATATTTGTTGTCTTGTATTGCTTTACTCTTATCTGGGATTTCTTAACTTTCTCCCTTCCTTAGGAAAAATAAAAGGGAAAGAGAAACAGATATAAAGACAGAGAGGGAGAGACAGAAATTGAAAAGTAGAAAAGGTGATTTTTCATTTCCAATGAGAATGTCACGATAAATAACAGAATTTTGATCACTGAGATTTGTAAAATCTTAAGATCACTAGTTACACATTTGGCTTTAATTTCTAATAGAATACACTTTGAATTTTTCAATTCAGGAATTTATAACCATTAACAATCTACCATTCTTTAAAATTCAGCACATGTTAACCAGAGACATAAATCTTTTTCTTCCCATCTTTTATTTTTAAACTGTCTTTTTCTTGTTCTCTAATCTTATTTCCCACTATTTCTTCTATTTTTTCACCTCCATGGCTAATTTTATATTATTTTCACTGTCATTATTTGGAAGGCACTGACACTGAAAGGTAAGAAACAAAATGTTGTAATCTGTGTGGAACTTGTGTCATCTTGCTTCCTCCAGAGGGTATGTAGAACTCTTTCTCATCTTGCCAAGAGGAAGTGAAATGTTTCAATGGCAGTCTTGGGAATCATGTATGTTAAAGAGTTTGGAGTTGGGAATAGAAACTGGTCAGGAAAAGGCTCTTCTTTAGTAGGTTAGAGTCCAAATTAAAATTACCTAATAAAGGCAAATTTTCGGTTTCCTGACACAGTATAAATGCTGTGTGTTTCTTAAGTTTTAATTTTGACACACTATAAACATATAGAGAATATTAAGACATCTCACCCCAATACCCTTCTGTCATTAGCAGAGGTGATCTCTAACCATTATCCTTCCCCAATATGTATTTTGATGTTTAAGATAGCAAAACTATTAAACATTTAAATATTTTAATACATACTTTGGAACATATGCATTCATATGCACTAACAGGTATCAGGGTTAGGACTTCAATGTATCTCTTTGGGCAACACAACTCAACTGACACACATATGTATAGTTCATATAAAATTTCTGTATATGATATCTAGTAAAATATTGATGGATGTCTTAAACAATTTTCTGTTGTTATAACACAGTAACATACACTGGGTCATTTATAAAGAAAAGAAATTTATTTCCTACTGTACTGGAGGCTGGGGAGTCCAAGAACACAGTGCCTGATTCTGGTGAGTGTCTTCTTGGTACGTTATGCCATGGTGGATAAATGGAAGGCCTAGTGAACATGTGCAAAGGAGATCACACGAGTGAGCCAAGCTTGCTTTTATAACAACACACTCTGTCAAGAACTTGGTCACTCCTGTAAGAACTAATCCGCTCTTCAGAGAACTCACTCACTCCCTGGAAAATGGCATTAATCTATTTTTGAGTGTTCCACCCTCATGACCCCATCATGTCTTAAAGCTTACACCTCCTAATTCTGTTAAATTGGCAATTTAGTTTCCAACACATGAAATTTTGGGGGACACATTCAAGCAACAGCAATAAATATTTAGATAGATTGATTGATTAAACTATACAATTTGTATAGAATTTTAGGAAATTTACAAATCCCTATATAAAATGCACAAACTATTAGGGATCCATAAGATGCCAAGGTGAGAAGACCTGGAGTCAAGTTTGCTTTCTTTCAGGTCATGTGTCTTCACTATTTGGTTGCTTTTATACTCTCCTTTCATCTTCCCTTTCTTCCCTCTCCCCTCCCTCCCTTCCTTCCTTCCTTCCTTTCTTTTTTCCTTCCTTCCTTCCATCCCCTCTCCCTCCTTTCTTTCTTTCTTTCTTCCTCTCTTTCTCTCACTTGCCTGCCTGCTTGCCTGCCTGCTTGCTTGCTTGTTTTCTTTCTTTCTTTCTTTCTTGCTTGCTTTCTTGCTTTCTTTCTTTCTTTTCTTTTCTTTCGTTTTTAAGATGATTTTACTAAATAGGCAGTTCTTAACCTTCAAACTCTAGATTTCTGTGTCTCATATACATAAATGGTATGTGGGGACATAAATTCATGATCTCAGTTCCTGGCTTTTGTTGAAAGAACTTGAAACAACTGGTCTTTGTTTAGTGATTCAGAAGATGTGGAGGGAGCCTACAACAAATTCAGTGGTGTCTTCTCTCCTGTAGACAACAGGAATACAATAATAGATTCTATCAAGCAGCTGAGGATAAACATAGAATTATTACAAATAATGACATCTCATTTGATTGGCACTTTTTATTTTTATATCTATAAGTAAATATTTATTTGGAATGATTTAAAAAATCACAGCAAATTATAAATTTTAAATAGCTAACAAAAAGCCCTGGCTATGGGAAAAAATATGGCAATTTCTCAAAAAATTAAAAATAGAACTACCATATGATCCAGCAATCTCAGTCTTAGATATATATCCAAAAGAATTGAAACTAGGATCTGGAAGAGGTATTTGTACTCTCATGTCCATTGCAGCATTATTCACAATAGCCAAGATATGGAAACAGCCTGTGTTTATTGACAAATAAATGTATAAAAATTATGGTATACACATACAACGGAATGTTATTTAGTATTAAAAGAGTAGGAAATCCTGCCGTTTGTGACAAGAATAAACCTGGAAACCATTATGCTAAGTGAAATAAGCCAGTTACAGTAGGACAAGTACTGCTTAATTCTACTTACATGAGTTATCTAAATTAATCAAATCTATGGAAGCAGAGAGTAGAATGGTAGTTGCCAAAGGTTGGGGGAACATATTTGAGAAATGAGAAGGTATTTATTGGTCAAAAGGTACAAAGTTTCAATTTGCAAGTTGAATAAGTTCTAGAGATATGCTGTACATCATAGTGCTGTAGTTAATAATGCTATATTGTGCACTTATACTTTTTGTATTTCAATTTTTTCAGTTCTGCTCTGATTGTCTTGGATGTGGGTTTCCTTTTATTTACTTTCCTTAGTTGAAATTGCTGTGTTGTCAAAACCAGGTGGCTTGCTTTCTATGATACTATTATTATATGAACATTTCTTTTTGATATTAGGCAAATTTTACGTTTTCAAGCATCATTTTTGCCCTCAGTTTTTTTTTTTTTCTTTTTAGTGAAAATCAGCCTATATGTGCCTGGTACTCTGTACATTGCCATATAAAAACTGAAAGAATGGTATCAGTAGCATTTTACAGTCAGAGAAACAGAGGAAGAATATTTCTAAACAGAGGAATATTCTTAGTATTATTAATGTATACAAATTAATGTATATATATAAAGTATCTTGTCTCAATACTCAAAGCATATATTATATTAAGATATATAAGAATCAATAAATTATTATCTATAGTAAGCATAGTATCTCAATACTTCAATTAGTAAATGAAATAGCTGGGTGAACTCGGTCTTGTTCTAGGTTCCATGTGCTTAAACATGGTGGTAGGCTGTTTCTAATGATGGTTGTTTAAAGACTGATGATAATTTGGTTTGGCTGAAATATGAGAGAGTGGAAAGAAACATACAGTTACTGAAAAGTTCACATTTCAGTATTTCTCTTGCATTTCCTAATAGTTAACCACATTTTATAATTAATTTTATCTTCTAAGGTGTATATTATTTCCCCTTGACCTAGCAAAAAGAAAAAAAATAGACAAAGCACACACAAATATGCACACACCCCATAATACAAATGTTGATTTCCTGTTGTCAGACCATACTTGTCATTTGACCTGGTGACAGAGCAGCATCTAGCACAGTGCTTAATGCTCACTGTCACTGCTTTAGTTTATTCTGAAGCCAACTCAAGGATTGCTCATAGTCCACTGATTTGCCCAAATGATCCTTTTCTTTTTGCTAATGTTAAAGAGAAAAATGTAGCATTATTAAGGCAGTTTCTTAAGCTAATACTTTTGAAATCACTGATTTAAAATTGTTTCATGGTAGTATTGGCTCCATTACCAACTCATATAGGTTTACCCTGTTTATTGATTTATTCATTCATTAATCAATATTTAATATTTATTAAATGTTAGGCATAATACTGTAGGAGCAAGGATGATAGAAGTGAATATAACTAAGTCCCATTATAAAATTTGCCTGTGCATTTTAAATTGGTTGACCTTTAAGCAAAATGATCACAGACTCATTGAATCCTCAACTTGAAACAGACTTTTGAGGAGAAACTTGTCCTCAATTGAAGACTTTCTTTTTTATTTTATGCTATGGTAACTTGAAATTGCTGTTCTTTTCTTCTTATTTTGAATGTTTAAAATATTCTAATCAATAGCTTTTATGTATTAGCACTGTGCATCTCTATTAATGAAGAATAACACTTTCGAGTTCTAAATATAAAATAAATTAATGCCCCATTTTAGGCAAAAAATAAGGGAATAATGATATGCTAGTTTTAAATCATGGAACTCATTTGGGGCTTTAAAAGAAAATTGAAATTTTAACAAATGGATCCTAAAATAGCAAGTCTATTAAATCCATACTTGGTTCACACAAATGCATGAAAAGAATTATGGAATGAAATTTAAGAAAGTGTAAGGATGCAAAGAGAAATATCATTCTTCCCAAGTACTGAAAATGGGATAAGTCTGATTTTATAACATAAAAAATGATTATGCAAAATATAGGCAAAGACTGTGACCAATCAGATAAATTCAATTTGGTGGAGGTCATGTGGGAAACCCATTGTGACCTCAGTGTAGGCCAGGTTTTAAAATATAACTTTGTAAACAGTAGGTTTGTTATGTTGCCTGTTTTTTTCATTGTTGTATTCTTAGTGCCTAGAACAATACCAACATAGGTTGTATTCCTTAAATATTTATTGAATGAATGAAAAAATTACATAAGCAAAGAAACTCATAGACTATTGCTGTAGATATAACTAAATCTGATGGAATTTTCATTATAAATTTAAATTCTATGTTACAAAGAACTGTAAATAGATACACAGAAATAAATAAAGATATAGATATATAATTTTAAAAAGTTTCTCATATTCAAACATTTTGTAAGAGGACAGACAATAAGATTTATATAACAGCAATTAGCTAAAACAAACTAGGGAGCATGTTTTGGCAACTGTAATAATTATTGTGTAGTATTGTTTTAATGCAGTCTTTTTCTATGAAGAAAGTGATTGCAACACCTTATCAGCCCACAATTGAAGTTTCAAAAGGGAGATTCTTCTTTATAGTTTGCATATTTTTGATGGAAAAAAAGAAACATCACTAGATATTATATGAGTGTTATTTAGTTATTGTCATGTGAATCTGAAAAATGAGAATTTCATATTTCAGAATTTATCTTCACAGCTGTTATTGTTTAAATCTTTAAACAATGCATGAAAAAAGAAAATAAATGAAAGAACATCTTTCCTTCCAAGTGTATCTGTACTCCACTTTAGGTTAAATACCAGCACATATTTCGCAAAACCAGTTTTAATACACAAAGCTGCTTGGCACAGCTAGATGTTTTCAAATGTTTAATAAGAAAATAGGGTGATAGCTTGCCATTCTGCAGCCTGCTATTTTGGAACCATCACAACATCATGGCTGCTTCCTATTATCTTTTAATTCTTTAGGGAGGGGATGAAATCCAGGAAGGTACCAGTTCTTATGATAATTTATTTGTTCACTCGAAATTATTTATTCAACAAACATTTATTTAGTGCTTATGTTTTATATTCTACCTCAGTACCCCAAAATTAGCTATAGGAATTTATCCTAAGAAAACAATGTTGAATAGGAATGAAGGTTTAATTTAAGGAGTCTATATAATACATTAAAAAAAGAAAGAAAAAAGAAAAACCTGAACATCCTGAGGTTCCAACAAAGGTGAATTAATTAAATTTCTTGTTACATAGTTACATAGAATTAATTAAATTTCTAGTTACATAGGCATGACAAGTTAAATATTGTCATGCCTTAAAAATGATGTTGTACAAGGTTTATTAATATAAAATATATTTGTAGTAATTTCATAAATAAAAAATACATGCTAAAAATAATGTGTAGAAATCATAATATGTGTACATATAATATTAAAGTTCTATTGGAATATATATCAAAGAATTAGCTGTTTTTATGTCTGGTTTGGGATAGTAATACTATGGGAGAATGTCATTTTTTTAATCAATTGCATGTCTATAGAGGAAATAGCCCACTGTAAAACTGTATTAACAGTATAGGAGAATTACAGAAAATATAGATTGAAAGTTCAATATCTTTGAGAAGATCAAGGAAAGTATTAATCTCTAGTTAATATTTGATTTACTCTGTATTAGAATTTGAATGGATCACATTTTCCCACTTATTTTTCCAAACCTAGGATCCTCTTGCTGTTTATACCATCTGTTGACTATTTCTTCTCTTTATCTAAACTCTGATTTCCAGTGACTATTCAGAAGAAGCCAAAAATTAGCATTATATGAACCATATTAGTATACCTAAAGATACACACTGGGCATTCATTTCTGATGCTGTTATAATTGCCCCATTATAATTGTCTGTCTTGCTTTCCTAGTCAAATAGCAGCCAATTTACATGGGCTATGGAAAGTTAAATGGCGTATTGGGGTACAAAAACAAAAGACAGGGCTGAGGATTAAAATGGTGGAATAGTACAGGAGAGATGCCCTAAATTTTTTAAAAGGCAAAAACAGATTGTGTGACTGATTAAAATCAATTATTGGTATAAAATAATGAGAAATAGAAAAAAATAACATGTGAGAGTCAAGTGCAGAGGTCAGAGTCATAGAATCATTTTTATGTCAGAATTTCTGCATAAACTGTACCGTTATGACCATAACTCATTCTCTTGAGAAAAACAGCACAGTTTCTGAATGATATATTTTCTTTCCTTTTTTTTTTTTCAAATCCCTTTGAAAATATTGGGGAATGGCCTCCACTCATGGTGAAATTCCTCTTGATTTTCTGTTGAGAATTTACCCTCAATGTTGTTTCTCAAAAAGGGGAACTGAGTGCACTGTCAGTCTGCTGTACATCCTGATTTACCCAGAAACCGGCCTTTATTTGCCCCTAGGAAGGCTTAGAAGCATTCTTTTAAGACCTTTAACCTCAATAGCCTGAGGAGCTCTGTAAAGAACACATAACTCACAAAGGAACTAAATTTTTTGATTAGGAAACCATAGAGAGCAGTGTGCATTATGTTGGATTTGTGTGGAATTTTGTGATAATTAGAGCATCCACTACAATATCTCTGCAGTTTTATAAGAGACCTCCACGGAAATGGCATAAGAGTCAAGATTTAGTTTAATACTAAAACACTATGATGTACAAAGTCATTTCTTGTATAAAGCTTCATTTTGATTTGCCTATTTTACAGAACAATAGACATTCAAAAATGATAATGACAACAATATATTTGTGGCAACTTTTAAGTTTACAATGTACTTCTATGAATTGTTTTGCTTTTTCCACTGAGTTTCCAAAAGAGTTCTTTTAATCGATGTCTTATTTCCTATTTGATTTGACAGACCATCAGCTGAGAACCATAGAGGATGAATAACCTTGTCAAAATTATATAGCAAGAATTTGTTAAAAGCCAAATTAAACTTGGATATTCTGATTAATTAATTCACTTAACAAAGTTTATTGAGCATCTAAGATATACAAAGCTCTATGCTAAGTCCTCAGTTGTGACTAGAAAAAAATGCAGGCAGGAGGCTGGCAGGCAAGAATGAAGTACGGAAGAAAGAAAGGAAGAATAGCAGTAAAGAAAGCAATAAGGGAACAAAAAGCTGGATCTATTGTTTAAACTATTCAAAGTTCTTGCTTTATCTTACTGAAATATTTCTAAACAGGTGGGTAAATTGGCTTTCATATATTTATCAGTTACTTTATTCTTTCAAATAACCATTTAGCAACTATTGAGTAAAGTCTCCATAGAGTAGGTTACAGTTAAATTTACTCTCAGGGAGCCTTACCTGTTAAAAGGATTTTGTATATATATTCAGAAAATCATTAAAAATCAATGTGAAATTCCATCAGTGAACAGTGCTACAATCTTGTTTACATAGTGTAACAACAGTCCATGGTGTGAAATAGATGGGCTTGATCCATTCTGGAGTAGAGCAATTGGAGGTCTTTAATAAAGAAATTATATTTGAGATTAGATCTGGAAACTAAGAGAGAGTCAAACAGGTGAAAAACAGAGTTGAGAAGGCAGAGCAGATACTGTAGATAGAAGAAACCCATGTGCAAAGGCTCAAAGTGTAGAAAGAGTCTGGTATCTAAATGGCACTGAAAGCAGGCAGCATGGAAGGAGGTCAGGAAGTGAGGTGCAGGGTCTTAAAGGTAGTCTTGTTAAGGATCTTGGCATTGACCATAGGAATAATGGGTAGCAATTGATAGTTTAAATGGAAAAATTAAATGATTTAATTTGAATTTGAAAACATTGGTCTTTCTGAGCACTAGAGAATAGGTTTAGCAAAAGTCAACATAGACCTAATAGTTATAAATCTATTTCATTAGTCCAGGTCAGGAATTATGTTTGTTTGGACTAGGGTGTTTGTTGCTGAGGTAGAGAGAAGTGAATATTTTTTATAAATATTTAGGAGGCAAAACCATAGAACTTGAAAAAGTTTCATAAATGAGAAGTAAGGAAAGAAAAGTGTAAGGAATGAGTCTCAGATTTCAGGCTTTTGTAATTGGATATATACTTATAACATTTGTTGGAAAAGGGAATTCTGGAACAGGACTCCTTTTTCTTTCTTTTTTCCTAGAGTAAGGAGTTTGGTTTCATGTAAGTTTTTACTGTCCTTGAGGAATTCAAGTTTCGGTGAGCCAGTTTAATATATGGATTTGATCCACAGAGACAATTTGTGTAGAGATACATGTGTGAGTCATTGTCATATCAATGATAATTGAAGTACTGGTAATGAGTGAGATTTTCCATGAAAAAATAAGAGTTAAAGGACCAGGAATAAGCCTTCATTTAATAAAAAAGAGTAGGCTGAATCTACCAAGGAAAATGAATAGGAATGGCCAAAGACACAGGAAGGAAAAAAAGAGATTCTCCTGTTTGAGAAGGTAAGAGTTTCATAAAAAAAAAACAAACAAAAACAAAAAAGTGTGTGTTTAGAAGCGTAGTGGTAATGATGGGTAAGGTGGAAAAACAATGACCATTAAATTTCATGGTATGTATTTTTTTAAAGAGCTCAGGAAAAACTATTGTGATGAAATGATGAGGGAGGCAAGAAAATGAAGCAAGAGAGAGACAAAAGAAGAGACAGATGGTATATTAAATCCTTTTCTTCTGTTGCTCTTACTCCACATCCCCAGGCCCTTCACTAAACATAGCCCCTGAATTTTTGAGTGACTTTTTAGTTACTTAGAATAAAAGGGGAGACTATGTTGGAAATGTTGGAGAAAACAAAATATTGAAGAAAATAATTAATATTTATTATACATTTAATGGTTACATAGCATTATGCTAACTCAAGTTTTCCTATACTAGATTGTTAATATACTATAATATTAGTCTTTTTCCCTGCCTCAGTATCTTACATAACCTATAGCTCCAGCCTGTTATGGATAAGTTAACTTTTTAAAATCCATCATGCGCTTCAAAATTAGTTCCATAATTGTATTATCACTATGTAAGAATGGGCTACATTTCACATTTCAGCATAAAATATAAATGGACCTGACTTTTCTCATTAATATTTGATGGTACATGGTTTAATATTGAATTGAAGCAGAACCCTGAGGTGGTCATGAAAAGGACAATTTATAAATGTAAATTTAACAAGGGAATGATAAAATAAATCTTAGTTTTAGTTTTTTTTTTTTTTTTAGGTGAATGTGGTTTACTAGACTATCTACTTAGAAAGCATATTCAGTTAAAAATAGAACATCTTCATTACTGTGATGGAGATATAATCAACATGTCCCTGCTTAAAGTTATTCAATGAATATAGCTTATAAAGAATCAATAATACCTCATCCTTTCTGCACATACCCCAGCTTCTGTCTTTACAGTTGCAACTGATATATATGCCTAAATCCACATTTCTTCCAAAGGGGATTGACCAGCTCTATCTACATCATGAAATCTCAATGTTGCCAAATGGGCTATTTCTATTATCAGTTTTACTCACCTTGCTTATCTTTTATAGCAAAGAGATTCTATTTGAATCTTTATTTTTGAAAAATAAATGCCTGGCAATAAACCATCTTACTTATTTTATGTGGAACCATGATAGTCTGGTGGATAATTACTGTGCTTAATTTTTAGAAAACAGAGCTTCAAAAGCACCTAACATCAAATAATGCCATCTCTCACCAACTACATTGTAGATTTACAGCAGAAACACAGAAGCTGTGGTTAGAATAGGAAGAATAGCAACTGCAGAACATTTTGTTTTGATAAGCCTAAAAAGCCATGAGAACTTCAGCATGGTTACTTGTGGGCTCTGTTATTCTCTTCCCATTTCTGTCAGTCCACAACTTAGGAGAAATGATGCCTCTTCCAATTGATGTTTTGCAGATTGATTTTTTAAAAAAATCCAATTTGTATGATATAGAAGAAGCAAGGCTGGGACTTTGTATAAAATGAAAACATGGGGCCTCTTTTTTAAAAAAATTCTGAAGAATTTCAAGATGGCAACAACAGAACATTAAACCAAGCATGGGGCCCTTCTGTGTGTGGACTCTATGCAGCTGCACAGGTTGCTTATGAAGTCAGCTTGATCATAAAGACATGTAAAAAAATCCTGAGAGAACTGTCAGGACCTGAAAGTTCATTCCAAAGGAAATCTAATACTAGACTTTCATATTTATCTCTCAGAACTCATTTTCCTGTCCTAAAGAAGCCAAAAATTCTTTTGCTTGCTATACTTTTCTGAATTTAAATATCTTTATAATTTCTTTTTTTTTGTTTGTTTTTATTTCAGCTTATTATGGGGGTACAAAAGTTCTGGTTAGATATAGGGACATGGTTGCCCATGTCCCTCCCATTCCCCCGAGTCTGAGCTTCAAGCGTGTAGTATCTTTATTATTTCTATGAACATCTACTACACACACTGTTTTTCCTACCAGCTCCCTCTGACATTGCATATCAATTATATGATCTATGCACCATCTGTTAGTGAAGCTCCCACTATTTTCAGAGTATTATTTTGTAGTTCCTTTTAAAGCGAGGGTCGCTTTTGTGTAGCTTTATGGTTATTACTTTTAAAAATCAAGTAAGTTTTTCAGAGTTGTAAACAGAATGGGTTTCACCCCTTAGGCATTGAAGCCAAACTACCTTTCTTGAGTATTTAATCCAAACCCATTCCCCAAATCAGGTAAATGACAGAATTTTAACACTGCAGACAAAAATGAAGTTTGAGCATTACAAAAAAATAAAAAAAAAAAGTGTTAAATGGAGTATAAAATTGAAGCAGCCTGTTTTAGCGTGTGGGCTTGCCTCAGGCTTTACGCACTATCAGGAGAGCTCAGACTCTGGGTACTTTTTGAAGTTGATAGGAATTGTAGAGTCCTGACTGAGAAATTTTAAATGACAGAGAGAGAGGGTGACAATAAGAAACCCTCAAGACATTATAGTCCTCTGATTAAATGGTATTTTTAATCTGTCTTGTCAATTTATAAATAGTCTTTACATATTTACAAATATATATTTCAAATTATAAATTCTATTTGATTCTGGATAAACTAATTATCTCACTTGATATTTAGTTCTTTATTTATTGAATCTAGACCTATTGATATAGACGAAAATGACCACTGTTTGAACACATCACACTCATCAAAAATGTGTAAATAAAAATCAAAACTTAAAGACAGAAAAATAATAGAAAAATAGGGTGATTATTAATTAACATGGCAAAAATATGTAATTTTAAATTAATATGTATACACTTTCCACCTACAACTTAAGCTTATTATGTTTTTAATTTATTGGGTTTGTTGGTTTTTTTTCTAACTTTCATGAAGAGATATGTGCCCCTTCCCATCAAAAAAGGCAAAAAGAAATATATTCTATTTAACTCCAGTGAAGTAGTAAAACAATACATAGAAATAGATAACTATGCTTCTTAAGTGAAATCTCAACAGCATGTTAACATATCTAATCATAACTCTTGACTACACTGACACATAGTTTATGGTGTACCCTTTTCTGTCCTTTCAAACAAGTACCACAAAGGCATTTTTAAAATATTGAGTTAATGTTCAAAAAATAAGATTCAGATCACAATTACTTTCTAAGCTTAACTAGTACTAATGACTATAATTTGCTAGGTCGGGACCAGGAGGAAGGGGAAACAGGTGCAGAGGAGGAGGAGGAGGGAGATTTGGTAGAAATACTGTTGCCAGCCAATTAGAGGAGGGTAAGAAAACCACAAACTGAAGAAATGGCCAACTGCAGAAACAAATACCTTGAGGCATGCACACAGGCGAGTTGGCAGCAACCTCCGGGGAACTATTCTCATTAACATGGTAAAAATCACACCCACCTGAGCCATGACAGTTTACAAATGTAATGGCAACCGTTAGAAGTAAGTACAAGTTAAGGGAGGGTCCCCAGTTCCAGGAAATCTCCACCCTGTTTCCCCCAATCAAAATAAATAGTCCACTCACCATTTAGCATATAAGATATAGACATAAAAATAGAAATGTGTTAAAAACCCAGGGTCTTCTCTACCCACTGAGATAGACCCATTCCCACTCTGGAATGTACTGTGCTTTAATAAATCTTGCTGTTTGGTTTGTTTATTCCTTGTTTGGCTTGCTCATGCATTCTATAAACTCAGTACCAGTAACCATTCTTCAGTACTAGGAACAAAGAACCAGGAAACATGACATGAAGTTGAACCTGACAATCATAAACAGCAGCAGTGAACAAACCTGAGATGTTGGCAATGAGGATCAGAAGAGGCATATTTTGAAATGTTTTCTCTATTTAAAATAGTGTGATTTGTCCTGTACTGAACATTTTATGAGGCAAAGTCTCAAATACTTACAAGAGTTTGAGTCTAGAGGCCATGATAGCTTTTCTAATTACTCCGTTAATGGAAGCAGCAAAATGGAGATACTGCTTATAGGCACAGATTAAGCCAGGAGATAATTAATGTGGTTCTTGAGTGAAAAAAAAATCATCTCAGAACTTCTCTGTTTGTTATAAGCTCTACATTACAGCACATTTTAGGGGGGTGGTGGAAATAACAACAAAGAAACTGGATCATTAGCTATTTTTAGCAGTCTGTCATAATACTAGCTTTTTATGCTTCCAACAAAATAGGTCGAATTATCACAGTAGTATACAGGTTCATTTTTTGCTACTTGGATCCCCTCTGTGTGATATTTCAGAATGAATGGATAACCAAGAATAAATACACGTAAGTATTTACAAGAATTCAGGTGTGCCTACTATACAACAGCTTTAACTTGTCCAGACTGAAAAATATGGGTAGCGAGATATCTATATTTCAGAAAGATTTTGTCTTTTTCAATAGGTAATGCATCACAAAGCCATTTTAAATCCAATTATAATTTAAATTCAATTAATGTACAGCTAATGCCTTATACTAACACATCATAAACTACCTGCAAAAAGACTAGGTTGTAAAGAAACTTATATTTGAGTTTTGGGATCTCTTGTTCATTGATGGTCAACCTGAAATCAAAACAGTGTCTATTAGTCAAACTGAAAAAAAATAAAGTAATAATGTCAGGGAAAATATATACTCTGAATGACATTCCAAACTGGAAAAAAAAAAAAAGCTATAAGACATTTTACAAACATATCTTTTAAAAGAAATCTCAATACTCTGGTTTCTCTTCAAAACGAATAAATCTTTCGCCTTTTAAAAGAAATCTCTTTGGTAACACAAAATGAAATAATCTGCAGATCCTCCAAATAAAGCAAAAACAGGAATATACAAGTAAGGGTGTTTTAAAGCCAACAATCATACTAAAGAATTCTTTCAAACCCGGAAGACCTTTATACTCTGCTTTGAGAGCTTTATGAACATTGGAAGTAAGAAATGAGCCTAGGACCTTCCCAATCTGGGTAGCTATTGGAGACCACATGCGTAACAGTTGGTAAATGTTTCTAGTAATAAGACATAATAAATATTGTATATTTATATATTTAGGGAAATAATGAGTTCAATCTTATGCCAAATGATGCTAAGAATAATAAAACAATGAATTTTCCCCATATCATGTTATGGGGCACACATAAATTTGATATATTATCAAATAAATATAGTTAAGAAATTAAAATCACAGATCCATTTGTAAAATTCCTAATGAAAGTATAAACATATTGAATCTACAAATTATTTTAAAAAGGTATACTTGTTGGATTTATTCCCAGAATTTAAAATTGTTTTAGTATTAAAAAGTTGGTTAAATTAATTCACTGCATTAAAGAAAGGAGAAGAAAGTATGATAAACACAATACATTTTAAAATATTTTTGATCAATTTAAACACCTGTTCATGGTTTAGAAAAAGAAATCAGCAAACTAGAAATACTATGAAAATTTCATAAATTTATAAAATCCATATATTTTTGCACACAAACAGCCTTTCAGTAAATACCATATTTACTAGCAAATGTTAAAAACATTCCTTTATAATCCAGAACAAATCTGGAGTGCCCACTATCACTACTTCTATTTCACACTATATTAGAGAATCTTAAGAGTTTGTAAGCAAAAAAAGTAATCTTCCTAAAGAAAAAAAAAATATACCCTCATTGTTATCACATGATGTAGAAAATAAAGCAAAACAAACAAAAAACCAAAACAAACAAAAACCCACAGGCAATATTTTAGAATTACTGTATTTTGTTAGGTTATTGGATGCAAAATCAACTCATAAAAATTTATAAACCACCTCCAGTTAGAATTTGTACTTAAATAAACAGGAGTCATTTAACTTATCAAAAATACTGTGACATGCCTAGAAATAAATATATTTTATGAAAATATTATAAAACTTCATTGAAAACACTGAAGAAGAGCTAAATATTTATAATTATATATGCCTCATTATTGGGCAAAAACAAAGAATAAATATAGCTATCAATTCTCCTTAAATTGATTAGCAGATTTCATAGAATTCTAGGCTGTTAAATCCCAAAAGACTTTTCATGGATTTTGACAACCTGATTCTAAAATATTGAAAGAAATTCAGAGAGCTAAGTGAAACACTTACTGAAAAAGAACAAGAAATAAATACCCTACTAGATTTGAAGATTTATTACAAAGATATAGTAATTATATTTAAGGGGAATTATATGTATAAATAAAAAGTTTAATGAAACAAAATAGAATGTACAAATACCATCCCAAATTCTTATAAATATTTATGAATGCTAAAGTTTTTGTATAGATCAGAGCAGAAGGAAAGTACTGAGACCAAAAAAAATCAAAAAATCATTTTTATGTAGATTAGAGATGTTAATGGAAAAAACAAAACTATAGCACATCTATAGTGCTTAGAAGACACTAAGGGAAAATGTATTAATATATTTGCAAGACAGATTTTGTGAAGAATTTCTTAAATATGGGGAAAGAACACAAACCATACATAGAATAATTGACAAATTGAACAGCATTACATTCAAGAACTTCTAATTGTCGAGAGACACTAAAATGGGAGTAAAAATAGAAGTCATAAAAAAGTTGAAGATATTAGCAAAAGGTATAATTAATGAAAGTAACATCTAGAATATATAAATAACTGTTATGAATTAATCAATTTGAAATGCCAATAACCAAATAGAAACATAGACATTTTATAGAAGGACACAGAATATGTTACAATGATTAAGGATCAATTTGAAAAATACCAGTGATTTAATGGAAACACTGTAAAAATATGGTAAGAAAAAAATGGAAAACAGAAAAAATAGGCCAACATATTTTTGAATAAATTGAGCTTTAATATATAGTATAAGAAAAACAAGTTTAGAAAAAAGTGGTATACTCTTAGTTTCATTGATGACTAAGTTTCCTGGACAGAAGCAGGAGAGAAGCGTGAATAGCTTCCCAAATGGTTGGTGAATAATTTAAATGTTGGAATCAACAGATGGTAACAAATCTAGGAGAATGGGACACCCTACACTTCCTCTTGAGCTTAGTTCCTACTGTGAAGGATATTTAGACAAATCAGTGGGCAGGTTTGCTAGAGGGAAAACATTATTTTGTCTCAGGTTAAATGTGTGGGGAAAGTATGAAGAATAAGTCTCTCTACCTTATTTTAATGACAGAAAACTCACTATTTAGGCAGTTATTCTCAGGTATTCTGCCAATTTCATGCAGCACAATCACTTGTGGTGTATTTTTGCGCACCCTATCTGGGGCAGGAGAGCCTATTTCATTGTGGTAGACAAGTTAAGATTTCAGCACCTGTCATGGCTGGTCTCAAATGCGTAAGTTTTGGTTGAATAGAGAAACCAACTAGCATAGATGTTCTTGGGAATTTTCTGACAAAAAGAGAAAGTTCTTAAATAATGCATTCCACATAACTCAGAAAGACTCTCTGAATATGCATATATACATGTACATGCACATGCATACATACAAATTGTATATTAACTTTACATGAATAGTCCTGTATTGGTTATGTATATGGGTGGGGGATGTGTTAACTTTTGCAGTTAACTAATTTGTTATTGAGCCTAGATTCCTGTTCTTTACAAATCTCTGCTTCAAATTGTATTTTAATTTCCTAAAAACATAATAATTTATATGCTTTATTTGGCAATATAATTTATTCTTTTTTTCCTTTTTTCTCATATACATGAAATACACACTGCTCTTCAAGAATAGTAAGTTAACTTCACTACAACTCTCCATAAACGTAATTTGGGTTATTGGAATACAAGAAAGTTTCTAGCAGAAAGCCTATATTTGCCTAGTGAGTAGATGTCCCAAGCAGTGATAATAACTAAGTGGCTTTAAAATAATTTGTCTTTTACTTAGGCATAAGTCTATATAAATAAATGTTAACATACACTACACACATACACACACACACACACACACACATATACACACACCCCACATACATCCTTCTCATTTGTGGATGTAATCATAATTTTTCCAGTCATAATAATGTCTTAAGCTTAATATAGGAGGTAATAGCTTCTTAATTAATTCCATGGTGTGTGGGGAAGTCAGGAAGAGGCCCATGCTGATGAGTGCAGGGAAGACCACTGCTTCAACCTGCCTGATCCTGACAGTCAAAAAAAGCCCTTTTTTTCCCAGTTGCTGGCCCCATATTTTCTGGCAGCTAGAAAACTTAAATTGTGTGGGCCAGTAGTCTTCTTTTTATTTAAATATATTATAGGAGGTAATAGCTTCTTATACCACATTTTCTTTATCCACTCATCAGTTGATGAACACTTAGGTTGGTTCCATATTTTTGCAATTAGGAATTGTGCTGTGATAAACATTTGAGTGCAAGTGTCTTTTTGATATAATGACTTCTTTTCTGTTGGGTAGATAGCCAGTAGTAGGATATCTGGATTAAATGTCAGGGTATAATTATGTAAGGTTTGTAAGTGAACATGCAATTTTTTAAATTAACAATGTCATGATGATTTTCCAAGTAAGAACTAGAAGTCAACTCATTTTACAAATAACTGTGATAATCCATGTTACTGATTTATTGTAGTTTATTTTGTTTTTATTTATTGCAGAAAATGTTTGCTTATAATTTATTAATTGAAAATAATGTTGCAATAAATATCCTTGTATATACTTAAAAATTGTTGCCCCGGGGTAGAAGCATTTGCCATATTTTTATCTTTATGAGGCCTTATTTCCATGCCCTAGTGTATGAGACGAAGCTATATTCCCAGCCCCCAGTGTATGAGAATTCCTTTATTTAAGAATCTTCACCAGTACTATTACAATAGGATGTAATAATTAGATTTTAACTATATGTTAAAAATAAATAAAGTTCTAATATTTCTTTTATTTTAAGATGACAATTTTCTGAAAACACTGGAGATTCTTAGAATGGATCTGTATTATCATATTAATCTGTGTTTTAAAAACCATTTTGGTATTGATTGTGTGTGTATGTATGTATGTGTGTGTCTGTGCATGTGTGGGGTTGGTGGGAGTGAGAAGGTTGTAGTCAGACATTATCATTTGAGTTCAAGATTCACCCTTAGTATCTGATAGAATTTGAGCAAATCATTCATTCTCTCAAGACTTGTAAATAAAATGATAATAGTACATGACTCAATGGGTATTTGTAAGAATACAAGTGATTAAAGCAATACTACTAATTGTAATTAATACAAATAGCACAGCTTCTGTTTCTCTATGCCTCTACATTAGAAGTAGTAATTACTTTATTACTTTTGTGATACTTAATTGATACTTTGAAATATGAGTATAAAAATAAAAGTGTGTTTAGGTCATGACAACAATCTGCTGGCTAGTACATAGTTATTCAGTTGTTTCATAACCAATTTCAGACACAATAAAAAGGATCATAATTTGAGTTTGCTTTAATATTTTTTTAAGAAAAGAAAGAGGACATGACAATTGATGGCTATATTTCATTTGTGTCATGTAGTCCAATATCTTAATATTTTTAATTGTTTATCTATGCGTAACATGTCTTGAACTTTCTCTCTTCTCCCACTTAATAAACAAACCAATAGGAAACCTATATTCACCATCCAACTTGTCTTAAATATGGCAATTTTCCTCCTTGTACTTAGATATTATTTTGTTTGTATTTGCCTAAATAAGAAGTCAGGAAGTCATAACTATTTTTGCAACCTCCATTGTTTGACAATTATGGAATTAGAAAAACATTTATTTGAATAAAAATCCAAAGGGACATTATTATAGATTATTTTATTGTAGGGAGCCAAGGACAACTTTTCCTCCCCCACCATCTTATTTGGAAAATCTCTCTCCATGAAGTTTCTTAACAGAAATTTTGTGCAATATGAAAAGAGAGAGTTGATAAAAAGGACAGAGTGATTTTTATGATATCCTAACTGAGGAAAAAAGGTGCATATTCTTATTTTGGCTAATATATACTCCTCTTAAATGCTGAAATTAATGAAACTTAATTTAGTTAACACACTAACACTTACAATATAATTAATTGAAATTGTAGTGCTGCTCATTAAGGTAAATACTTGTATGATGTACAAGGAAAAATAATAACTAAACTCACAAAATGCACACTGTGGTTTCCTTTGGTACCATTGTAGCAGAGAACAACTACTATGATGAATTTCGTTATATTGACTGAGATATAATACTCTTAAGTAAATCTGTTAAATAAAACTTCTTATTCTAGGTCATATTTATCCTACCCTTAATCTACCCATCCATTTAGTTATTCATCAAATAATTGAATAGCAGTCATTGGTTTGAAAATATTACTTGCATTGTATCATTTGATTCTCATTTTACCTTTTCTTATAAATATTGGTTCCCCTGATTCACCAGTGAGAATCCTGTCCAAATCCACATGACTAGGATGTGAAAGAGGCTTCATTTTAACCCAGGTCTCTGATTCCAAAGTCTGTTCTCTGACCCACTGTTATCTTGCTTCCCATATACCTATTTCCATTTGGCAGCAATCTGGCAAATACCTTCCGTTATTGAATGGAAGATTTAGGAGTAATAGATTAATTAATTAATTAACCTTTAAGTGTTCACAAATCAAGTACAGATCTAAGTGCTAGTGTTACAGCAAAGTACAAAACTAAAATCCTGACTCTCATGGAAACAGCATTCTAGATTTAGTAGGAACATATCCTAATAATGCCTTATTGTCCATCCACCTGCTAGGCCAAGCTAAAAGAAGCTCCTCTGTTAGATTTTTTGAGAGGAGAAATAAGGTGTTTCAATTCTGATTCCCCACTGTCTGACTCAATGAATATTTGTTGAATTAATCAGTGTATGAACTAGACATGTCGGTATATCATGCAGTGCTTAACAGGGCAATAAATGGCATCATATTGCCTAGGCTTGAGTGCTTGAAAAACACTAACTGGTTTTTCTTGGCAAGTTATGTATTTTCTCTATGGCTTAGTCTCACAATTTGTAAAACATGGTAAGAATAATGTCAATATATAGGTTTTAATAATATTTAAATGAATTAGCACATTGAAAATACTTAGAGGACTTCTTGGGATAGAGAAGTTCTCAATTAATGTAAGAATTTAGGAACCCAGTCACCTAGGAGTCACTGGCAGCTACAACATGGTGCAAAGAACACTAGACTTGAAATCAGAATTGAGCCTCTGTCAATTACTAGTTGTATAATTTGGGGCATGCCTTTTAACTTTTCTGAACACAAGTTTTTACAGTGATATAATTATAAAAATTGTTGTTCTGGTCCTGAGAAAAATTTTATTGTGAGGATTAAGTTCAAAATGAAAGTCACTAATTCATGTATTTATTCAAATGTATTTTTATATAGCAAATATGATAAGTAATATTTACTTATAACAATTATAATACTATGTTATATTCTGGGAATATAATACTGAACCAACATAAACACTATTTTATGTGTTTATGGAATTTACAGTGGAAAGTTATTCAGTTTTTATGAATATTTTCTCTTTTATTCAGTTTGGTTTTGATATATCAGGCCGGTATAGGATTAAAAGTTTAGGAATGATCGGTGAAGACAGGGAATATCATAGGTAAATTCATATTTAGGTTTATCAGGGTGGAAATAAAATTTGTTTTGTAGTATTTTAGCCAAATCATAAAAATTTCTTTTTTCCATATTGGCAATACGAAGAAGGGATTTTTTTTAGTTTTGACATTTGGATTTTATATAATTTTCATTTGTCTCCATCATGTCTCTTAGACCATTTAAAATTGTTTCAGTGATACGTCTAAGCATTCATCTTTACAGGTTCACCATTAAAGATATAATGGGTAAAGATATACCCTTTATTTGTAGCTTTATATCTTTATAAAGCTACAAGTAAAAGACATAACAGGTAGATATATAGATAGATATAGACATAGACATAGATAGAGATATAGATGATATAAATATCTGTATCTATCTCCCAACAGTGAAATGGAATGTGTAGATGATGCAGTGCAGAAACTATAGGCTCACTATATTTGTTATACTTGTTTTTGGCTTTCTGAATATTAAATTTCTGAATATTAAATTTGTTGATAATGCAACAAAAATTGACCTTTAATTAGTGACTCCAAGCAGCAACAGAGAGAATCTAGCAAGTAGTGAGTTAAGACAAACATATTTTCTGATATCAGTCTAGAAGTTACTTGTTAAAATCTGATTATAAAAACTCATTTTAGATTTGTTCTTTCAGGAGCAGAGGTTTATAAATTTGTTAAAATTTTTGAAGTTATTAATAGCCATATCAGGAACCTTCCAAGAATGATTATCTCTTAAGATTAATGTGGATCCCATTTTTTCTAAGTTTATCTGATTATATATGGGTGTATTTGTATACTAGTGTTACTAATGAATGTATTAATATTTCAGTGGTGGCTTTTTGGAAATACAATGAACAGATGCATAGTAAGAATAACATAGTGATTCTAGGAGTATTAGTAGCAGGTATTCAGATGGGGCATCAAATGTTTTCATGACAGGCCTTTTAACATCTCCTAAACAACAGTGCAAGGATAGCCACCCATGATAACTGTACCCTAACTTTTATGCCCTTTCTCACGTTCACAAATTTACCCATCAGTAGGATGTTATTACGAGGGAAGGTTAGCCTTACAACAGTAGGATTATTATGAAAGATTGAAAGAAGTCAAAATATTCCAATGGACACCAATTGTATTTCATATGTCACAAAATCTTGAGTTTGGCCAAGGCTTATTGGTGCCTATGTTGAATTGATCAGGCTGTCTTCTGCTTAAATAAAACCTGAAGAATTTATTTTGATTTGTTGCTTGGAAGGAGTAGCATAGCCAGGTATACCATTATATTTCACTGTCCTTTTTCTTCTTTCTTAGCCATCTAAAGATTTCATTTTTAGTGTTCATGTTTGTGGACCATCAAGTTACCCCAGAGGCATCCATATTCAATAGAAAAGAAGCTAACAAGCTCAAAGGATTTCACCATGAATCTATTCATTACACAAGACACAGTTCACAGACCAGCTGTAGATATAGATTTCAGCCCAAAATTCCTACAGAGATCAAAGAAAAGACACTTGTCTTTCCACATTTCATATTACATTTTGAGACTTGAAGCCCAGTACTTACAAAGATTTTGCCTATCTGTCCTTTCTGTAACATTTAAAAGCCCCACAGGTAGGATGAACTTGGGTTAACTTGTTAATGCAAATATGGCATATGTTATTTGTATTTAAATGAATTTAACATCCTGCAATATTACCTAAATGTTTGCCTTCCAAATGGTGTATGAAGAATATTTTAATGAAGTAAGCTACAAGTAAAATTAATCTTTTTCTTCTCCTTCTTCTTCCTCCTCCTCCTCCTCCTCTTTTTTTCCCTTTCTCCTCCTCCCCCTCCTCCTCTTCTTCTTCTTCTCCTTCTTCTTCTTCAAGACTGTAAAAATTGGTTATGTGCATTGAATTCCATGGAAACATTGATATAAAAAAAGAAAAATTTTGAGTTTCTGATCATTTTATTAATGTTTTCAAGTTCTGTTTTGTTTTAATCAATTTTGTTCAATTTTATTTATTCTCCAAAGCAATGTGTAAATAAGTCATGTCTATGTTCAATAGGCAATCCCTCCTTTGCTTACTAGCTTCTCTATCTCCCTTTTCTGGCTTCTTTCCTCCTCCCTATTTGTTCCCTTCTCCATTGGCTTTGTACATTTAGTGAGGAAATGGAAATAATCAGATTAGAACTACATTATTTTACCTCCATAGAAACAATGACTCCCGTAGTATCTGCACAATGTCCTCTTGCTTCTCTTCAGATACACCAGATGAACAACCCTTGCTCTCACTGAGAAGGGTAGACACTACTCCATTTGTGCACTGAATCCCATTGTGTTCCACTTAAATACTTTTTACCTGTCAAGACTTCTTAGTTCCCCAGCACCATGTTTTCTTTACTCTCTATTGAATTATTTACTTTAGCCTAAAGTAAGTTATACTATTAACCATCTTTTAAAAATCTGATTTATTTCATCTCACTCTAGCTCTTGCATTTGTCCTTTCCTCTTTTAGCAAAACTTAAAAAAAGAAGTGTATACTTCCTATCTCCATGTCCTTGGATCTCCCTTTAAACCTAAGTCATTTCAATCAGTCTTTTCCCATCTCGGTGATATTAAGATTGTGTAAGTCCCCTAGTGTGCCAAATAAAATGATTGCCTCTCAGTCATCATCTTACACAATGGCCTGGCCGCATTTAGGCATACGTGACCACTCCCTGTCCCTTGAAATACTTTCTCCACTTAGCTTCCAATACTCCTTTTCAGTCCTTTTTCTTTTCCCCTTCCAAATACCAGGATTAGTCTGTAAATTTTCTGTTTTTTACTTATAATTTCTTGCTCATTTCCTTTTTCCCAATTCTGTTTATATTTCAAGGCACACAAATGTCACAAAGCATTCATCATTAATGAAATGTCAGAGAACATGTTGCTTTTACATATATTATGGCATTACAATTATATTTCAATGCTTCATATTATTTTATTTCTGTATATAATATTATTTCTCCAACAGATGGTAGGTCCCATAAGAAAAGGATCTTGCTTTATATTTCTTTTCTATGCCCAGTCTTGACCAAGTAGTAGAAGATCATAAACCTCTGTTCAATTGAATCTTCTTTTCCTTAAACCTGTTACTAACCATTCCACTGACTGCTGGCTACTAGAAGAGATGTCTTGCCTTTATTACCAGTATTTCCAGATGGTGTGGTTATTGAAGCCCTGAACTCTCTAAAACAGTCCCTTAAACAACACCTTCTAAAATCCTCACTTAAAAGAAACATTCATTTTATAACCATAATCATATAGAAAATCAACTGGAAAAGGTGATTTTTTTTAAACATACCTTATAATGTACTATGTTATCATTTGTTGGTATTATAAATAATTACTGATCTTGGACATACATGCAAATAACCAGATTTTTAAAGCATGATTTTAGTTATTTATGTAAAACATCTTTGTGTATCAAGCTCATACATTTCTGTCATATATGTTGTAAATTTAAAAAATATAATGAATGCATTTTCATGGCTGCTATCAGTAACAAGCAAGTTGCTTTCAAAAGAAGAGCTATGTATATAAGAGATGCTAAGATATTTAAAGTTTTTAAAAGATGGAGACAGATAAAAGAAATTCAGTGACTAACTAGCATTTTGTGCAATTTTCTGTCCAAATTACTAATTTTATTTCAAATTTAATACTTACCTAATCACTGAAATAGCATGTTTTCATGGTTGACTACATTGTAATGTGCAATATGCTTGACTTTCAAATGCATAAAATACTGTTTGAACTATTATGTACTTAACTCACTGAACCAAATAGTGAAATGGTTTCATTTTTGCACACTTTACAAATGGAGCCACAAACTTTATTGATCACTCAGCATAGTTTAGTGATTCAGTTTTATGTGCATTATGGAATGAGCCATATACTTTACAAGAATAGGTTTATATGTTTCTAGAACTTAGCTGCAAACTATCCTAGACAAGAGAAATACCTTATTATGATTCACTTAAAATGCACAATACCTTGTTGTTGTCTCATGCTGTATTGGTAATGTTACATTCTTAATAAATCTCAGCAATTCCTGTATTTGAAGAGATGTTAAGCTATGGTAACAATTACTAATTTCATACAAATTAAATTATAAGCATGAATGAATTCCAAGGTAGTAGAATTTTAGAAGACATAAGGATCAAGCTATATAGCCAAGAGGGACAACAGGATGAGTTAGGTGTTGTCCAGTCAGGCTTTTTAGAAAAAGAATTTAACCAAACCAATTATTTATTAAAAAATATTTTTACTAAGTAATTGGTTTGGAAAAATAAATAAATGGGACCTGATCAAATGAAAAAGCTTCTGCATAGCCAAGGAAACTATCATGAGAGCAAACAGACAACCTACAGAATGGCAGAAAATATTTGCATGCTACACATCCGATAAACGGCTGATAACTAGAATCTATATAGAACTCAGGAAAATCAGCAAGAAAAAATCAAACACCCCTATTAAAAGTTGGCAAAGAACATGAACAGAAACTTTTCAAAAGAAGATAGACTAATGGCCAACAAACTTATGAAAAAATGCTCAATATCTCTAATCATCAGGGAAATGCAAATCAAAACCACAATGAGATATCATTTATCTACAGTGAAAATGGCCTTTATCAAAAAATCCCAAAACAGTAAATGTTGGTGTGGATGCAGAAAGATAGGAACACTCATATAGTGCTGGTGGGACTGCAAACTAGTACAACCTCTGTGGAAAGTAACATGGAGATACCTCAAAGAGCTACAAGTAGAACTACCATTTGATTCAGCAATCCCATTACTGGCCATCTACCCAAAGGAAAAGACATTCTATAAAAAATATATCTGCCCTAGAATGTTTATAGCAGCACAATTCACATCGCAAAGATGTGGAAACAACCCAAGTGCCCATCAATACATGAGTGGATTAATAAAATGTGGTATATGTATGCCATGGAGTTCTACTCAGCCACAAAAAACAATCGTGATGTAGCACCTCTTGTATTATCCTGGATAGAGCTGGAGCCCATTCTACTAAGTGAAGTATCCCAAGAATGGAAAAACAAGCACCACATGTACTCACCATCAAATTGCTATTAACTGATCAATACTTACGTGCACATTTAGTAGTAACATTCATCGGGTGTCAGGCAGATGGGACGAGGGAGGAGAGGATGGGTATATACATATGTAATGAGTGTGGTGCGCACCGTCTGGGGGATGGACACACTTGAAGCTCTGACTTGGGTAGGGTAAAGGCAATATATGTAACCTAAACATTTGAACCCCCGTAATATGCTGAAATTAAAAAGAAACAAACATTTAATTAAATTCTTGTGTGCACACGTGCATGTACTTTCTCTCTTTCCGTATCTTGTCCTTTCCCCATTTCCTCTCTTTCTGTCTCTGTCTCTCTACTCAGTTGAATTGTTTTGAACCCATTTAGATGCAGCCTGTGAGTCTATAAATAATTGAAATTTCATAATTGTTGAAAACTAAACAGGTATTATGATCCTCAATATCTATAATTAAATTTTGCCTTATTAAATAAAATATCATTACAACTATCCCAGACCTTCTATTCTTACTAAGCATGATTTGGCAAAAATCCATTTGTGTTTCATTAATAATATGCTCTTTCCTCTTTCACTGAATGTTGAAATTATAGGTTTATTGAAGATTGCAGTCGGTTTAGCCAATTTTTAACAATATATTTTAGAAATTCCTTTAATGTCCTAGCTATAATAATCTTATTCTAATTTAAATATGTGTGTATTAATTCTTTTGATTTTAAATTATTCCCCTTTGTTTGGTGACTTTTAATATTTCTGGGGTTATAGTAAAACGTTTTTCCCCAAATTTTAATACTAATTTGCCTTAGGTCCTTATCATGGTCCTTATATTCCTTATAAGGTCAAGGTCCTTGCCCTAGGTCCTTATAAGGTCAAGGTCCTTATATTCCTTGACCCTTGGATTTATTCTTGCTCTAGTGATATTTTAGACTCCTCAATGTTACTTGAATAGCTACTTTTATGTCCATATTCCTGAATTAAGTATTTATATTTATTATCTACTTAGCTACAAGAAAAAAACATTTTGATTGGACTCTAATGAAAGAGAAAAAAATGATAAAACTCTATAAGTCCTGCAGTTCCAATATTTCTTAATTTGGCCAACTATGTAAATAAGAAATAAATATTTTAAAAGAAAAGAATAAGCGAATATCTTTTTTTTTTTAATAAACTTGTTTTTTCTAAGGTAGAGCTACATCTAGGCCACCGAGATGTAGCGGGTGTTGTTATTGAACTGAAGAATGGTAGGATATGCTAAGGCTTTTTATTTGCACTGATATTTGGGTAGGGTGTAATCTGCTGCCCCCCAAAAATGCATCTCTGTCAGGATCAGAATGTGTTAGAGAGTTCCCTGATAACTCTCTGTAAAAGGCTCACAAATCACAGGAAAGGAAATGCTACTAAGTGTTTATACTTTCTTTGTGAAATAAATATCATTTGGGGGATTTCAGAAAAATACAGTGAAAGACATATGACAAATTAAAATGTTTGAATAATTTTTTTTAAAGTTTGGTTGCCCATGAATGGTAATTATTATTGCTATTCAAAAATATTTTTTGAGAACTCTCTCATCCCCTTTTTGTTGCTTTTTCACTGTATGGGAGCAAAAATCTATCAGATTATTTATATATCTTGGAGTAGATTGATAGACAAGTTATCAAATTTATAAGATTGTCCCAAATTATTTTCTCTAATTGTTATATAAACGTACACTATTTCACTAGTAATATGTAAAATATCTTATTGACACCCAGTCTTTCAAAGTGAATGACTGTAAAATGTTATCTCATTGAAGACTTAATGTACATTTTCCAAGAACTAATAGGGTTGTGTATCTTTTATATGCTTGTCATTAGTGTTTCTCTCTTGTGAAGTAATTATTTATTCAATTTGCTCTGTTTTCACTGAGACTCTTTTGTTTATTGGTTTTTGCTTTACATTAATTCTTTATTGGCTATATTATTGCAAATATCTTCTCCCAATTTGTATTCTTTCCCTTTCTTAAGATATTAAATATTGAACAAAATTTTTAATTATATATAGGCAGATTACAAATATTTTTCATTGTGTTTAGTGCTTATGCTGTCATATTTTAGTTATATATTCCAACCTCAAGGTCAGAATAATGTTAATCTATATTTTATCCTAAAACTTTAAAATTTGACTTACATATGTGAATTCTTTATCTAGAGATGAAGTGTATTATTAAATATATAAGATGATTATCCATTTTATTTCCTTTTTTCCATACAGATAACCAAATTTCTCAACTCCATTTGTTGAACAAAGACTTCCTTCCCTCAATATCTGCCATGTCACTTCTATCATGATAAAGTTCCATTTATATGCAGGCCTGTGTCTGCATTTTTCCTCTTCATCCTTTGTCAATCTTGCTTCTTCTAATAAAGAGGTTCATACTTTTTATAGATTTATAATTTTTTGGCATGAGGTGTGACATGCATGCATTTTGCATGACATGTTTTTAAATATGTCATGGGTGTACTTCATCCCTTCATTCAGACAGGTCTTAATATCAATTTGTCAAATTCCTTACACCATATTGCTGACTTTTCAATGGGACTGCATTAAATCTACAGATCACTTTGGAAAGAATTGACATTTTTAGAATACTAGATCTTTCTATCCATGTTTATTGGATACTTATCCATTTATAATCCCATACATTTTGACCTTTATTTTATACTATGCCCCAAAATGCATTAAAAAGGGATTGAGTAGATAAATGTAAAACAAGTATCAGAACAAAACTTTAGAAAACACATTTATAATGGAGCAGATGTATCTAAAAAAGACACAAAACTCAAAACCTTAATTTGTCTTCATAACCCTAAAAATGTACTGACTCTCCAGTAAGTTCATCTGTGATAAGTAACTTTTGCAAAATGATCTGTAACCATTACATTATAACATCTGATATAAGAGCACATATGTCTGAGCAGGCACAGTGTTCTCTTATCTCCTTATAAAAAAAAATGACAGATTTGACTAAAATGTTAAAAGAAAACTTAAAACTCTGATAAAAAATACATTTAATTACTAGTAACAAGCTGAAAGAAAATATTTCACATGTCTCAAATATGTCTATATAAATATAAATGAATGAGTTTGTGTATTTACACTGAATGTAAAAAAGCCCATAATAACCAATTACAAAATATCAAGATTCCAGTTTAATAAGAAAAGGATAAAACTTATGAATTTTTTTTTAAGAAATAGAATCATCATGGCCATAAAAAGAGCAAAGCTGCTTTTACTCAGTCATCAGTGTGACAAAAGTATAAAAAAAAATTAAATAACATGCTGGTTATCACTCTTAAGTCTCTTTGTAGAATATAAACTGGCAGATTCTTTTCAAATGTAAATTTGGCTGTCTTTCAGAATAGGAAATGAACATGCACTCTTTGACTAAGCCATTTTCTTCTATAAATTCACCTTAAAAAGATAGTCTTACTTATATATAAGAATATGTATGTAGTATTTCTACATCAGTGTTATTTTACTATTATGACAGTAGGAACTACCTCTAGACTGACCAATATGAGAGTACTCAAATAATGTATTAAAAATCTAAACTAAAGAATACAAAAATTTAAAGAATTAAGATAGACTGTCCTTGACTGACATAAACAAAATCCAAGATACGGTGTCATTTGATGAAACATAGAAGAGAAAAATAGAATTTCATTTGCGTAAAACAAACATATTTGTAGGGCAAGTGTGAATCTATGTTTGAATGTATAAGTCTATGCCTATTTATACTTGAACTTTCATTCATATGTGTTAATCAATGAATAGAAGGAGGACCAGAGGATTACACATCAAACAAATAATAATAATTTTCTCTGGGTAGAAAAATGGGACTGAAAGCATTGACCCAAGGGAGTATTTTGTATTTTGTGCTATATTCCTATTTGCAGTTTACCACAAGGAAAATATAATCCTAGCCTAAAATTGAAAAATAATCATAAGTAAAACAAAAAACCAAGAGCTATTAGGCCTTCATAACCCTAAAATGTTCATGTATTGGTCTCTCCGGTAAGTTTATCTGCAATAAATAATTTCTGCAAAATGATCTGTATTAAAACATCTGATATACAGGAGCATATATATATAAGCAGGTACTATGGCTCCCCAACCTCCTTGGTTTGAAACAGTATATTTTTTTTCTTACCTAAAGCAGTAAGATGAGAAACAAATTTTCCTAAACTGAACTATATTACCTACTAGGTAATAAATTCAATAATTGTTATAACTGAGGAAATTTTTATTTGAATTTGAGTGCTTTCTTGTTATAAATTATTCTTCTGTAATTGGAGTCTATCTTATCCAGTTGGGCACTAGAAAATTAGCTGAGAAAATGAAAATAATTCAGACTCCCTCTTACACATTTTGCCCAATAGACATACACATATTCATTTTCAGTATTATCTTTCATTCCCAGAGTAGCAGTATTCAATATATCCCTATATTCCTGATTGGATGTATTTCTGAGTACCATGAAAGCAGGTCTAGAACACAGATGTGAAAAAGGAACTACATGCAAATAAAGCTTTAATTAGTCTCATATTTATCAATAGGCTGAAACTGTGAAACTGCTAAAATGTATGCTTGTCTTGACTCTTATCTCTTAATTGAAAAAAAAAAAATCACCATGGATAAATACTTGCTGGAACAGCAAAATAAGAGACTTATTTCTGGGCCATTGACATAAATTTTGGATTGCCTTATTGATTTTCCAGATGCTGGTCTGTGTAGGATATTGACATTATCATGGTGCCAGGAACTGAGTAATTTAGCAGAGCATTGATTGGCAACTGCACATCTGCCCAAAGTCAGCCGTCAAAGAATGGTTGCCAGCATAGAACGATTTCTGGTTTAGTTTTATAAGGGTTTGATAGAAATTTGCTCTATACTCTGATTTTTTGAAAGTAGAAACTAATCTTCACAAATTCCTTCTATGCTATCTATCATAGAGTGTTAAGAAAAGTATTACAGTTGGGCCAGGCATTAGATCTTGTAGTGCTGACCATATTGACTGGAGGGCCATTCCTTTTGGTATGTATCCTGAAATATTGGATAATATTTTGGACACCCATATATATGAAGTAATTACCAGGGTGTTCCTTTCTTTCTGAGCATTTAGAAATACTCCAACACTGAAGGATTTTAAACACAGAATCCATTTATAAACAGAGATACAAGGAATTATGATCTCTGAATTGGTGGTATTTTGGATTTTAACCTAATTGAGGAAGACTCTGAATTTCCCCAGCTTGGGGTGAGAATCAAAATCTGGAAATGTGCATATAATCTTCAAATGTGACTTGAATAACTCAGCTATAGTTAAGAACAGAGTAACACAGTAGTATAAGATGCTTTGAGGCTTTTTTTCAGTTCCTTTTGAGTTATTTTTAATTTATTTAGTTTTTTATTTTCCATTCATACTCCTTGCGCATTTATATTAGTAGTTCCCTATTAATTTATTTTGAGTATCTTAAGTTCCAAAACATTATAGCATATATATGTTTGAGTGGAGACAGTGAAGAGAATTTATGTTTAAACTCCTGTTTCATAGCCCTAAAAACAGAACAGAACTGAAGCGATAACTTCTATTTTTATGTTTTTACACATCATGATACACTCTTAAATAGTGATTGATTTTTTGATGGCCAGTTTTGTGTTTTAAACGCATGCAAAACCACTTCGATTTTCACCTCTTGCATGAGTGACTTGCCAAAACGGGTGAGATTTCAAAGAGTCAACACTTCAAAGAAAGGGTAACCTGCACAGTAGATGACGCAAAGAATATCTGTATCATTTATTTAAGAAAAATATAATGGTGCAAAAAATAAGGCCACCATTAGAAGGATTTTGATCCAAAGCAGAGATTAGATTTATCGTGTCTTCTAAAGTAATTGCATTTCTTTTAGACTTTGTCATTAAAATGGCTGCCTGGTTCATGTTAATGGCTACATTTCTACACATCCTAGATTCTATAAAATCATTTTCCCATGAGAAATTAATGAGTTCCCTTATTCTGACATTAATGTTTCTCAGGATATGAATTCCATTGGAAGATCAAGATTATATTTCAATGAATAATCTCAGTTGTTTCCAAGAATATCAGGAGGTGAGGAGAAAGAAAACTCTAGTAGATGATGGTGAAATTCATTGTGTGTGTGTGTATATGTGTGTGTTTTCAGTTGTTACACATAAATAACCCAGAAAACTTTGAAGAATGCCTATTTTCTTAGCCATCTCTCAAAGATTCTATAAATCTCCTATGGGGTTTGGGAATTTGTATGTTTACCCAGTATTCCCTATAATGCATAGAACGTATTTCAAGAAACATTGGTTCAGGCAGCAGGGGAAATTGTTTTCTTATGTCTAATATTTTTAAAGGTTTATATATGTTAATATGCTAGCTTATTTTTCATAATGCTAAAGAGGACAGAAAACCATTCACTCTACCAAAATAAAAAAAATGCATCCAAGAATGAGCTTAAGTGAAAAGACAGCAAGAAAAAGAAAAATTCCAAGTGTAGTGCAGTGTAAGATACAGAAGGCATTTTGACTAGTGAATGGGAAGTGGCATTCTCTTCATATTGTACTGTCTCTATGATATTCTGCTTCACATTTCATTTTGGTCCAGAACGATGTATTTCAAAAGTCTCTGAAGAGACGTTATCAGAATATATTCATTTTTGAAAACATTTAATTGACATTAATGACTTTTCCAAAATAAAAAAATAATGATGAATATATTTTTAAGGTCCACACATACTCAAGACTACAGTTTTTTACAGCCACACTTATAACTTGAATTTACATTATGTTATAGAGTAAAATGACAAGCTAAGTGAGTAGAAACCATTACCATTTAGCATTCACAGAGACAGAGAGGTACGGATGATTTCTTCTGAACAAAGGAATCAATTCAGGAAGATACTTCAAACCCAATGTTCGGTGATTTGAGTGAAAGCTGTTTTGAACTTGGAAGTAAATGAGACACTGGGAACTCGCTTTCGACAGCCTGTGTTTCAGGGGTTCTTTTAAAGCAGAATGTTGATTATTATTGTCAGTTAATTGTGCATTTTTTAACATTTATTGAGCCCTGGCATTGTGCTAGTCACAGAACAGAATAAGCCTTTAAAAGCATCAGTTCCTACTGAGTAAATGGGCAGTTTTCACTTTAGGATAGAATAAGGACCCACTCCAGGAGGAACATCAATGTGAACCATCATAGGAAAAATAAAGAAATTCAACAAGAAGTCCTCTATAACAACAGAACATGGTAGATAATCATTAAATGGAGGTTTTCGAAGAGTCTCGTATTGTTATTCACATAAATTTTCTTCCTAAGTAGCAAATTGGGACCATGATTTCCCCACGGTATTTTCATCACAATTTAGATTCAGCAGAGTCTCTCCTTTTGCCATTTACAATTCCCTGCCTGCATTTAATATTTATGCAATATTGAATTAAATAAAATTCTGGAGTTCTGCTCTTGTTCATTTGTTTTGTGTTTGGGGGAAGCTGTGCAGAGTTCAATAGAATATGAAAATACACTATATTATGCTCATTATGAGCATAGCTGCTAACTGATAGATTATCCTGGGAAATAAACTTCCTTTTCAGGCAATTTTTCCCTGTTTTCTTTTGCCAACTCCTAGTTGTTTTATCTCCTACTGTAAATACAAGTTGTTTTGAAGAAGATCTATAAGCAAACTCTTCTGTAAATTCACCAGTCCATTTTCTCTAAAAAAAAATTCTGTTAAAAATTGTTCCAAATGATTTTCTTCCTGATCTCCTCATTATTAGTTGTTAACTCCTTCAGCCTATCATAATTCATGAATTCACCATTACTTAGTACTATGTGTAATTTTATCTTCTTATTTGAATGAGAAGAAAACCGTACACAAATACTCACTATTTACGTGTTGAACTGATTTAAGAAAAGTGTGCTTTCTTATTTAGAAATCAAAATTCTGATTTAACAGATTCAAAGTTCTATAACTAATATAAGTTTAAAAGCAAAGCAGTGTCAACTAATCGTCACAGTAAGTATTGATATCCAATTTAAATAGTACATACAAACTGAAGGTTTGGGATTGATCCATTCTTAAAAGTCTTTGCACATACAAAGCAGGAAGTGGACTACACAAAGAGAAACATGATCATTTCAAGCTGAATTCTGCTTGGGGCTATCCATGTAAATTGACACACTGAAGTGCAGCGATGCCAATAGTCAGACAATACAAAGAGATAACATTCTAATAGACTGATTAAAACTACATATAGTTACTTTACCAACTACCTACTCAATTGCACGTGCAGTTTATATTTTATTGTTATGTACTTTGTTATATACCGATTGAGCATCCTTGCATTATCTGCAAAAAACACTATTATGTGTTCTTTATAACCTACAATCTCATGCACAAGGCAAACATTGATAATATTTTATAAGTTCTAAATCTATTTATGTTTTGTTCTAATTCAGAAGAATATTAAGATTTCTATTAAATACTATTTTTTTTTGCTGATGACATAACAAATAGAAAACTAGGTACAGATGAAAGAATGACACTGTGCTAGTAATGAAGGAAATAAAGTAGAAGGCAATGATAGAATGAATAATGAATAAGAGTATGAGAAGGTCCATAAATTTAATGAAGAATAAAATAAATTTAAAATGAGAGAGAAGCCTACAATGTGGTTAAAAGTAATTTAATTTTAAAGGTGATAAATGCTCAGAAAAGCAAATTTGCAGGTTAATGAGAAAGATTCATAAGCATGGAGTAATAGATAAGAGATGTTTAAACCAGTGATAGTTATTGATGAAGAGTCATATTTTAGAGTTTTCATAAAGGTAAATATTCAATTCTAGATGTGTATTGTGCCAATCAATTTCCCAGTTTTGAGAATGCACTATAATTTTGAATATATCACGTTGGGGGGAAGCTCAAAAATAGATACATTATGTTATTTTTTTAACTTGCTGTAAATATATAATTATTTTAAAATAAAAATATAATAATAAAGCAAATGAGGGGAAATATTGAAAAAATACAGAAGCTCTGTAGCACTGTCATGAAAAGGTCAGTAAGAAACCTCGTATAAAATATTTTGCGGAACAGTAAAAGAAAAGACTGCATGCAATCATACATCTTTCAAAATTATTTACTTTGAATCTATTTTATTGATTATTATGTCACTTAGAATTATTTAAGCATGGAAGAAGGATAAGTCCCATTTGTAGGTGTTTCATAATGTTAAGATGTTGTAAGACTCTATAAAATTCTGAAAATAGTAATTGCAGTTTATCTTTTAGCATGAATAGATGTTCTAAGTTAATTGTTTTGTTCTTTTAGTAGGCAATGACTTTGTTGGATGAGGTAGAGGATGCTCAGTTGTTTAATACATTAAAAAAGGTGATTAAATTCTAAAATTATTCAGAATCAATGATAGAGTGTAGAAATTTCCTATTACTTCATGTATTAAGTACAAATTGGTAATGTTGACTAAATGAAGAAAGATTAAAGTAGTAAAAGATAAAATGAAAATAAAAATAACTTCTCTCCTGCTCAAAGTATTCTAGAAATATAATTTTCATTTAATAAATGAGATTTTCATGTTCCTGTTGAAGGCTATCATTGGCTGACTCAAGGGCAATGGTTTCAACTTAAAACTATAACTTTTTTTCAGAAAATTACTTCATTTTCTTAACTAATTAGCATTTAACTTTCTCAATATTGGATATGGTCCTTTAGAGTATATGAATAGAAGAGTCTGTCTCTGATTTTTGCCAGAGGCTACACTTCCCAGCAAAAAAAAAAAAAAAAAGAATATATGAATGCGTCAACTCTTATAACATAGATAACATAAAGCTTATTTGTGAGTTAAATCTTACTGTAGGACAAAAACCATGTAAATCATTTTTTGTAGTTTATCAATTTGACCCATTGAGGGTTGGATATTTAATTTCAAATCATGAAAAGACTTGAATTTTATGATCTCTTTTGTAGTCAAAGTGGTAACAGAAAGCTAAATTTTAGGCATTTTCATTTTAATCAGGGAAAAAAGTTCAAATTTAACATTGTATATTCTGAAAATTAATGGGACATTAAAAAGTTTGTATACATTTTGATTGTTTCATTGTTTCTTAAAATTCTAATGTAGTAATAATATTTCTTAAATATACACAGTGCATTCAATCTATTCATACCAAGGTCTTTCTATTTCATTTTTGTTTAACAAATAAACATTTCACAGAAGAAAAAAATACTAAGGCATGATTAGTCTCCTCATCCACTCTGCTTCCCCTTAAGGTTGTCTAGTAACAATAGTTCCTGTTTGATATTTAGGTAAGCTGCCAAATTTCTGAATATAGAGAATTATATATTTAATACTATCAAGTTTAGAACAGTCTACTGGCATTCAAGAGGAAATCATTGTATTGAACAAAAATAATGATAATTTATTTAATCTCTCCTGTTAATAGGATGAGTGACTTTAGCCAAGTCATTTAACTTCTCTAACACAGTTATCACATTTGTAAAATGGAAGGACTCAGAAGTCTTTCAATTTCTACAACTTTTACAAATAAAAGTTACTTTTAAAGATAATGATGTGAAACAGGCACAAAGAGTCAGTTAAAACGGCCAAGAATTTTGAAGTGGAAATACAAACTAGCTAATAACTTGTCTTCAAGTAAGGGAAGGCGCTGATTTTTCCTCCAATATAGAAATTGTAGAGGTTAGAAAACAAAGAGCTGTATCACTATGTTGCATTGTACACCTGCTCTCATCATTAAAAGTCTTTTATCAAAAGAATTTTCTTCCTAACAAAGTTTTAAGTTTTTCTAATATTAAAAAGAAATGAGTTTGGAGGAGAATGTTTTAATTGTTAGATTCTGCATGTGTACAAATAATACATATTACAAGTTCATAATTTTTAAAAACAATATCAAACTATCAAGTGCTAACCTATTTGATATGTTATTTTTAAGCCCAAATTCTTGACAGTACTGCGACAAATTGAGATCTAGTGATGTGCCCATATGACTTTTGAGTATAATTACACTATTACTTTTTTACTAAGCTAACTTATTTCTGTACAAACATTTAAATTGTTCAAGTAATTTATTTCATTAATTTTTTATCTTATTTATCAAAATCATGTATACTTTAAAACCAATGGTTTACCAATTCTATCAATAGAATGTTCTTAATGTTGATGTCCATTTGTAGCTAACATTTTCTCTCAAATATAAATTTTTTATTCATATAAAAATTAGGTACATTTAATAGGAAAAAGCCACCTTTTACATTTTCAATATTATTTCAAAATATGGAGTTAATGCTGCTTTTTAAATGTAGAATTGCTCCTTGATTTGTGGAAGAATTTGATTTCTTTTTATGACATTTCTTTATATTGGGAATATGGGCATTTCTATTAATGTTTAATAAGGCACAAATTGCTCAATATTTGAAAATTAGTATTTCTCATTAAATGAATACTTTCTGTTGCTCACCTCATTAACTGTGTAATTATAAATTAAGTTGCTTGTATTATGATGGCAAAGTGTGTAAGTGGATGTATTTTCAGAAAGGTATTTTGTTCTAGTCAGTTTACCCTCAACCACATCCCAGGGAATATTTCTAGAGACAATTGTTACAATATTCCTTCCAATTTGTCTGAATCAAATAATTTTTAAAAGGCATTTCCCAGCACAATCATAGCAAGAAAGTGCTTAATTAGAGTAGTACTACTGGTTACCCTTTACTAAGTATATAATATGTATCAGGATGTCAGCTAGAAACTTCATTTAAATCAAGGTGTTAAAAACTCCACAGTAGCACTGTAGGCTATTAAATATTATACTATAAAAACCTTCAAATTTTTTTAAAAAAGAAAAGAGAGGAAACGAATGATGAAGTATATACTGAGGTCACCGGGCCTCCCGAGTCTCTTTTCTTTTTATTACCCTTTTGTCCCAGCAGTTTTACAATAAAGATAATATATATTTTAAATTTTAAACTTACCTTTCAGTCAGAAAACAGAATGAGATTCTTACCGTTCCTAATAGTTCCTGGATGAACATAAAAACTGGCCAATGTGATCAAGGTCTTGAAACTAGGAAGAAAGGGAGCTCTTCTCATAGTGTAATGTAGTATTTTTAATTTCGTTTCTGTTGAATGAGATCTGATGGGAGAAGAATATATGGACTTTAAGAACAAAAATTAAAGATCTTTAAGATGTAAACCATTGCTTTATAACATGCAAAGAATAAAATTCCATATTACTTAGGTTTGTTAGATCGAAGGATTAATGTACCAATGGTAATTTATTATTAGGAAACAATATGAGGCAAAGGGAAAGAAAAAAGAAGGCCTTGGACTTTATTGAGTCCAACTGGTAACATAAATGTCTTCATTTTATAATAACCTTAATGTCCTTGTCAGACTTATTTATGTATAAAATTGTTAGATTTCACCATGGTTATTAATTTAAATTATTATGGTATGAAACAATATGATACGTTTTCAAATTTGGTTAAGATGTCAATCTTCTTATTCTTTCACGTCTTCCCTGCTTACAGCTAGACTTAACAACTTTTATTTTGCTTGTCTTTTAAGAGGAAGAGGTGGTAGATCAAAACTGAACCTTGTGTTTGTACATACCAGGGATTTAATTCTAGGTTTTAAACTTAATTGTTTAAGTTTTGGCAGAATTATGGAATCTCAAAGGGCTGTTATTTCTCTATTGTGTTAGGGAAATAATAATACATACCTGAACAGTTGTGATAATAAAAATAATAAATATAAAACTTCTGGCATATAACATATGAATGATGTGCTGGTTATTGTTTTCTTCTTATTATTGATCCTACTGTTGCTGTGACAGTCATTAAGTAAAATTATGTGAACTTCATAAGTACGTGAAAAGTGCTATATTTTAGTTTTATATAAAAGCAAGTATTTTAGTAGAATTTTATTTTCTTAAAATATATGCTTTATCAGAAATCTCAATAGAAATAACAAATCTGTACTCATTAGTTCATTAAATTTCTTGTATTAGTTCATTAAAGAAGAATATTTTAATTGTGCTTTTAAATTTAAACTGAAATATAAAAATTTTTGCTTTTACAGAAAAAAATTTTTGAGTATTTTGAAGCAATGAACTACAGTGTTGCTGTAATTTTGGTTTTGTGTCATGGAAGTGTTAGAAATTCAGTCATCAGCAATTCTAGATTGTGGAATCCTATTACACTTGGTTGATTTAATATTTGAACTTTAGTAGAGCTCTTTCATTTGGACTGTAATAGGTTTGATGTGTATGTATGTGGGTGTATGGGTGTGTGAGGACCGCATCTAAATAATTATTAATGCCCACCTCTCTCCAACATAGCCATCACCTAACCTACAAAAAATATAGGATGACTGAGACTGAGCTTTTCCATTTAGTTAAGTTTTAATACTGGTGTCATTCATACTCTTTTATCCTTTTTAATTTCATTTTATCATAATCTTTTTTGGGGAGCAGCCTCATTATGGATTACAATACACATTATCTTATTTATTTTCGGTGAGGAAACAAAGCACTGTCATTTTTAATATATTGTTTCTCATGAGAAAACAAGGAAAACAATTCTGATACCTTTTTCGTACTCACTTCAGTTCTTTATAACCAGTGATTCGCTGGTGTAGAAATGAAGCAAACATGGTAAGTTGTTAAAACCACACTTTCCCTCTCTTTACTCTGCTTTCATACTTTGCATATATAGATAGGGATCAGATAAGAGTAGCACAAATAAGGTAGTTAGATAGTTAGGAGCAATAGTTGGAAAGTTTATCAAATATTTGAGCGATACAAAGATTGAACTAGTATATTTTATAAAGAGAAATTTGTCTTTATTATTATAATTATGATACAAATTTATGCAAAAAGATGTTGATATTATGGCTGAACTCTCATGTGTTTACTACACTTTCCTATTCTTTACATGCTTTGTGAATATAAAAATGGTATTTTTCATAACTTTTTATCTTTGAGAAGCAACCCATTCAGCAATAAAGCATCTAGTTGTGAGGTACAAATAACCTTGCAACTAGACATACACCAAAAATGTTTCCCATGGTTAAACAAAACTGGAAGTAAAATTAAAGCTATTGATAATAACTGAAAAAGATTTTATATCTACTGAAAAATATTTAAAAATTATTTAAAAAGTATGTTTATTATAACAGTCCAAAACTATTTCATTATATCTTCATCGTGTAAAAAACAATTACGTAGGCCGGGCGCGGTGGCTCACGCCTGTAATCCTAGCACTCTGAGAGGCCGAGGCGGGCAGATTGTTTGAGCTCAGGAGTTCCAGACGAGCCTGAGCAAGAGCGAGACCCCGTCTCTACTAAAAATAGAAAGAAATTATATGGACAGCTAAAAATATACAAAAAAAATTAGCTGGGCATGGTGGCTCATGCCTGTAGTCTCAGCTACTTGGGAGGCTGAGGCAGAAGGATTGCTCGAGGCCAGGAGTTTGAGGTTGCTGTGAGCTAGGCTGACACCACGGCACTCTAGCCCGGGTGACAGAGCAGGACTCTGCCTCAAAAAAAAAAAAAAAAAAAAAAATGTAATTAGTGTAGGAGATTTATAGATGTCATATTTTATTTGTATAAGTATGTAGAATGATATTTTATATGAAGAAAATAATAAAAAATACTTTCTCCAAATATCTATGTATTAGTTTTCTATTGCTAAGTAACAAGCTACCCTAAAACATTATGGTTTTAAATAATGAGCATTTACTATCTCCCAGTTTATTTTGGGTGTCCAGGCACAGGTTACTGGGTTTTCTCTGCCTCAAGGTATTTCAAGAAGCTTCAATCCAGGTGTCAGTTGGGGCTGTTGTCTCATACAAAGGCTTACCTGAGGGAGTATGGGATTCTTTTGAGCTCATGTACATGGCTGTTAGCAGGATCTATTTCCTCAAGGACTGTTGGGCTGAGTGCCTTAGTTCTTCTTTGCTGTTAAGTGGAAGCAACCTTTAGTGCCTTACATATGGAACTTTCCACTGAGCAACTAACAACATGGCAGCTGGCTTTCCTCATAGCAGATTAGAGAATGCAACAGAGGGCACACTCCAAGTGGAAGTTACAGACTTCTTGTAACTTACCACCAGAAGTGACACCCTGTCACTTATGCCATATTCTCTTAGAAGCAAGTCACTAGGTTTGTCCCGTACTCAATAAGAGGAAATTATACAAGGGGGTAAATTCCAGTAGGAGAAATCATTGAAGACCCTCTTAGAGACTGCCTAAGACAGCCTATTTGTATTTGTTTTGGAAAGAAAATTATACATGATTCTATATAAAATATTAGAAATTAACTTTCTAAAAGAATAAAGTTTTTTCCAAGTTAGTGTCTGTTTGCTCCATAATAAATTTTCACATTTTAAATGTTAGTCTACCAAATACTATTTTATGAACTTTAATGCTGAATATTAGAATGTTTAAAAATTATTTACAAATTAAATTAGAATGTTTCCAATAACATCTAAATATAGTATCATGTCTGAGCCCTTGTATTAAGAAAAATTAAAGATCTACCTCATTAAATTTCACATGTCTAACATTTAGCAAAACACAGACTATAATGTTGATATTGTTATAATAGGATATAGGGTCATATATACCTTAATCTAAAATATATAAAAATAATTGATTTGAATTTTATAATTGTTTCAAATTATGTAATTATGTTTATTAAAAATAAAGTCAACAATCTCTTATTCAGTCAACCTAGCAAAACTTTGACAGAATTACCTTTATATTGTCCAAATAATTGAAATATAATTACTCTTCCTGTTACTAATTTAAAAATATTTACTCCTATACTTGTTCTTTAAGAACCAAAAAACTCCAGAAAAGTAAGCAAATACTGAGAACTTAGAAATAAATTAATTAATTTTGATGTGCAATTTAAGGTTTATTTTTCTTTCAAAGACACAACAAATATAGTTGTATCTTTTTCATTATATTAGTCAAAATGTTCATTATCTTTTCATGGAACGATTTCAATATCCTGAAATTTTGTACTCTTCCATTCTGTTCTTGATTCATCCAAGAGAGTCATCCATCTAAAAACAAATTTGATCATGCCATTTAACTTTTTCAAAGGTTACAGTAATTCCCTATCCTTAATGGACATTTGTTAATTTATAGGAACCAGCATCCATTTCTCCTTACATTGGAACAGATTCCCAACTTTGTTTTAGGGAGACATCTCTGTTTTGTGCAGACTTGAAGGAACAATGAACAAGAGTGCCTCTTTAAAGGATTAGCTTAGTGACCTTAGCTAGTTTATTCAAAACAACTCCTGACACTTTGAATAATGAACTAAGTGGAACAAAAACTGAAACTTCATTTTTTTCTAGTGTCAGTAATCAAGATTTCTTGCAAGTACCTAAGACCTAGATCCTAGGAACTATTTTGGTTTTATTCTCCTCTGACCAACTTCTCTAGATTTATTACCGATTTTCAGAACTTCACAAAATCTTTTTAATAAATTTATCCTCTGGATGAGTTATCCAGATTCAGTTTTTGTTGTTTGCAACCAATAAATCCTATTTAAGACACTATCACTTATGTGCTAAAATTCCAAGTTCCTTAGGGGTACAAGCTATTACCGATCTCTCCATCCATATTCCTCCATTCCTTACTTCACTGTCTATGTATTACTAATATTGAATTATTTGTAATTCTTCAGGTAAATTACACTGTATCTCTATATCTCTGTACATAATTCTGTTGGGGGTATTGCTAACTTAACATTGCCTTGTTAAGGAAATGATCTTTTGAGTCTCTAAAATATCTGTGAAGGCATGTAAGGCATTTCAATATATGACCATAATCAAACTTTCCAGTTTCAGCTCCTGTCACTTTGTAATAGATAATGAATTATTCTTCAGTGACACTTTTCACTTTTTCTTTTTCTTTTCTTTTTTTTTTTTTTTTTGGAGACAGAGTTGTGCTGTGTTGTCCAAGCTAGAGTGCCATGGCGTCAGCCTATCTCACAGCAACCTCAAACTCCTGGGCTCAAGTGATCCTCCTGCCTCAGCCTCCCAAGTAGCTGGGACTACAGGCATGCACCACCATGCCTGGCTAATTTTTTCTATATATTTTTAGTTGTCCAGCTAATTTCTTTCTATTTTTGGTAGAGAATGGGGTCTCACTCTTGCTCAGGCTGGTCTCGAACTCCTGACCTCAAGCAATCCTCCCACCTCAGCCTCCCAGAGTTCAAGGATTACAGGCATGAGCCACCATGCCAAGCCGACTTTTTCAAGTTTCCATAATTTTTCCAATTTCAATCTTTCTCCCTACTATAGCTACTTGTAGTCACCAATAAGTCTAACATAAAATTTCCTATTTACCTGTGAAAATTTAGGTGAAACATGACATCATGCTGAGGCACTTTTCCATTCTCCTAGACAGAGGTCATATCCTCCTCTGTGTCTGTAAGTTCCACATGGCTCAGTCCATTGTTTCATTTTATACATCTCTTTTTATACCCTATACCCCTGAAAACTCTTCTATCTTCATAATTTTCTTTTTATATATTCAGTGCATTGTCTGGTGTAGTATGTGTGTGCAGCAAAATTTTAGGGTTTTAAAAGTATGGATAAATATGTGATAGATGAGTTACTGTGTATTATTTAATTCATTAAATAAAGATTAATTATGCTTAAATCACTTTATGAATCATTAAAAGGCCATTGAAAAAGAGTATCATGCTACCCTGAGTGCTAATATTTTGTGTTAATATATATGTGTGCCTGTGTGTGTATATAGATGCTAAATGTAATTTTGTATAGAATATGCAATAATCAGAAGATACTGCAGCTCTGAATTAATTAGAAATTAACAAAAATTTACTAATTCTATTTCAGTAAATCAAAATTTTCACCTGTACTCTTAGAAGGAGAATGAACTTAGGACAAATAAAAAAGATAATGTTCTATTACTACATTATTTATATATAACACTATTAAATACACTTTAGATTACTGATACCTATTTAACTCTACTATGTTATAGGTGCAGGCACTAGGTTATAAGTGCTTTACATAAAATGCTTCATTTGTCCCTTAAAGCACTATATATTTGTCCCTATGTAGAGCAGTTCTTCAACAGACACAGCAAAGGTCAGCAGGTTACTATTATTGTCCATATAGTTAAAAATTATAGTGGTGAGTTATGAGAAACAAGAAGAGTAGCAAGTGCACGTGAGTAGAGGAGCGTCAAGTGGGAAATCCCAAATCAGGTCTGTTCTAATCGGAACTTGTACTTTAACCAATATTTTATTCTGCTGTCTACTTCTCCAAAGGAAATTGCTCATTTATATGAAAGAATGATATTTTCCAATTAGTCTGCAACATTTTTTTTTGTTTATTTACCTGGTTGTTTTATACAATATTTGAAAGAAAACTGAAGTCCAAGGAAATGATATTTGGGCCTGTTGTCTCATTTTTCCATATTTGCCTCTTCACTGACTTAACCATTTGGGCATAGTTGTACATACTGTTGGTAAGAAAATACCATCAATGCAGTAAATACAGTGTCTGACTTAGTTAACTTTACATACATAGTAATAAAAATGAGATGGTCATACTGAGTGAATTTGCAATTCACCCTGTATTTTTTTTTTTCTTTCAGTGCATTTACTTTCAGTGCATTAAATACATCTCCTGCTATACACGTTAAACAGGACACATTTCTCACTGGAGACTATTTAAGGCGTATTTTTACAGCAGACTATAAGCCTCTATTTTGGCTACACTATTATTTCCTTTTAGGGGATATATATTATTTATAGTTTTCTGTTTGAAAAATTTTGTTAGGCACTTTATTCCAGATAATATTTCACATTTTATTTTCTCTTGCTCTCTGAAAAACCATGAGCCTATGCCATAGTATAAAATTATATGCTTTTAAATATATTGGAGAGAATTCTATATTATATGGATTTCTAGAAAAAAAAATGAAACTTTTTATTTTTATAGACTTTACAATGCAAATTCTAAAGAGCATAAAAGAAATGATAAACTCACTACTGTAGGAAAAATATTGCTTGATTGCCCTTTGGGCCTTTCCTTTTGTTACTAATCATTTTTATCTGCTTTTAGGACCTAGTAGTTAATTTATATTTAATGCTCATGAGCTTAGCTAATTATTAAAACTTACAAGAAATAAGTTATTAAGGTATTGTGTTGGAAATAAATGATAAGTACTACTATTTTGTAAAATTTGAAATTGTGTCAGGTGTAATTGAAATGAGGCCACTAGGTCACAGGAGATTTAAAATGTTGGTAACGAAATTAGCCAATGATAAGATTTTATCATAATTTTAAAAATAACAGATATAAGAGGTATTTAGAATATCACATAATGTCTCAAAAGTATAATGGCTAGGGTAATTTAGCTTGGCAGTCTCCCTCAATTTTACAGTTTGAAAATATACTGAATCGAGATACCAGATTAAATCAAACATACACATATTTGATAACTTTTAGGTAGGTGAGCCCAAAGACACTCACATTTAACACTTAATTGCAAAAGAATTTCTATGTAGTAAAGAGAGAGAAAGGTTTTGGCTTTATTTCTTTTAATTTTTATCAAAGCAATAGATGCACATTGTTTTAAAGTCAACCAGTCCTTATAAGGCTTATAATAAAACGCGTATTCATTCTCCATGCTACTCCTATACTTATTCCCAGCTCACAGAAAATATTTCTTTTGTTTTTACTGTCATCTTCATAAATAACGTTCTTAAAGAGCTATTACTTTCTCTTTCTCTCGTTTTTTTTGAAAATAGCATATGATATATTGACTTTTTGAACAGGGTTTATAATGCTTGAAACAGGCAGATATACATAACAAGCAATTTATTGATATTACCTTATATTGCATGGTGTGTGCAACATTACACATGATATGTTCATTGTTTTTCCCCATTCACTATCTTCAAAGTGCTTGTCCCTCATTAGCAGTGTATATTTCAACGGGCTGTGAAAAATGGGAGTGAATACAGTGCATTAAGCAGCATTTCCATCAGTCCCTGCAAGTAAATCTGTGATGCATTGCCTCAGATGAATTGTGACTTTGATTGATTTTCACTAAATAAACATGCACATTTAGCATACCCTAGGAGAAGTAGTTAAGGATAGGGCAGTTGGGGGTTGTGAGGCTGTCAAATCTGTAAAAAATGTAAAATAAAAAATATCTATATTTTATGCCTACCAGTACAAGGTAAAGATCGCTTTTTTTCACCACTCCTTCTCTCCCACAAACATTCATTGCCTACTCCCATCCTCTGAATATGGCAATATTATAGGTCTTGTTAATGGCTCATGTTTACATTATTATAATTCTGTTAATAGCATTTGATAATTGAGCTATCAATATGATTACATTTTCTTTCTTACCCAGACACTTGTTTTGTCTTGTCAATACAAATCACCTTCTTCTATAATTTTCTTAGCTTTCAATAGACGTTTCATGACTTACGCCTTCTGTTTGTTTTTTTTTGTTGTTGTTTTATTTATTTATTTATTTATTTATTTTATTTTATTTTTTTGAGACAGAGTCTCGTTTTGTTGCCCAGGCTAGAGTGAGTGCCCTGGTGTCAGCCTAGCTCACGGCAACCTCATACTCCCGGGCTCAAGTGATCCTCCTGCCTCAGCCTCCCGAGTAAGCTGGGACTACAGGCATGCGCCACCATGCCCGGCTAATATTTTCTATATATTTTTAGTTGTCCATATAATTTCTTTCTATTTTTAGTAGAGACAGGGTCTCACTCTTGCTCAGGCTTGTCTCGAACTCCTGAGCTCAAAGGATCCTCCCACGTTGGCCTCCCAGAGTGCTAAGATTACAGGCGTGAGCCACCGCACCCGGCCGTGCCTTTCATTTGTATTGAAACTCTAACATTTCTCAAAATGGTAACACATACTAGATGGTGTTTCTCCTGGCACCTTTCATCCTGCTCTACTCTGGCTTACTGCCCTCTAAAATCTGCTTCAAAGCAGTTATCCTGGGAATCAGTCCATCATTACCTTAGGATCCTTATGCCTCTTTCCTACTTTGGATTATCTATTTCCTACATTCCAAGGCTTGCTCTTAATTGATTTATATCCTTAGATCTTAGAGTAGATCCTCAGATAGTTTTCTGAGAAAGGATGCACTGTCAGTGTATTTTCTGAACTGAGTGTATGCAAATAATATTATTTATAGTTTGGCTTGGCATGTCAATATTTTGGTCCCAGAATTTTTAAAACATTTATTCATTTCCTTCTAGTTTCTATATTTTTATTGAGAAGTATTATGGCATTGTGATTCCTGACCTCTTTTATTTCTCCAGAATTTTTAACATCTCCTCTATAGTTTTGAAATTTCACAATTAGATTTTTGTTCTTTTTTTTTTTTTCATTTATCATGCACAAGAGAATCTTTGCTTCAACATTGCAGAGAAGTAAAGTTTCTCCTTTTGCTTAGTGAATATGTGAATATGTGGGTGGACAGGGGTGGCATTCACTAGGTATGAGATTGGAGAGGAATTTGGGGGATCCAGCTGCTTCTTATACTTCACTCTGATAGTTACAGAATTCTCCTGCTTTTATGCCTCTGTCCTTCTCATGCAAATATACACACATACACACCACAACCCTTCAAAGGCATCTGGCATCTACAATTAGGTAGCTTTTAAGCGATTTTGCTGCACAAATTGGTTTTCTTTAGACGGCCAGATTTCATCTTTTTTGTTTTGTTAAGCTGTTACCACTTGGCCAACCACTTCTGATCATACAAAACTAAATTGACATCCCTCATCTGCTCTAAAGAGGATTTTGCTTTAATTTCTTTAATGCAACGTTGTTGGAGGGTTGGTAGGGATTAAACTTAAAAGCTTTAGGTTACAAAAACATTCTTTGACGTGACAAATTATAGCAATAATTAATCCAGAAAATAATTAAGGACATTGGGTGTTTTTTATTCTTTAATCAATTAGGGACATTAGATGCTGTTTGTTCATTTATTTGTTATATACTGATGTTGCTAAGTTCCATTCCTTGGTCTAAGTTCTTAAGTGCAGTTTGTGAAATAGTGAACATGATGAAAAAAAATCTTCTCATGAATTTACACTCTAATGGGGAACAAATAGTAAATAAGTAAAATAAAGAAGAAACAAGATGGGTTTAATTAAGTAATAGAGTTAAGAAGATATCTAAAAATGATAATATGATAGTGACCAAGGAGTGCCTGGGCTGTAGGGCGTTTAACACTGGGAAAGCCTTTCTGGTATTCAGAAAGAGGATAGGATCATAAGTGAGTTTCCAACCACAATAAGGGAAAGAGAAACAACAAAGGGGTCCAGTAGTGAGAGCGGGCTTACTACTTCTGGGAATGGTAAAAACAAGTACCATTTGGGAAAATAGTGTGAAATGAGGAATTAGAGGAAGGGAGCTACATTATGCAAGCCCTGCAGGCCACAGTATGGAGTTCTGATTTTATTCTCCATGCAAATGGCAGATTAAGCAAGAAAACAACACTCATTCATTCATACAGTATTTATTGACCTCCTATTGTGTGCAAGGTAGTAAGTGAGCCTATATTCAGGGGACCTTGCACACCTCTGCTCTGCTTACCATTCTGTTGTCTGCTGTCAGGTCAGCTAAGGTTCATTGGTCTAGAATGGCCTCAGCTGAAATGCCTAGTCTCTGCTCTGCGTAAGGAGCAGAGTAGCCTGGGTTTGTTCACTTAGTGACTGAACAAAATCTAAGAGAGCAAGCAAAAATATACAAGGACACTTAAAGCATAGTCTCAGAACAAGCACAACCTCTGCTCTGCCACTGTCTGTTAGTCAAAGCTAGCCCTGATTTAAGCAGAGAAGGAAATAGATGTCACCTTTTTGTGGGGAGATTTGTAAAGTCATGTTACAAAGGTTATGGATATAGGAAGAAGGAAAAGATACTGACAACAGTCATTCATCCATATTTACTTATTTAATTATTTTGTTTTATTTGTTTGCTTATGTCTGTTATTGTATAGGATATGTGCCCCATTGCTAACTGAGGCAAACTAAAATTTTCAATTATGGGGAAACTCCATCCAGGATTAATAAGTTATGATTTTAAGAAATGAGTCCACCTATATTCGGCAAGGTCTTCCTGTACTTTAAAGACCAGAGATTAGCAATTGTCTATATATTTCTAAGATAAATTGTAGTATTCAGATATATGGCCTTGGAATGATCTTTCATGGACCAAGTCTAGCTATCGATAATTTGTTTATGTAAATTAAGTGAGAAGACAAAGAGAGTTTGCACTGTGCTAGTACAAAGATGTATCCAAATCTGTAATCATAAAACTAAGAAGACCTCTCACATATCAAGTTGCCAAATGAATTTATGTCAGCACTTTAATCCAGTTTCCAGGAGGGAGTAAAAGAGACTATGTTTCTGACAACTTTTTCTATGGAGTCATAAGCATTGGGAATTCTAAATAACATAGATATTTGAATGTTTACAGTGTCAGGAATGCAGATAAAAACAAACAAAAAGAAAAGAAAATTCTTGACTGTATCCTTCATAAAGGGGCATATAAAAACTACAGTGAGGAAGATAAAGTTACGTTTATTGTAGTTAAATTTGTAGATAAATATATTGGAGCTCTCTGAACAAGGGACATTTAACTTTTTAACAATACGTTCCTGGCACATAGGCAATGTTTAAATCTACACTGTCAAAAGTAGTAGCCATTAGCCGGATTTGGCTATATAAATTAATTAAATTAAAATAAATGAAATTATAAATAGATTATCAATATTAGTACCTCAGTCACATTAGCCACATTTCCCGTGTATACAAGCTTAATGAGGCGAGTGGATAAAATATTGAACTGAACAGATATATGGCATTCCCCTCATTGCAGAAAGCTCTATTAGACAGTGCTGACTTAAATCAAGATTTAGTCTATTGAGTAAGATTTTAAAAATATGTAAAGAAATCTAATATAAAAAGATAATTGCTATGAATAACTGTAGACAGAGATTAAAGATTGCACCATGATTTAGCTCTCACAATTCATATTTTATTCTCAATTCAAGATACCCAAACTTTGGAATAATCATATGGCATCTAAAGCACAGTGAGAAAACAGCACCACAAAATACAAAAAAAAAAAAAAAGAAAGAATATATAAACAAAGATAAAGGTACAAAATGATTATTATTTGTAGATGACTATCAATGTGGAATCAACAAATCAACTAAGAAGTCTTAAAATTATACAGCAAACTCAGTAAGATAAAAAGACAATCATGGATCAATAGTTGTGAAAAAAAGAACATACAAACAAAAGATTTCATTCACAAAATTAACAAAAATAGAAGAACAAACATATCGTATTCCTGGATGAAAAGAATATTTTAAGAATGTTGATTCTCTTCTCACTTCTTCAAAAAACATATATTCAATGGAAGTCTAACAGAAATTTCAACATGTATTTTTATATGTGTTTAGATGAATGAATTTTAATGATGGAATACACCCATATAACCGATACTCAAAACAAGATATGCAGTATGACCATCACTGCAAAAATTTCCCTCATGGCCAGTAGTTTGCTGGAATCAGCTAGTGCTGTTTATCAGAATCAAATGTTAACTTTTCAGGCATTTTGCAAGCATGTTGTTAAAAAGGGTACACATTAAAAATTGAATTATACAAACTTTAAATAAATTATATATTTTTAAATGTAATAGTCTAGACTTATAAATTCCTAATTGTTTTATAACATTGTGCCATAATTTATGGTGTTGAGCTTATTTGCATCTATTGTATCTGTACAGAGGCAGGACATATGATGTGCCACTGGATATCTCAACTCAATCCACCTTCAGTGACATCTCATTGGCAGCGTGAAATTAGTGCTGGAGTTGAATGAGATTTCAGCTTAATGACTATATTTTACACAAGAGTGTGGTAATTTATAGTAAAACAAATATCAGATTTAATGACAATAAATTTATTGGGAAAAAGGTGAGCAGATAGAGATGCAACTCTATTTGTCTAACCATGGGTGGATTGCACTCATTATCAACAGATAGCAGACTCCAGCAAATATCAGCAAAATATTTTGTTGGAGCTATGAAATTTATAATAAAGAGCACTGTATATTTCATTATGTGTAGATGTTGCTATATATTTTATCAGTGAAATTTTAATAAACTTACATATACATACACCCACACAAACACACACACATACACGTACACCTATTTTGAAAGTTAGGCATTTGCCAGCACACCACTGCTCACGTCTCTGTGCTGTATCCCCACTCCTCACCTCAGAGAAACGACATTCTGAATTCTATCACCACAGATTAATTTTGCCTGTTCTTGAACATACACTATGCATTGTACTTTGTGTGTATGTGTGTGTGTCATGTGTGTGCCTGTGTCTCTGTGTATTTGTTTGTGTCTGGTTTCTTTCACTCAACAATTTTAAGATCAATTCATGTTGTTGTGAGTATTAGGGATTTGTTTGTTTTTGTTGCTGAGAGGTATCATATCTTATGAATGCACTTCTTGTTGATGGACATTTGGGTGGTTTCCAGGTTTTAGCTATTATGAATGACACTGTTGCCACTAACATTTTGTACATACTAGATGGGATTTATTTTATAATTGACAAATTAATTATAAATTTTAGCTAGAAAAGTAAGGTTCAGTAAGGAATATATAGGAAACACTGAAGGGAAAATGCTCATCTGATTACCTAACTCAACAATAACAAGTCTAATATACATGTGTGTGTGTGAGAGAGAGAGAGAATGTGGGTGTGCATATATATATATATATATATATATGCTTTTCATATCCATAGGAAACATATAGAGTTATATGTCACACAATTATCTTTCTGTCAACAATGGACCCCATATACAATGGTGGTCCCATAAGATTATAGTAACATATTTTTACTATACCTTTTCCATGGTTAGATACACAAATACTAACCATTGTGTTACAATTGCCTACAGTATTCAGTACAGTAACATGCTGTACAGAGTTGTAGCCTAGGAGCAGTAGGCTATACCGTATAGCCTAGGTGTGTAGAAGGCATGTAGGTTTGTGTTAGAACACATCATGTTCACACAATAAGGAAATCACCCAACAACTCATTTCTCAGAACTCATCCCCACCGTTAAGCAATGGATGGATGACTCTATATCATTCTGTGAATGATGTTAAAAGTACTGGCTATTTTTTAAATAAGATGATTAGGTTAGAGTCTTACCTCATGCCATAAAAATAAATTCTATAAATCAAATTTTTTTTAAAAAATTAAGAGAGACTTACACTTTGAAATTAAGAAGAAAACATAGAAAGATACTGTTATTATCTTGTTTGGTTCAGATGAAAGAGAGTTTGTTAGTACAACCCCTTGATGTACCACACAGCAACATTGGGCACCATTATGATAAGTCACCAGTAGTGTGATCCATATGCTTGAGATTAAGAGGTTTCACAAGACATAACACTGGGCATGTGGCAGGCTAACTAGCCAAGAAAGGAGAGGAAGAAAATGATAACCTGTGGCTTTACTTCCAATATATCATGTAAAGCGGCAGGGGATTGAACTGGCAGTACCCATGTGGGTTATTGTAGCATGTAGTCCCCTAAAGATATTGGACAGTTTAAAAATAAAACATTGGTTGATGAGTCAGATAGTTTCTTTGTAATAACAGAACTAAAATTCTAGGAATGTCGCGTGCGCGCGCGTGTGTGTTTGTGTGTGTGTGTGTGTGTGTGTGTGTGTGTGTGTATAAGTGATATCAGGATTGCTGGGCCCAATATTCTGTGAAACATTGCCAGTGTTATTTTTTAAAGTAATTAGTTCTTCAGCTCCTTGTTTTTTCTCAGCCTGCACTCATTACAAACTGGTATTATGTTAGCTGGAAATTGAGGCATTTTAATATTAATGTTAGTCTTTTAAAAAAAAGAACTTATCATTTTCTCAAAATATTGCTGTAAATTTCTCTTAAAACTTTTGTGACACTATTATTTACTTTACCAGATTTGAACATAAAATGCATCTGATTTAAGCTGAAAAATATATAAAATTTTACATTATTATAAATGTTTCTGATATTTTGAAATAATATGTTAATCTAAAGTTTTTGTCACAGGATATATTTTGAGAGTACCAATATGAAATGCATATATAAAAAAGTAATAATACAGTATGATGAACATTAGACACGTATATCTGATAGCAAATACAAAGGTAGCTATCATTAATGTTATAATGATTCAGTGCTATAGTGGGACTATTAGCAATAGTGTGAGTATATAATTTTTCATTCAACTGGGAACCATTTTGAGAGGAAATAAGGCAGAATTAGTAATTATGCTAGAAAAATAAGCATACATAATGACACCCTTGAATAAAACAGGATGTACAGGCACAGTAGAAATAGAGAAGATACTATTTATTTGTAATCTGCTAATCTGGGGAAAACTTTATTTGGGAGTATTGACATATCTGACGAGTAAAACATATTGTAGTTAGTGAGAGGTTCCTCCTAAAGTAAGTTATGGTCTAGGTCCCCTAACTTGAATATTGCTACCAGAATATAGGATGAACATAGAGATTATTTAAGCAAAGTCACATGATGTACTGTGAGAGAATGTTGTCCAGAGACTCATTCTTCTGTGAATGATACTCATTTCATTATACAAATGGAGATATAAATGGAGAAATCAGCAAAATATAGACTTTGGTTGTCATTTACCTATGAAAAATCCAGGATGGCTTACACAAAAAGTGGAAGAATCCCCATAGTTGTAAACACAAGGATACATTAGGATTTAGATGCAGGCTGAAATGGGATCAAAGGAGGTCGCAAAGATTCATGTTTTGGTTCCCCTTCATACAATTAGCTTTCTTTTTTTTTTTCTTTTCTTTTTTTTTTTTTTTTTGAGACAGAGTCTCACTCTGTTGCCCGGACTAGAGTGAGTGCCGTGGCGTCAGCCTAGCTCACAGCAACCTCAAACTCCTGGGCTCAAGTGATCCTGCTGCCTCAGCCTCCCAAGTAGCTGGGACTACAGGCATGCACCACCATGCCCGGCTAATTTTTTCTATATATATTTTAGTTGGCCAGATAATTTCTTTCTATTTTTAGTAGAGACGGGGTTTCGCTCTTGCTCAGGCTGGTCTCGAACTCCTGACCTTGAGCGATCCACCCGCCTCGGCCTCCCAGAGTGATAGGATTACAGGCGTGAGCCACCGCACCCGGCCCGATTAGCTTTATTATCAGAGAAGCTCTGCAAGAAACTCAAAGTTTTCCATACCTTACAGTCCAAATTCTTCAGAGAAAGCAACCATAGAGCTCAACAAAGACTTGATTTTCCTAAATTGATTTCAATTGCTTTGATTGGCCTACCTATCATGAAGGCTTAGTGAATAAAGTATGTGATTGACTTAACTCTGGGTCAAGTGCTCCACACATACTGCTTGCACTGGAATCAGCTTACCCAAAGCTACTACTTAGGCTGCGACTCAGGGAGGGATGCTGTCCAAACCTAAATCAGGACTGTTTCTGGAAACCGTGTCAATGGCAAAAATAATAGTATGCACTACCATTAACTTCTCTCTTGTCCTCTTGATTTCCACTGCTTTTCCTCATTCATATCAGCATTCTTCTTTTCTATCTTTTTTCACTGGCTTTGTGTTATTCTGTTAACTATCCACTACTATATTTCATATGCAATTTACTCAGAGATTGCAATGGAGAGGAAATGTTGTGCAGGAAAGAAGTGGCCTCTGGAGTTCTTCAAGAATGGGCTGGAAACACAAATCCTTTTACTAGCTATGTGACCTGGAACAATCAATTTCATCTCTCTGAACCTCCATTTTCTTGTGTGCAAAATGAAAACACACATGCCTATTTTAAAAGGTTACTGTGAGGACTAGAAATAATAAATATAAAGAAAGTTGGTGTCATAAGGACTCTTTCTAAAAAGGGAGAAATGTTCCTTCTTACAACATTTTAAGGCACCATATATTGACCATGACCAAAAATCATTTTTATTTTTTATTATTTATTTATTTATTTACTTGAGACAGAGTCTCACTCTGTTGCCCAGTCTAGAGTGCCATGGCATCAGCCTAGCTCACAGCAACCTGAAACTCCTGGACTCAAGCAATCCTGTCTCAGCCTCCCGAGTAGCTGGGACTACAGGCATGCACCACCATGCTCGGCTAATTTTTTCTATATATATTTTTAATTGTCCAGCTAATTTCTTTCTATTTTTTAGTAGAGACGGGGTCTCGCTCTTGCTCAGGCTGGTCTTGAACTCCTGAGCTCAAACAATCCACCCGCCTCGGCCTCCCAGAGTGCTAGGATTACAGGCGTGAGCCACCGTGCTCGGCCAAAAATCATTTTTAAAAATCTGTATATTTGTAATTCAAAGTAAGACCCTTATGTTAAAAAAGCTGTTAGATTAATAAGTAAAACCTAATTCCAAAATATTAATCTTCCTCTTTGTTTTCAGCCCTTAATTAAATTATGAAACACATTTTATTAGTGTAGAATTTATGTGCACAAAGGAAAATGCAATGTTTGACGTGGTAACTAGTAGTTTTTTTGTGTGTGTCATTTAACAGAATTCTCATGCAATTAAAATTTTAGTAAATGTTCTTTTATTTCTATTGCATATTAAGTAGTAATGCGTTATAAATTTTTTTAATTATGATTCAGCATTATGAATATAATGTCCCTTCATCAATAATAGCCTTTTTGAAATTTATTTAAAAGGTACATGATGGTAAGCAGATCAGGTACTTGAGATGTATTTCCTGTGTGTCACTTGCTAAAGAATAATTGAACCTTTCATTTTTAAAGTATTGAACTATAAACAAAAACACAAAAACTGTAAACATAAAAATATGAACATTTTTAAAGCATTATGAATTGATATGACAAGACAATATATGCTTGGCAACAGAAAAGGTAGAGTTTTACAATAGCAAAAAGAAAAAGAAAAAAACAAAAAAATGGATTACTTTTTACCTTTTCTTATTTAAAATTGAAAAGTATTTTGTGAAAATGTTTTCTCTATCTGTTGATATGATATCAATGGGTAAGAGGAGAAAGTAATCATTAGAAAATTGTTTCCCATATTTCTTTCAAGTTGACTAAATGCATTGCTTTAGCAGCAATAACAGTGTCATGTATATTATTGAGGTTTGCTTCTCAGTTACCAAGGTGCATACAGCTGCATAGTTATGTTCTGTATTGGTGAACCCCCTCCCTGCCATTCTTCTGTGCAGAACTTTTATACATTGTATATATGTTCTTATTCTTCATCATATTGTAAATCATATGCCAAAATGCCAAATTGGATGCAGACATGAGACCTTCAGCTTGTCATTTCTATGTTTTCTCAAATTCACAGGGAGGGTTTGCTTTAGCAAAATGTAATTTAGCCATGGTAGTTGTAACCAAGCTTTACTTACGTGGAGAAAAAAACAAATGCCTAGTACCAAGGTCCTCAAGATATGTGACTTAACCTATTAAAAATCTGAGGGAAAATAACCTAGTGGACTTCTATATTTCTCAGACATTGTTATGACTTAGGTATACATAAAAAAATAAAGGGCCTAGGTCAGTTTTTTGACTTTATGATTGACACATAATAATCGTATGCATTTATAGGGTACAATGTGATGTTTCGATACAAGTGTACATTGTGTAATGATCAAATCAAGGTAATTAGCATATCTATCACCTTCAACATTTGTCATTTCTCTGTGAAAAGAACATTCAAAAAACTCTCTCCTAGCTATTGGAGATATACAAGGCATTGCTGTTAACTCTAGTCATCCTACTATGCAAGAGAACACCAGAACTTCTTCCTCCTATCTAACTTTGTACCCATTGACCAATCTCTTCCCTTTCCTCTCCCTTGCTTTTACACCTTACCATTGTCATAAATTTGAGTATACTGTACTTATAAAATTTCATTTAAAAATTGACTTTTCACAAAGAATACTTGTAAAGTTATCAATTATTCTGTAAAATAAATATTTAATGAAATTGAAAGTACCAGTGGAATAGAAAAAACGGGAAATTTTTTTCTAAGCATGTTTAGATTTTTTAAGATTCAAATGTGACTTTCAAGATATAGCAAAAGAATTATATAAAGACAGAATGGAAACGAGATGTGCAATATAAACTACCATTTTATTTCAACATTTTTAAATATAATTGTGCACTTATTATTTGCCAAACACTTTTACAAGTGCTGCTTCATTATTTTTTCTCATATGATAGGCATTGCTGTATTTTACATATAAGGAAAAATAAGCACAGAGAAATTAAATAATTTGTTTTAAATAATAATAAGTAACAGATCTGGAAATAGAAGCAAAGCTATCAAACTTCAGAGTCTGTACATGTAATAGCTCTATTCAACACTTTCACTACTCTCATAAAACTGGTGTCAAGCACTACATTATACTGCTTCATGTTGTGTTTAAAAGGTACATGATGGTAAGCAGATCAGGTACTTGAAATGTATTTCCTGTGTGTCACTTGCTAAAGAATAATTGAACCTTTCATTTTTAAAGGTTCAGACTGTAACTTCAGAAATCCTCTGAAACACAGGAAAACAACTGTGACTATAACACACAAGAGAAGTATTGCCAAAGTCACAAACAGCTAAAAGGAATTGGAGGAAGAAGATGAAAACAGATGCTCACACAGATCATAATGTTTCTAAAATTGGAGCTGTATTAGGTACTAATGACAATTCTCCTGCCATGGAAGCCCTAGCTGGGAGTTGATTAGTACCAGTTGATTAACATACATACAACACCTACGGTTTACACTTATGAAGCAAAAACAATATATGATGCTAAATTTTATTTCCCCCCTACCTAATATAGTCTTGAACTTTATCCACATGACCTGTGCCCATTATCAACAAATTGCTGAGTACTAAATTAACAAGGAAGAAAGTGAAAAACGTATTCAAAATAAGTGACTATGAAACCCTTCATTTGAAATTATGGAAAATAATGAAATAATTATCTTTCATTTTGATGATGTTAAGATAACGAGGCTCATGTATGTGCTTACATGCACACATCTGCCCAGTGTACAAATGCATAACTTCTTGCCAGTGGCAATTTCATCAGACTTAAGTAAACACCAAATTATCATTTGAATTAAATTGTGAAGGATAAACAATTCAGCACTAAAAAGAAAGTTGTATTACCGCCTTTCTCCAATTTTCAAAGTCAACAAATTAAAATCTTAAAATTCCTAATGTTGTTTTCCTGCTTCATAATGGATTTGTTTTTGTATGTGTCTTGCTTAGATGCCCAGAGCTAATGAGCCTAAGATCATGGATTTGAACCCTTTGGGGGCCAATTAGTGTTAATAGGTTTTTTCAATTCCAGACTATACCTAAATCCTACACAGCAATTCACAATGTATGTGTTGCTTACTCAGAAAAAAAAGAAAAAAGAAATGAACGTTGAGCTGAATAAATACGTAATACATCCTAAAAAAAGGTCTGTTCAAGTGCAAGCTTACTTGAGGGTGGTCAGAAGTACCACCATTGCATTATAAAACAGTGACACACTATGGAATTTAGGATAGAAAAGGACAGAAAGTCTGTATTACAGTGGTGTACCATTAAAATGTGAAAACAATATATTATTTGAGTCACTACTACAGACTAGTTAAATAGAGTACAACTTCCAAAGTCTGGGGTGGTGGTGCATGCCCGCCATCACCACTACTCAAGAGGCTAAGACCCCAGGAGTTCAAGAGCAGCCTGGGCACCATAGCAAGACAGGTCTCTTAAAAACAAAACAAAACAAAACCAAGCACAGAAAAAAATAGAAAAATTAATATGTACTAAATAAAATTGCAATAAATACAAATATATACATATGTTATCATAATTAATGTATATGCATTTGACCTGCTAGTTAAAAGACAAAAATGATCAGACTGGATTTAAAACAAATCTAGCTAATATATTCGCAAAATGCCTCATTAAAACATTAGGACACATCAAGTTTGAAAATAAATGGATTAAAAAATATATGCCAGAAAAATGTAATGCTTTCTCATCACCCCCCTCAAAACTAGAAATAGTTATACTATCTAAATAGCAGATAACAAGAAATTTAAGACAAAAAATTTTTGGAGGTAAAATGGTTATATATCATGATAAAAGTTCTAATTCCACCAGGAGGGAAAAAAATCTAAACTTCTGTGGATTTAAAGACATTATTTTCTCTCTATATATACACATATGTGTGTATATATATGTGTGTGTGTACATATGTATATATATATAAACCAGCATAACTTCAGAGAGAAATAAATATACCATATTTGTAGAAGTTTTTTGTCATACCCCTCTCAGTAGTTGGTTGATTAAAATAACTAACATACAATAAAGCTACAAAAGATTTGGATATAAACAATATAATTTACAAGTTTTAACTATTGGATGTATATAAGTTGGTGCCTCTAACAACTGGAAAATATTCCTGTGCTTTTTAAACACACTTTAATAAAAATTAATAACATAAAAAGCTATAAAAACTAATACCAACAAATTTCAAAATACCTTTATCATAGAGAATATGTTATTTTAACACAATGCAATTAAGTTAGAAATCAATAACAAGATAACAAAATATCACATATTGAGGAATAAGCTTCTAAATAACTTTGGAGTCCAAGAAGAGCTCCTAATAGAAAGTACATAATATTTAGAATTGAAATAATGAAAACATCACATATCAATAGGCATACAATATAGCTAACGTGGTATTTAGAAGTCAATTTAATCTTTAATGCTTATACTGGAAAGGAAAAATGCTGAAAATTAACAAGTAAATAGCTAACTAATAAAATTATAAAGGAAACAACAAATAAGCTGAAAGAAATGAAAAGGAAGAACATGCTAGTTAAGATAGAAGCCAATTAGAAGATAATGCAATAAAAAGTTCGATAAAGCTAAATGTTTTTATATTGCAAATATTACAAAATGACAAAGTTTTTGAAAAATTGTGGTGGGGGGAGAAACACTAGATATCAATAAACAACATTATGAATGGAAAGAGGACTTACTATAGATCTACCCATAAATTTTTTAAAGATTCAAAAATACCATAAAATACATTTATGCCAATAAATTAAAACACTGAAAAATGAACAAATTTATATAAAATTTAACTTATACAACTAACTCAAAATTAACATACAAAATCTGAATGGTATTATAAACATTAACAAAAGTGAATTCATGATTTAAAAACTTCAGATAAAACTCCACTCCTAATAACTGTTTTAATGGAATGTAATACCATTCAGGGAACTTAATCTGATTAAGGAAAACACTCTTCCGTAAACTATGAAAGGAAAATGGACCAAGTAGTTATACGAAGTTATCCATTTAGATGGTATAAGTGAAGAATCCTGAAACTAGTAGAATAATCTATCCATCTGCCCTCATGTGTTTATATACAGATATTTCAATCCAACCATCTATTGCCATTTTCCATATATGTGCTATAATTCCAAAACCATGCCAGATCCTCAATTAAAAGATGAATCAGTCACTTTTAATCCCTTCTGCATAGGGACCACTCACAGTTCAGTGAAAGAATCATCATTCTGTGTTTCAATCATATGTTCATATGTCCATGTGTTCTTCCTTTCTTGTTCAATTCTTTGTACACACACACACACATACAGAGGAAAGCATATTGTGTGTATATTGGTGATTTACCTTTGTAATTTTCAGATGGCACATTACACAACTCTCCTAAAACTTGGTGGAAGGCTTACAATCAAAAATTGAAACAAAAGGTAACAAAACAAAATATGTTGCAAATTAAAATGGCTTGACTATGTGTGTGTGTCGTGTGTATATTTTTTCAGATTTCAGCCTCCCAATTTAAAAAAAAAAATCCCCTCAAATTAGGATAACGTAAAAAAATATGTATTTACTTCATATGTCAAGTAGTGATCCAGCTTTGCCTTGGCAGAGTGGTAAAAGAAAGATGCTTTAGTTTTCCCCTAAGTCACATAGGTGCACTCAGCAGACACTGAGGGCAAATACCATCATCTGGAGGGCTAGATTTTAACCAGCTTTGTCTGGTTCAGCAGTCTTCTCTTAGCTTCCTTTTCCTCATCTTTAAAATATGAATAATAATAGGACTTACCCCATAGCATCATTAGGATTAAATATACTGTGATACATCTATGAGATTAATACATGACTGCTGACACATCAGAAATCAATACATAATAGCATTGCTATAGTAATAGTAATAGTTATAATAATCTGGAAATCAGCTACCATCCTCAAGGCTGAGAAAACAAATGGAAATTGTAGGATTTACAGAATTTGGAAAGTTAAAAGAGAGGCCTTGCAGAGCTGACACTCATTCCTTTGAAAGGGGCTTGCTTCATGTTTCTCAGATCCAAGAAGAGGCCCTGAGGAGCTAGAAGCCAGATCTTTGGGGAAGGCACTTGGGAGGGTGCTGGTGCTGGTATCTGAGAGGGTGTGATGAGACTGGCTCTATGAGTGTTGGGAAAACCGCTAACTAGATTCAACTGGTGCTATTCTAAAGAATTGGAAGCCACTGGAGGCTTTGTTAGATAGGCTGACATGGACAGGATCTGAAAGCAAATAAGGAAAGTGCCCTATTTTCTCTTTCAGCCTTGCCTTATCCCTGCCTCCTCCCTTCGATAGATGGAGGTAAATCATTACCAGAAATGTGATTTGTGGTTTCCAATTCCAGCATCACAGAGAAATGTATAAACAGTGTGTTGGAAGCAGAAAGTTAAGAGCTTTGCAACTGGCACACTATATTGGCCTTAGGCCTTCCATGAGAAGTTCTGTTCATCTTTGGTGCTATTCCCCTCGGATTTTTAGGGACTCTCATAGAAATAAATTGTGAAATTGTATCTGTACTCAGCAGGAAAAAGGGTTTTAAAAATTAGCCATATCTGCTACAGGTGATGGAAGAGAGAGAAGCATGTCCTTTCTTTGCTGTCCCTATTCTAGCAGCTACAAATCCTGGCAGAAGCTGCTTCTTGACTCACTCTGTCCCAGGGATAGTTTATGCTGGCTCTGAGTAGCTCCAAGTAACAGCAGTTTCCAAGAGCTACTTCAAAAGCTGCAGCAGTGTCTGGTGATAATGACTTTTAGAAACTGCATAATTGGTAACTTTCATATCTTCAATACTTTTCTATCCCCAAGTCTGCAAACAGCTTAGTACTAGTCTCTGAACTCACTCACTTCACATGATTGGCTGAAATGTCTAGTGAGGGCTGTGATACCATAAACCCTTTCAAAGAAATTACTACAAGCAGTTGATCTCAGACTTTTCTAAGCCTAGGGAAAACAAACTTTTAATGCATTGAAGGTGCTGCACAGAAAAATGGACCTTTTATTATGCCAAACAAGGACATTGAAAAGCAGAAAAGCAGGCCTATCTATTGAAATTATCTTTGCATTAAAAAAGCATTATTCCACTAAAAAAGCTGGACATTTATAATCTAAGAAGGAAAGGGAGCTCTTTCAAGTGAATACATTTAGCTTTGTGAATAACTTGTTTGATAATCTTTATTTTTCTTACTTTTCCACATATTGGTAGAATGTCATCAATGAGCATTAATAATATGTGAACCAGCACTAGATAACTACTACAGCAGATCAAAAGTCCTTGCTATTTTTCTGCCAAAGCACACAAAACAGTTTCAATCGTAGGTGTTCCTGAAACACCTCAAACATTACATTTTTCTCTAGTCTACAAGAACATCTTTGAGAGAAGTAAATGAGAATGATGAAATTTAGGGTTCTTATTTATTTTATATAATAAATCATTAGCAAAAGTTGCTGCTCCATTATTAGAGTTTTTTTGTTTTGTTTTGTTTTGTTTTATTCTTCCCAATTGCAAATACCAGAAGCACAACTTATGCTGGCTTACATGACTAAAACAATTAGGGGTAGGCCTGGTACTAGCATGGCTAGAATTAATGATTCAAATCACGTTATGCTTACATGATCTATTTATCTTCAGGCTTTGCATGACTCTGGTGACTTCATTTTCAGGGAGTCGGGGGGCCCTATTCACCTTGTGTGGCGAAAGTGACTTCTGATAGTTCCAAGCTTATATTCTACCAGAGTAGCAATCTAGTGGAAAGAGTAATACTTTCCTGAAATCTTTTCTTCTGTAAGCACCTCATTGTTTGGACTCAGGTTACATATTTATTGCTCAACCAGTCACTCTACTAAGGATATGAAATATCCTGTGCCATACCTAGGTCATTTGTCCACCTCTGCACCTGAAGGATAGATTCTACTCACTAGAACCACTTAAATTGGAAATAGGGGAGTCGTGGTTTCTTGATGGGTACCTGCAAAAAGTTATTATTAGCTGCTTTAACAGTGATGAAGAACATAGAACTTACAAGACACTTCATAACTAACCATGATTTGCTGATTGTTAAATCAACACAATTGGTCCTAGTGATATGTCACCACTCACTTTCTGTAGATCATCTATATACACATTTCTTTTTCTAGCTCCTAAGGCAGGATGCAGAACTACAGATTTCCCTTTATTTTGGTTGTTTTGTGTTTTGTGTTTTGTTTTGTTCTAAATAATTATGTTTTTTAAGACACTTATTTTTTAAGTGTCTTAAAATGAAGAACACAGCATTTTTACTTGATTACATAAAGTCAAGTAGCTAGAAGGGCCAAATAATTTTCATAAATCCCACATGACTCTACTTTTTATTTCCTATAGGACTATGTTCACCCTTGTGCCAAAATTCAAGACTCAGTATCATCTGATGAATACAGGTGTTTGTGAAAACGAAGCTTACAACTTTAAAATCAAAGCTTCCTCCTAACCCTAGAATGAGTCATTTAAATGTCTGAGAGAAAAAAGAGGGGTTTATATAAATCAAATTCAAATAACAACTCTGTCTATCTGATAGTTCCCCAAGTAATCATGCCACTGATTCACTACAGTGAGGATGGCTAGGGCGGCATTCCTAAAAAAGTTACAGATAAAACAAATCATATTTTAAATATACTAAAGAGTTGGTAAATAGTCCATCCTTTATTAAAGAGTTATTCTTCTTTTTACTTGTCTGAAGAATTTTAAATATGAAAGAGTTGTAATAATTTGTAGAAGCTACTACATATTAAGTTCTCTTAAAGTGCTTTGTTTTTAAAAATAATCCAAGGCAATATATGAAACACTGTGTTTGTATTTCCACTGTAGTAGCTAACAGATAAATATCTGAAAATAAGATATCTTCTAAGTAAGTTTATGTGGCAGGACCAGTCTATTATATTCATCCTTAAAAATATAACTACACTAAAATGAATTTATCTTTTCTTTTTTTTTTTTTAATTGAAACAGGGTCTCGCTCTGTTGCCCTGGTTAGAGTACAGTGGCGCGATCATAGCTCACTGCAAACTCGCAAACTCGAACTCTTGGGCTCAAGCGATTCTCCTGCCTCAGCCTCCTGAGAATCCAGGACTACAGCCACAGCCGCCATGCCTGGCTAATTTTTAAATTTTTTGTAGGGATGGGGTCTTGCTGTGTTGCTCAGTCTGGTCTCAAACTCTTGGCTCAAGTGATCCTCTGCCTTGGCTTCCCAAAGTACTAGGATTACAGGAGTGAGCCACCATGCCTGGCCCCTGCTGTCTTCTAAAATGTATCATAATTTGAATATCCATCCATTTTAGAGAACTGTGAAATATTTGACATATAAGTATGGTATCTTTTCACAGCAATAGGTACATTCAAATAGATATTAAGTTAGATATTTAAGAGGGATACCTTTATTTTCTGCCTCACTGTAATGCCAATTACAAAGCAAAATATACTATTTCAAGAAGATAATATAGTTACCAGGAATAAACATTAATTAGGTCCTTTAACATATAAAATGAATAATGAAAAATATTTGCTCTTTCTACCTCTTTTTATTTATATAGCCACTAACAATGGATAAAAGGCTTTTTATGAAACTTTTGTTTGGTGACCCAGAATCAAAACTTAATGTGTTATGCTAACATTATGGTATTACAAAATTATGAATACTGAAAGAAAGTAATGTAAACAACTCTATTGAAGTCCAAGACCATCCATAACAACCTTATTTAATCTGAAGTTTGCAGTGGAATTATTAAGAAACCATGACTCATACAGAATTGCATAGTAAGTAAGCAATAGCAAAATTAACAAATATCTAGATTTCCTGACTTTACTCTCTTCCTTCTGCAAGTTTTAAAAAGTGTGTTCTAGAGGGGAAAAAAGTTGATTATAGAAGAAATAAACACAGAAAGAAGAATTTCAGGGTTTAAGGATTTCAGGGTTCAAGAATTTCAGGTTTCAAGTTGGTTTAGTTAAATTTTTTTTAAAAGTTGTCAAATTTACCTGATCAGAATATGTTGTAAATTGGTAATGCTGATATCTAAATATCTTTTTGAAAAGTCTTGAAAAGAGGAAGGTAGGTAGCTGGGAAGAATGTAAGCTGAATAACTTTGTTCTAATCTGGCCTCTGAGAAGTAAGTTAATTTCTTTAACCTAACTAGTTGGCTCACCTGGTAAAAAGAAAGAATGAGCATTTTAAAGTTAACTAACTTTTAAAATAGAAGGATAACAGTTTCAAATAGAAATATTGACAATTGGATTTTAGAATTACTTAGGCAGAGATCATTTTTTTAAATTTTCTTCTCACAAAATTACAATGACACATTATTTTTTGTAAATCTTCTTTAAAATGTTATGTAGCTATTCCTGCCCACTTTTTACCATTATCTTTACAAAAGCATTTTTATAATTTAATAAATTCATAGTCAATAAGAGCAACAAGGAGTATTTTGGTAAAACCTGGTTAATCTATATCAAAAGATTTTTCCTGAACATAAACACTATTTTTCTTAAGGGTTAAATATGTCTGGCTTATAGAAACACCAAATGGTTACCATTGAAATTAACAGAGTAAGAAAAGGAGCTATAAAACTTCAGAATGAAATACAAAATGTACAGAGTCATCAAAACCAAGAAGGAAGGAAATTCATTGACTATTGGTCATTAGTGTCCAAAGCTATAGATAATTTAAAGACTTAAATAAATAAGAATTTTTTTCTTTTATTTCAATTATATGCTGTAACTATTAATTAAGAAAGCATTAGTTTCTATGTAGTTGAGCCAGCATGTGCACTACATATTTTCAAAGATTATGACTGATAAAGGAAAGTGAAAGAGGCAATGCAATTTCAAGTAGTATTAATATTTCAAAATTGAATCTCATTTTATTGTATAATAAAATAATGAGAAATAAAATATCATCTTCCATGACATTCATGAATATTTCTAGAATACATTTAAGGAATATTTTATTCCACAATTTTTATTTATTTACTATTAGGTATAAGTTTTGCTTAAATCTATCATGCATGTATCTCTCTTTTCTCAATTTATAACATAAGCTAGAAAGAAATTTGTATTCCTCCATGTCTCATGTGTGTGATTTAGCTACTGCTAGACTGAGCAGAGTGAATGACTGAAACTCAGTTAGCTCAGAGGTAGAATGAGTTGCTATAACGTTTTCAGCATATGTTGAATTGGACCTTCTCTGTAGATATATAAAGAAGGTGTGACAAAGGCTCTGAGGAAGCAAAAATGGAGAAAGACGGTTTTTTTCTACTTCTAAATTCCAATAGCACTTCTCACCCACACTATATATTATTTTGTCACTCATCATGTTTGGCTTATATTGCTGTTATTTTTCATGTGTATGTGCCTTATTTCTCCATCACAAGGATAATCTAGTTGAGAACGAGGACTGTCATATATATCTTTGCTTTGAAAACAAGCACAGTGATGATTGAAAACATGGAGCAAGACTAGCTGGGTTCATATATCATGATTCAATACTGTCCAGCTTTGCAATTTCAGGGAAGTTTTATTCTACTGATGCTTCTGTTTCTTTATCTGTAAAAATTGATAATGGTCCATCCTCCATAACATTGTTATTAGAATTAAATGAATTTATCATTAACTACTTTGGACAGTTTGATACACAGTAAGCGACACATTATTATTTATTACAATACCTACCACATTCTCTGAGAAAGATGAATGATGAAGAGAGAAAGGATCAGTTATTGAATCCAATGGGAAATTTTCATGTAATGATTTATTAAAGAATGAAGAAGAAAGAATGAATCATTAGAATAGTACAGTTGAGAGCACCACTCTGCAAATGTAAGTCCTTGACCAAGATGCCAGCATACTTAACTCCTCCAAAGTTCATTTTTTAAATGTGTAAAGTGGTGAGAATAATCATGCCAAGCTTATAAATTTATTTTGATGGATAACTAGGAGTGTGTATGTTTATGTGTATAGCTTAGCACTGTTTTGGGTGCATTGTAATCATGTATCAGCAGATGTTAGCTAATATTAACATTATTTAGTAAATTATTTTTCAACATCAGCCCTCTTGGATTACAGCATTATCATTATTTAGAGGACCTGGTCATTTATCTAATTATGTATCAAGCTGCAACACTACTCTCAATATGTCCATATCAACCTCAGGGACATACGTAATAGATCGAAAGGAAAAACTATGAAAATTGCCTCTTTGAATGTCCACGTACATAAACAGTTCTTTAATGTTTAATTCATTAACATGTAAGACAAATATCTCAAGTACTGAATGCTTGAGAAAGTTATGAAACACACAGAAATGGGAAAACTATCATTATTCATAGATGAAGCATATAACTTAGCATATAAAAATTTAATATATTGAATTATTAATTTGAATTTAAATTGAACCATTTACATTTCTTTATTCACTTCTGGGAAAAATAAATCATGAAGAATGTTGAAACTATTAACCTGAAGAGAGTATATAGTAGAACTCATTTTATACATGTAGTATGTAAGTCTTATCTTAAATCAATGTAAAAGTTATTTTGATTAATGAGAATCATATTTCATAACTTTCTTCTTAAATTTTAATATAATTACATGTATGTTTTCCTAAATAAGTATGATTAGGCAAATGAATTTTGGCAATGACTCTAAAATGTTTATGGTACAACAGATGGCTTTGAATCCAAGTAAAATTAAAGTAAAGGAACATATTGTCTTACAGTTTTATATAAAAATTGTTTTTTCAGATTCTGTATTCTGCTAGTCCTTTATTGGCACTTTCTATAATGAATATTGATTATCTTCAACATCATTATGAGGCACCCTAGAATTTCTGACATAACTCAACAAGGGAAAGTAGGGCTTATATGACTCATTAAAATTATACACTACCATGTACAAAGTGCAGCAAGCCCAGATTGAGGGCAATTTCTCTTACACATAATAGTAAATAAATTTGTTAAGAATTTATACACCCCGGGAACATTCACTTACCTTTCTGAAAGTGTTGTTCGGTTATCAGAAGAATGTAGTTATTTTGAGAGAATGGGAAATACTAATAAATTCTATGTTGGCATATTTTATATATAATTTCTTATCTGTATTTTAATTCACATGTTACCATAAAGAGATTATATTCATGTGTATATTATATATATATATATACACACAAAAAACCACATTATATACATTTATGTGTGTGCAAGTGTACATATATATGCAAGTACATGTGTCTCTGTGTGTATATATGCACACACACACACATGCATACACAGAAAAAGAGAGACATTCTTTCATGTATGAAATGTAGAATGGATTTCCTTTATTTTTAACCAAGAGAAATGTCTAGTGAAATAAAATAAGCAATAACTTAATATGCAGGTCAGGATATCACCAATATCAAGATTAATTATGTGCTATAGTGTGATTCCTTTGGGTTCATCTTTGAAACTCCCACATTTAAATATTAGAAACATTGGAAAGAAAACTTTATCAAAGGTTGGAAAAGTATTAAAGAAAGAAATGACCCAGAAAATAACACATGCTACTGTGAAACATTCTGAGTCGGTTTCCTAGGCATTTAATATCTACTCACAGAGAGAAATCACTCCTTTGTACGTGAGTGCAGGATATATTTTGTCTCCTAGGCCACTGTAAAATCATTTTATTTTTTCCTGCCAAACATCAGTCTCTTTCTCGTATAAATAGTGTCATAACATAAACCAGCTGGAGAAGGGCACTGTATATAACTTCCCAGTATTTTTGGTTATGGAAGAGACAGAAGAAATAAGATTCAAAAATCTAGTCCTGTCTCTGAAGAAATTAACATTTAAACTTAAGTATGCTGAGTGGGATGAACTAGCTAATGAAGTAAGGCATGTGTTCAGCATTGCCTTTTCATGTCTTTCTCAGATATTGTAATGAATATCCATAGGCTATGGGAATTAGGAAAGCGAAACAGTCTCTTTGTCTTAGTATGATATTACTACCTTACACATGACCGTTGGATAGCTAAATATTTCTTTGTATGAAGAATGTAATTTCAAATAAAGTCTATTCTTCTCTTCTTAACTGTATTTTTCAGTAGTTCAAACATTTGGGATTTTCAGAGGCTTGCTGTCTTGTTCAAACACTGTATCGTGCTTTGAGATGCTGGGAAAAAGGGGAAAAAAAGTACAGTATGTATCCCACGAAAATTGTTCAGGAATGTTGTGGTGAGGAGTGAAAATCTCAAGTCTTTGGGCTACAGAAAAAAATAATTGGCCGTTAGCTTTAGAAAACTTTTAAGGTTTGGTGGGATTTCAAGGCAGTGTAAGAAATGAACCTGCATTAAATTAGGTGCCACTTATCAAACGATTATGGAACAGTAATTAGCCACTTGATTTTATCTTTGTCATTGCAAAATCCTGTAATTGTATTGTCATTCCCATTTTAAAAGATATTAAACTAAGCCTAAAAGAGATTAAATAACACAAGTAAACCATATCTCTAATAAATGGAAGATCTGCGATTTGAATCTAGATCTGATACCAAACTAGGTGCTCCTTTAGTATGTCTTGAGACAAGTGTTAATGTCACCTAAAGTGATAAAAGAATGCTAAAAAAGATAAAAATAAAAATAGGTGTTCGGATACTTGAGACCTTACATTTTTTAGAAATACTAATGTAGCAAATTAACTCCAGGAGATAACTGACATACGGGTGAATAATATAGGTATCTCTGTCTGTATTTGGAAAAGTGCTGATAGAAAAGTGGATAAAAATGTGAAACTGGGCATGTGGAATGCTTTTAGTTAGAACTAATAAAGTATGTGACAGAAATAAAAATTTAGTCTTAAGCTATAATAAAGATGATGTTCACTAGTGAGGGCATAATCATAGTCTCTAATCTCTGAGGTGTTTAATACAAATATTGGATCAAAATAAGGAAAAAACATATTGCTATTTCTGTTTTGTTCACCAGCTAATTGCTATAAATCTGGCTAAAAATGGGAAACTATATGAGTCTATTTAAAAAAAAAAACTCTGTATATCTTTTGCTGGTGGAGCAATATTGTCCAAGATATCTGTCAAAATGAGTTTATCAAACAATATATTAAAATACAACAGACTACTACATCTGAACTTCATTTCCATTAGTGCCAAAAAATGAGAGAATTTAGCTTGCATTTATAAGTGGAATTATAAACTGTTTTATAAAGAGGAATATCTATTATGTCTACCATATCAAACCTTATGAGTTTTATTAACTAAAAGAATTTTAGTAAGCATCTTATAGATTTCATGGATGGATGGTAAATTATTTTCTCTAAAATTTTCTGAACTTTAAATATGCATATGTTTTCTATCTAAATTAAATCATGTAATATTTTATTAGTGTGCAGTTGATATTCTAAACATGTATTTATGATGTATAAATTACAGAACACTTGGCCAATTATTAAATTATTAAAATTAAACTTTCTTTGACTAGTTCATATTCACTTTTATCTAAATGTAATTAGAAATTGGTATGTAAATTTTTTAGATAACTTATTTTGATGTACAGCTATATTCTTTTGAACATGTTTATACAATATTTGCCAGATATTGTGCAAAGTGCTTTATAATATCTTGTTGTATTATAACTTATGTACAGTGAATTGCTTGATTTTGCTTGACAACTTGCTGCATTTCCATGTGTATAAGCCTAGGTAAATTCTTGTGCATGTAGATACCCCAATAATCAATAGATCAATATATTAAAATTCTATGACCACATAAGATTTTTTTCATAACTTGAGAGCCAATATCCTACTCCAATGTACAACACTATTTTCACAAATGTTACCATAGATCAATTTTTTCTGTTCTTAAATTTCATAGAAATGGAATTATACAATATGTACTATCCTGTATCTGGATTCTTTTGCTCAACATAAAGACTAAAAGATTCATTCATATTTTGTTTATCAGTAGCTCTTACATTTTATGAATGTTTGGATAGACCACAATTTGTTTCCTATGTTCTTACTGAAGAATACTTGGATAGTTTCTAGTTTGACTTATTAAGCATAAAGCTGCTGTGAACATTCTTTCAATGGACATATGAACTCTTTCCTCTCCTGTCTCTGTATACTGTGGGTTGTTATTGCTGGGTCATAGGATAAGAAAATGTATAGATCTAGTCGATACTGTCAAAAATTTTCAAAGCATTTGAATCAATTGACAACTCCATCTATCCATGCGTAGGAACTTTCTTCACCCACATCCTTGACAACATTTATTGTCAGTCTATACACATATTTTAATTATTTTAGTAAAAATGTCTCAGAAGTATTACAATCCTTATTTTGCAAATAAGAAACTGAGGCTCTGAGTTGTAGCTTGATATTTGAATACAGTTTATGTAAAACAAAGCTCTTAACTACTAAGCTATAGAGGTTCTGCTCACCTCAAAACAAGATCAGTTTCTGGAGTGTGGAAATGCAATCACTGGAGTTCCGTAGAACACATAAAATTTTGTATGAATTGGCCTTTCTTTAATGACAAACACCTTGCCTGTTTATAGCAAGCAATGATTAGGTTTGTGGTATTTAAGTAGTAAATGATAAAAGAAAGGGAGAAGGTTTTTTATTAAATGGACAGATTGTTGAACAGTACATTTAAAAAGTCTTTAAGGGATCTAATATTACAACATTTCCAGCTTTAAATTGCAAGAGACCAAAAGTAGATGAAAATTCCTATTGACATGTTTTAAGATTTGCACAATCTAGGCAAATAAGTAGTAAATTCAGAGAGCAAGAGTAAACATTTTGTCATAGCTGTCTAGCTAATTCACTCAAAATATGTAATCCTTGACGTAGACAGTACTGGTGTGCCCTTATTGCCCTTCAGTGCTCATTAGGTAGCCATGCAACCCAGCAAGAGGGTTGCTTATAGGCTACTTAAGCACATTAACAAAAATAGTGCCTTAACTCCAGTAGAGATGCATTAAGGTTCTGTTAAATGACAAAACACGTTTAAAGTAAATATGATTGTGCTATTTTCTATGTCTCTAACAAAACACATTTGCTACTCTTAAGCCATTATTTTGAAATTTGTTGTCAGAAAAAGTAACTGATGATCAAAATGGAAATATATTAAAAATGGTAATTAAGAAAGATGATAACTTTTATAGCTGTTCCTTTTTCTGCATTCATTGGCAATAGCAGATTTTTTCTTTTTTAAAACAAAAATTATGAGAAAATAATAGAATCAGTGAGAAGATTTAATTCTAGAGAAAGAAAAAAATTACTTGCAATCTGAACACTATAAAAAAGTACACACTGTGGGTTGTCCCTTCTTAGAAAAATCACCACACAGTAGTTCAGGCTACAATTATAGGACTTATTTTTTTATTATTTTCTTGTCTTCATTCACCAAATCCAGATAAATGTCAGCTCCATCCTAGACCTAGCCATTACCACCTATTACTGGAATCATTGCCATAGCATCCTAACAGATCAGGCTCCTTCCGCTCTGGTCACCTGCAGAATATTTCACCACATCTATCAGAATAATCCTTATAAAATGTAATTCATATTATGTGACTCTCCAGCTTTCAAATCCCAATGGCTTTACATCTTGGGTTGCCACTTTTTTCTCTGGAAAAGACCAGAAAGTAAATATTTTATACTTTGTGGTCCACATTACAGTCTCTTGGTTACCCATTATTTTTCTTTGTTGTTGATATTTCATTAACAAGTATTTTAAAATTAAAAAAAAAAAACAGAAAGCAAAGTCTTTGCTCAGGCTACACAAACCAATCTGTGAGCCAGCTTTGGACTGAGAGCTGTAGTTTACTAATCTCAGGTTGGATCACAATCCAATATATGTTACCTCTGTGAGTGTTCTGCCAAACTTAGAAGCTGCAAAAAAATTAGAAAACCTGTCAAGTTTTTTGTTCAGGTATAGAAAATATTTTATTCAAATAAAAATGAGAGTCCATCAAATGATTCTTTCCACATGATCTTCTAAAGAGCATTTATAGAATTTGAAAATTAAAGTTTACTCATTGTTTGACCTTACATTTTTTTTTTCTTTTTATTTTTTATTTTTTATTTATTATAGCTTATTATGGGGGTACAACCGTTCTGGTTAAGTATATTGCCCATGC
>CM052446.1:27600668-27628843 GCA_028533085.1 Varecia variegata
TGATTTAATTTTTGTGAGAGGTGAAAGCTGTGGGTCCTGCTTCAGTTTTCTACATGTGGTTATCCAGTTTTCCCAGCACCATTTATTGAATAAGGAATCTTTTCCCCAGAGTATATTTTTGTCTGCTTTGTCAAAGATTAGATGGCCATATTAGGATGGTACATTTTTAACTTTAGCAATCCCTCGTACTTTTGTAGCACTACATTGATATTTCTCCTCCTCTTTGCAATCTGTATTCTTAATAGCTAAAATTTACTAGAGGCTTTAAAAGCTGATTTATTTGGTGTCTCACTCATCGAATTATTTTAATAAACATTCCAAGCTGATTTTTAATATAAAATATAAACACATTTTAGAGGACTACTTTATATAAAGGTTCAATAACATTTTAGAATATGTAAGTTGATTTACAAAGTAGTTCATCAAAGACTCAAGTATTTCTAACATCTAATAAAAGATGAACTGCAAAGAGATAAAGTGCATATTGCCTAGACATTTGTTTTGTCTCAAACATTTTGTAGTCCTGTTTCTCTCTGTATACATATATATACAAATTTTTTATTTAGACAACATCTTCTATTAAATTACATGTATGTTTTCACTTTATTGATTTCTTAATTTAAATACTTCTTTTACCATGATCCAATGCTTCAAATAAATTTTATTAATATTATCACCATAAATGCAAATTATTTTACTTTACATAATGAATTACTTAACTGACTTTCTATTTGAATTTATAGTAATGTTAGATAATTGAAAGAACTTATAAAATGTTTACTTTGATTACTGAATTTCATGAAGATAATTAATGCATTATTGAAATTAACTCTTTTTCTATTTGGCAAATCTGATAAAAGTAGAATTATTTGACAATTTTGAAATTCTTATGTAGTAATGGAACCAATTGCTATGGCTTAACTTTTTCTGTACATGTACAAGAAATCTTGGAATCAACAATGATCAAATTTAATTTTCAAAAAGTCATTTGATTTAAATAAAATGTCTTCCTTCACAAGTGCTATGCAAAAATATATTATACAGCTGCATATGTTAAATCTTTGTTTTAGAGCAAAGTCTTCTTATTATAGCTACTACCTTCTGTAACAGTTGCTACTGCTTCTTTGGTAATTTTATCTTTTTCTTCTGCTTTTCATGTGGCTACTGATAAGTATGGAAAATGTCAACAATGAGTATGTGCAAGTAACATATTATTCATCAACCTCTTAAGAAATGGAAATTTAGTTCTTAATTTTTTATTATAAATGCACTTTTGGGGATTTAAGCTATTCATTGCTACAGAAGGAGTTTATGGCATAAAAATAAATAAGCATTAAAATACTATATGATAAACATTTATTATAGATTTACATCTAAAAATAAATGAGAAGTCTTATGAAGTAAGAATCCTCAGGCCACTCTCTGTATGCCTATGGCTGGATGCTGAGTCCATATTTCCTTATTTCACATGCATCAAACCTATAATTGTCTCATTTTCCCACGGACTCCCACCAAATGACAACAGTGTTTTGTGGTTTCATGCATCTCATCGGCCACAGAAGAGCCCATGGCCCAACTTGCTGGATGGCCAAGTGGGGGCCTTAATGAACAGCTCTGAACTCTTCTTTCTTTCACTGGTGGAAGGTCATAGGCACTGTCTGTAAAACACTAGTAGGAGTTATCCAGCTTCTAGAAAGGATCAGGGAAAAAGAGGTATACCTGATAGTTTATTTAACCATGTGGTAGAGTAAGAATGCTGTTCCCATCCATTTGTATTTTCACAACTAGAAGTACAAAGTGAGGATCTGCCAAAATAACCCTGACTTGTTTTATGTAACTATTAATAACATTTTGTTAAAAAATTTAAAAATCTGAGTCAAAAGCTAAACAAAAGGGACACTAGGAAAATTAGGTATAAACTGCAACTCTTCAGGGTGAACAATGTGTGGTCATCCCAGGTAGAATGATAGCATACTTCACTAGCACCAGTAATATCTTAACCAAATTACATTCTGTTGGTGGAATTTATTTGATACCATACATCGCATTTTATCCATTTAGAAAAAAAATAGGTTTTTCTATTGTTACCTTTTCCCTGTTTTTTTTTCCTCCCTGAAAGAGAGCAATGAAAACGGTTTTAGTTTTTGAGTTTAATTTTTTTTTGGTTATGGTTAATTTACTGGTGTTTATGGCACTTTATCTAAAAAGCTACATTGTGTACATAGTTCAGGAATATTTCTGGGACATATCTTAGATTTTGATTCATCAATGATACTTTACAATGTATATCAAGATGTAGAAATATCCACTATAATTTTATATCATTACATAATCTTAATCATAATGATATCACTGTTTCTTAAAACACTTGACAATGTTTCTAAAATGGGACATTAATAGTGACAAATGGTATAATGCAAAACATAAGATATGAAGAATTCAGTTTTAATACTAATTATCTTAGATTTTGACATTAGATAAGTGACAACTTTTTCAAAATCAACTGCTTGCTCTGTGTAAAAATAATACTAATATATACCATATCTATATCTAATAATGTATTTGGGTATCAGATGAGAATATGGATGTGAAACAATAAAAGAAGGAGTCCGTATTTAGAGCAACCAAGGGTAGTGAGGTACATATCTATGTGGACCATATGGTTTCTGCTCACGAGGGCTGGATGCAGATCACTGGCTCACTTCGCTTTTAAAGTCACACAAAGTTAAATGCCATTCAGTCTCTTCCTCACTGTCTCTTCTGCTTTCTCACAAGGTTTTGCTGAATGATCCTGACTTGACTGAGGATAGTTCATTTCTACAAACTAAAAGCAAATCATTTCCTTCCTCTCAATAAAGTGTCTTCTCTCCACAGACTTTCTGCTGCTATGTATTAATACAGTAATAGGCAGTAATGATATCATTTCACACTCACAGTTTGGTTACTATTTGCAGTCACATAGTTCTGACTGTTTGCTAGGCACTGGTCTAGGTGATTTATGTATACCAACTCATTTAATTCTGAAAACATGTACTTTACAAATCTGTCTATAGATGAGGAAAGTAAGGACACAGAGGTTAAATAACCTGTCCAAGTTTAAAGCTATCAGTGACAGAACCAAAACTTAATTCCAGGTAGACTGAATCCAGAAATTGTATTAATCACTATGATATGTTGTGTGCATATGTGTATGAGTATGTGCATGTGTGTGCGTGCATGTATGTGTTTATGTGGGTGTGTTTAGGTGGAAAGAGAAGGCCTGTGTTTCAATAGTACATACAGAAAGGTAGGATATAACAGTAATTTCACACTTTGAAGACATGTTCAAGTTTTTTTTGTAGTTATTTTTATTCAGTTGTTATTTGTGTCCTTTTTGTTTTGTTTCCAAATATCTAAAAATAAAATATGTCATATAGCACTCTTACTAATTTTCCAATATATCTCCTTAAAGCCTACATATGAGCTAAGTATCCTCATGCTAGAATAGAATTTGAACCTCATAATGCCAAAAATACTGTCTTCTCCCAGATTCGGTTATGTATTACTAAGTTTTCTTCTAATATGTTTGCCGATACACAGGACACACTCATAATGCTGAAACTCTGGATTACCCCATTCACTAAAGAACTCTGAGGAAGGAGAATAATGACAAAAAAAGTGAGATCATCGAGATTTAAGTCTAATCAGGGGTGGGAGATAGGTAGGATAACATTAATAAAACCGCATTACCAAAATTTTATTATAAGACTTATCTAAAATTTGTAAATTATTGAATGCTACTGAAATACCTATTTATTAAAAATTATTTTAGTTCACAAGAAAAGAGACTTCAAAGGAATATCAGCTTCAAAAAAATCCTAAAATAGTTTTTAAACTACATTTCATATGACCTCTTCTTAAATAGTTTAATATAAAATATAATATAAAAATTATTATAATGTCCTGTATGCATTTATATACAAAATAATCTTTGGATTGGTGTATGCTCCCCAAATTTTGACCTTCTTCCTTAAAAAGTTCAAAGTTTTTGAAAATGTTGATGCTCTCATAAAATTATTGTCAATAAATTGAAAATAGTGCTAAAAACTAGCATGAAAAAGGTTAGTGATGAGGTTTTTGTAAACATGAACTTAGTGCAGATGATGCACTATCTGATATAATTATGGTTCAAGGTGACAACTTTGTCCTAATAGGAAAACTTAAACCCACAATGTATTATCAGCATAAAAAGAAAAGAATCATCAATTAGCATGTTTTAATATGAGAGTTCATATTAAACACACAATTTAAATGAAACTCATTAAATTACTTTGGAAAACACATTTGATTAATAATAATAAGCTAAAGAGTATGGTTACCCAATATTGTCAAATATTAATATCTTAAATACTACTAAAACTTTAAAATATAATTTTGATAACTCAGGTTATTGGAATAGGAAAAAAATGTTTTTTTATATAATACCTATTACTATTTTTTGTTTGCTGTCTGGTTTTTGTAAATGCATTTTAGAAACATTGTGTTAGGTTTCTCTATTCAAACACTGGAGCTACAAAGAAATAATGTAAAACTCTTTTGAAACCATTCTTTCACAATGATTTTAAACTTTTATAATTAAAAAAGGCAAACTAATTTAAATATCCTTGCCCAAACTCAATTAATTATAAGACATAGAATGTCCAACTTTATTTATTTATTTATTTTCCCAACATGATTTTTACTTGTCTTATTCCTACCTAAAGCAGTCTTTCTCTCAAACTTCTACTGTCTCCGTAAGTTTTAGGGTCAGCTTAAATATCACCTCACCAAAATCACTCTGCTTTGCCACATTATCAAAAGTTAAGTCCCAATTCCTAACTTGAGTTTCTTCCATAGTTCCTGGCATAACATAACCTGTTCAAAACCAATATTTTTTAAAATTTATAAATACTTTTTTTTTCTCTTTTTTTCTGAGTGAATGTGTTTTCCTCCCACTAGACTATAAGAACCACGACAACCAAGGTATTTTTGTTCTCCCTGGGCTAAAATAAACCTAGAATAGGATGAGAATCATATGAATATTAACTAAAAAACAATGTAAACATTTTTGAAAAGGTACCTGGGAGGGATGGAAAGAGACATCTTCATAAGGTAGAGTGAAAACAACTTATATAATTTTTCTATTTGTCTATGCTGTATTTAGTCTTATTTATCCATGAAGATTTTCTTTGTGTTTTAGGGAAATTAAAACCGTGACTGAAATGTGAGCTTTAAGTATTTTCCACAGCAGGGCATTTGATTTACTTTCATGATATTTTTGCCATGAAGACAATCTTATGAATATGCAAACAAATTTATAATCTACTATTTTATGGTTTCTGTGGTTTTTTTTAATAATATAAAAGACATCCACATATCTAATTTATGACAGTAATCTGACCTGAGTTATTGTACTCTGTTAATTTCTGTGGGTACAGATCTCAGAACAATGCCTGATTCATAGCAGGAACTTGATAAATCACTGCTGGATAGATGAACAAGTGAATAAATGAGTGAATTGATGCAATAGCCTCCTAACTATTCTCCCCTTTTATAATAAATCTTTTTCTACCTTAATTTTCCTAAAGCACATACTGATCAATCTCTTATTAGAACCAATCTAATTAAAACCTTCTGTCTCCAAGGTAGAGAATCCAGGTGCTTAGGCATTGTAGGTAGTTCTTTTGTGACCTCTCCCCAATCTTTCCACAACCTGTACATCTGGAGTTAAACCACATTATTTACAGATTATCAAATAGGTCACATATTTTCCAGGATTTTGGTTTTTGCTGATGCTAACTTTATCTCTCTTTACTTTCACTCCTCTCCTGGGGTATATACCATCTGCTAAATTCCTATCCAACCTATCAGTGTTTTTTGAACCACTCTCTTCCCTCAATCTCTTCAGCACTGCAGAATGAATATTCTGGTGATTTATCACATTCAGCTTGAATTATACTTATGTGTGACCAAGAGCCTACTTATCTTCTTGATTGGTAAACTCCCTTAAAACAGGAATCTGTGTTTATTATTCTTTGTATCTTACAAACATCTTAGCTCAGTTTTAGATATCTGAAGGATTTTGACTGCCAGTATTCAATTCAGTTGGAAGCATTTTTCACATCTAAATTCCAAACTAGAAGGCAACTTCTAAAAATGAAAATAAGCAAGTATCAATTTTAAAAGAGATTTCTTGTATGGTACTCAAGAATAATTTTACAATAATATTCTTTTAGCAAGAATTTGAGAATATAATTCTATTGTAGCAAAGATTTACTTCTGTGATAAAATTCAGTGTTTTGGTTTTTATGATGGATTGGCAAAATATAGTATAAAATGTGAAATAATAAGGTTTTGAAATATAATTCATACTTGAAACCATCAACACTTACATCAAAATCAATTTCACATGGATTAAATATATTGGTGTAATTTTTCTAATATAAAAATAGAAGAGGTGAACATTAAATATCTATACTAAAGAAGAAATGTTCAGTTTAAAGGAAGGTAAATAAAAGGAAAAATAATAGATTTTTTATATCTGTGTCAAATGCTACAAGATGAAATCATACTACAAACTGAGAAAACAAATTTATCAAAAAAGTAATCAATGATATATCTAGTACATTTAAAAGTTATGAAGTAGATAAAAAGCAATGAATAAGTTGACAAAATGGACAATTTTCAGAAGACCAAACTCATTAAAACCTTCAACTACACATGTATCTAAAAAATACAAATTAACAACTTTCATATGAATTTTTACCTATGAAATTAACTATGATTTTGTCTGAGAATTGCTAAATCAGGAAAAGTTGTAGACAATGGATGGGTATGTAAATTATTACAATTCATTAAGAAAGGTATTCATATGCACAAGTCTTCACATCCATTTACACCTTCCTTACATATACAGACCACACATATAATCTTTTCTAGCCCAGACACAAACTTGATTTCTATTTTGTCACCTTACCCTCCCTATGACATAAAACAGTTCACTAAGTTCCTTGTGGCGCTTCACCAATTTAAATATAAAGATTCAGTAGGTCATGTGAAGGTTAAAAAAAATCATTAAAAAGGTAGCCCGGAATCCTAAAGTGTTTTTTTTTTTTAATTGCCAATTACAAGTAAAAATCAATTTTCTGAAGAATTGAAATATTTCCCCAGCATTAGTCAAATGTAGTTTCATGGCTGTTTGTATGTGAAAATATGACCTGACATATGAATAAAAGTAAGCAGCCACTGGTCTCTGCAATATGATTCAGCAGGCTTTTGCTTAAATTTGCATAAGACAAATCATTTTTGTATACCTTTGCATTTAAAAGGATTTTAGAACTTAGGAAGCTGCTTCCAACACTGCAAAGATAATGCCCTTTTTCTACTAAAATCTTTCTCAGAGACAATCTAAAGGAAGTGCATGCTTTAATAAATACATACATTTAAATCCTGTCCTTGTTTTAACATACATAGGCCCACATGTCTCCTTTTTGCATCTTTGAGAGTTGCTTTTTGTTACATTCTAACAACACCATAAATACTCTATAAAACACAAAGAATGGTGTGTTCTGTGTGAGCTCTCTCAGCAGGAAAAAGTAATGAGGAAATGCATACTCTTAAAGTATGCCAAAAATAATTTCATGGAGTTATTGTAGCATGCTGAGTATTAGAAGGCCTTTTAGATTTCAAACTGGTTTTATAATGATTTATACTATTCAAATGTTCTGAAGTGGCCATTCATTGACCATCTTGTTATGCAAAGTAGTCACTAAAATTTCCTGAAAGTCATATGTTAATCACTCCGGTCAGAAACAAAGCACTATTCTCTTAGCAGCTATTTCTAGGATTTTAGGCCCTGTCTTTTACTCAAGTAAACCTATTTTAAAAATCAAATGCTATGCCTTTATTTGCACATTTTTTTCTTTTATCTTGAAAGGAAAAACTATAATATTTTGATTAGATGAGTACTTAGGTTTAAGAAATGACACTGATAATAATTACAGTGTCTAAGAGTTTCTTTTCATAAGAAAGGTATTCATTTTTTGTCAAAGTTCCATGTAATATTGGCATTTTTTCTGTAATATAAGTTTATTTTTTTAATTGACAATTCATATTTTATATTCCTTATGTCACTGTAAAGCAATCAATTTTCTAACTGCTATTAAGAAAAACAAGCGAACAAGTAAATCTCTAGATTTATATGAAGATAAGTGGTCATGAAATTCATTCCACAGCAACCAGGAAAAATTTATGTTATCATTCCTCAAAGGCTTGAACTATAATATCCAAAATATTCCTCAAATTATTTCTTGGATTCAAGAGAGTTGTTCCTATTGCTAAAAGTTTCATGCTAGTAATATTTCTTACCCTCGCCTTTTCTCATTAAATCTACTGCATATGTGACAATTGCATGGTGCATGTCACCACCACTTAGCCATTCCACGTCCTGATCACAGCATTCTCTCCCAGATTAGTAATCAAATCCTCATTCACACGAAAATCTACTATAAAGTAACTACTATTAATTCTTGACTTTAAGCCAGTGTCAACTTCTGATCTAAAATTGTGTGGTCTTAAATCACAGATCTGCAAGACATGTCAGAAATCATCAGGTCCACCATACCGCGTTTATAAATTAGTAGATTAAAGTGTAAAGAACTTTGTCAAATGCCACAAAGGGGAGTGGGCCAAGCCCCTCCTTCATTCATTCATTTGTTTCCTTCCTTCCTCCCTCCCTTTCCTTTTCTCTCTTTCTTTCCTTCCTTCCTTTCCTTCCTTCCTTTCTTTTCTTTCTTTCCTTCCTTTCCTTTCTTTCCTTTTCTTCCTTCCTTCCTTTCTTTTCTTTCTTTCCTTCCTTTCCTTTCTTTCCTTTTCTTCCTTCCTTCCACTCTAGGCCCCTCCATTAAATCACTCTGTCTCACCTTTATTATGGCCTAATATAGATGGGGGTTTTATTAAGCTAAATAAAGTTAGAGTGATGACAAGAGAAATACAACAACAACATATGAGTCTTTGGGAGTTTGGGAACATATCTCAAACATAAAAATTTTGAGAGAAAAGTATTAGATACAGAAATAGTAAATTTCAACTTTGAGGCTTCATGGAGTATAGAATGCATCTTGGCCTAAGCTAGTGAAAGAATGGAATGGCCATTTACAGAGAATAGGAGAGCTATGAAGGAAGGATTGGAGAAAAGAAGAGAGAATCAGGAGCTTGGTGTTGGCCACATTAATTTTGAAATGACTATAGATACTCAGTTAGATGTGAAAAAAAGAAGCTGGAGGGATATAAGCTGAAATGTTAATTTTGGAGTCTTCAGCATTTAGATGATCTCTAATTCCATAAAGCAAGATAAAAACAGCCAGGGAATTACTATATGTAGAAACAAGAAGAGATTTAAGGTCAGAGCCTTGGGGCATTCCATTATTTAGAGATGGAGAAATGAGAAGGAACCTGTGAAGCCAGAAATGTTGAAATCAGGAAGTGAGGTGGCCTGGAATTCAAACAAGAAATTAAACTGAGAGGGAAAAATCAATTATACTCTCTACCAGTGTACTCTGTACAGATGTCTGTTACCGGAATGTCATGCTTTTATTTCTTAGTATGTTCTGCTCTCTTTCTTCACTTCTTTCAAAATGGGGGTGGCAGTGGTATTACTGTCTCTTTAGCTTCTAAAAGACATTCGAGTAGATGTAAATTAAACATATCCTGTCACATTGTAAAATATCAAGTTCTCTTCCATTCGTTTCCTCACTGCTTACTGGTTGCTTCTTTCCTTCCATCAATAAATTTAATTGAGTAACTACCTATGGCATGTCTACTACTGCTTGATAACATTATTTAAGTAAAAAGTAAATCTAAGTATTATTTAAATCACATTATTTTTGTTATCCTTAAACACTTTCAGAATTCAATTAATTACACTAATATTTTCTGCTATTTTCACTTCATACCTAGGTGTTTGTTTTATTAAAGAATTACCTGTGGTAATTGGCAGTGAGTTATACAAACGCATACAACCACTCTTATACTTACATTGCAAAATATGACATAATCTCATATTTTTATTGCTTTACATTTCTCTTGTGTTTAAGCATGGGTTCACAATTCAAAGTATTGCCCTCTTGTGAATAGTGTTTATGTATACTGAAGTTGCCTTTATGAAACCTGCAATCTTTTACCTCAATAAATTTCAAACCAATTCATTATTCAGATATTGTCATAGGTGAAGTGGTTGCTCAATTAGACCATACCATAATTTGTCTGCTGTTGCACATTTAGTGACACTGTTAAAGGACTAAAAGCAGTTAAACAATATATTTTATTGGTTAAATACTATATTACTACATCATATGGGTTAATAATGAATAAGATTTTATAAAGCAAAAATTATTTTTCTCAGCAAGTGATGTTTTTAGTTGACAGAAAAAATTGTATGTATTTACCATGTACAACACAATGTTTTAAAGTATATATACACTGTGGAAAGACTATATTTTGTTACTAGTTTAAGTTCATCAGATAACATATTTCCAAAGCGCTCTGTAGAAAATTGTGTGCTGTCATTTAATAGAATCTCTTGTCTATTCTACCTAATATTTAGGCAGTACAGAGAAGTTTAAAAAATCTTGTGTTTATTTTTGATACTACCTAGAACTCTAGAAGGGTACTGTTGAAGTACAAATCTAGAAAAATATGTATTTTTTAATTTTTATTTTAATTCACAATAAATGAAATACCTTACAGAGTTGGTGCTAAGATATTACCTTTATCCTACTCCCAATTTTTGAAAACATATAAACTGGTTATTTATTAAAATATGACACTTTTTATATAAATTCTGATTTATAACAACTTGAATCTAGGTAGCAGAAATGTTAAAAAGTAAAACTTTAAGTAATAATTTGGTCTTTGGAACTATATTGATAAAGTATATGCACAATGAGGTTATTTTAATATATTCACAATTTACAGATACTGAAATTATACCAACTACTCTTTCATTCATCTTTTATCCACTGACCTGGAGGCATTAAATGATCTAAGCATTAATTTAGGAATTTGCTACAGTTTCTGCTATATTTTAGAAAATGAGTAATCATTACTCAGAAATCATGGTAAGCAACCCATTGTATTATTAAATAGACCCAAAGCACAGGGCAAATTGGCTTATTTAGAATGAGACTAATTGAAAGTTCAGCAATGTTCAAAAATGTAGTGAATCCCTAGGGAAAATGTAGTTATTTCAGGTCTTTAGTGCTACACCCAGAGCTGATGTCCAGTCAAAAGATTATGGTAATAACTTTCCTCCACTGTGATCATTGTTGATTAAACCAATTGAGAAACTCAATTTTATTCAGTCCTCACAATATCCTTTTTATAACTGTTATTATTAAAGTATTAAATAATGATCCATATCAAAATGTGCTCTATGGAGCCTCAGAGTTGTGCAAAAATGTCCCAGATGTTACTAAGGAGCCACAGTGGGCTTGGAGGGGAGGGGGTGGTGGTAGTGGTGGTAAAAGTTTTGAAGATCCTATTAAACCTCATTCATAAGTTAGCCCAAAAGTTTCTATTGATGTGTTTTATACATAGCTGTTAAGCTTAAATTTTATTGTAAAAAAATAGCTGAATATACTGCTTATTGTTTTTTATTTAATTTTGAATACTGTCCTATTCATTTTTCCTTTAAAATAGGTATTCACTAATTCCACAAAATGATATAAAAATTGACTTGTATGTATTTCTTAAATTTTTATTTTGTTTAGAGATTTTTATATATCCATGCAGATATGGGGGCTAAGGGAAACTTCCTCTTTGCCCTGGGAAGGTTTGCTGAAAGATCAATACACAATAAGAAAGATTAATAACAGAAAGAGATTACTGTGTGCATGGGGAGAATCTCAGAGTGATTACCCAATATCCCAATAGAGTCCACAAGTTTATATACCCTCATTTTAGAGGGGAGGGTGAGATGAGAAATATCTTAAATAGGTAATTCTGTTTAGGGGCAATAAATAATTACTATGGAGGATGAATAGATACTTGGGAGAATGAATAGATGGGGGGGAAACAAATTGACTTTGGAAATTAAATTAACCTGAGAGACAGATATTACCATTAAAAAGCATTGAGCCAGGTCTGGTTTCATTCTTGATCTTCTTTCCTGTCATATATAGAGATAATAGGGAGGGTAAGGAAAGGTAATTGTTCTTTTTGATGGATTCATCTGGTTTTATGCAAATAGAGGGAAAGACCCTTCCAATGCCTGCTGATCTCTAAGGGCCTTTAATTCAAAATACCCTTTATTCCAAGGAGTCATAATTTGGGATGCAATTTCTTGAGCTCCTTCATAGATATTCTCAAGATTTTTATAAACATTTATTTTCTCATGATGTTATTTAATGTAGATCATTTTAGAACTATTTTAAAATAATATTTTTATCAATTTAATTGACTCTACTTATTCAGCAGATCACAAGCAAAGTTTGGTTGTGAAAAAGAAATTGTTTTTGTTTTCCATAAATTAAATGAATATGTCAATATCATGTATTCTGTTAATACGTGGTTTCAAGAGAACATTTTTAAGTGTTTGAAACAAATTATAGCTATTTCTATCTTTTTCTGTACACATTTCCTGATCTGTACATAATATATATGAATGATTAAGACATGTTCTCTAACTTTGAAAATCAAAATACAGTAAGAATAATAGCACTGCCTAAAATATCTTAGATTTTTATATTTAATTATCATAAAATTATTTATTACTCCTTTGACAAAACAGAGATGCAAAACCTATGACCCTAAGGTAATAACAGTATAGTATAAAATTCTGAAATCTAAAAATGCTATAGACTGATAAGTAACTTTCAATCTATATACTTATCCTTAATTGTCCTGAATCTGTTTAACATATCATAAACACCATATTTCTAAAGTGTCATTTAAGGAGAATTTATTCAGTACTCCCTTGTTAGGATTCTGGTGAAATGGCAGACTCTATGCATAAAAAAAAATGTGCAGATGGAAATGATTTTTCATAACCTAAGTAAAGAATATAACCTGGAGCATCGATGATAATATGCATTCTGAGAGTTAAGTTTTAAATCAGAACTTAAATTTGCTGCTTCCAAACTTACATTTAAGATTGATTGCAATTTTTTACTTCCTTTTCAGAATGTACAATAATTTATCTCAAGCATAAGTTTAATCATAATCTGTAGGAAAATAAATTGTTCCTCTATTCTGCACTTTGAATAAAGACTTTGTTTTTGATGTGGTATTGATCAATACCTCTATCCTATAGGAAAATGGAAACATCATTCACTAGTAACAGTTGAAGTTGACAAACCCAGTGACTGATAGATGGACAAGACACTAGGGTGAGTAGTAGTTTTGTTTTCCTTAAAGCTGTATCCTTTATTGTTTTTCTTTTCTCCGCTGAAGAAAAACAATACACTGCATCTGTATTTCACGTTAAGTTTATTGTGTATGGAGTTTAATTCCCGGGCATTGCTCAATGTCTTTAAACAGATATATGCTATATCTGATTCATCTAAACCAGAAAGAGAGAAAAGAGGTAATCGTAGAGTTAATAAAAGTCTTTCCCTAGAGAAATGAAATATCAGTTGTTTCTCCTTCAACACATTTAAAATAAGCAAACCTTCTACCCAGTTTAGATTTATTATTCTTCACTGATTGTCTCCTTCTCTTGGAGGACATTCTGGCAGTAAAGCAGTAGACACATTGCATCCATCATCAAGTGTCAAAGGGCCATCAGGTCGATGGCTCTTTTTGAACTTTGCTGTTTCCAAAAACCATAGCTGAGTACTATAGGCAGAAGTTTGACATTTTCAGGATGAAAATCAATTTTCTTTTATGTGTTTCTGAAGTGAAGCTTGTGTTTTGATTGCAGAAGCAATGGCTTTTATAACTTTGGAGTAACAAAATAGAAATTAAGATAAAATTTGGGTAACGATAGCTTCAGTGAAAGTTAGGGAAAATGTGTTTTAGTGGTCTAATAATATTTAAAATCCATGAATAATAATAGAAACTTATGGAAACAAGTACAGAAATAGGATAATTTCTACCAAATGAAGGTAGTGATCAGTTAAATTTATAATTAAAAAGCTCAGATCAAACTGGAACATAATATGTAGGAAAAACAAATACTCTTAAAGAAGAAATATATAATTATAATTTATAATTTATTAGATATATACATATTGAGCTTTTATATACATATGACTGCTTATCATACCTGCTGATCTTATCTCTTGCTCCTAGCTCCACAAAGATAAAAAGAATGTCTCTTTTGTCCATCAGCATATGGATAGCATTTATCATAATGGAGTGGCAAAGTAGACATTCCATAAGTATTTTCTCTCTGAATATTTTAAAATATTAAAAATAAAAATATTTTTACAATTTCATATTTTTATAATGTAACATAAATGTGACATAAAATGAAGTTTTGTAGGGGAAAATATAGAGTGTTGAAATAAGCATTTAAAATAACATTCTCTTTTAGTAATTATGTATTTAATTTTAATAATCTACTTAAATTTTAAAAGTGCTGTAGGTCCTTTTCTGTGCACAGAAGACATGTCTGTGTAAGTATATTTAAATGCACATGAGACTTTACATTTCCAACCATAACTTTATTCCCCATATAAATATATTTAAATTCCTTTGTACCAATATATTTCAAATAATTTTTTCATGCAAAGCACCACATAATTTTTTTTTTAAATTGTGATTCCATTTTGTTAATGAGTACATAAAAGCATGAAAAGAAAAATTGAGAAGAGACTAATTTTGTGTCCTAAAGTTTCTTGCTATTTATAGTCAAGGTAAGTTCATAATAAATACTCTCTTAGACCATTCAAATAAAAATATGTAAATAGCTTATTATTTAAGAATTATTGACATATAATCTTACATTTTTATATGTACAAATGGATGGATAGATAATCATAGACCAATATCAAAATTTCCATCACAAACACTCTCATATGTGACAGTTCTCAGTTCTCTACTGTTCTATGTAATAAATTCTTTGAAGGATAAGAGTAGGTATTCTTCATGTATGCCTCCCCACTTCACTTGTATGATAGGAGTGTGTTCAAATGATGACTAATAAAGATGAGGCTATTATAACTATTTCATCACAGGTAAAAAAAGGTAATTATAAAAACATAAGACATCTTTTAGTTTCTCCTTTTTGAGATTTTGTGGATTTTAATTTTTATTCTGACATTAATATGAAGAAAATCGGTTTCTGTCCTTGGGCAATTGATATACTGTTTGCACTGTTATGTAATAAATTAGCAAGACCACAGTCAAATTAAGAAAGAACTTTGATAAATTTTGCAGAAGTCTCCTCAATATGCATTTCAATTACTTAACCTTTTTAAGATGTCACCTTTACTTCACTTTGATTGAATTACTTAAATTTTTATTATATGATATTTTGTATATCTTATTTATTTGAAATCCCATCTGTAATTAAGTATCACATTAAATAAATATATTTAACAGGTAATATTTACATGGATAGGTATTAGTAATATTCTCAACTGTACTAACAGGTCAAGGAAACAAAACATTGACCAACAAGAGTATTTTAAAAAAACAATAAATAAAGGAATTCTATGTCAAACAGGCGGAGCCCAGTCATATCACTGCCAAAATATGAGATAAAGTTCTTTAAGTACTTGTACTTAAATACAGGCTTTACCTGTCAGAAGATTTTTTTTCTCAAGTGAAAGCTTAAGATGTGTAATATCAAATAGAGAGACTGACATCCAAACTGGGATCTGACTCCAAAACCATAGTAGGTTCTGCTAGATCATGCTGCCACTCCATTGATAATAGGAAAGCATCTGGTCTGGGGTTAGCGTAAAGAAGTTTCATGATTTATAAACCTGACACTGTGAATCTTTACATATCAAATATAACTTTGTGAGATAGTCCTAGGTAGTCTCTTTGGAGTATAAATGCATCAACATAATTATAATTTTTTAATTTATCTACTTTAGGTTAAATAAATGAGATAACTAAATATTTTGTGCACACTTTTAGGAAAAAAACATTTTAATTTTGCATCTTTTTACATCAATAGGATGGTTATTGACAATGAAGAAACACTTCTTTTACAAGGGGTATAAATGAGGCAAAGAATACTTTCTAAGGGAAAACCATGAGGTTGAAAAAAGCAGTAACTTAAGTACTGTAAGAAAATATAGAAAGTTTGTCCTACATCTAATGGAGTTTATAATTGTGTAATCTGTCACATTAATGTATTTAAAGCCTGGTATTCATGGCTCCATTCAAATTAGATTAAATCATTTAAGTCCAAGATCACTGATTATACACTCAAGTACATTTGCTGCTATTTTGATGTTAATTAGCCATATCACTCAGATAATTACCACCTAACTTGTTTATAGCACAGGTATGCTATAACTTTTACCTCAAGGAAGCTTAAGTAGTCCTTTTATCAGGGGCAAGGACAGTTTTCTAAGTGGCTTAATTGTATCAGAGAAAATGACTAGAATAATAAACGAATTCACAGAGACCTAAATATTATCAGATGAAGCAATGATTTGAAGGACAAACTGCAATTCATTTTGATAATTTTTTTCTTGCACTTTTCTAAAGCAGCATTTGCTAAACTGGTTATCCTTAGATTGGCTGGCCTGAGAAGATAGAATCCATCAAAAAAAAAATCCTATGATCAAAAAAATTTTGGCAAGTTAGGAAAATGATATAAAAATTTGTAATAAGAATCAAAGATGTAGAGAAGTTCTGTCATAAAGAAAACTGTTAATATTTTGTTTCTCTAATTTATTTGGCTATTGAATTGTTTTTTAACCTTCTTAATAAAAATGGTTTGCAAAGTTTTTCTATATAGGGCCAGGGAGTAAATATTTTAGACTTTGTGTGCCATATGGGTTCTGTAGCAACTACTCTACGTTTCCTTTGTAGAGGAAAAGCAGTCTTGGATCTTACAGACAAATGAGTGTGGCCGTATTCCAATAAAACTTTATCAAATCAGCCCAGTGGGCTGAATTTGGCCTGTGTACTATAGTTTTCCAGTCCCTGATAATATTATGCAGAGGTAATTGTGAAAATCTCTATTTTGAAAAAAAAATCCTATTTTTATACATAAAGACCAAATTCTATAAAAGTTAAGCTTCCAGAAGATAACACACCATCTTCGCTTACTGTCATTCTTGAAAAGTATGTAGAGGTAGAGAAGTGCATGAAGAAGAGAATCACCTTTTACAAAGAAATCAACGCCATCAACCCTAGTACCCATAGCTGGCACACCACTATCACCTATGTGCTGGGTGCTGCATGACTAAGGAAAATGAATTGCATACTCGTCCTGCCCTCCATGAGCATTGTGGTATACCAAGAGTGATGGCTAAAATTTTGCAGATGACAGGGAATGGGACTAGTATACAAAACAATATAATAAAATGTATGATATTCATGGCCCATGAGCAGTAACAAGTTGGTTTTTTTTCTTTTCAGGAACATTAAAAGGAAAAAATAATTTTGGTTACAGGTATAAGGCAAGGCTTCATATGAAAGATATTTTTGCAGATAAGCTTTATACCTAGTCTTTAATAGGCATTGCTACAGAAGAGAATGAGAAAGAATTACTGGTATCTGGAAGAGCATAAATAGGGAAAGAAGGTGGCAACAGGGAAAACACATTCTTTATGCAGTGAATAGTCACTTGGCAGGAGCATATAGTGTTAGTGTGAAAAGTATGTCTGTATCAACAAGGTGCTTAAAAGGAGTATAAATACATATATTAATACTTAATCCTATAGAAATGGGGAGCCCCTGAAAGATGGTAGCATGATAGGGAGGACACCATTTATTCTTTGATTAAGAGATGTCCATTGCCTTAAGGCAAGAACGATGCATGTTTGTATTTGCCTGGTGATGCTGTTTATATTGACTCTTCTAAGTTGTGACATACAACATCATTTCATAGTATTGAGAGTTTGGGAGACCAAAACAGCATTATCTGTATATTTCAGATTTGAATGAATGTAAGTAATGGCAAAACCTACAACATGCTCTGCCCCCCACACACACTCCCTACCAAGACAAATCCAGAGTTTGGCAGTTGTTAGCATGTTTTCATCAGTGCAGATATGTCAGGGCTACCATCTCTGATTGCCTTCATCTTTCCTTTTGATGGTAAGATTTCTGCTGCCTTTCCAGTCATTGTGCCAAAATTTAAAGTGAGAAAAAGGGAAAGGCTGCACCAAAGTCTTTCTCCTTATCGTGGGAAAGCCAAACTTCTCCAGAAGCACAGATCTTTCCACTGACATTTTGTGGCCCAGAAATGGATCACATGGCCACTCCTCACTGCAAGGGAGATAAGAAAAACACTCATTTGGCTTTCCTGTCTTCCACGTGGGAATTGAAAGGGTAGATGAGGACTCACAGTGGCTTTAAACATGCCCACAGACATTGAAAGGAATTTTTAAGTATTTTATGAGAATGTTCAGAAGTACAGAAGATGATTTTAGGCAAATGATATCATACATTTATTTTGCAGCTTAATAAATATAATCTGATAAATTAATTTAGAGAGAAAAGAAAAACAAACTGTCTTTTGAAAAAGGGTAAGTAAAGATATATTAGATCTATGTAATAAAACTGGAACTGGCCGGGCATGGTGGCTCACGCCTATAATCCTAACACTCTGGGAGGCCGAGGCGGGCGGATTGCTCGAGGTCAGGAGTTCGAGACCAGCCTGAGCAAGAGTGAGACCCCGTCTCTACTAAAAATAGACAGAAATGATCTGGACAGCTAAAAATATATGTAGAAAAAATTAGCCGGGCATGGTGGCACATGCCTGTAGTCCCAGCTACTCGGAAGGCTGAGGCAGTAGGATCACTTAAGCCCAGGAGTTTGAGGTTGCTATGAGCTAGGCTGACGCCACAGCACTCTAGCCCAGGCAACAGAGTGAGACTCTGTCTCAAAAAAAAAAAAAAAAAACTTGAACTTATTAGACTAGGATGTGACAAAATATTCAACATGTTTTCAATTTGAAATTATATTAGCATCTTTTTTGATTTAATTTTATTTTTGAGTGGTAACATTATACTACGGAAGTGGTAAAAAATCTTCTGAGAACTTTGCAGACAGAAGATCTTAAATATAATCCCAAGTCCACCATTTACTAGCTATTTGTGCTAAAGTCATTTAGCCATTGAGGACAGCAGCCGCCCTTTCATCATTTTTAAAATGAGGATAATAATGACTGCCCCTTACACTGTATAGGTTTGTTACAAGGCCCAAAGGAGGTAATATTTTTAAAATTGCTTCATCAAGAGCAAAACATTCTAAGACCTCTTTCTTTCTCTTATACAAATACACACACATGCACACATATACACACACTCAAACATATATATATGCACACACATATATACACACACATAAGCATTCACACATAAAGTTTTCCCCTCAAACCCTTGAGATTATAAATGCCATCATAGAGATAGACAGTGCCTCTGCCAGCTTCTGGCTTCTGTCACTCAGTTTTGTTTTGTTTTTTTTCCTATTTAGATCAAATTGAATCATGCTATTAGGTGCTGCTTCTTTAATGATTATATCTATTTTTCACTTCAGAAGCTTTTATCTCTGACCCCAGACCCTCTGAAAGCCTGTCAGATATAATCACCTGTTATTCAGTTTGTTTGAACATTGAGGTTCATATATCAGAATTAGAGAAATTGGCAGTGAAGACACTTCTGTCTTGGAATATAATCAATGGCCAAGAATGACTTTTGGATCATTAAGAATGAGGAGGGTTTCCCCTTACAAAGTAACTGAGAAGTTGTGAATCTTTAAAATGTATAATGCCAGTGTATTCTTCCCCCTCACCCCTGTCTGCCCCTTCACTTCTGCCTTACATCTGTTTACAGCTGCCATATGAGTAGAATCCCAAAGAATTAGTATTCACATATCAGATCAGAAACTCAAATTGAGCACTCATCACCACCAGTTATACATAAAATGGTTAAAATTATTAAGTACCCATTCTAGAAGAAAAAATATATGTTATATATATGTATATGATTTTGAATATAAATTTGAAGTTATAGAGTATAACAAATTTATCAATAATTTGCATAATATTTATGTGTAATATGTTTATAATGATTTTCTATATACATACCCTATCATATTTAATGACTCAATGGCTACCTTCCCATATGTGTTAAGATTCTTTATAGTGAAATAACAAAATAAGGTAACTCAAATTGTCAAAAACAATAAATTTTTAGCTTGTTGGCTTAAGGACTTAAAAGTCTAGAATTTGCTCCTCAGGCTTCAGGCAAGAACTGACTCAAGGGCTTAGTAATATTACCACTTCTCAGCTTTGACTTCACCAGTCACGGCTTCATTTTGAGATCAGCTTCCCTTGTGATCTCATTCTAACCTCTCCACTCTCAGTGTCCTGTATGTTTCCAAATTCATATGCATAACATTTTCAGTAGTCACCAATCCCCCTCTGCTTAGCCCACCTGTGTCACATATCCACTTATGAACCAGCTGATCACTGTAGCCAGTGCTTATTGACTTAGTTTAGGTTATAAACTCTGCCTCTGGAATAAGGCCATTATTATCATGTCCATAATCACAGTGATTCCCATACAAAGATTCCAACAGAGGAAAAGGTGCCAGAGTGGCAATAAGTAAAGCCAATTCTACTTCCATAATAAGAGAATCAATTTCACGTATGCACATAGGTATAGTTAACTTCTGCATTCTAACTCCTGATTTAAAGAATAAAGACAGATTGTCCCATGAGAAAAGAAAAAAAGAATTTGTTGCCATGAACTATTAGGTTAAGTCACATATAACTGCCATTTGGAGGGGTCAACAATCAGCAGCTTCATATGAATTAACCCAAAAGAAAGCAGCTCAGAGAAAACTGGCCATGATCGCTTTAGCTATTCCAGAGACCACATCAGTACATGTAATATCATCCAGTATTGATCCAGCTTATTTAATAACTCTATGTTGCAATGAATCTCATTAACATTTAGAAGCATATATTTTCTTAAATTTCACAGAAGTTTAAATAGGATAGGAACTTCCTAAGGTAGATATTTCTTGAATGCTTCATTGGAATACTTTAGCCTCAAGGCTCATCTTAAGTATCCTTATCCCTAGATGTATTTCCCAAATACAAATTATTTATTTGTGACATGGATTGGAGTGTAGATCCTTCATCAACCATTACTGTATGCATGAAATGGACCTCTTTATTTCTGGGAAAACATTTACTCTCTTCTCAGGTTTCCCAGAGTCATTTTTTTCCTCCTATGTTCAGGTCCTCCTTGGACTCCTCTAGGTGATTCAGCTCTAGCTCTGGCTTTCTTAACTGCTGAATCATATGGATGGAGCCTTAGTGAAAAATATCTATATTCCAGACCCTTGTCAGAAATCAATGCTCTCTGATCTTCACTGCAAAATAAATATCAAAAGCTGGTTTTGCAAAAAAAATTATTTAAGAACCATTGCCTGTTCATTTCTATAAACGTACTAACTACACTGCCCATGTCTCAGAAAGTTGGCAAGACTGGCATCCTTGGGACAGCTCCAGGTACAGAAGCTCTTAAAAAAGAAGCCCCAATAGTTATAACAACCACCAAAGGGACATTTTAAAAAATATTTCTTACAACACAAACTTTAAGGACCCTGTCAAGAAATATTTTTTCTTGCCCCTAAATGAGGCCTAAAATAGTTTTTCTCCCTGATAAATTATATTTTCATTATTAATTATAAATAACCGATTATGATTACTTTTTTTTGCATTGGTTGCCAGAAAGCTCAGAGACAAATCGGTGATCGGTCTCTTAGAACAATGTGCAAAACTTAGAACTTTAGTATTTATTTAATTTCACCCATTCTTCTCCCCAATTTCCTAAATCATTTCCTACTTTTTCTCTTTTTTTTTTCCTGTTTAGAGAGGGGGAGGATGAGGGAGGCAAGGTGGAGAGGAGAGAGAGAGAGATCAATTTCCTAAATTTTTGGTCAAAATAACACTTGTTCTCAATAATCAAAAACAGAATAAAATGGGGAATGCAAAAATTAATGATATTATATTCTGAAACAAAAATAAATGAAAAATAGACAATCTATAATCATAATCCACTAAAGTAATTACTATTAACATTTAGACATACATTCTGTACTCTCTCCCTTATTTATAATTTTTATTTACCATTTATGGTGTTGGACCATTTCATTGTAAGCCTCCTGAAAATCCTCTTTGGAATAGCATGGTATCTACGGTATCTATACTTTTATATCTAAGTGTAGATTTACATACCATCTCTCCCGCTGTACTTCCTGGAGCAATCTTGCCCTCCTGTAAGAAATGAGAACAGTTGGTTTATAGCAGGAGTCTGTCACTATCACAATAAGCCAAATTTAACTCTTAAGCATATCAAGGTAGTGAATTCCCTCATCTTGCAATCTGAGAACCACTCCTGCCATGATACTAATGTGTAAAAGCAAAGCAGCTGTTGCTAATAGCTCACAATGATTTATTTACACAGACTGAAGGAGAATTGATCAGAGGTAGAAAGAAGATAGTAATATTCTAGCAATTCTTAAACATGCACACTTGAATTTATATATTTATATGGATGAAAATTTATGTTCCCTTTTATGACCCCACATAATTATCCACTAAGTACTTTCCTCAGCTTGGTCTACAGCCCTATCTGAGGAATTCCTGAGTGTTGCCTACTTCCTTGTGTACTTGATGATGTTCTTATAGTTACAATTAATATTGGCAATTTAATTCTAAAAACGTGGATTGTGCTGCATATAACTTAAGCACAGAAAACAACAAAAAATAACATATTAGAAAGGGTTGTTTTGTTTTAATAAAACACCATGGCCCAGGAAAAATTTTTTTTTTCTAGTGTGACAATGTGTTAAAAGTTCATTTCTTTTGACTAATACTACATTTTTTTCACTGTAACATGAAATATTTCTATATCCATCCACCTACCTCTTCTCCAGAGGATTTCTGGATAATTTGAAACATTGAAATCTACAAAGTTTTCATAGTTATTAAAAATAATATTACATATTAAAGAAAAACTTTAAAGTCTTTCTCATATGTATAAATTTTATTTTTCAAGTAACTTCTAGCAGCCTGAAATATGAATTTATTTTAAAAATATACTTAAGTACTATGAAAATGCCCTTTACTTTAACAACTCCAGATTAACTCCTAGTGGTCTTTTAACATATCTGAATGTGTTTACAAAGAATGTATTTCAAACTTCAGCCAGAAATTTGGCTGTATACCATAAAAAAGAAAAACAGTGAACTAATACTTCTTATATTAACCTGGATGGAACTTGAGACCATTGTTCTATGTGAAGTATCACAGAAATGGAAAAACAAACACCACAAGTACTCACCATTAAATTGAAACTAATCGATCAATACCTATGTGAGCATCCAGAGATAACATTGATCGGAAATCAAGCAGGTGGGAGGGGGGGTGGAGGGGATGGGTAAATTCACACCTAATAGGTACAATGCACACTATCTGGGGGATGGGCCTACTTATAACTTTGACTCAAATGGTACAAAAGCAATTTATGTAACCAAAACATTTGTACTCCCATAGTATTCTGAAATTTAAAATAAAATAAAAATTAGGCTGTATAATTAGAGCATTATATAGGAATTACCCACTTAATGAGCTTTTATATTGTGATTTCTCACTCCATGTGTACAAATTGATCTATAGATTTAGTTATTTTCAGACCTTGGCTTAAATGTTTTTAATGATAAAACCAATTTGAAAATGTTTAAATGCATTTCCCTCCCTTAAAGATTTGACAACTTCTGGCTTAAATCCATAATTGAAGCAGTTTCTCGGCTGACTTGTTTGAGCAGAACGTGTTTTCACTGTAGGTGCACATTGTTTGACGCAACGCTTAAGCTATGAAGTGGCAGAGCCAGAGTTTGAATCTAGATGTTCACCCTCTTGAACATCAAGAACCAATGACCATGATGCCCATGTTCTTTTCACTACATGAAACTGGTTATGTGGAAGATAAATGAGAAAGGAGTAGTCCTTGATATCATTAAGCCTATTAAGATAAAACTGTGAAGGGAGGTTTAGCAAAAGTTCACCACTGGCTACTAGTACTGAGGTGCCTTTGACAGAATCCTTAAAAACCCTCTTCTGAGTAGAAGAATTACAGTCCTCTTTCCCTAATAACGATTACAAAATTCAAAGATTGTGACAAAACCACTTTGAAGAGGCAGCACTTCTGCCAGTCCCATGGTCAAGGAGCACAGCTTGATGAAAGAGCAGGCAGGATTGTAGCTTCCTACTTGGGTAATCTTGGGGACACCTCTAGGCAGGGCACAACCTGGGCAGTTTAGGACCGACTGTTTGTGTAGGTCTTCGATCTTGCTCTGTTTATCCAGATTAATTTTGTTTTCACTGATGGAGACATTTTATATATGTAAGCCACATATGCAGGTAACCAGATAAAATAGATTAGTTAAATGATACAACTTAAATATAATGATACCTTTCAATGTAAAGTATTAAAAAAATCATAATTTTTTTAATCATGGGTTTAACCTTATTTTTTTATTTTTAAAACATTACTTGCATTTTGATTATTAGATGTGCTTTTCTAAGCACAAAGTTAAATACTTGCATTGAAATATAGAAATCATACTGGAGGCCAGGCATGGTGGCTCACACCTGTAATCCTAGCACTTTGGGAGGCCGAGGTGGGCAGATTGTTTGAGTTCAGGAGTTTGAGACTAGCCTGAGCAAGAGTAAAACCCCATCTCAACTAAAGAAAATAGAAAGAAATTAGATGGACACCTAAAAATATATAGAAAAAATTAGCTGGGCATGGTGGTGCATGCCTGTAGTCCCAGCTACTTGAGAGGCTGAGGCAGTAGGATTGCTTGAGCCCAGGAGTTTGAGGTTGCTGTGAGCTAGGCTGACAGCATGGCACTCTAGCCCAGGCAACAGAGTGAGACTCTGTCTCAAAAAAAAAAAAATTAAAAAAAAAGGAAAAAAAAGAAAAGCAAAGAAATCATACTGGTGGGAGGGAGATCGTATAACTATAACTTTAACCAAGTCAGAATTTATATAAATATTGTGTGTGTATGTATGAGCACACATAACACACATAATCAGAGGGCCGTATACTATCTTCTTTTACAACATAGTCCTTGAATTCAGGTTAAAATATAGTTATTTTTTTCCATTGAAGTGCTAACTGCTTTCATAGGGAAAATGTGAATTTTTCTTTAAATATCTAATTAAGGTATCTAACGCTTCCTATTTTCTTGAACTTGTATTCTCTGTTGCTGTTTAAGTTCTCGTCGTCTGTCATTGGAATTGTTTCCAAAAGTCCCCTAAAGATCTCTCTAGCTTTCCGGTTATCCTCCGAATATGACCAGTGTCATCTATTAGGGGAGATGGACTTGAGTGTTAATCTCATTCATTTTCAAACCTTGGCTCTAATATTTATGGCTGTATGACCTCTAGCTTCTGCTATACTCTCCAATTTATCTGCCATCATTTCCTCATTTTGTCATTATAAATTACACACCAATTAAAAATGAATTGAATAATTATAGGTCTACAGTCTCTCCTTATTCACAATTTCAAAATTAAAAAAAAAGAAAATGTGAGCAAGATTTTTTTTTTTTTTTTTTTGTAATTTATCAGGTGCCTAAACCTACTCAGACCTATTAGGCTTGTTTTGACTGTATTTACCCACTTAAGGTAAATATTTATGTTTCACTGTAAAAATATTAATGTGTTTGATTATGAGATGCAGCTTCAGACCTCCGTGAGAGGTTATATATTATTCTGTATATAATATATATTACTTTTTTAAAAAATCTAAATTTTGGCACCTGTTATCCAGGTTTTCAGAAAAGGGATCTATATTTATAATTGCAACAACACCTAAGCCAACCAAACCACATCTCTGTGTTTTTGTCTTGCTGGAATGACTTTATTACAACCTCACCCCCTATATACTCCTTTCTCTTTCACCTACATAGTAAAATCCCATGTATGCCTCAAAATCTATCTCAGTCAATAATTCTTCCCTGATTCACCTTTTATTCTTGTTGATAAGAAAACACATCCTTTCTAAATCCTTTCTTTATCCTTATGACCTGGAATTGTGCTCATCTATTAATGTGTGTCGTTCCTACTAAATCCTAAAATCTTAGGATTTTAGAATAAGAATTGTGGCTGTCATGTTCATATCGTCAGTTTTCAACAACATCGTAGTAACAAAACGGGAACTTAATAAATGTCACTTAAGGTCAGGCTTGGTGGCTCGTGCCTGTAATCCTAGTACTTTGGGAGACCAAGGCAGAAGGACTGCTTGATCCCAGGAGTTTGAGACTAGCCTGAGCAAGAGCAAGACCCCATCACTACAAAGAAAAAAAAAAAAAAAAACAAAAAAAACATCTGGGCATAGGACCTATAGTCCCAGCTATTTAGGAAGCTGAGGCAGGATGATAGCTTGAGCCCAGTAGTTTGAGGTTGCAGTGAGCTATGATGACACCACAGCACTCTACCTTGGGCAACAGAGCAAAACCCTCAAAGAAATTAAGTCACTTAATTTTCATCAGAAAATACAACATTATAGAAAATAATGTTAGTCAGCAAAAATAAAAGTTTTATTTTTTCTTCAAACTATTTGACCACATTGTCATGTGAAACAGTAGGCTTTGTGGTTCACTATCGAATTTTTACATCTGCCTATCTCAGAATAAATTAAAAACAGTAGAGTATTATCTTGTTGAAGGCTTGACAATATGTTTTACCTGTTTACTAAACTGCTACCTAATCCACTAAACTGGAAAGAGTTAATTAACTGTTATCCACATTCTTATGCAGTTTAAATCACTAACATTTATTAGTCATAATAATTATATGGACAAGAGGCTAAGTTTTTAATACTTTTGTATTTAAAGTCAGCTAGTAGAATACTTAGCTCTTGCTTCTCCACCTCCTTATCATTTTTTAATTTGGGGGATATTTATGTGCTCAAAATTTTTGAAGGAAAAATTAGTCAACTGTATTTTTCTGTCACTTGAAAAAATATTCAACCATTCCTGGGTACTTAAATGTACATTTTCAATAGAATCAAATTACGTCTCTTCTGGATTTGAGCTATGATAGAAATTTCTCTCTGCATCTGAGAAGAAAAACTTTGGCAAATTTGACATTTGTTTCCTCTTTTGAATTTTTCCACTTAAAGAATATATGGAAGAAGGCACACTGGAATCTGTATCATTGCTGAGTAGGCAGATGCTTGGCTTTATTCAAAACCACTATCCTACTATTAACTATAATATTCAATTTATCTACTTCAGAAGGATAAAGAGATAAATTGACTGCAAATGTGAAATTGGGATTCCACAGTGTCTCAGTTACCACTCAGCCATGCATTGCATTTGATTTTCTTATTTTAATATTCAATAGCTTCAAAATATAACTGAGAGCTCTTGGCTTTTTGTTCCTGCTGTATAAAGCACTAACAATATTGCATTCACTGCTTGTATTTTATTTTGGAGCAACTACTAGTAAAACTTGAATTCCAGTAAGGGTTAACTTTTTTTTAATACAGTTTTATTTTAGTATATGCTGAAATCTCCAGAAATACAACTACCATGTAAATGGAAGGAAAATTGTGCTTTGTTTTGTTCAAAACTCTCCAGGAGTTGTTTAGCATTTTTAATTTTATTTTTAAGTTTCAGAATATTATGGGGGTACGAACATTTTGGTTACATACATTGCCTTTGCACCACCCAAGCCAGAACTACAAGTGTGCTCATCACCCAGACAGCGCACTCTGCACCCATTAGTTGTGAATTTACCCATCCTCTCCACCCCACTCCCACCTGCCTGGCACCCAATGAATATTACTTCCATGTGTACACATAAGTATTGCTCAGTTAGTAACAATTGGATGGTGAGTACATGTGGTGCTTGTTTTTCCATTCTTATGCTAATTCACTTTGAATTAGCTCCATCCAGGATAATATAAGAGGTGCTAGTTCACCATTGTTTATTATGG
>CM052446.1:27628943-27656224 GCA_028533085.1 Varecia variegata
GGTATCTCCACATTACTTTCAGTAGAGGTCGTACAAATTTTCAGTCCCACCAGCAGTGTAAGTGTTCCTATCTCTCTGCATCCATGCCAGCATTTGTTTTGAGACTTTTTGATAAAAGCCATTCTCACTGGAGTTAAGTCATATCTCATTGTGGTTTTGATTTGCATTTCCCTGATGATTAGAGATGTTGAGCAATTTTTTATATGTTTGGCTGCTAGTATTCTGTCTTCTTCTGCAAAGTTTGTGTTCATGTCCTTAGCCCACATTTTAATGTGATTGTTTGATTTTTTCTTATTAATTTTTGTAAGTTCTATATAGATTTTATTTATCAGCCCTTTATTGGATGTGTAGCATGAAAATAGTTTCTCCCATTCTGTAGATTGTTTATTTGCTCTCATGATAGTTTCCTTGGCTGTGCAGAAGCTTTTTAATTTGATCAGGTCCCATTTATTTATTTTTTTGTTGCTATGATTGCTTTGGGAGTCTTCTTCATAAATTCTTTGCTTAGGCTGTTGTCTATAAGAGTTTTCCCCACATTTTCTTCTAGAATTCTTATAATTTCATGTCTTAGGTTTAAGTCTGTTATCCCTTATTTAAGAGGTGAGAGGTGCAGATCCAGTTTCAATCTTCTGCCATGTGGCTATCCAATTTTCCCAGCACCATTTATTGAATAAGGATTCTTTTCCCCCATGTATATTTTTGTCTGCTTTGTCAAAGATCAGATGACAATATGAGGATGGTTTTATATCTGGGTTCTTAGTCCTGTTCCAAAGGTCTGTATCTCTGTTCGTGTGCCAGTACCATGCTGTTTTGGTTACTATAGCCTTATAGTATAGCTTGAAGTCTGGTAGATTGATGCCTCCCAATTTGTTCTTTTTGCTTAAGATTGCTTTGACTATACGGGGTCTTCTCTGGTTCCATATGAAATGTAGAATTATTTCTTCTATATCTGTAAAAAATGATGTAAAGTTTTTATTTCTACTGCTCTACCATCAAGGAGTACTGCATTTAAGTGAAATATCATGACCTTTTCATTTTTATGTCTTAAAATAGTGCCTGAATGTCATGTGGTTGCATAAATTGCTCATCAACAGATTATATAATTGTCCCCTCCACTTTTGAAATCATATCAAATATATAGCTTTAGTATATGCAAATAACTGAGTCATTTGCCTGTGGCATATCTTTTGTGCAAATAGACTGTAACTATAAAATAAGAAGCAACAAGTTTTTTTTTTTTTTTTGGAGAACTCATATCTATATTTTAGACTTTTAATGACTAAATTTTCAGCTACTGTTTATTTTGACTTTGCTGTTGCCAAAAAGCAAACAACATAAAAATTAGAAATAAAATAAATAGTATCCCAGAGCTTTCAGAAATTTTGCTTTAGTAGGCCATTTATCTGTGTCCAGTAACTGAAACTGTTTTCTCATTAAAACAAGTTTTTGTTTTTCTAAATTCTCTTGCATTGGCAGATGGCAGATTGGGAGATTGGAAGATTGGCTCTTGATTTTCTAGAGTATGCATTCAGCCCATTTTTCTTCTCTCTCTCTCTCCCCCCCGCCCCCCGTCTCCTCCCTGCCCCACCCCCCACACCAACTTGGACTAGCTTTTCCAGCACGTGATTTGGGTGAGAATGTTCCCTGTGTCCAGTGTGGGCCCGGAGTGTTTAACCAACAAGTGGAATCCAATAGATATGTAATATCCTCTTGACCATAATTTAAGAAAGAGAACATGATGTCTTACCAGTTAGTCAGGGTCAATTGTTCTCAATTCTGGGGCTTTTGAAGTTAGAATAGAACCAGAAGTTAGTCAAGAAAATGTTGAAGTCCTCTTGGAGGTTAACACCAAAGAAAGGAGAAGAAAGATACCTCTCCCTGGTCACGACTTTAAAACTACTCAAGAAATGGTTATATGATGTTAAATATATCTAGAACTTTCAATATGAAACCATAAATTTATTTAACGGTCCAAACCAGTTTTAATTGTTTCTTCCTGTCAATTTCAACATAGATTTCTAACTGTTATAGAGAGAAAGAAGTTTTTTTTTACTGCCTAAGAACAAGTCAGGGCTTTTGAGAAATTATTCATGAGATGATTTTACTTTATAGCAGTATTCTGTCTCCTAATTTGAAAATTGGTATTATAAGTTTATACCTTTTAATGTAGTATGCCATATATATTCCCAGGATTTTAAGGTTTTCATTGAATATAAATGCATGTTTTACATGAAAAGTATTAAGTGCTAGAATTCTCTTGAATATTCTAAAATTTATTAGCATTCATTTTTATTAATTGAGAAATATTCATTGAGAGACTGCTCTGTTTCTAACACTTTGAAAATAATCATGTATTTTTTTGGTTATTTAATTTAGTATAAACTAGCTAGACACACTGAAATGTGTTTAAGCAATATTACTTACTTTTTAAAAGCCACATTTTATATTTGAATCTATTATTTCTAGCCTGAGAGAATTAAGGTCAAAAGTTAAAATGAACCATACATTCTCACACAAGATATTAAATCTCATATTGATTTGACTGTAACAGGAAAGTTTCCCCAAGATTTATTCTTATTTAATATCTCAGATGTAATCAGTATTTATCTTAAAATTCTGTTATCAATTGCATTTGAGCTTCAATTTCAACAAATCTTGCTGAGAACCCATTTTATATATGTGTATATATATTATATATATACATATATATACACACACACACACATACACATACACATAAAATTTTATTGAAATAGGCTAATTTATACAGATTATTTTGTATTTTTCATATATGATGTGAATTCTGAAGATTTGTTTAAGGAAAAAATGGCTAACGTGAAATCTTAAGGTTACTAATTCTCTGTCCTTCACACAATTTACTGATATAGATTTTCCAATAAAATGCTGAAACACATTTTCCAGGGTGAAACTTTATATGGTACCAAATTTAAGTGCTGTAATTTACATTTAATTGTAGATCTGAAAGGTTAAATTTTAATACTAATCTTAACCAGCTACTATGAAATCATGGGGTTGATCCTGCAAAGAAGGTCAACCATTCCCTGGGTTTTAAATTGAAATGGTCGTCATTAATTTAAATGAGTTAATATGATAATATATTTCTATTGAGTAATGGATGAATCCCATAGGTCCTAGTCCACCATGTCAGAAAAATGTTAATACCTTTGTCAATGTGCTTTAATATTTATTTGATTTATATACCTCATTTTTATGATTTGTGACTTACTATCTTCTGGGTCAGTCCATACATTCTGGGTCAATCTTATTACATTTTGGCCAAATCTGAGTCTGTTTATAGATAAATATTAATACCTCACCTCAAACAAAATATTTTGTCATTCTTTTTCTAAAATATAGTAAGAAATTTTGTTTGGGAGAATGCTGAGGCAAAATAAATGGGACAATAAGTAGGCTTTTCAGTAATATTTGAGAGTTGAAGTGGAAAAGTGTATCAGAGAATTTTTTTTCTTAAGATATTTTATTTAGCTTTAATCATATTTAGAGGACAAGATTAAATGGAGCAAAAGGTAACACAGGTAGAGTTGGGGAAGAAAGGGTTTTTTTCCCCCTTTTTGCAAAATTGTATGTGAAAAAGAAGTAATTATTAATACTTTACCATTTCTGAGTTACCAAGGGTGAAGCAAATGAAATGTGAAAATTGAATCCCCAAAGTTGAAAAGCAGAGAGAGAGAAAGAGAGAGAGAGAGGGTTTGAGAGATTAAGACTAGAGAGACAGAAAGATAAACATAGAGGAGGAAGGGCAGGAAGAATATAAGAGGAAAAAGGAGAGATGGAGAAAAAAAGAGATTTAGACAAAGGAGGGAAAGAGAAGAGGGAGAAAACAAAGAAAAGAGGGGGCATATAAAATTTTTTGAGGCTTTCTACACCAAAGTCTAGACTGAACACTTCTATAGCACTTTATATTTCCTGGCTATATGCAAAATATTTTTATCTCTAAAATAAGCTTTAAAAATTTTGAAATTATTTAAAATTATGGAAAGTAAGATAAAATATTTTACACTTGAAAACTTTTGTATCAATTATATTAGTGTCTATTTTTTCTACTATACAACTGTATGAGACAAATATGTAAAGAATTATATTTTTCTAAAATAGTTATGAAAATTTTTAAATAATTCTTTTTGTTATTTTGCTAGTTTGTAATTACTGGGATTATTTTACTAATAGCAAACCAAAAAGGTGAAATTTACCACTGTTGATTTAAAAATTAGAGACACACCAATCCTATAATACTTTCTACAACTCATGATATTTTCACCTAAATTTAAATTGGTAATAAAGAAATGCTAAATAATATGGTACTAGATAATAAAAATACTTTAATGGATGTCTCTCAAAATAATTCAGATAAAATTACTTCTCCAAATATAATTACAGCTTTTCAATACCCAGGCACAAACCCTTTATAAGTGTCTCTGTTGAAAGTCGGGTGTGTTTGTGTGTGTGTGTTTGTATGTATATATTGAGAGGAAAAAAAATTGGACCTTTTCCTTGAATGTTATTTAGTCAAATTGTGTACATACAGTACTATAAACTAATTATTTAATATTTGTTTTCCAAAAGAGTTTTTTCCCGAAATAAACTTCTCCAATACTTTATCAGTATACCAAGTATTCATTGTGAATATAATTTGAAATGATGTCGCATAGAAAAGTAGCTAATTTTCTCTCTCTCTACACATTGATACTAAAGACATCTTTTCAGGTTCTTTTTTATTCTTACAAAAGGCCTTTGTCATATTATGTCGATTTTAGATATTCAGATGTTAAATTTCTTTAGCTCAAAGTCATTTATGTTGGCTTTTATGCTTCAGACAGTAGATATTAGTAAAATATATCAACGTTTGAGAAGACTCAGCAAATACTTTAAGTTTATTTTCTCAGCACAGAGGAGAAAGCATCAAGAAATAAGATTAATGGATTAAGTTAAAAATATATTTCTCACTAGACAAAGTGGACTGATTCATTACAATATCACATTTTGTTTTTATGTGGAATTAAAAATATTCACAGATATTTTAAGTGTGGATGATATTATAAAAGGTATTGTGATAAATAAATATCAATTTAGAGTCTACTTGTCCTTCATATACAACAAATTGTCTTCTATAGCTGTCTCTTTGATGTCAATCTTTTTCCATTCTGATATGTTATTGACTTACAACATATGTAAGTCATAATTTTGAAAAGATAATACAATCTTAGACTTTTTTAAACTTGTGTAACTTAGGTATTCACTTTTTCCTATTTTTTTTTATTTTCCATGTTTTGCAAATGAATCCAAAGCAACTGTGACTGACACAGAATCATATAATTAGCTAGTTGTAGAATTAGGATTAAAACTCAAAATTCCTGGTTTCCACCAAATTTCCACCAATTGATCAAATCTGTCTTCATTAGGTTGCATAATCAACTGCTATCACCAATTTGGGGGTTTTACACCACCAATAAACATAGTTCTCACTTTCTCAAACAAACATTAGAGAGAATCACCTGAAAATTTTCCCATTTTGAAATGCTGACAATGTCTTCTAAATCTTTATTTTCTTGATATCGAATGGCATACATTTTAATATATATTTTAAAAAAAAATATCAGATATTAATTATCTTAGTGTGATTTGATGTCTTATCGTTGTTAAATATTTGAGCAAATGTGTGCGTGTGTGTGTGTGTGTGTGTGTGTGTATTTGGGGGAGTTGTGTGAATAATTAAGACCCACTTACCTAAAACATAGTATCAGTAGGTTAGGGTTTCTCACCCTTGGCACTATTGATAATTTGGGTCAAATAATTTTTTTTGTGGATGCTGTCTTATATATTATGGGACATTTAGCAGTATTCCTGGCCTCTGCCCACTTGATCCTTGTAGCAAAATATCCTCTCCATAGTGGGACAAACAGCAATGCCTCCAGATAGTGCAAAATGTTCCCTAGGTGAAAAAGCATCTCCAGTTGGGTACTAAAGTAGGTGGAAGACACATACTTGCCATAGGTAACCTATCTTCTAAGATGAATCTGTCATCTGATTTTATCACATTAGCAGAACAGAAATTCAAATTACTTTTAAAATGAGAAATGAGCTGTTTCGTTTTATTTAGAGCTCTAGAATATAGAAAAAGAAGCAAAAATATCTGCTTAATATAGAATGATGCAATACCAATGGCCTTTGCTTTTTATAAACTTAGACATTATTAGGTAATAAAGTATAATAATATTAGTTAAAACTTCTTTTCCTAACTACAATTGTTTTTCATTTTAGCTATTGACTCATTTGTCAATAGCTATGTTTAGTGATTACAAATGTGTTTAAAAGAAGCCACACTCATCATCCTGACATTTCAAAAATATATTTGGTATGTAAAAAATAAGTAACTTTTTAATGATCTACTCTTTTATATAGTCATTTATAGTTACAGACCTTGTTGCAACTATGCAACTAGCAAGATATAGAACTACCAAGATACAGAACATTGCCATGTCAATACTCTCTTTTGCCAGTCAGCAACTATTGTGATTTCTTTCACGTTATATTTGTTTTGCCTGTATTATTAATGGAATGACATTTAAATGGAAAAATACAATATATAGTCATTTATATCTGAATTTTTTCAATAGGCATGTTTTTGAGGTTCATTCATCTTGTTGCATGTATCAGTCATTCTTTTATATAACTGTGAATTTCCAATGTAACAATATGCTGCATTCTGTTTATACATACTCATGAGGATCAACATTCAAATTGTTTCCAGGTTGATATGATTAGAAATATTGCTGTTATGAGCATTCATGAATACATTTTAGGTGGCTGTAAGTTTTTATTCATTTCTCTTGAACTGTTATGTGATGAGCAGGTACATTTTTAAATTTATGAAAAATTGCCAGACAGATTTGCAAAGTGGTTGTACCATTTCACATCCCCATCAGGAGTGTATGAAAGTTCAAGTTGTTACATATCCTTGCCAGCAAATTGATTTTTTCAGTCTTTTCCATGATATCAATTCTAATGGCTCTGTAGTGGAATTAGACTTTGGTTTAAATTTGCAATTCCCTGATGACTAAAAATGTCACCAGTTTTTCGTGATAATTGACCATTAGCATATCTCCCTTTGTGAAATGCCTGATAACGCCCTACCCATTTTTAATCTGGTCATTTTATTTTTTATTATTGATTTGAATGGGTTGCATTTTTTGAAAACCCATTCAAATTTAAGAATTTCAAAATTCAAAATTTTTGCAAATCCTTTTGTCAGGTATATGTGTTCATAATATTTTCTCCCAGTCTGTCTTAACTATGCATATTTTCAAACCTGCTCCTTGCACAGTTTCCTTTTCTGTTGCACCCTCAAATTTCAATCCTTTTAAGAGCAGCATGAAACTGAATCCCTATCTCCTCACCTTGCTTAGCCACTTCTGTTCTCTATTGGAGGACCCTCTCCCTGTGCCCTAGTCTGGAAAGTACTGCCAAGCAGAAAGTTGGAATTAATATGTGGCTTATCCCATGTGTTTCTCTTCTCTGAGTGTTCACAGTCTGTGCTGTGTCTGCCTCTAGTTTAGCATTGTAAATTCGGCATTTCATTTAATTTTTCTGTTTTATCATTAACATTGCAGAAAGGAGAGTCTGGTATTGGCTTTTCTCTAACGACTAAAAGCAGAAAGTTCCTATTAATTTTATACTGATATTTGAGAATAGATTAATTTCACAAGTAATTACACAAATGGAATCAATATTTTAAACAGTTGCATTTACTTCAAAATATATATGTTGTTCAAATGCAGATTTAATTAACTAATGATTCAGAAAAAATAACATGCTATAGAGTCTAAGGACTTGGGCTATGAATAAAAATTGAAAATTTCAAATCATGTCTTAACTTGTTTAATTTCTATGACAGAAATATGCCAATAATTCCATAAGAGAAATTCGGTTTACTTGTAGATTCTCTTGTAGAATGATTTTCAAATATATTTTAAATGTAGGCTTTATGACTGAGAAAAATGTCATGATTTTAAACTATTCCATATTTTATTAGAATAAATTAACATCATAATTGGAATACTTGATATCTAAAATGGATGAAAACTTACTTGATTCAGATTTTTCAAAGAATGCAACTATGTGTTGAATTGTAAATACTATATAATTAGAATTACTATTTGAATTTTTATACAGAAAAATAATTTTCCATAGACAATTCTGTAAAAGCAGGAACTGATTCTAAATGCATGATTCTTACAATATTATTTACTTTATGGCCATAATTATTTAAATGTAAGCTCTTGTTTTAAAATAATTTAAAATGGAGAATTTTTAAGATAATAAAATAGATGTTTTTTAAAAGAGATTATTTCTTTGTTTATCATTCTGGATTTTTTTTTCCTTTAGGAAGAGTGATTCTAAATTTCTTTTAAAATTCTGCCCATACCATCTTATAATTATAATAAGACAGCAACAACATATATATATATATATTTATAAATGTGCTCCTTTGGGATAACTGGTTATTTGTAGTTTTTTGAGACAGCAGTAAATTGCTTAGAATATTTATATATTTTCTGTCATAAATACAATATAAATTTAGACAAAATATCTTTATTTTAATAACAGTTGTAATACTTTCACTTAATATAAAACATACAGAAATTATAGTATACTTTAAATTCTATTATGTAACCTATTGATTATTGTAAAACTCTCAAGCTGCTTCATGTATACCTTGATACAAGTCTTGCTCTATTACAAAACTTTATGTGACAGAAAACAATAACAGAAATCTGAGTACAAGGGCTAAATCAGGAAATATTGTTATTTTTTCTCAAGTAACAAGATACCTAAGCATACCTAGGTTGCCATTGAGAACCCAAACTCCTTCTCCCTTTGGCTCTACCATTGTTAGTATGTGACTTTCTTCCTCAGATTCAAAAGATACTTCTGTATCACAGAGTATCATCTATGAATTCTAGATAAGAAGAAATGAGAGAGCAAAAATGAAAAAAGTCTTACTGCCAGTTGAGCCTATCTCTTTCAGTCAAAAATAGCAGCATTCATAGGGACTTATGCTCAGGACTCATTGCCCAATTATGAGTCTTTTGGGTAAACCAATTGTAAGTCTAGGCTGTCAGTGCTGTTAACCAAGTGGATTGCTGCCATGAACAAAACCAGGGTTACCTTAGTAAGTACAAAAGGTACAATGGATAATGGTTAGTAATGTCTACCACGGAGAGCCAAAAAAAGAAATGACCTTTTTAATGAAACTTTACTGTATCAGCTGACTATGCACAAAAAAGCTGAGTTAGATATTTTATTTGGTTTGCTAAAAGAAATGGAAAAGATATTCCTGCTTGTAGTTTTATGGTCTGTAGCTACTTTATATTTCTATTTTACCTTTGGTCAGTATATCTGTTTACCCTATGTCTTTCCATTTTGCTGTGTAATGATAGGGTGACTTATAGTCAGTAGTTTGCAAGACTAAGTCCTTAACTGGGTTATTTTTTCAAAAACAGTGATTTCCTATAAATCTCAGGGATCTACTACATTGATTAATGTTATAGAGCAGGAAAACCATATTTTCTGTTCCCATTTAGGAAATTGTTGATATCTTGGCTAGGATATTAAATCATTTTCTGGAATTGTGTTACCCTTACAACATACATGTTAGTAAACTAATATTATAATCGTTTACTGATATAAATACCAAGAAACAAAGGATATCATCTGCTTCGAAAACACACACCAGTTTAATTTCCCCTCAGCAAAGATATATGTTTCTCTATATTTATAAAGAAGAGAGACATTATGAAAGCAGAATTTCTTCTCTGGTAACATCTCTTCAATTCATTCTTTTTCTCTCCTATCAACTATACATATATCCTGCATTTTAATCCTCTCTTTGCATTTCTTCCTCCTCATTTACACTTTCTTCACTCCAACTGTCACACTTCTTGTTCTGCACTCCTATTCGCAAAAGATGTGGCATGACAACCCCAAAGAAGGCAAGATCCATCTCAGAGGCTGATAAAGTAAAATACTTGAGAATGCCAAACCTGAGTCCTATTCAGTGGACAACCTGAGAAAAATGTCTAAAAACACTTACATTAATGATATTAAATTATCTGTCCTTTTAGTGATATATGTATAGAGGGACACATATACTTACGAAAATAAGTATCTATAAATATATGGACTTTAGTAACCACACAAAACTATACACACACATGAAATCTATGCACATACAACATTATGTCTTTATAAGTATATTGCCATTTGAAATATCAGTGAATGAGAATTTTTTAAATATATTTAACTTAACATGTACATATATACGCATCTATGTTGCTACACATCTACTTCTTTATTTAGAGCTGTAGCTGAATCCACATGTGTGTTGATAATTTTAGAATGAGAAGATATACTCTATATTTGATAAAGTTAACAATACAATTGTATTTTTATTTATTTTTAAGCCTATCTAAACTATTGATGTTATCCTTTCCTAGTGATGACACTGGGTCATTGGTAGACTCAGTGGTTTTTGATCTCCTCATTTATATAATAAAATAATAAAACCCTTACTAGGATGGAAGCAGGTGGAATGGGGAATGAATGAGTCAGTCAGTAAGCTCTGAGACAAAGGTAGACAAAGATGATAATTGCTTTGTGTGATTTCTTTTCACATTCCTTACTTTGGGCTGCAGTCACAGTGAGTGTTTTCAAATGATGATTTCATTCTCACAGCACTAACAAATACATTCTGCCATATAAGGTGTTTAGCATGAAGTTTCAGGATTTTGTGCAAAGAATCAAACCTCTAAATGCAATAAAGGGTCAGAACGTGGCTTTCTTGAAAATTGCTTCCCTATGTGATGGTGATGTAGCTAGACTTGATGTCCACAAAAGACATATCTTGAAAAAATATTAGGAAATGTTAAAAAAAAAAAAAAAAAGAACTTTCTCCTATGAAGAACAAGTTCCTCCTCTAAGGTAAAAATCAGCTCTTTTAATGAGCTGACTTTTGCTCAAAGGCATTCCCTTTGGTGCAATTTACATATCCATCTATTTTTTCCCTTAAATGTTGAACGGCTTACCAAAAACATCTATTGAATTAACAGTTGAGGTGTGCTTATTTCATTAGTTATTGTACTTTTAGATTATAACTTTAATATAAAAGGATTTTGTTGTACTGGAATAACTTTTAAACTTTCCAAGTAAATGATAATGATATACTGCATTGCTATTTGAAATGATTTAAATTAGTATCAGAAAATACTGACAACATAAAGTGTTTTCTACTTTGGCCAAAGCTGGGGGTCAGCAAAAATCACTGTGGAAGGTAAAAAACCTTCTGAGTTATTTTTAGGATTCTTAAGAAAATATTAAACAGTCACTTCTTTAGGGAGAAAATGTCTACAATCCCTGCTATTCATAACAAGTTAACTCTAACTTGTTTGGTTTTTTTTATTGTTTATTTGTGTGATTTCTGTTTTTCCTCTGGCATCTTTCTGCAAGCAGTTCTAATGTCATTCAGCTGTTCATAGACATCATATTTAAGCATTACAGAAACAGTTATAAACACAAGAACACTTAATAAACACCTGTGTTTTGACAACAGTACTAGTTGAGCCCCTATATTTGTAATTTGTTTCTAATGTCATTGGAGTCCCAGGAGAAGAGAAAAGCAGACATAAAAAATATTCAAATGAATAATAGCTGAAAATTTTCTATATTTTGTAGCAGACAAACTTACAGATTCAAGGAGGTGAGTGAACCTAAAATAGAATAGACCCCAAAGAAATCCATACCTATGATAGGAAAACTCCTAAAAACTAAAAACCAGCTATTAAATGAAAATGAAAATACATACAGTATTACAAAACTTATTATAAATAGCTAAAGAAGTCTTAAGAGGAAAATTTGCAGCACTAAATGCATACATTAAAAAATAAGACACTTTCAAATCAATAATCTAAGTTTTCACATCAGCATCCTAGAAAAAGAAAAGCTAGATATTATAGAGCAAGAATAAAGGAAATGACAATGTTAAAAGCAAAAACTAACAAAACTGAAAACAATCAATGAAAAAATAATCAACAAATAAAATTGACAATTATCTAGTGAGATTAATGAAGAGGAACTACCAATATCAGAATGAAAAAGGGTGTCTCACCACAGATCCTGTAGACATAAAAGCCTCATAAGACAACGCTACAAGCAACTCTACATATATAAATTTGACCACCTAGATGAAATTGCCAGTTTCTCAAGAAACACAAATCACCACAACTTATTCACATAAAATAGATAATTTTAATAGCTCTGTAACGCTTAAGGAAATTGATTCATAAGTAAAAATACCCCCCAAAAGAAATTTCCAAGCCTGTTGGAGAATTTTACCTAATTATCAGAGAAAAATTGATATCAATTTTCCAAAATATCTTCCAAAAAATAGAAAAGAGGGCATAATTTCATTTATTTAATGAAGCTAATATTTCTCTGATACCACAACCAAAGACAGTACTAGAGAAAAAAAAAACACAGGCCACTACATCCCATGAGTATAGATCCAAATAATCTTAATAATATATTATGTCATGGATAGAAAGCTGATTCAATATGTGTAAATAAATCTATGTAATCTAATATATTTATAGGCTAAATAAGAAAAAGTATATGGTTATATCAATTGATCCAGAAAAAGAATTTGACATAATTTGACAACCACTTATGAAGGAAAAAAAAAAATCAAAAAAAAAAAAAAAAAAAAGGAATACAGGGGAACTTCTGCAACTTGACAAAGAGCATATACAAAAATTCTACAGCCAGCATTATACTTAATGGTGAAAGATAGAATGCATTCCCCCTAAGACTGCGCATGAAGTAAGAATGTTTGCTTTCAATACTTTTAGGCAACATAGTACTGCAAATTCATTGCAATAAGTCATCTTTATTTGCAGATGATATATATCTACATAGAAAATCCTAAGAAATCTACAAAATAAAAAAATTCTAGTACTAATAAGTGAATTCAGGAAGGTCACAGGAGAAAAAATAAACTTAGCAGTGAAAATGTCTACCAAAAAAGGAATAAACAAAATATGATACATCTATACAAAGGAATATTATTCTATAATAAATCGTGACAAATTACTGATACACACAACACTATAGATAAATCTCAATAACATTATTCTGGGTTTTAAAAAAATCGTACAAAATAGGACATACTGTGATTCCATTTATATGAAATTCTAGAAAATGCAAACTAATCTACAATAACAAAAAGTGGATAAATGGCTGCCTGCAGGTTGATGGTATAGGGAGGCACAATAAATCTTTTGGGGTGACATAAATATTCCATATTTTGATGTTGGCACTGATTTTACAAGTGTATGCATCTGTCAAAACTCATCAAATTTGACATCTTAATTGGGTGCAATGTATTTTATGTAATTTATTTCTCAATGAAACTGATATGAACAGTCATTGGAAGGCCTGGAAGAGACAATTCAAGGCTGGCCTCCAGGGTTGACTCCCAGATTAAGTCTTCTGAATTGGCAGGCCAAGAGAGTTACTACATCATACACTATTGGGGAAATGCAGAGTTCCTTATAAGATGTGGCCATACTGGCCACAATCAGAAGGTAGCCACTAAACTTATTTAACTTCTTTTCAAGAACACACTGTTATAGTTGCAAACCAGAGAAGAGAAGGCCACTGATAAATTTTACAACTACTTCTCAACACCCAAATAGTTTGTGATTTAACATAATAGAAAAGCTCAATGTCTTTAAGAATAGGATAAACAGATAAAATACAGAACATCTTGTTACATTTTAATTTAAGATAAACAATGAATATCTCTTTTTAGTGTAAGTATTTACTAAATATTTCATTGGACATACTTATGCTAAAAACAATTCATTATTAATCTGATTTAAATATAACTGGGTTTCCTATATGTTTATTTGCTAAATCTGGCAAACCTACTCCAAGACCAGGCCTACAACAGCTACAGAAGCAAGAATGTATAGCCTCCTTATTTACAAATTTCAAATCTCAAGTAAGTGCATGTAACTAGCAGAAATTTATTTGCATCTAGAACCTTAGCTGCAAGAAAGGAAAATAATAAAACGTAAGTGATAGTTTTCTAGGATTTGCATTATAATAAAGCACTATAAAAAGTAGGTTGGAATAGATATTGTGGGTTAATTTACCAAATATCATAACACTCTTGCCCCCAATAGCTTCTCATTACTTAGAATACAATCTAAAATTCTCACCAGGATTAAAGGCTGCTGTTTTACTCTCTCAACTCTCTTAATTACTTCATTTTCTACAGCACTCACCCTTTTTCACTCTTCTCTAATCTCACTGTTGTTCTTCTTTCTTTGAGCATATAAAGCTTGTTCCTGACTTATGGTGTATGCATTTGCTATTCCCTGAGCAAATAATATTTTATTTTCTAATATCCAGCACCTAAAACCATATTTGACCTGTATCAGCTAATCAATTAATGCTTATTGATTGAATGAAGGTATCTATTTTTCTATTTATATTTGTTAGAAATCATTTCTCATTAATGATATCTTAAAAGTCATTGACTCTATTACAGTCATGCATCAATTAACAATAGAATACATTCTTAGAAATGCATAGATGATTTCATCATTGTGCAAACATTATAGAGTATAATTACACAAACCTACATGGTATGGCCTACTATACAGATAGGCTATATCATATAGCCTAATGCTGCTAGGCTGCAAACCTCTATAGCATGTTACTGTGCTGAATGGTGTAGTCAATCGTAAGAAAATGGTATGTATTTGTATATCTAAACATAGAAAAGGTACAGTAAAAATATGGTATTATAATCTTATGGGACCAGTGCTGTATATGCAGTCTACTGTTGACCCAGAAATACCATTATGCAGTGCATGACTGTAATTGTAAAATTACGTTTAAAAATGTTTTTGAGCATGAGAGTATTATTTGGCAATAAGTAAAGTTTTATTTGTTATTTTTCACATTTTTTAAAGACTTTGGAGAATTAAATGTGGCAACTGTTGAGGTTAAATAAGCCAAAGTCATGTAAAATTTCTTACAAATACAGTTAGTACTTCTAGATAACTAGCTTTATTTTCCCAATCTTGCTGACATTTTTCTGCAGATCTGAGGGGGCTTTGCAGAACTGCAAGAGGGACAGTCAGTCTCTGAGGATCTTCTCCAGTTCTCTTATTAAACATATATTTCTTTAGCTTTCTAAGTCTTTCTTTAAAGAGAAGAGATGTGACTGGTTGAATAGTTATAATTTTGTTTGAAGCTTTATATTTTTCTTCCAGTGTTTTGCCTTTTGATCAAAATATCTGTTAAGTTTGCTAGAGTTTTTAGGAAACTGGGATCCTAGTATTAATTGAAGCCCTTTGTTATAAATTAAATTTCTCTTAAAATTTTGTCTGAATGCCTGCTCAGAATTTATTTATTTCACTTACTTACTTTAGTCCTTTCTGATTTCTCATAAACCCAACTCAGTCTGGTTCAGTGGCATATCAAGCTAATTATTTTGGATGCTAGATAGATTATGTTCTACAAAATTCTTTCTCCTTTTTAAAGGAAATACCACCCTTATTCTTTAGAAGTTCATTGTTTCTCAACATCCATGGCCAGGAGTATTTTCATTGTCAATACTGCAGGAGTTTTTGTTTTGTTTTGTTTTAATATATTCTCCTTGAAAATAAAAGAAGCTTATCTTTAAATCATAAAACTGAAAAGAAATTCAGTGTTAATCCAATCCCTTGTTTAAAAGAAAAAACAATTGCCAGCAAATGTAGGATCCTGCTGAAAGTCATAGAGCTATTCAGTGCTAGGCTTAGGTTTTTCAAATATTACAGCCTGGTGATCCTTTACCACAGCAAAATGATGCACGTTTATTACATTTACATGAATACATATGTGTTCTAACATATTTGAATTATTATTTTCATATTTACGTTATTCATTTTTGGTTTGTTCTGTGGTTGTTACCACCTTAAAAGCCCAGATATGAAATTTGTTAAGACCATTCTTCTTGTACTTCACAATTTTGTATTTTGCTTTCATTGTGGTCACACTGTGAAGAAGGGATGGATTCCCCCCTCTCTCCACACAAAATTTGGTTCAGATTCAAGATGCCCCACACACATACACCAATAAGATATGAAAAATGTTTACTACTCACATGATAAAGCTTTCTGGGAAGAGCAGGGCAGGCTCTGAAGCAGTCTGAAAATGGCTTTAGAAATCACGGAAAGGAGACTAGCTTCATTTTTATTGTGCTTAGCAAGTAGGGCTGGGCTGAGGATTCCCACCTATATGTGGGCTGGAGCTTTCATGCTTTGAACTTAGCATATGGTCCAAAGAAGGAAGTACCCCCAACTTTCTTATCTGCTCACCTAGATATAATGCAGAGAGCTCTGGGAAGATGGAGTGGTGGGGCTTGAAAGAGGTCTGCAATCAAACATCATAAATGGAGCCAGATCCTCTATGATCCCTCTGATTATATTCCTTATAATCATTAATTATTATAATACTAGCTCAATTCTTTAAGATAACAGCACATCTTAAATTATATAATTCTTATTTTAATAATTTATGAAATTATAAAGTAAATTAGGAGGCTACAGAAGATGAAACTCAGTTTGATTAACATGTTAACTGTCTTTTCAAAATAATCATTTTTGTCTTAATGTGTTAAATACAAAATAACAAAAGGCCAAATTTCCTGATGACACTTATATAGGAGTGACCACATAAATAATTGCTGCCTAACACTGAGATCTTGTTCCTTAAATAATGATGTGTAGAAGCTCATTTTCCTTATGAAGCTTTCCATAGGGACTAATAAACATGTTAAATCCATATTACTTAAGATTCTGAAAGTTTGTTTCAAGTATCATACCTGAGAGCTTCAGAAATCCTATCTGTGGTCTTATCAGCAAGAATTACATTCTAAAGGTGATTATTCTAAAATTAAATCTGAGGACAGACAGAAACACTCAATCAACAGGCTGATCATGGAAAGCTCACGTAGACTGTTGAGGTTAAGTCACAGACAACAGTTTTCAAGGTCTCACAAAATATAAATATCAAATGATAACCTACTTAATGCTACCTCCAAATTAAATATATTACAAGAAAACAAAGGATAAGAAAAAACAGAGGATCAAATTATATTTAGAAAATTCCATTTATCTTAATTAAGGAGTAGAACATTATGAGGTACAAGCTGCACAATGATAAAAGGGAAGTAGGCACAATATACTGAACCAGAGACAACAGGTATCTCCTTTCTACAACTATGACAGATACCATTAGTACACTACTCTTCCTTTAAAAGGTTGACTTTGCAACTTATAATAATGAGTAAATTAAATACTATCTGGTAAGTGCTGTGAAAAGAAAAACATAAAGTAGGCTGGATAGAATCTGGAATGGGGAGAACAGGGGTGAAAGTCCTGCCTCACTGAGAAAGTAACACTTAAATTAAGACTTGAATAAGTGGAGAGAGTTAGCAGTGTTGGTAACTGAAGAAAGAACTTCCAGCAAGAGGGACAAGTCAGTTCAAAGGCTCTGAGGTTGGAAGAAGAATTGGTGTTTCAGATGAACGTAAGGAGGCTCTACAGCTGGAGCAGTAAAAATATCAGGGAGAGCAGTAAAGGAAAAAAGTGGGAAAAAATGGGAGAAAGTATTATGCGAGGACTTATAAGCCATTAAAAGTATTTTTTTTTATTTTGAAGGAAATGGGTTTCTATTGCAAGATATATAGCAGAGGAGTACAGTGATCTTATACCAAATTTTTAAAGTCTTATTTTAATTGCTGTGTTAATAAAATACTAAAGAAGACCAGAAAAGAAGCAGGGGAACATATTAGGAGGTTAGTGTTGAAATCCAAATGAGCGATGATGGTGGTTGGATTGAGGTCAGCACTGGAGGTACTAAAAAGTGGTAAGATTCCAGATAATTTTGAAGATAGAGCCAATAGGTTCTATCAGGATTTCTTCATGGGTTAGATATGTATGTGAGGAAAAAAAGGCTCTAAGGTTTTGGTTTGAACTGCAATACTGAAGTTGCCAAAAACTGAAACAGATAAGGCAGAAGGTGGAACATATTTGGTGAAAAAAGATCCGTAATTCATGTTTTGACAATATTGATTTTTAGCTATCTACTACATACTTGTTAGACATCAGAGTGGGCATGGCTAAAAGGCAGTGGGATATATGAATCTAGAGATTAAGAAAGAAGTCAGGGATAGAGATATAAAATTGGGGTTCATCAGAACAGAGATAGTTTTTAAACTCAGATATGGATGAGCTGTGAATGCAGATAGAAAATGAAAGAAGATTAAAGAGTAAGCCCTGGGAAATTCTTTATCTGGAAGATATAACATCAGAGAAGAAGGCTGGAGTCTGAAAAAAATGGAATTCCACTGAAATTATGAAAAATCAAAACATGAAGAGCATTTCTGCAAAACCTGAGAGTCACAACTGTTCAACTAATTTTCCCAAATGAATACAAATAGATACTGTAAGTTGTAGGTAAGAAAATATAGAGCATACAGATCTACCACGGTAAAGTAAGCAGCTATTATTGCTGTTAAACATAGGATGATAGTAGAGTTTAGAAACACAGGGAAATGAAGAAGAGCAATTTTTTCAATGGGCCTTAAATCTTGCACAAAGTGCTAACAGTGACAATTTGTCTTTTTGATGGGTAGAACAGGAATATTACTTAGCCAGTAAAAGATAATGAGTCTGTTCTGGAGATATGTGGATATGATGGTCCACAGTCTTTTAAGAGCCTTGTTTTTCTTGGGTTTTAGGATGTTTACAGTAAGGGCATAAACAAATTGATGGGTTCAGCCTTCAGTATTTGTCCCACATTTGAAACACATTTGGCCTAGAGCAATAGGAAGCAAATTTAAGGTCTAGGATGTTGATAGGAAAAGCAGCAAGTAGTGGTTAATTAATCTCAGACATCATTAAATTACTAGCCAGTGATCCTCTTCTGAGAGTTCCAGAAAGAGGAAGTTCTGGTACATTTAATGGTGTCATCCTTTTTACAAAGCAGATCTTGCATCAGTTGATTCACTAGTTCACTGGAATAGAGTAACAAAGCAGGACAACATGTGAGTAGTGAGAGTATTGACTAGTGACAAAGAGACAGTAAGTAGCTAAGACAAAGGCATTATCAGAGTGGTATTTGAAATGCCTACTACTGGATTTTTTTTATATATATATTGATATCCAAAGGAGGAAGGAATGAGGACCAATGTCAGGGTTTCTGGTAGAGAGTGTGGCCCTAGTGTCAACTAGATATGAAACATTTTTTGAAATTTCGTGAAAATTTCTCCCCAAAAGTTTGAACTTTCTGTTTCTGATTATATCATTCTAAGAGAGGCAGGAGACGTGCCAGTGGCAGGACATGAGAGAGACCTTAGATGCCCACTGAACACAGGGGGAGTGGTCCTCAAACAATCATAAGACATCATTAAGTGATTCACTATGTGCCTGGAAAGGGGTATCACCATGCCACAGTAGGTTGATATTCAAAGGTTTGAAGTCCTTTGATAAGTCAGTTGCAAATACTGTCACCTGAAGGCTGTTTTGGAAATAGAGAATCAGAGTCTAACTCCACTGAACCATGTCTTCTCACAGATGTTAAAGAGGTGTAGCTTCACAGCAGGTCCTATACTACATTCCCACTAAAGTATCATCTGAGGCCAGGCGAGGTGGCTCACGCCTGCAATCCTAGCACTCTGGGAGGCCGAGGTGGGTGGATCGCTCAAGGTCAGGAGTTCGAGACCAGCCTGAGCAAGAGTGAGACCCCCATCTCTACTAAAAAAATAGAAAGAAATTATCTGGCCAACTAAAAAATATATATATAAAAAAAAAAATAGCCGGGCATGGTGGCACATGCCTGTAGTCCCAGCTACTCGGGAGGCTAAGGCAGTAGGATCGCTTAAGCCCAGGAGTTTGAGGTTGCTGTGAGCTAGGCTGACGCCACGGCACTCACTCTAGCCCAGGCAACAAAGCGAGACTCTGTCTCAAAAAAAAAAAAAAAAAAGTATCATCTGAGAACCAGTTAGTAATGCAAAATCTTAGGCCTCACCCTTAACCTACTGAATTAGAATCTGCAGTTTCACAAGATCCTCTGGTGGTTAGTAAGCACTTTGAATTTTGAGTAGGACTATTGCAAGATGATGGTTTTCAACCTTTTCTTACATTGAAATCACTTTAGTACTTTGAAAAATACTGATTGCTGAGTCCCATATCCACAAATTCTAATGCATCTGGGCACTGGGTGTTTAAAAGTCCCCTCAGATGATTTTAATTTACAGTCAAAGTTGAGAACCACTGTAAGGGAAGTTGAATTTCAACGGTTTAGTCTTCCTGGAGAGCAAGGACTTAAGTTGCACCAAAAATGTTAAGCCCCAGTGGTACAACAACTAGAGACCAGCTTTCTCAGTTTATATTTGCCTCACAGGTTATAACACAAGATAAAAAGACCTGACGTAGATTCAGCATTGTCTACCTAGAGAACCGATATTTTTCATTTAAGCTTTTTGTATTTGCAATTTCATCCCTCAATCAGCCGTATACCGTATCTCGGTCTGGTTTCACTGTGCTGTGTCTTGGTTAGACAACACTTGTCTAGCTGACTGTTCTTCAACTTCTACTCTCAGAAAATGGGAGCTGGGATATTAGTTCCCTTGTTCCCTATATTCCAGAATGTTATAATCTTCCCTTCTTTTCCTTCCATTTCCTTCTGGGCAAACCCACGTCGTTTATTTATTTATTTATTTTTGCTACCTACCTTTATTACCACACAGCAATTATTACTTGCTGTCTGCCTGCAACTTTAGGTTGCATGTGGATGCTTCAAACTCTCGGGAAGCAAAAGGTGCTTTCAGGGCCCCAGCTTCTTTGAGGCCCTTATAATCAGTCGATTAACAACTTACTCCGCTGTGGACGGCCACTTGGTGTTTCTTTATTCAACTCCAAATCTCTTTTTCCAGTTAAAACTGTGAGCCCTATGAGCCCTCGCCCCTCCCCTCAGCACCCTGCAAGACCCTGGCTAGCAACCCGCTTCCTCCCAGTACACACTTCAAACTCGCGGCGCGGCTCTTAGCGCAGGCTTCGCCCGCCACACACCCGCCAGAGCCGCAGTGACTTCCGTACAGCTGAGTAACCTTCCGCCCCAGCCTCATTTTCCCTGGCGGAAGGACTTGGGCACACCACGGCCACTCAGGGCGCGGGAGAGCGGTCTGACGTAGCCTGGCGCTCCTGGCCCCGTGCATCCACCTGCAAGTGACCTGCTTGGTGCTCATGATGGTTGGGCTGGAGGACAGTCTTCGGGCCACGGCCTCAGCCTTAGCCCGGCCTCTCCGGTGCAGCCTCCGCCAGCGCGCAAACATGAAACTTTTCATTTCAAATTTCTCTCAGGAAAATGGACTCTACAAGGCCTCTATTTTCATAACTGAAGGAGACTCCACAGGGTATTTTTTCATCTTTGGGACATTCAGCATAGATTTATTGCAAGGTGATTTTCTGTTCCTGCTTAGACCTAGATTCAGCTGAATACTCATCCTACGGAATGAGAGGAGAAAAAAATCACAATTGAGCTCTGTGGAGCAACTCGTTTATGGTATGATTCTTGACTTCTGTTACTTTCCTATTTGTTCTTGTATGTTTTTCTTTTTTTAGTTCTACTGCCTAATAGAGCCCTTAGAAATTAGCTCTTTTATTTCCCTGGAAGTCCTTTTTGGTGTCAGGTATTGCTGTCTATTCAAGACTGAATCTTGAGTCTGAATAGTGCGGAAGACTATTTTGTTTACCTCAGGACATGAAGGTTCAAATGGGGACACTGCTAGAATACAATTGGACATATTTTTCACACCCCCCAGGAAATGAGAGGACTTTACTTTCTTTGGATCCTAGGAAATAATAACTCTAGGCTACAGTGTCTGGTCTATAATTGCAAGAACGATTGATGTTCTTTGGGCTATGGGGCATGACACGGGGTGTTTGTGTTGACAAATAGAGACTGATAGCTCTTTGCCTGTTTAAAAATATTCTGGATGCTGCTAATGGTTTATGGCTTAGGACAGGTTCTACTGAATACAGTAGAAGACTAGTTATTCTGCAGATTCACCACAGAAACAATTATGATTTTATATTAAATAAAGAACAGTCTGCATTTCCCTTGTAGGGGAGTAAAGATTTCTTTTCTTCACCCATCACTAGGTTCATGGCCAAGACACCTGTAGCAAAAGATAGATTAACAAGAGAAAAGCCCAATAAATTTATTTAATATAAGTTGTATGTGACACAAGAGTCTTCAGAAATGAAGACCCAAAGAAATAAGGAAAGCTGTGTATTTTTATGCTAACTTTGATGAAGAATTGGATAGTTGTAAAGGATCATTGAATGACAAAAGGGCTATGATCTTATGATCAAATGGTAATAAACTGGGGTGGGGGGTGGGATTTAAGTAAAGTCTGTTTCTTTTCCTTTGTGTCCCTGTGTCTTCAGAAATAAAGGCATTCCCTTTTCCACAGTGTATGGAAGATACTTCTGGCATGAGCTTCTTATTCCTTGCTTCAGAGGAAGGTCAGAGAATTCTTTTATGGTCTGCTTCAAAGGAGAAGGGCTGGAGAAGGTCAGAGAGAGAACTTCCTTCCTGGTTCTACTGTTTCTTCAAATGTCCAGGTGCCATATTTTGTGGTAGCATGTCCTGACCCCATCATGCTTTTCCATGACACTAATGTGACAGCTAGTCAGAGCATTTATGCTATATGATGTCCTAAGTAGCAGAATCACTACATGTATTTTACCTACACCATGTCTCTTTGTGCACAGCCAATTCTTTTGATTTTAATGTCTTGAATTTTGCCTTCTCTTGATGCGTACATCTCTAGTTTTCCCCTGAATTTTGGGCACTGCATCTTTGTGGTGTACATATTAGGAGAATTATAGGAATAAATTTAGAAATGAGAAGAGAAAGAAGATTTTGCTTACCTATTATGTAGAACCATGTGAGATCCCTAGTAGTTGCACATTTTGACAACCAAATAGCATTTATATAAAGATGAATTGAATAAACAAATAAATTAGTAACACACCTGGTTATCATAAAGAAACTTAATAGATTTTAGTTACTGAATCCAGAATAGTTGAAAGATTTTTTTGTTGAATATAATAATAGCGTGTAAGCCATTATTTTTTATCCACATATCTTATTCACACTCCTTTAGCTACTCCATTTACCTATTACATCTTTTTTGCTCGTCTTTGCATTACAGTCACTGGTCCTTTCCAACAAAACCTTTAACATTGCAGCTTCCTCAAATGATATTTAAACAGGTGGAGGTTAGGGCATTATATCTGGCTCTAGCTACTTCCTATGGTGAATAGTTACCTATAGAATTCTTCTCTTTTTTTGAGAATCTTGATGCTTTTGGAAAATTGGGTATGAGAGCTAGTGAAAGCTGAGTTACTCCACGTGTTCTTGAAGTTAAAGTGAAGATGGAACTACTATCAGTACCTTCAGTCCACTGCAGGATTTCTTTGAACTCTCACAACACTTTTAAAAATACAGTAAAACTCACAAAATGTAATTGAATTTCCTTTAAAAACTAGAAAAGGATATGAAATTCCCGTTATGGTGACATGGCAGATGGAAAATGAAGCCATAGAAGCAAATTAGGCTCAATTTTATAAAGTCCCCAGAAACAAGCAGATCGTCAGGAAGGCTTTACACAGACTGTAGAATTGGATTTTCCAGCTCAGTTTAACTAGTTCTCCAAGGAGCAGGGAGGCCCTAGCTGACACCTGGGTTAGACAGCCAATTAACTAGCCTCAGGGACAGTGCCAAGATCACACCAACAAGGAATTTTAAAATGACTTCACCTGCAGCACAGTCTCAATACAGTCTGCCAAATAGTTATGCACAAAAATGTCCATCCATTTTTATTTTTGTTGTTCCAAAGCTGAGTGCTTCTGACTATTGCAAGATATTGTGAAAATTAAACATTTAATGAAGTAACAGGAGACTGTTATTACAGAAAGCTGAATAGACACTTTCAGTGTTGAAGGCCTTTTCTTCTAAAAGTGTCTCTTGCTTTAAGATCTTTTTTTCCAAAAATGACTTTTACTTTAGGGCAAATAATGATTTAGAGGTAGGCACTTACAATTTCATTCAAACAAGCAAGGCGGTGTTGGATTCCATTTCAAAATAAATATGTGTTTTATTCATTTATGATAAAAAAAGGAGGAAAACAAGTAATTCAAGTATAAAATTTATTACTTACAGAAATTTCTATATGAGGTTCGACATAAAAATTAATTTTTCAAAGCTCTTTGGTTAAGCATTCCAGAAAGCATGCTATTAATATAATTTAACATTAACTCTTTTATTCTTGGTATTAATACTGATTAATACTTTTAAATTAATACTAATAAATAATAATTATAATTAATTATTAAATTAATATCCACTAATACTTTTAAATTTATCTTTTTAATATGTGCATTCAATATTTGAATATCTAACCACATATTTTTATGGACTGTATTTGTTTTGGTACATAATAAATTGTAATAACAGAGACCCATTATTACAAGGATTTAAATAATACAGAAGTTTACTTCTTTCTTTAAAATGGTTCACAGATCAGTTGTATAGGACAGGGTGGGATAAGCTCTGTTCTGTGAGGTTATTAAGAAACCCAGATCCCTTCCATCCTGTGGCTCTTTCGTATCTTAGACTTCTGTCTTTACCCATATTGAGTGAAGTGAGCTCATTAATGCATAAACAAAGAAGAAATCCAAGCATGGATTTGAAGGAGGTGACCTGAAAGTTACAGCCACATTACTGCCTTTCATATCACATTGGCCTAACTTAGTCACGTTCTCTTAGGTCTACAAGGAGGGTGGAAAATCCAGACCCTTGCCAGGTAGCTATGTGCATAGCTAAAACTCAGAATATGCCCTTACTATGTGGAAGGAGAGATTGCAGAGGACAGACAGCTAGTGGCTTTTATCATATTAATCATTCTTCCTTACTTTTTAGGAGTATCAGTATATCAGTTTGGGGATTTAATGACTACCTTCTTCATGTATTTCAATTAGTTTGCATAATAAAGGAGAACATAAATCTTCATGTTTTTAGTGTAGAACTTAACCTGTAAAACCTAAGATCTTAAAAATAAATGTGTGTCACACACAAGAAGACCCAAGGAGGCATGATGACTAAATGTATTATAGTATCATGAATGAGATCTAGGAACAGGAAAAGAACATTAAGAAAAAACTAAGGAGGTATGAACAATGGTATGTCAATAATAGTTCCTTGTGACAAATGTACCATACTGTCTTAGTCATTTGGGGTAGCTATAACAAAGTACCATAGACTGGGTAGCTTATAAATGACAGATATTTATTTTTCATATTTCTAGAGGCTGGAAGTCCCAAATCAGGGTACCAACATGGTAGGGTTCTGGTAAGGGCTTTCTATGGATTGCAGACTGACTTTGTATTTTCTTTGTATCTTCACATGATAAGAAGAGGATGAGAAAACTGTTTTTTGTTTTTTTTTAATGAAGGTACCATTATAATTCCATTTATGAGGGCTCCGCCCATATGACCTACTTACCTCCCAAAGGCCCCCACCTCCTAACAGCATATCAGGGTTAAGATTTCAACTTGTGAATTTTGGAGGAACATCAACAGTCCATTTTGCACACTAGTGAAAAATGTCCATAATAAGGGAAATGGTATATGTTAATAATATCTGTGCTATCAGTATGTTTTTCCGTAAATCTAAAAATGTTCTTAAAGTTTATTACTAAAAAATGTGCATTACTGCATACTTAGTATTACTGTGGATACACTATTATGTATTATTGCTATTTGCATACTTTATCAAATGCAGGACAAAATCATGATGTGAAATACAAATAACAGTGAAATAGTAATTTGTAAAAGACCTGGTTTTTGATAATATCCCTGGACTCCAAATTGAGTTAAGTACAAAAATAGCAAGGGATAAATTGAATGACTTTTCAAATAGTGGTGAAATACCAATTAATTATTGGCCTGAATTTCTCCTTAAAATAAGTTTGTTTCATTCACTTGTGCTATAAATTGAGAGGAGGAATTTATTTTGTTCATTTGTGTTAATAAAAAATCTATCTTTATTTGAAAGTTTTGTGGTCAAAGTATACTATTTTAGTTAGACTAAATGTAAATGACCTAATTGTTTTTGTTCTAAGAAGACTTGCAGATTTATTTAACAAGCTATTAATTAATCTATACCACTTTCCTGAGATGAATCATCAGACTCATATTAGTGAAGAAAAAAATTACCAAGGTGCACAACTATTTTCTTATTCTAATGTATCAGGTGAAATTTTAAATGTTACTCCTTATGAACAAGAGATTTTTATTTCATGAAGCCATTTTAGTGATAAAGTGACTATGTTTGACATGGATTTTATTACTGCATTTAGGCAAAAAAATTAATTTACAATCTAATTGTCATAAGAAAAGGAAACTATATTTTGTGAAATCTAGAGGATATCTACTGAGTTATGTTAAATAAACAAAAAAGAAGCCAGTGCCTGCAACAACATTCTCATAATTAGATAAACTGAATTCCTAACTATACCTTTTATATCCTCTACATGCAGTTTATTTCCTTTCTAATTTATTCTTTCTTGATTCATGGGGCAATAAGGGAGTGCATTTTTTTTTCTAATGAATGACATAAAATCTTTGCTAAACTCTTTTTAGGTAAGGATTATTATATATTTTTTTTAGACTTTTTTGCTTTTGAAGGACAGAAACCTTTTGTTTTAGTTTGGGTTGCTTTGTTTTAAAGATATCTTATTTAATTGAGAGTTTATTGATAGATACAAATACTCCAGACCTCTAGAAGACCAATTAACTTTACAATTGCAAGTCTGAAACCATAGAGAAATCTAATTGTAAGGGAATTAGAACTCATTGCTAGCAAGTCTTAAGACCTTAGAATCAAGTTAAGTGGGACTTAATTCTAGTACACATGCACTAATACAACTCAGCTTTTTAGAATAGCAGACTCTAATGTTACTCAGCTAATTTATAACTGTAGGTTCTTAATGATAACAGTTATTATTTATTAAATGCTCACAATATTCCAGACACTGTTCCAAAATACATTGAGTATCT
>CM052446.1:27656724-27674479 GCA_028533085.1 Varecia variegata
TCAATGTAAAATTTATTTCATAGAGTAAAATTGGAAAAAAGATAATAAATATCCAAAATAAAATGCAATGTATTGCTTTTTATTTTTTTTCTTCCATGGATTTATACTTTAAAATAATATTTTTAGAATGTCTTTATTACTGAATGAATCAAAAATGAGAATAAGTTCAACACATTTGAACAATAAAATTAACCTGAGAAGTAGAAGGAAAAAGAGGGCATATATTTACTAGACAGTGAAAAGTGGTTTAAGATTTTCACTAATCTCATAACTTCTCACTGTTTTGGATAGAGTGGCATTATTTTTTAGTAGAATGGGGAAAAATGAGGAATTTTCCATTTATTCTAGTGAGTGTTTTTCCAATATGTACTTCCCTTTTCTCTGTTACCTGATAACTGAAAACTTTTAAGCAATAGAGTTGCAAAATTATATGGAATCTTTTCAGTCATAATCACTTATGATGCTTCAGTCATGTTATTTTAAAATAACATATTGTTTTAGAATTATCTCAGAGTAATACATTTTGGATAAAGTTGTACCCTATCAAGAAATTAGAAATGCAAGGTATTAAGAAGTAAATGTTAAAAATTTAAGAAATTTGCAAACAAATTTTATGAAATTAAAACTATTTCTGCAAACTATAAATTCTCTGGTAAACTCTCTAAAGTGGTTATGCATATTATTCTATAAATACAAATATTCAATAAATAAAACTTGTATTATTTTTTAATTAACGTAAATCTGAATGAAGCTCTCCATGATTCTGAACTCATGGAAAACTCAATCTCACTCTGCACCAAACTGGATGAGAGTTCTGGAGTATCAGGTAGCACCAAAGCAACAGGTGTCCAGTCATTGATCATTGGTTTTTTTGCTTATTGGTTACTGATAAGCACACTAATGCCTTAGCCAACATAGGGTCTTCATGTCAATGATTTTGCTGCTTCCATGAAGCACTTGAACATGGGAATCATCATCATGGTAGGGACTGGTGTCTATGCTCTAAAATCCATTCTCTCCTCTTTCATAATAATGTAATTATAGCTGGACACATTGCAACTTTTCTAGGCAGACTTTGATTGTAAGTGTGATTACATGACTAAGTTCTTTTCAAGGAAATGTGAAAGGAATTAATAGTCTAGGCTGACAACTATAGACTGGCTATGGTTTCTCACTACCTGAAATTTAATTATTATAGTCAGAAACATAGACAATTAGGAATGCTTTACGTTTACTGGTATATTAAATTGAAAAACATTGAAAATTAAGCTTTATAAAGTTTGATTCTCATTTCTTTTGTTAAAAAATGCAATGCACTACAACAGTAAGGTATATTTTTAGAAGAAAAAAAATAAAACCTAATCACAACACCATAATGCTATTCTCAGTATAACAAATGTCCTTGTAGTCCAGGTTCCTATCAATACACATATTTTCATAGCTACAACTCTGCCATATTTAGTGACTAGTGTTCTGCTTTTTGTTGCAGGTTTTTACATTATATTTTCTATTTGCTACAGTCTTCATAATTACCCATTTAACTGGAAAATTACAAGAGTACTTAGAAAATTTAATAAATCTATAGACAATAATTGTATTTAAATATTATCATTTGAATATAAATAATATTATAATGAGCATATGCATGCTTCTGTCCTTTCTATAACTTGGACAATTTATTTAGAAGTTGTTGTAGTCTGTCCAGGTAGCTATAACAAACTACCATAGACTGGGTGGCTTAAACAACAAAGATTTATTCCTCCTAGATCTAAAGATTAGGAAGTCTAAGATCAAGGTACCAGCAAATTTGGCATCTGATGAGGGACTTCTTCCTGTTTCATAGATGGCTGTCTTCTCACTATGTCCTCCCATGATGGATGGGGTGAGCTCTGGGCTCTTTGCCCCTTTATAAGGGCACCAATCCCATCATGGGAGCTTCATCGCCATGACTTTATTCAAACACAATTACCTTCCAATGTCCTGTCTCCAGTCACACTACCACATTAGGACCTCAGCATACAAATTTGGCTGGACATATTCAGTACATAACAGAAATATATTTAGTTTACTAAACAAGTTGAATAGGAAGAGTGTAATCAGAAAGCAAATTTATTCTTTCACATTATTGTGAAAACATTAGCTGTGTTTTTTTTCTACCCCTATGGATATTTGGGGTAAAAATTCATAGCTTATCTGGTATTGCTCAAAGGTTGTAAAAAATTCTCATATGTGATCTCCTAAATATCCTAATGTGCCTATTATCAACATTTTAATCTCTCATCCAACTCGTGTCTGTCACTGCCATCTAATCAACCAGCAGTAAACTGAAGCTTTAAATTTGTATTGTTAGAAGAAACAACACTTGTATTTTATATGTATTTAATTAACAATCAAGGTAATCTCCAGGTCTTTGAATTTACACCAACATAATGTATATTGTTAATAGGCCGCAGCCTCTAAAAGAGAATTCTTCTGCATACACCCCTCAGAGGTGGCTATGAAATATATTTGACAAGAGAACAAACCTGAAGTAGTCAGGTTGAACCAGTCCAATCCATTGCAAAGGCAAAACATTCTTGCTTTCCCTGTTGAAATGAAATTAGTCTAGCTTTGGACTAGAGATTACTCCGTGTGCTTTATCCTTCTGTCCTTTACCAAATGTATAATAGTAGTGTTTTCTGTTTCCCCTCCATCATTTTGTATTGCATTAGTTGGCAGGAATTAAATTGATCAGTTAACCATGATAACCTAAATCCACACTTGACCAAAGAAATTCACAAAGAAATCCTAGTCTTGGAGATAGACTTAATAACAGAATAAGAATCTGTGATGTTGTCTTTTTGTGCAGAAATGATTAGTAAATCTATTGTACTTTGGACAGTTGCATTATAGTCAAGAAGTCTTCTTTTTTTAATTGTGTGGAATGTATATTCATGTTTGTTCATTTTCGTATTCTATAGTTTAATTATGTTAAATATGTTTTCTTTTAGCTTGATTTTGTCTGATAACAAAAACCCTTACTGTGCTCTGGTTTTGGGGTAAAGGCATATTAACCAAGGTTAGCTCTGATTTGTAGTGTTTGACAATATACATGTGGGCATTTTACCCATGATGCAAAACATCTTAAGTTTTAACAGTATTTACTGTAAGAGAAAATATATGTCTGGTTTATGATTTTAAAAAATTCAAAAAATTATAGTAAAGTTGACCATTGTACAACACATGGATTTGAACTCTGCAGGTCCACATATGCAAATTTTTTCAATAAATATATTAAAAGTTTTTTTTGAAGATTTGTGACAATTTGAAAAACTCAGACAAATCATGTAGCCTAGAAATATTGAAAAAATTAAGAAAAAGTTTGATATGTCATGAGTACATAAAATATATGCAGATACTAGGCTGCATATCATTTACTACTATACACAAATCTATTAAAAGTTAAAATTTATCAAAACTTACACATACAAACACATGGATGACAACATTCATAGTTGAGAGAAATGTAAACAAATGTACAGATGCAGTATTAATCATAACTGCATAAAATTAACTGTAGTAGATACTTTACTACTGTAATAATTTTGTAGACACCTCCTCTTGTTATTGTGGTGAGCTCCAGTGTTGTGAATATCTGCTTAAAACGTCATGTGATGCTAATCATCTCTGCATGAGCAGTTGTCTCTCCAGTAAATTGCTTATAACAGTAAAAAATGATATCTCCTTGTTTTCACATATTTGCCATCCTGTTTAGTGCACTACTGTAAACCCTGAATATGAAGTTCCACTAGTGACGCTGGAAGTGCTCCCAAGAAGCAGAGAAAAGTCATGACATTACAAGAAAAAGCTGAATTGCTTGATACATACCATAGATTGAGGTCTGCAGCTGCAGTTGCCCACCATTTCAAGATAAATGAATCTAGCATGAGGACCATTGTAAAAATGAAAAGGAAATCCGTGAAGCTGTTGCTGCAGCTGTGTTAGCAGGTACAAAAAACCTACACTTTTTATGTAATACATTTTTTCTAGTATTAAAAATGCAACTTTTATGTGGGTCCAGGATTGCTACAGGAAAAGCATACTTACAGCCTCTAATATAATTCATGAAAAAGCAAAGTCATTATATGACAACTTAAAGTAAAAGGAAAGTGAAAGATCTAAAGCTGGAGCATATAATGCCAGCAAAGGATGTTTTGATAATTTTAGAAAGAGGTTTGGCTTAAAAAATGTCAAGGTAACAGGAGAAACAACATCTGCTGAACAAGAAGCAGCAGACACGTTCCCAGATGTCGTTAAGAAGATCACTGAAGAGAAAGGATATCTGTCTGGACAGGTTTTTTTTTCCCATGAAAACTTAGTAAGCATGAACAGGTTTTTAATGTAGGCAAAAGTGCCCTATTCTGGGGAAAAAATGCCACAAAAGACATTTATTAGTAAGGTAGAAAAGTGAGCACTAGTATTTAAGGCAGGAAGGCATAGGCTAACTCTAGTGTTCTGTGCAAATACAGTAGGGTTTATGATCAGGACTGTTCTTATCTATAAGGATTAAAGGGAAAAGATAAACATCAGTTGCCATTTGTTGGTTGTATAACAAGAGGCCTGAACAATGAGAACCCTTTTTCTAGATTGGTTCTGTTGATGCTTTGTCCCTAATGTCAGGAAGTAGCTTGCCTGTAAGGGACTGCCTTTAAAGTTCAAATATGTTTTAAAGTTAAAATACCTTTAGATATTTTTAAATGCCCCTTTTAAATGCTCTGCGGTGACCCAGAACCCCATGAGTTCAACATCAAAGGCACCCAAGTGATCTACTTGCCCCAAAACACAACTTCTCTAATTTAGCCTCTAGATCAGGAGGTCACAAGGACCTTTAAGGATCATAACAGTGCTCTATGAAAAGGATTGCCAATGCTATGGATAAAAGCCCCAGTGGAGAGAACATCATAAAAATCTGGAATGATTACATCAGTCAAGATGCCATCGTTGTTACAGAAAAATCCTTGAAAGCTATCAATAAATAATAAATAAATTCCTGCTAAAGAAAACTGTCCAGATGTTGTGCATGACTCCAAAGGATTTATGACAGCCAATCCAGAAAATTATGAAAGAAGTTGTGGATATGACAAAAAAGGAGTATGTTTGTGTGTAGAGTTTTAAGGTGTGAATCTTAGAGAAATTTAAGGGCTAACAGACACCACACAAGAGGAAGTAACAGAGGATGACTTGATGGAGATGAGTGATTCCAAACCATTGACAGATGATGAGGAAGAAGGTGTAGAAGAAGCAGAACCAGAAAACAAATTGATATTAGACAACTTGGCAGAGGGTTCTGATTATTTAAGATTGCTTTTGACTTCTTTTACGACGTGGGTGCTTCTATGATATGAGCACTGAAACTAAAGCCAATGGTGGAAGAATGATTAGTACCACATAGAAACATTTTTAGACAAATGAAAAAGCACAGACAAAAATTATGATGTAGTTCTGTACCTGTTCTGTACCATAGTTCTATACCTGTCTCTTTTGCCTCCCCGTCCAACTCTTCTGCCTCTACCACTCCTGAGACAGCAAAACCAACCCTTTCTCTTCCTCTCCTTCCTCAGCCTACACAATGTGAAAACAGAAGGATGAAGAACTTTATAATGATCCACTTCTATTTAATAAATAACAAATATATTTTCTCTTCCTTATAATTTTTAATATTTTCTTTTCTCTAGCTTATTTTATTGTAAGAATATACTATAAAACACATATCATATAAAATATGTGTTAATCAACTGTTTATGTTAGCAGTAAGATTTCCAGTCGGGAATAGACTATTAGTAGTTAAGTTTTGGGGAGTCAAAAGTTATACATGGATTTTGACTGTGCGAGAGGCTGATGCCTCTAATTCTGCATTGTTCAAGGAAGGGCCAACTGTAGTTTCCCCTCATCCTCAGTTTTGCTTGCCTCAGTTTCAGATACCTGTGATCAACTGCAGTCCCCAAATAGGACAGTACAGTGCAGTACAATAAGATACTCAGAGAGAGAGTGTGTGTGCACATACACATTCACACTTTTATTATGGTATTTTTATAATTGTTCCATTTCACTATTAATTATATTTGTTAATGTCTTATTGTGCCTAGTTTATAAACTAAGCTTTATCATAGGTATGTATGTATAGGCAAAATCATAGTATCTGTATGGTTTAATACTATCTGTGATTTCAGGTGTCTACTGGGAGTCTTAGAATGTATCCCCTTCAAATTAAAGAAGAGTACTGTAATGAGTTCTCTAAAAGAAGTGAATGAAAGAAATTCAAAGTTAATAGCTAAGATACTCAGAGTAGAAACAGAGATAATTTCTAGTAAATATTCAAAAAATATTTTTCAATACTGAAAACAACAATGGTTGAGTTGATTATGCAAAATATTGACAAGAAAAATTAGAAAAATATATGGGTTTAAATGTGCTTTAAATGTTTTACGGTAAGAAATATACTCTACAATAAAGATGAACATCAAAAATTTATGCTCTACAAAAGATATTAAAAATATAAAGAAGTTATAAATAAAATCAAAAGAATAGAAAAACAAGAGACTCATTACAGTGAATTTAATACATGAAATAGATATATACCATTTTATACCATATTACATATTAAAAATGTACTTACTATTTATTATTGATATCTAGCAACGTAATAAGTACATAAATAGTTGTAAAAAAATCATTCCAAAGATGGTGAAATGCACTTAATAAGTATTTTGGATTGCTCTTTATGTCGTTGTCAATGGAAAAAGTGTAAAAACTAAAGGAAAACGTATATACATATTTGAAATATATATATTTCTATATGTATCTGGCTATCATCTATCTCTCTAACTATACTTCACTGTTATAGTAAACTGTAATTTTTTAGCACATGAAACTCTTGAGAGTCAGAATTTATAAACTAGAGTTAAAGTTTAATTTCCAGTATTTGTAAAATTAATATACCAGTAATTGTTAAGTATTTCCAGTTGGCTAAGTTTCCTACCATAACAAATTTAGGTAGACGCAAATATACTAATTAATAATTACAAAACGCACATTAGTTTTTGTAACTCAGAATAAGAATTTGCTGCAGGCTATTTTTGTGTGTATATGTGGCTGTGGAGGAGTGATATTCATTAGATGAAAAGGAGGGACCATAAACATGTTTTTAATCCCAGTATGTGAGTCATCAATGAAGAAATTAAGAAACTAAATCGTATAGAAGTGATGATTAGCAAAGTCTCAAAACCGTCAGACTAAACAGACTTTTAATGCTTAGGACAAGAGTATATAATACAGCAAAAGGGAGCAAAGTAATTTCTATTTTAGGAGATTCCATAAATTACTGCTTATTCCAGATCTTGATATTCTACTACTTTTAAGAAAAGAAATCCTTCATGGTATGGTTTGAATGTTTTTCCTTTCCAAACCTCATGTTGAAATTTGATCCCCAGTGTTTGAGGTGGTGCCTAAAATGAAGTTTTTGGGTCATCAGGGCAGACCCTTCATTAATAGATTAATGCCCTCCCTGGGGGTGAGTTTGTTCTTGCCGTATTAGTTCCTGTGAGAGCTGGTTGTTAAAAAGAACCTGGCACCTTTTCGCCTTCTCTCCTGCTTCCTCTCTTGCCATGTGACCTCTGTACCCTCTGGCTCCTCTTCCCCTTGTGTCTGAATGGAAGCAGCCTGAGGTCCTCAAAAGAAGGTCCTCAAAAGAACGCCATGCTTTTTGTATAGCCTGCAGAACCGTGAGCCAAATAAGCCTCTTTTCTTTATAAATCACCAAGCCTCAGATATTCCTTTATAACAACACAAAACAGACTAAGATGGTTATGGATCCAAGAGCGTGGTACTAATTAAACAGAAAACCTCAAGTAGGAATGATTTGTTTAAATAAACACATCACTTAACGTTTAAATGCTCCTAAAATATGTATTGAACATCTAAAGAAGACTTCCAATTTAATTAACTTTTTTGAAAGATGTAGAAGTGTTGTTCAGTGACTCTATAGCATATGACTAGGAAGTGATAATGCTTCTGCATGAAACTTTCCCATTTGAAAATATAGGAATAAAAGTACATACTAAGTCATACTAAGATATTAATAGCAGCTCTTTTGAGGTATGGTGTCTACTTATCATTGTATTTTCTATACAAATGCTCTTAGTACTTATTAGGCACATAGTAAATTAATTTTTAGGAAATTATATTGAATCTCTGGTCTTTGGCTCTTGTAAGGCATTAAGGATAAGAAACATTGCTTAAGGATTTGTAAATTGAGGGATGTGAATTTTACCTGGCAATCACTATAGAGCATTTGAAAAAGATGATTGATTATTTCTCTATTTGTTTTTCAAGTCACTTAGAATTTATGCCTAAAGGGGTTTGTGTATATTCACTGATATGGAGAATGAAGAAAACTTATAATAAGAAAGATAATAATGTTTCTTTCAGCTGTCAAGTTTATTTGCCTTTTTCTTCTCTTGCTTTCCACTTCACTTTAGTGTCTGGAAAGCAACATTTTTCATGAACAAAAATTTCAAAATAACCAAACAAAAATTGTATGGATATTGATGACATGTTTCTGTTACCCAGAATTAATATTAGCAGGGAATATAAATAGGAAGTATTCTGATTTTTACCTAATTGTAATGTGTAAGGGAGAGAATAGCAATATATCCTTCAAAAGTTGATGCCCATTGTGATTGAAATATATTGTATCAGGTGATGAATGCATTGCAGTAATTCAGCAAGAATTAGATGTGTTAGTATAATTGTAATTCTTCATTGTTTTCCTATGACAGTCCTTGTTTAGGTCTTTTTTTTTCTTTTAGTAATTGTATTTTAGTAGCAGCTTCTTATGATAGTCAATCCCAATTTCTCCAATTTATGCTGACTTTGTACTTTCCCAAATTCCTATAGTTGTTCATTACATGTATATTTCCACTTATGTGTGTTTTGGGCAATGATATATTTGAAATATGAAGAAGCCATAAGTAGATTGATTTAATAATAAATGAATGAGCATATAGAGCAAGTTTTCTACATAGGGAAAAGTAGCATAAAATATCAGTTAATAATAAAGACACTGAATCCAGATGTCTTGAGATCGAATCCTGGTTTTTCCACTTAATAGCATAGGACCTTCAGCTCATTACTTAAATTCTCTGTATTTCAGTGTTCTCATCTGTAAATGAGGATGCTAATACCATCTTCCTCAAAAGGCTTTTGTGAGGTTTAAATTAGTTATTTAAATAGTTCTTAGTACATTATAAATCTCACATATGTCTTTGTTATATAATACAGAAACATTCTATCAATATATTCAATATATAAGAATCATGTAATGGTTTTTCACTTCTGGTTCTTCCTCTCTGTAAAATCCTTTGGCATGTGACCAGGCACTGCCTCTATTCTTTTGAGAACTTCCTTTTTTTTTTTTTTTTTTTGCCATCATCTTGTCTGCTTCTAAGAGTGATTTAGGATGTTGCAAGTATGCTTGTCACCAAGCACTCCATTTCTCAGTAAACAATGAAGGTCAGACTTTAAACTACACAGTGTTCCTATCTCAACTACAAAGTGTTCAACAACAGTTATTTTTTATTCAGGATAATGTCCTGCAGAAAAATTACAGGGTGACTCTTCAGGATTCTTTTATACCTCATTTATTTATTTATTATCTATCTATTGATCTATCGATCTATCGATCTATTTATTTTGGTGACTTTGTACCGAGAAAATGGAATCTTACCTGTGCTCTAGGTTTTACATTACAGAAAAGTAACTTCCTGGAGGTATACTAGAGAATGTGTCTTTTGTTAGTTATCTATTCTTTGATTTATAGAATCTTATCTTTTCTTGTTACAAAATCCCCACTGGAGGAGACTTACCACTGAGAGGTTGTGGCATCTGTTGCTCTCAGCGTGACCTTAGCTTTACAGTTTAGTGCTTCAATGTCCTTTACCTTGTCTCAAGTCTGAAGACTGACTGTAACTTCCAGGTTCCCTCCACATTTCAGGTGTGTGTTTTAAAACAGGTTACTTTACCTCTTAGATTTAGTTTCCCATCAGGTATAATGAAAAACACCCACCTTATAGTGTTATTGTTTGAATTAATTTGCATGTACTCTTTAGGATAGTGACAGAATATAGCAAAAACAAAATCAAAATAATTTAAGCTATTACTTTAGCATTAAAATAATATGATTTACATTTGATTAGTATGTGCATATTTTATTTCTAGACCCTGCATATAGACTAAATTAGTAGTTCATTTTATTGTTTATCAGATTATTGGGCACATAATAAAATCTTATACAACACTAATTGACTTAACATTTTTTTCTAAAGAGACATATGATACAGTTTCCTTATCCCTGTAACATCAGATCACCCAGTGGCTCAGTTTTTTTAGGAAAATAGTAATGAGATTTGTGTGTTTTCTTGTGACAGATACTAGCAGTTTCACCCTTCAATATTCAGTTGGGATATAGAAGCTATAGGTTGAAATATTCATTGTGTTTCCATGTATAAATTAACTAGTATTGAAAGTTTGCTAACTCCACAGTCTGTATTATTTTTAAAAAGTACTAGACAGAAAAGTCAACAGATCAAAAATGAATAACCTTTTATTTATACAAAATATGTTTTACTACTTGAAGGACATTATAGTAAATCAAATAATCCAGACATAGAAAGACAAATACTATATGACCTTATTTATATGTGCAATCTAAACAAGTTGAACTCATAGAAACAGAGAGAAGGATGATTACCAGGAGGTCGAGAGTGGGACAAATTGGGAGATACTGGTAAAAGGGTACAAACTTGCAGGCATAAGAGAAATAAGTTCTGAAGAGCTAATGTACAGCATGATTTCTATAATTAATAATAATGTATTATATACTTAAAATTTGCTGAGAGTAGATCTTAATTATTCTTACAACATGCACACAGTGAGGTGATGGGTATGTTAATTAGCTTGATTGTACTAATCATTTCACTATTATATATATCAAAACATCATGTCATACACTCTGAAAGATAAAGTTTTAGAATTTACTTATTGTGTGTAACATAAAGCCAGTCAGCTTAACTGTAACCCATGAGTGGAATTTAGAGAGACTGATTGATTTAATATATAGGAAATTGCATTTTAACTTTCAGAAATGTTGGAAAACAGGTGGTTTTCCCCATGGGTTGGTGGTTTCCTATCACCAGAAGTGTTCAGGCAGGATGGAAGTTTCTATCAGGTTGTGATATTTGACGTGCATTTTACCTAGCTGATCTCTAAAATCAGACCCAAGGGTTTTTTCATTTGTTTTAGTTTGGTTTTGTTTCCAGTCAAAAAGTCACATGGCTTTAGCACTGGAGAGATTTGTAAATATGCCAAAGCCCAACACACATTCATTTTTAGATAGGGTCATTATGATTCAGTTATTTCAAGGGATTTACACAAGGTTCTATTATTTAGCTAAAGCCAGAACCAGAAGAGGTCCAAGGTTTCCTGATTTCTAGTTAATTGTTTAAAAATACATGACTACTTTTTGGAGTATAATAATATAGGTATACTAAATCTTTCCACATATTTAAAACTTGAAGAGTTAATAATATTATATGGCTTTGTCCAATGCTAATCTTGATGGCATGAGAAATAAAGCACTATTTTTCCCCCTTTACCACTGGCAAAGTACAACTTCAGATTTAATTGGGAAGCTTCAACCCAGGTTTTCAGTATTTGGGCTAGAAAGTAATTTTAATCATCTGCAAGTACATAATAATTAAATATCTAAAGACTAGGTGATTGTAGAATAGTTAACATATCCTTCCACAAATTCTATAATAATTTACCTTGAAAAAAAGTGGGGTTGTTTTTGAGGTAGTAAGAAAAAAGGTCAGGAAGGATGGAAAGTTTTAGTTATATTTGAGAATATAACAGAAAATACAAACTAAACTAAATGAAAATTTCTAAAATGTATTTCAAAATTAAATATAAAATATCACTAAATTGATAAAAAATGCTTTGCTTCTTGAATATTTTCCTAAAAATTAATATATTTAATACTTCTATTTTATTTTTTAACATCTTTAAAATAAAGAAATTTATTTGAACAAATTATTAAGGTTTTATGGTATGGTGGAAGACTAAAAGGAACTGGATATAGAGCTTGGTTTTATGATGTTTGTTTTAGCCTTGTCATCTTGAGTATATCAACACATCAGATTTTTGTTTTTCTCATCTTTAAAGTAGAGGAAAATTACTGGGTTACATAGAGAAATAAGAGAGAAATATGTAAGCACTTATCACAGTGCTGGGTATAGAGACTAAGAAGGGAAGATAATCTCTTTTCCTTTATTTGGTTTAAAATGTGAAATAAAGCCAATCTTGGAAAAAACCTATCATTTGATATTAGGCAAAGTGTACAAAAAATTTCATAATTGCATTTTGTCATGCATTATGCTGTAGCTAAGTTCATCAGATAAAATCATGGGATGCCCAGTTAAAGTTAAATTTCAGATAGGTAAATGTGTTTAGTATAAATCTGCCCCAAATATTGATTGATATTTTCATTTCTTAGATTTGGAAGCCCAAACTATAATGTATACCAAAATAATATCTCATTTGTATTTCAAGTCTGTAGAATATTTCATATCTTTTTGCATTTGCCATGGTAATTAAAATACATTTTTATTCAGAAAGATTTTCTCTGGTACCACAGGTAAGCCTCATTGTGTTATCTAGCTGTAGATTGCTTTACTGATAGCATCTTGCATCCACAGGATGCTTTGTTATTATTTTTTGTTTTATATTTATCTATATTAAGATATATTATCAGCGAGTAACATCTGCATTTTAGATGAGAGTGCCTTTTCCAGTTTTTAGCTTGTGTGTATGTATGTATCTTTTATCATTGTTTTAATATATGATTCTTGATTTATATATTTTTAATTTGTTGATTGATTTCTATTACATAAACCTATTTTCCAAAATTAAATAGAATATGAAAAAAATAGAACAGAAATAAACAGCCCAATAAGCATATTTTCTAAACCAAATCCTTGGTTTAGATTTTTATTGGTGCATTCTAATGTGTGTTTTATCATTCATTTGTTCTCTTTTTAAGTCAGATAAGACCATGTTGAACCATTTTGCTCTATGGTGAAACAGGTAGTTTATTCAGATGCTGATATAACTTATTAAACATTTTTCTTCTTATAGATATTAATATTAATTATAATAATAAAGTGCCTGTCCAAATATGACATAGATTTATTTATGCAGTATTGGTTTCAAGTTCAGATTTTTTCTTTATACATCTGGTATTATTATATTATAATTCTTTAAAGAACAGCCTATTTTCTTTCAGAATATTGTGTTTCATTCCAGTTTTTATGAAATATAAGAGAATTTTCACAAACAAGCTCTTCTTTCAAAAACAAAAGCTAAGGCATAGGGTTCCTATAGAACCCTGAGAAGAAACAGTTTTACCATCCTGATTATGAAGCTGTGTTGTTTTTGATTGTTTAAGGTGTTGGTGTTACTTGCAAAGCATTAGTTCATATGAGGGAAGGTTATTTTGATCTTGATGTTTTCTGTCTTCATTATTTCTTTTGCAGTTAATATTAATGCAAGGAAAATTAAGACAGAATTATTCTCTACTGGTGATATATAAAAATTTTAGTACCTGTGCTGTTCCAGAGATAATCTACAATGGACCATTTTATTTATCTATACTCTGATAAGTCATATTAAAGTGGATTACGATGAAAAATGAGGTGAGATAGAATGACATAAAATTATTTGCATATTTCAATATCAAATTGCAACATAGCAAACTAAAATCTTGGTTCTTTCCTGCTGTCTGGCATGCACTGACACCGACCCCTAGTGGTGAGAGAGATTGTTCATTATACATATTTCTCTTCTCAGTTAACTTTTTTTGTAAAGATTTGAATCACAATTAGGGGAGTAATAACCAAATAAGGTAATTAAATGTGAGTGAAACAAGAATTTTAAGAATTAATTTTTTTATATTAACTAGTATCTCTAGGAAATATATAGTAAAAGTAATTGATAAAAATCCTGAATAAGTCTGCAAAGCAAATATAATAAATAGTGTAACTACTCCTTATAGTTAAAATACAGTTACCTTTCTTGAAAGTATGGAAATAAACAATTCATCACTTAAGTATATCATTTGAAATGTTGCATTTGTTTTAGTAATTACATTATTTGTTAACTCTTGAAAGTTATGCATCACTGATTGCTTAATCTTCTTAAATTGTTTACCCACAAGGATTAATTCACTTTAGGCCTCTACTACAGCATAGCATTTTTAAAAAGTGCATTATAAGACTATTGGTATGGGAGAACTATAGAAAATGGTGTCAAATGTTATTAACAAACTATATAGAATGTAAAATTTGGCACAGTTGAGTTTTTTTCCTCCTGCTTTAATTAAACCCCAGATAATTGCATTAGAATTGTACTTGAAAAATGAAATTTTTTAATATTTAATATGATTAAAAATAATCATCTAAATAAAACAGAATCTTTAGCTACTTTGTTCACCTATAGCATAATTGAGGGTCATTTTGTTTTAAATAATTTTATTATAAACTAGAGCTGCAGTGATTTTTTTCAAGGAATATTTTAATATCATTTCATTTTTAAAACTGTCCCACTACATTTAAACATTATGAAACAATAGTAGGAAGAATTGGTAGCATATGTTATAAAAGAAACAGTATCACATTGTTCCATGGTGTGCATTTCTGCAGGATGCTACTAGCAGTATTCCACTATAAAGGAGTCAAAAAATAAAAAATAGATTTTAAATGGTTAAAAAGTCATTTTTACTCTGAAATGCCTTAGCACCTTTAATATCCTAATACCTGAATCTCTAAGAAAGGGATATAGAATGCAGTGTCTTCCAAATTAATGCAGAACATTTTGCCTGCAGTACATAGTAGAAATAACATGGAAAATGATGACTTTCACAAATCTTCAAAATCTCTTATGCTCTATTCTCAGATTCTCACATTGTGTTTTTGTTGATGTATGTGCAGAAATGTGTAATGTCAAAGAGCTGAATGTGGTGATAGAATAAAGGCATATTTTTTCCCTGCAAGCACATGAAACAGGAGGATCTCTCCTTGAAGGTGAATAGTTCTAGTCTCCTACCGCTTATGAAAGGACTTCTGTATGACTTTAATGTGCACCTATAAGTTGCTACCTATAGTCACAACAATTTTACCCTGGTATTAAGTACATATTTAGCTTCAGGGAAAGATCTAATGGGGTGTGATCCTAGCCCTCTTCTCCTTTAGATCACAGGAAAGCTTGAGCAGAAGATGCCGTCCTTTTTTGTTAAATGGGAACCAAAATACGTAACTGCTACTGCACAACTTCTGCCTAAACCTATTCTCTCTGCTGAAATAAATATCACACTTCCTGTTTTGTGTTATTTTAATTTGGATACCCCAGACCACAGTAAATAGTAACAAATTTAAGAACTTGATGCTTTTCTATGGCAACTAATGAATAATTCATCTTTCCTATAACATTTAATTTTTCCTTGGAAATATTTAAAAAATTATTTAAACCAAAATTTTTATTCAGCCTATTGCAGATTTCAGCATTACTTTCATAATTTTCTGAGATAAATTATTTTTCTCAAAAATATTCAATGCTTTTTATTGCCTTAACTAGCAATTCAATGTAGCCTTATGATTTTAACTCTTTAATAAAGTTACTAACCCCCATCATTAAATGTAGATATTACCCCTACTCACACTGATAGGAGTTTAGTAAAAGAACAGTAAGTTCAAGGGTTCTGTTGTGAAAAAAGAAATGTTTATTATTTTTAGGTAACCAGCAGTAATAAGAACATTAACTTTCTGAATAAATATACTTCCAGGAACAGGTCTTTTGAAAAGGCACATGGCTTTCTTTCTTCCTGCGTTAAAGGCTTTACCTGGCCTTGGAGGTCTGTAGCAGGGCTTACTAATAGCAACATTTTGCATCTCTGCAATAAAATAACTATGTTTTCAAAAGATTTCCCTCTGATATTCTCTTATTTTTATAGAAACCTAATGTGGAAAATAGATTCTTCTTTACTTTTAACTTGGAATAATACAAATTCTGATTATATATACATATAAAATTTTGTTTGCTGAAAATCCTAAATCCTTAGGAAATATAAAATAATATTCTAGAGGCACTCCCCTTGAGTACCTCACAATCTGTACATAATTATTTTTAAATTTATCCATAGCAGTTTAGTGAATTGATGCCAAATAAGTTCAATAAATGTGATTTACCACATAAACAGAAGCAAAAACAAAGACCATCTCAATAGATGCAGAAAAAAATTTTACAAACTTCAGCACCATTTCATGATAAAAACCCTCAACATACTGGGCATAGAGGAACATATCTTAGAATTATAAAATCCACATATGAAAAACCCACAACCAACATCATACTGAATAGGGAAAAGTTGAAAGCATTCCCCTAAGAACTGGAACAAGGCAAGGATGCCAATTGTCACCACTTCTATTCAACGTAATGCTGGAAGTCCTAGCCAGAGCAATTAGGCAAGTGAAGAATATTAAGTGTACCCAAGTTGGGAAAGTGGAGGTCAAACTATTGCTCTTCACTGATGATATGATTTTGTATCTAGAAAACCCCAAAGATTTCACCAAGAGTCTGCTGGAATTGATAAATAAATCCAGCAACATCTCAAGATACAAAATCAATGTACATAATTCAGTTGCATTTCTATTCACTGATAATAGTCAAGCTGAGAGTCAAATCAAAGACTCAATACCATTCACAATAGCTACAAAGAAAATAAAATACATAGGAACATACTCAACCCAGAAGGTAAAAAATCTCTACAAGGGGCAAAGGGAATATATGTAACCTAAACATTTGTACCCCCGTAATATGCTGAAATTTAAAAAAAAAGGAGAACTACGAAACTGATGAAAGAAATGGCAGAGGTTACAAACAAATGGGAAAACATGGCATGCTCATGGATAGGTAGAATCAACATTGTTAAAATGTCCATACTACCCAAAGTGATTTACAAATTTGATGCAATCCCCATCAAGTTACCAAGGTCAGACTTCACAGATCTAGAAAAAATAATTCTGTGCTTCATTTGGAGCCAGAAAAGAGCCTGCATAGCCAAAGCGATCTTAAGCAAAAAGAACAAATCTGGAGGCATCAAATTACCAGACATCAAATTATACTACAAGGCTATAGTAACCAAAACAGCATTGTATTGGTATAAAAATAGACACATAGACCAATGGAACAGAACAGAGAACCCACATATAAAACCATATACCTACATCCAACTGATCTTTAACAAAGCAGGTAACAATGTACACTGGAGAAAAGAAGCCCTATTCAATAAATTGTGTTGGGAAAATTGGATAGCCACATGTAGAAGAATGAATCAGGACTCCTATCTCCTACCACTCACAAAAATTAATTCAATATGGATAAAAGACCTAGACCTAAGGCATGAAACCATAAGAATTCTAGAGGAAAACATAGGAAATATTCTTCTAGATATCAGCCTAGGCAAAGAATTTATGACTAAGACCTCAATGGCAATCATGGCAACAACAAAAATTAATAAATGGGAATTTATTAAACTTAAAAGCTTCTGCACTGCTAAGGAAACAATCAACAGAGCAAACAGACAACCTATACAATGGGAGAAAATATT
>CM052446.1:27674979-27712025 GCA_028533085.1 Varecia variegata
AAAAAAAAAAAAAAAAAAAAGCACTCATCACTAATCATCACGGAAATGAAAACGAAAGCCACAATGAGATATCACCTTACCTCAGTCAGAATGGCTTTTATTAAAAAGTCTAAAAACAATGGATGCTGGTGTGGATGCAGAGAGAAAGGAATGCAGTCTCACTTTTGGTGGGACTGCAAATTAGTACAACCTCTATGGAAAACAGTTTGGATATTCCTCAAAGAGCTAAAACTGGATCTACCATTCCATTTTATCCTTCAATCTCACTATTGGGCATTTATCCAAAGGAAAAAAAGACTTCATCAAAAAGACACCTGCACTCAAATGTTTATTGTAGTGCAATTCATAATTGCAAAGTTATGGAATCAACCCTAGTGCCCATCAATTCATGAGTGGATTAATAAAATGTCATATATGTATACCATGGAGTACTACTTAGCCATAAATAAGGTGAATTAATACCATTTGCAACAATCTGGATGAAACTGGAGACTATCCTCCTAAGTGAAGTCTCAAGAAAGGAAAAACAAACACCACATGTTCTCGCTGTTAAATTTGAACTTACCGATGAGCACATATGTGCACAGAAGGAAGTTAAAGTGGATATTAACCAGGGGAAGAGGGGGAGGAGCGGACCCATCAATTTAATGGGTACTACAAGCATTATTTGTGTGATGGTCACACCTATAGCCAGGACTTAAGCGTTAGAAAAATGATCTAGGTAACCTAAAATATTTGTACCCCCTTAAAATTTTGAAATAAAAAAAATGTCTGATGAAAGCCTTGCTTGTAAGAATATTTTCATAGTGAGACTTCTATCATATACATTTATGGCAATTAGTGTTATCCCAGTGCTTTCTGAAAGTGCTTCTTTGCTTAGAGCATCACAGCTTTTGAAACCTAGTAAAACAGGAACTGTTACTTTTACATAACATGATAATATTGCATTACTTGACTCTCAGTTGCATCGTTTAAAAGGCATGAAACTTAGATTATTAATATCCTGAATTTGTCCCAAGAAAATGTGAAATATTCAGGGCAACAGCCTTTTGTGAAAAACAGAGTACTTTTTGTCAGTTGTTTGTTTACATTCTAATATCTTTGAAGTCCCAGAAGCATGATTCTTTTTGAGTGTCAGATTATGAAGTATGTGTGAATGTAGAAATAATTTGGATATCTTTATGGGGAGCTTGACTTGTAATGTTATAAAATGAAATAAGCAGTTTGATTTGAACACTTTTAATGTGATTTATAATGTTTATGCACATCTGTTGGTTCTGCTTTTCAGTAAACCTGTCAATTAATTTTAGTAATACAAGAAATATGTCCTCTTCAAAAGAAATACACACACACACACACAATTTTACAGAAAAATAAGGTAATTCTGCCCATCTCCATTCCTCATTGCCTTGTAGCTACTATGAGGGAAATAATGGCATAATAAAATTCTATTGGGCAGAGGTTTCGATATTTATGTAAAATTGTCACTGCTAACATGACAAGTGACAGATAAATTGTTCTAGACCAGAAATGTGAGAGGAAGGGACAAAAGAATTAGGGATGTCCAAATATACTATACCACCACTTAGAATAATGATTTTAGTGGCTAGGACAAAAACAAAACAAAACAAAAAAATCCCTGTATTTCTAACACAATTATATTTTTCTGAATTATAGAAAGTATTATTCAGAAAATTATTAGGCTAGCCTAATGATACACATTTTCATTCACAAAAAATATATAGGCATAGTAAATCATGGAGATTAAAAGTATGGATTTTGGAGTCCCACAGCTAGGCTTTGAGTTGACATTTTAGCAATTGTGCCCTTGGACGATATGGATAAACACTCTTAACCTGCAGTATTATAAAGCTAATATTGACCTCATAATGATGGAATTACATATAATATGAATTGTATAGGGTTGTTTTGGGATAATTTAGGAAAGACACATAAATCCCCTAATTACAATGTCCATAAATATTGGCCATTATTATTTTAAAATTCTTTTTTAGAACAGTTTTAGAGTCATAGAAAAATCGAGAGAAAGTACAGAGATTTTCCATATGCCCCTGACCCGCATAGGTACTGCCTCCACCATTATCAACATCCAATACGAGAGTGGTACATTTGATACAAGTGGTGAATCTACGTTGGTACTTCACTGTCATCCAAAGTCCATAGTTTTCCTTAGGGTTCATTCTTGGTGTCATACATTCTATGCATTTGGACAAATTTATATTGACATGAATTTAACCATTATAGTATTATACAAAATAGTTTCACTGCCCTAAAATTCCTCTGTGCTCTGCCTATTCATCCCTTTTCCCCCTAATTCCAGGCAACTACTGCTCTTTTTACTATCTCCATAGTTTTGTCATTTCTAGATTGTCAAATAGTTGGAATCATACAGTATGTAGCCTTTTCAGACTGGCTTCTTACACTTAGTAATATGTATAAATTTTCCTCCATGTCTTTTTATGGCTTGTGTCTTAGTCTGTTCTGGCTGCTATAATAAAATACCACAGACCAGGTAGCTTATAAAGAACAGAAATTTATTTCTTATAGTTCCAGAGGCTGGGGAGTCCAAGAATAGGCAATGGCAAATTTTGTGTCTGGTAGGGACAGCTTTCTTTTTCATATATGGCACTTTCTCAGTGTGTCTTCATAGGGTGGATGGGACAAAGGAACTCCCTTGGGACCTTTTTATAAGGGCATTAATCCCATTCATAAGGGCTCTGGTCACCTAATCACCTCCCAAAGGTCCAACCTTCTAATACCATCACCTTGGGCCTATGATTTCAACATATGAATTTTGGTAAGGTGTAAACTTCAATACATTTCAGCTTGGTAACCCAGGTTTTGTGTGGATATAAGTTTTCAATTTCTTTGTGTAAATACCAAGGAGTATTACTTCTGGATCATATGGTAAGAGATGTTGTAAGTGCCAAACTTCTAAAGTGTTTGTATCATTTTGAACTTCCACCAATAGTGAAAGAGAATTCTTGTTGCTCCTCATCCTTGCCAGCATTTGGCATCAGTGTTTTAGATTTTGGCCATTATGTTAATAATAGGTGTGTATTATTACCCCATTGTTTTAATTTGTTTTTAATTCTCTGATGACATATGATGTGGAGCATCTTTTCATGCACTTATTGTTACCCTTATATGTTAAGGGTGAAGTTAAAGTCTTTGGTAAGTCTTTTTTTAATTGGGTGGTTTTCTTTATTTGGAGTTTTTAAAGTTCTTTGTATTTTTTGCGTAACAGTCCTTTATAAGACATGTCTTTTGCAAATATTTTCTGTGGCTCAAATTTTCATTCTTTTGACATTGTCTTTTATAGACCAGAATTTTTACTATTACAGTAGTACAGCTTACCAATTCTTTCTTTCATGGATAATAATTTTAATGTATCTAAAAAGTCATTGCCAAGCCCATGGTCATTTAGATTTTGCCCTATATTATCTTCTAGGAATTATCTAGTTTTGCAGTTTACATTTATGTCTCTGATTCATTTTGAGTTCATTTTGTATTGTCTTTTCTCCTTTGTCAACAATAATTATTTTCATTAAATAACATAAAGCTATCAAATATTCTTAGTCCATCAGAAAGCTCTTGATCAACAAAATCTTGCTTCTGAAAGCAATTGTTGTCCTCTTATTTTCTTATTTTATTCTGCTTCTGCTTTTCTCCATTTTTCTCCTCAAATGTATTTATTAAATCCATTTTTTCTGGTACTTATATGCAAATATGTATGTAATCCAGAGAGGTATGAATTATCCTTTTTTTGAATTTCATAATTTCTATTCTTTGTTTATCAGGACTATCATAAATAGCAGTTGGCCCTTTCACATTAGGTCACTTGACTTTGATATAAACCTGAACTATATGTTTTTGTTGTGTGTTTCTGTTTATAGATGGGGAAACTGAGGCATTGCATTAGGTTATGCAGATAGTAAGTGGGCAAGAGTAAGTGTAGGTCTTCAGATTTCAAGCCTAAACTTTTCTAATGTTACAAACCAAATCAGTTTAGGGAAAATTCCATTTGAATAATGATGTTCATAAATACTTATGTGTACCTTGAATAAAGTAATGATTCATAAATGCCAGTGACCCCTCCTTGCACAGATCGATTAATTGAGACCATTTAATGCAGTAATAGTTGAGAAAATTGAAAAGAAAATTTCCAAAAGCTTGATATATCCACTAATCATATGAGACTATTAATGCTTCACTTTATGGATGTTCTATTATTTCTATTATTACATTAAACTGTATGAAGATATAATCTGCAATAGAGCTGAAGACTAGAAATATGGAATCAGGAATAAATTGTTACAAGTCACTTAACTCTTTTTTATTTTATTATGTGCCACTACATTCAAAAAATGTTTGCTTTACAGAATGAAAATTGGGCAATAGTTTTATGATGAATATTATTTTTCTATTCTTTCCTTTTTATTATAGACATAATTTTTAAAATGCAGTTATATTTAATTCACTTGCAATATTATTATTGTCATTGTTTCAATAAGAACATTAAATAGCATTTATTAGGTACTTATTGTGTGTCCAGCAATATTCATCAAGGGGTTATGTGTGAATAGCTAAACATTTTACATGCATTATCTTCTTAATCCTCATTACAGCCCGCTTAGATATAGATTAGTGTCAGTAATGTTAGAATTATAAGGAAGAAATATTGTAACTCCAAAAAGTTTTTCTGGCATTCCTAAGTTCTTCACATAGCTGGTGAGAGGCATACCCAAGGATAAACCTTTCTCTATGTAGCTTTGAAGATTTAGATTTTAACTGATTCATCTATTGTATTAATACATATGACTTACCTCTTCCTTTCTCATACCATAAATCTCATTTAGCACAATGCATGCTAAGTAGGCAACTATAGTGGATTAAAATTCAAATATTAATAATAGCATATTATGATTCATATATTTGTTAGATAATAATTGAACATTTATTATGTTCTATGCATAGAATTAGTTCAGTGGCAGATACAAAAGTGAAACATATAAAATTGTCTTTGAAGAACTTTTAGTATTAAAGTGGAGATAAAATTTGTATGTTATAAATGAGAATACAAAATTTATAGCCATAAATTTCCTCACAATTTTTGGGCTAGTAGGAAGGCTTTCTGAGTACTGTGTCCTCCTTTCATCAATGTAGTCACATGGCCTTAAGACACACGTTTCAGAACTTTCTATATATTAACTCTTAAAAGCCTTCTAACTTTGAGTAAATCCAGTGTTGACTTTATTCCTACACTCCAATGACCATTTTGCAGCAGTAGTCACAGGAAGCAATAATTGGCTCCAGATCTAGAATGTGATTTCAGAGGCTGAGATTTAATTACCTTTGGAAACTGCTGTGTTCTGGTTTTATGTGATTCAATACCTGATTCAGTAAGTGATTCATGCCCCCAACTCAAATGTTCTCATGGACAGGCTGCTCTGGGAGTTGAACTTTTATCACAAACATTTGTCAGAAATTAATCTGTATCTAACTAGCATAAATGTAAGACTGAGGATTTAGTGAGGTTAAATCTATCCAATACAGGGAGTAGAAAACGTTGATAGCATGCTTCCCAAAACGCATACTGGCCTCCATATGTGACCTTTCTAGAACACACATATGATGCAATATAATATATCAGATAATCCCTCCATTTTAAGACCTGCCCAATGTGATAAAATTAGTAAGAATTTGTTTGAAATATATATGCATGTGTAAAAAAAGCTAAATAAATATACATTATGTGTGCATGTGCATTAATTTCAGTTGTGTCTCTGTGTTTGTGTGTTGAATTATGCTATATAGGACACATTGAAACAAAGAGGGGAGAGTGATAAGTATATGTTTGGAACTTAAAATAGACTAAATAGGACAAAATATGATAAGAGAAAATTATTGTTTAAAGAAACAATATTATACCCGAATACATTTGAATGGATATACAGTGCTTTGTATCTGGCATAATCCTAAATGCCTTTTATAATTATTAAGACATTTGAATGAATAAAATATTATAAAATGTCTAGAATACAAAATATTAAAAATAAAGATATAGTTAAGATAAAGGAGCTATAATGCCTGAGGCAATAAAACAAAACATTTAAAACTTAATAATATGATCCTTAAAAGATAAAGTACAAGCATTTATGGATAAGTTAAAAATGTGTAAATCTTAACAAATGAAAGCTCATTTTTAAAATTGGATAAAAATAAGAATAAAATAGTAAAAATAATAAGAAAAGGGAAGATAAGTTGAATACAGTGAATATAATTTTAGTTTTTTTGGCTCAAGTGTCTCCAGTATAAGGATTGGAAAAGAAAGGGAAATTTAAAAGTAAATTAGCCTAAGGAGGTAGGACAAGGCTTTATGTCAATGGCTCAATGCCCTGGAGAAAAGGGGAGAGTAAAAGAAAGAGAATCTAGCACTCAGGGTGAAGTGGTTGGGAAGAGAAGCCAGGGCTGCAGGCCTGAGAACCTGTATATCATAGTTTCTATATTTTAGTCTTCAGGTTTCCCACAACACCTTTTAGGGTATGCCTTTCTTGTGAAAGAAAATCAGGGCTCAAATTTTCTCTCAGGTAAAAACAGATTCCTGAGAAATGTAAGAAAAATTGCTCAACTTTATTAATAACTTGAAAAACAGTAATGAAAAATCATGATAAAATTCAGATCTATCCCCAAATAGTAGTATTACAAGAAAACAAACACTAGAGTTTTTTCTTTGTTGGTTTGTTTGGTTTTGTGGGGTTTTTTCTTAACAATTTCATGGAATACCAAAATACAGAATAATGGAAAGGTAATTGTAATCACTAAGGAAAAAAAACAGCTCAAAGATTAAAGACAAAATGATAAATTTTAGAAGAAATAATAAAAAAGTGATCTGGGACTCTGGTTAGGACCAGAGCTCTCAATAGTGTAGGTCCTTGTTTGATGATAAGACAGGGACAAGTTGTTTCTTATGGCAGAAGGAAATGACATAATTAAAAATGCCCACTAGTTCCTAATCTACTCAGAAGTGACACCTTTTATTGGCCAAAGCAAGTCACGTGGCTATTCCCAGTATAACTAGTGGATATATATATAACCTTTCCACAGGTGAGGCATCAAAAATCACAGAGCCAAGCAAGCCTGACATTAACTAGGAAGGAATGTATAATTCCCACAAGGGGGGGGGGGGTAGCAGATATTTCTGATACTTCTTCTACTGGAAAAAAGTTTGAACAGTTATTTACTTATCATCACTGTTTTTTACCTCCTAATTTAGAATTTTATTTATAAATAAATATTTAAAGTATTGTTTGGCCTTGGATAATTATTTCCATTGAACAGAACTCAGGTTAATGTTTAATACATTGAACCATGTGTTTAATTCCTTATTTTATGCTTTTACGATTTTCATTGGTTGTCTTTTGAAAGAGTAATTTATGCTTTTTTCCTGATTCTCTCCCTCTTAAACATGCAAGAAGTGTCAGGGCATTCAGAGGGCTAGTGATGATGACTACCTGCTGCTTGAGGGTATCTTTCTTCAGCTAATATGTAAAATATTCATATTTAAACAAAACCCCTGCATAATGTTGATAAATCATTACTTGTAAGATGAAGGTTTAGCTATTGGTTACCACTTGATAACACAAAAAAGATACTTATTTACTAATTCAAATCTTGCCCAAATTTATGTTTCTAATATCTAGGAAAGATAAGTTTCCTACTAGATTTCTCTGATAACTGAAATTATGATGGCATTTAAATATAGAATTGTATATTCTAAAACTTAAGAAAAATGCTGGTTTACAAGAGATTCCATTAAAAAATGAGAAGGAAAGCATTTCTTTATTTGGAAGGTGGGGGAATAAGATGCTATAAATCAATTTCCCTGTGTCATTCTCCATGGATGCTTCTCTAGCCAAACCTCTTGAAGCATCCTTGCATCTCTCCAAACCTTAGTGCTAGCCATTTTTCACCCCTTTATTCCCAAAGGACATTGTATAGCAACCAATATTATATCTTCTACATGCATTTAATTTATTGTTTATGACTCTTCCCTATTCTCTGTGATTTCTTCTAAAGCAGGAATGATATTTTTTATAAGAAAATCTGAAATACAGAACATAATATGTGTTTACTATATAATCTGATGTAGTTAATGCAAACTGTTTTAATTCTTTACATTTAAGTAACAGTTATAAAGTATTCACGACATTTTATTACTAAGACTCAATGTAATGGATATACTGGCTATAGTTCTGATACTTTAATTCAAAGATTATTTTAATAATATTTAGTATAAAATTTTCTTGGACATATCTATTTCCTTTTATCACATGTAAGTGAATCTTTGATATGTACAGATAAGAAAATAAGTATTTCAACTATACTAATAATGCACTAGCTTACCCAAGTTTAAAAACAACGGAACTGGACACTTTTGATGAATATTTATCATATAACATTTTGTTCCTTCATGTAATTTACTAAACCATTTATAATTAATCTTAAATATTCAACTGAAGCATGAGACTGTCTAGATAAGTAAATGGGATAAAAAATGCTACAAGCTGTCATGATTTTACTAACGAGAACAACAATGAATATAGATGAATTTGTAATCTTAAAAGAGTCATTTCTCTTTGCTTTCGACCTCATTACTTTAAATTAATAATGTATTGAGATGTGATCTATATTTTTCTAGACATATGAGACATTGGGAAATCAGAGTGATGTGGTGTTTTAGGAAGGTGATGAGGCCATGTGATAAAATTGTGAGAAAGAGATGACTTTATGCACTGCTTCCTCACATTATCTTCACTTCTATAACTTTTTCAATTAAATTTTAACAAAAATGTCAAATCCAAAGTGGTTTCAAATTCCTCATCTGCCTTTTGTAAAGTGATTCGGTTTATATGGTATGGGAGCTACTTATTATAAAATGTTGCTGAGCCTGCAGCTCCAGTGCAGTCAGCAGTCTGGAAGTTTTCTCAGATCTGTATCATTTAATGTAAATTATTTTCTGCCTTTTCATAACCTTATTTTTAATTATGTGCTCACCAAAATTAGTGTAGACTACCTTCTTTAGAGTAGGCCTAATATCAGTTCTGACATAATGTGTAATGAAGTTCAAATTTTTGTTACCTGTAGTCTTAAAAGCCAATTAAAAGGATTTTTTTTACTTTCTTATCTCTACTTGAAATAATGGTACACAACATTCAAATATTACTCTATGGGGTTTGTTAAAAGTCTGTGAAATTCCTTTTATTTTTCATATACCTGAGTATCTTTGAAACTCCTGTTTGGGGGCTGCTAGACACAGAGTTTTCCTCACAAGCATGTGTCTCCTTCTAAGGAGGACAGACTGCATCTCATAAACCCTCTTTATAAGGAGTGAAAATGATTATCTGTAATTGAGCACAATAAAATTGCTTTTGCAAGCCAGGTGTAATAGCTCACGCCTGTAATGCTAGCACTCTGGTAGGCTGAGGCGGGAGGATCCCTTGAGGTCAGGAGTTCAAGACCAGCCTGGGCAAGAGTGAACTCCTGTCACCACCGTCTCTACAAAAAACAGAAAATTAGCCAGATATGGTGGTGAATGCCTATAGTCCCAGCTACTTGGGAGGCTAAAGCAGGAGGCTCGGCTTGAACCCGGAAGTTAGAGGTTGCAGTGAGCTATGATGAGGCCACTGCACTCTAACCTAGGTGACAGAGAAGATCCTGTCTCAAAAAAACAAAAACAAAAAACCCTCTTTTGCTTAATTTCAGGCAGCTACAAGGAGCAGATTCCTCTGTGCGCTTAGTAATAATAGTAAGCAGAGGGTGGTAGAATTTGTGGACAAAGTGTTCACAAAAGTACTTTGCAGATATTAAATACATCATTTGATGCAAAAATGTAAAAGCTATCTGTCTGGAAAAGTTTCACACATGTTTTGATGAGTTTTACTGGAGAACATTTATTTTATGGCCATCTTGAGTATTTCTCTTTTTTCCCCAAGAGAAAGGTGAGAATCGGAGTGCTTCAGGCTGATAGAGGACCAAGTAGCCAGTGTCTCTGAGTTTTTCTCCTCCAACTGAAGTTACTGGGGGTTACTTTTTCTGAAAATGCTCCATCATTAGCTGTTCTTTATATGAACATGACTTAATTTTTTCATTCATTTGTATGTGCCACATTGACACAGTTTTGTGCCGCTAAAGAGTTAAAGAAGTAGATAGTGTTGGTCAAACTATTATTGACCAATTTTAAATAAATGAGAAGCTAGTTATCCTTGGTAAATTCAAAAACACTATTTGGACATGTTCCATTGTTGTCAAGAGTGAAATATGCAACATTAGAATAAAATAAAAGAGTATATCGTAATTGCCTACCCACAAAGAGCTTGGGAATCTGATTACAGAAGAATTAAAGGGTTCTTTTCCCTCCTATACTTCTATGGTTTGATTATGGTACTTAGGACATGAATGAGTTACTTGATTTACGATTACAGATTATATTAGCATTGACATCAAGGAAGCATAAAAATTTCAATAACACTAGACACATACCTAAGAAAATATTTCTTGGATGAAATGAATAAATGAAGGACAAACTCAATGGTGAAATATATATTTAGTTACCTAAGTTCTATAAGACTTGGGGCTGGATAAAAAGGAAATGTAAAGATTAGTAGGGCATCAGTACTCTGAAATATCCAAAATGATGAGGAGACTAAAATAAATAGACAACTAATTATTTGTCAGAGAGTTTAATAAGACAAACTATTATGAGGTTTTAGAGTTGAGGGGCAGTGCATCTAGAAGAGAGGTTTCAGAAGGAATTTTGTGAAAATTTATCACTTGAGATGTGTTTAAAAAAGATTAGTATGATTTGCAAGTGTTGATATGGGGCAGGTAAGCCCAGTAATAGAAAAATTTAATATTTTGTGAATTTTTCTAACAATATTCAGCAGTTTGACACTGATAAGGTTGGCAGAAGAGTAAGTATCCAATGTTACTGGGGGATAAGTCCAATGAGGGCAGGAACCGTAACTTTCTTGTTCTCTATATTTCCAAGACACTGAATAATACCTGACATATGGCAGGCCCTCAAAGGATATTTGTTTAATGGTAAAATGGATAAAATGTTGGGAAAATTACACTAGGAATTTAAAAACGTATAGTTGTAATAATCTAGTGTAGATTCACAGCTATGGAAAATATGAACAATACATAGTACTCAAGTTCTAAATTATATAAAGCAACCATAGTTTATCTGGATATAGATTTCATGGAAATTGAGCCTTTTATAGTAGATTAGAGCTTAAAGCAAGTAGTAGTATGTATTCCTATAAATTGACATAATGTGTGTCAATGGAAAAAAGCCAAACTCTGTAAAATAATTTTAAAGAGATTTATTCTGAGCCAAATTTGAGGATCATGACCCAGAGCCACGCTCAAGAAGCCTTCGGCAAGTGGACTCGGTATGGCTAGGTTACAGTTTGGTTTTATACATTTCAGGGAGACAGGGGTTACAGGTAAAGTCATAAGTCAATGTTTGAGGCATACATTGGTTTGGCCTGAAAAGGTGGGCCATCTCAAAGGGGGTGGGGCTTACAGATTATAGCTGGGTTTAAAGATTCTTTGACTTGTAATTGGTTAAAGATATGAAGCTTTGTCTAAAGGTTTGGAATGTTTTAACATAAGGAGCTGTTTATCAGAGATAAGCCACCAAACATAGATTTGTTGTGTAAATTGAGGACCTGCAGGTTTGTCTTACATACCCTTAGGCCTGTTAATGGGTTACAAATGATGTCTCCAAGAAGGGAAGGACATGATGAGGCATGTCTGACCTCCCTCCTCCTGGCAGGCAAATTAGTTTTAGGATATTCCCTTGGCCAAGAGGGGGTCCATTCAGTCAGCTGGTGGGGGGCGTGAGCCTTAAGATTTTATTTTAGTTCACATGTGAAAAAATTAATTTGGAGGTAGTAATTATTTGAGGTAAATTGCTAGATTAAAATGAATTAATTAAAAAAAAAAAAAAGAAAAAAAAAAAAAAAACAAAAACAAAAAATGAATTAATTCATTTTGTGAAATACTAGAAAATATGTGGAGTCCCAATGTGGAAAACTTTGAATGTCATCATATATATGAGGTCTTCTGTCTAATACTAGATACTGTAAGTTCAAAGAAGAAAAACAAATTGAAAGATGTGTTTATTTCCATGACATGAATACACATACAAAATGGATTAGTAAAGTCAAAGATCAGTTAGGTAAAACTTAAAGACAGTTGAAAAGTAGAATATTGTGCAGTCTTTCTAGTAACTCCATGCAACAGTGGTGGTGTTCCCATAGCTACTCTGGCTCATGGTGAGATTATCAAATGCTTCTGGACATTAGCACCTTGTCTGGGGGACAAGATATCCTTTTATATCTCCATCTCTATAACAGGTATTGAAGTCCACAATGTCTGTTCAGGGGGACTTTTAAATGTCATAACTGATGGATAGTGGATAGCCCACGAGGGATGAGTTTTTGGAGACTCTATATTCTGAGTCTCTCTCATTCATATTTCTTGTCTTTACATCATATATTCCTTCTTACCATCCATTCATTGATGTATCTTGTCTCTATATATTTTCTAACTCATTCTAATACCTGTATATACCACCTCTCTTTTCTGCTCCCCTCCTAATTGCTATTGATTCTTTGGTAACAGCACAACTGGCTCTGTAAGCAGCCATCCAGATAATCTTTGACCTGCACTCAGGCATGAGGTTTCTTTGAAGGTTCTTTTGTTTGTTTGTTTGTTTGTTTTGTTTTCCGTTCTGTTTTTATGTAGGCAGAGGATACCCTCAGGGGGATGGATGAGAAAGCAGTAAAGTAAATAGAAAACAAACAGACTAATGCTTCCAAATATAATCCTGCAACTCACCTACAAAAAACAAAAAACACAAAACCACAGGTAACCCCAAGATATAAACCCTGTGGAAATTTGAAAATAAGATTTTAATAAATAAACAATAGGGATTTGAAAGTTGAGGAAAATATATTGTCTTCCATGCAATATTCTACTTAGAAAAATATCTCTGCTTCTACTTTCCCCCCACCAAAAAAAGTTGTGAATACACTGTGATAGAGTAACACATAGGACAGTCCAGATTGCCAGCAAAGAAGTAATGAACAAATTCATGAAAATGAATGAGCTCTCTGAAGGGAAAATAGACAAGACAAACAGAAGGTCAAGGACTGACATGCAATGCAAATTAAAAAGTCACATTATCTTTAGCTTACACATATAGACTAACCACAAATTTAATTTTAATGTAAATTAAATATGCCTTCTAGTAGTCTTCAGGGATCAAAATGCATTAAGCAAATTCATACTGAAACAGTGAGAGGTAGATCACACCTAGGGTTTGTACAATTATGTCAAAACATAGTTGGCTTCTGCCCTGTCACTGCTTTGATCTAGCACTTCATTTTCTCATCCAGCTAGTCCTTACGTATGAATGAATTCACGGAGAGACATGGCTTTAAATGAGACACGGCTTTGAATGACTTTTAATTCAATAAAATTATCTGTTTGACTTGTTTGGTTAGGTCCAAACTACTACTTTTAGCACTAATGTGTTTTGAAATATTATATGATAGTGTGCCCTAGTATGGAATGACTAAAAACATGACTTGATACATAAATAAGTAATGTCTCTTGCTTTTGCTCCACATCTACAAAATACATCTCTTGAAATAAAATACATATCACTAACTCTTCCTTTTTGTTACATAATACCTGAGGTTTGACTGCAGTGATATCACCCTGCACCATGTACTATTTCTCTCCTCCAACACCACTTCATTAGAAATTTTTCTTAAGCACCATTTTGGTTGCCATGTCCTACTAAAATTTTTTATTTAGTAGTTTCTATTTCATACTGCCTTAATTTCTGTTTTCCCTAAGCAATCCATTCCCTATATTAGCAATTTAATTTTCCTCTGCTTTTTTGAGCCATTCCACAAAGTCAGCATGCCTATTCTGCCTCCAGAGGTTTATAAACAGTTTCTTTTGCTCTGAATTTCCTAGAGTCTCATTTGCAAGTCTATGAATCTTACCATTTTTTAAGACCTCACTCAAATCTCAAATGCTAAAGGGTGCCTTGGCTCATCACACTCGCTATGACATCTTTTCCTCTTTTGTCTCTAAATAAGCCTTATGGTAGAGCAAAGGCCAAATTAAACAATGAATAGTAATATGCCGTGTGCTATTATGTTAGATGTGTTAATATAGCATATTCAATTAGATGTGACAGATAAGAACAACAATTTATGTGTATATGTTCAATTTAAGGCCCAAGCAATGAGTGCTCACTATTTCTTCAGTTTCTTTGCAGAACTTGCCATAAGTTAAAAAGAAAAAAGGATAAAATATGGTTTTCTGAAAGAGTTCTCTTCTTCTGAATTCCAATATCAGCAAAATTATATTGGAGTAATGCCACATTTATCCCAATTTAATTATATTCTTGAACAAGAAGATGACAGGTCATTAGACAAATAATTTTGTTTGACCAAAATACCGAGATTAAATGAACAATAACCACAATCCTTGTTGCTGTCCTGCTTAGGATAGATTTGCCTGCAGATTTTCTGCAGATGAGATTTTGGTAATCCCTACTCCCAACCTTAGAGTATGATGATTGCATTGACTCCTTTCTAAAACTTCTTCGAAAAGTTGCAGACGGTTTCATCATCCAAAGTGGATGGTTGTGCCACTCAGCAGTGGCGTTCATTATTATTAAAGAGTCCTCTTCCCACAACTGGCTATCAGAACAGAATATCTTGATAACCCACATATTACCAGGCTCTTACATAAAAAAGTTATATTATGGCTTATTGAGTATTTTCCAGTCATGTCTCACTTTAAGAGTGGCCCAGAACCATTTGATTAGCATAAATAAAGAAGTTAGCAATTTTTGACTCTCCTTGATTAGTACAAAGTATTCTCTGATCCACATATATTTAAAATATTATATTTTACATCCAAAAAGTAACTAAGATTTTACTTCTCTTATCAAGATTAGGTACTTCAAGTATCTATTATGAATTACTTTATAGAAGATTTCTGGAAAAATTCAACTTTTGGAAAAAATAAAACTTTTATTATTTTGAAACCATGCATCAGATTCAAAACAGGAGTATATACACATGCAAACAGACAAGCATGTATGTTTACATGTTTAGTTATTTTTGGTGTTTTGAAAAAGTATATATATGTATACATATGGTATATGTGTGTGTGTGTGGTGTATGTGTGTATAAAACAATAGGCTCAGAGGCCACTGATAATCAAATAGTGAATTCAAAATAAATCTTAGATAATTTGACATCCAGTCAAATGTTCAATATATTTTATCTAGATCATTTCAATGTTATGTAGTCTATTATATTTAATTTAAAATTTATTTACAGGCTTTTCTTTTTAAAATTTAATTTAAGCAGTTTAAACAATAGGGGTATAAACATCTGAAAGTGTACATGTCTTATATCATATATTTGGCTCCAGGATAAACACTATGATAAGAATAAGGATCTTAAGTTTATGGTAACAGATAATTATTTTAATGCTAAATAGCTATTAGATATTGAACTAAAATAATATAACTATAAGCCACATAGTTAGGACAAACACTGTAATTCATAATAGTCAGACATAAAGGATAAAATTTCTACAAGTTCACAGATATTTTACAGACTTCAGAAGCAGAAGTTTCTTTCTGAGTTAAATACTTCAGGTAGTTGTCCTTAATTTCAGATACATGGTCTCAAATATCTATTTGTGAAGGCATTTTTCTATGGTTTTTGAAGATATTTATAATTATTTTTTAAAATTAGTTGAGGTTATTAACAACTGACCCACATAGGTAGAAGTGAAAAGTTCAGATCCGTTATGATATTTTTCTTCTTTTTATTTGAAGGGGACAATTATTTTCAGTCAGCCTGAATTTCACCTTCCAACTGTGTAAGAAATAATTTTACCCACTTGATGGGGGAAAAGGTCTAACTGATTATTTCTCTTCATGGGTGACAGGTGAATTTTCAATTCTCCGCATGTTTCTGAAAGGCAGACATCTTATCCGAAAGATGGTGAATTATGCTGAGTGCATATTCAGTTTTTTGAAAACAAGGTAACAAACTTGTTCTAACTTTAGTTCCTATGTAGACTAACACAGATAAAGGCAGATAATTAAGCCCCCTTTAATTCCTCTCATGCAAGGTAGAGTTTATTCCATCCATCTAAAATAAGAGATAATAATATTTCATCTAGACTCATTAACGATACATTTGCTGTATTTTGAGTTTATTGTTTATAGTTTACAGATATAAAATATATTATTTGAAAAACACATGGAAAGTTAGAGTCACACATTGGTTAACAAATCTGAGGACAAAGATTCTTTTATGGCTGAAAGCAGTGCAGACTGAGGAAGCTTCAGTTCTTTTCAGAGTACAGAACTTGGGAAGGAGTGGCTGAGGAGAAATAGACTGCCATAAATCTTCCACAGGCTGGTACAGGCTGAAATGAGGGCTGGACCACAAACTCAGAGCTCATATTTTCTAGTTCCTGGAAGTGGATTAAATTTCTCTATCACAGAGTGGGAGACTAGATTCTGTCTAAGTCAAGATACCGGGCATAGCAGAGCCCATCTTATCTGGAGGAAATTCTACATTCCAAAAAACCATGCATGTCTTTAGGGCAATTTGTACATGATAAATATAAGGATGATTTTAGTCTATTTTGTACTGCCATAACAGAATACCACAGACTAGATAATTTATAATGAACCTAAATTTATTGGCTCATGATTCTAAGGATAGCATAGTCCAAGATTAAGGGATCAACAGATCAACATCTGGCATGAGTCTTCTTGCTTAGTCATCCCATGGCAGAAGGGCAAAGAAAGGGCAAGAAACAGCAAGAGATTGAATTTACAGCTTCAAGTCTTTTTATGATGGGCATTAATCCATTCCTGAGGGTGGAGTGGAGCCCTCTAGGTCATGGAGCCCTCATGACCTAAAGTCCTTCCATTAGCCCCCCACTTCCCAACACTGTTCCATTGGAGATTAAGTTTCTGACATATGCTTTTGGGGAGACATATTCAAACCATAGCAGGATGTATAAATATTTGTTAAGAGAATAGATATGACCATTAATTCCATTTCCTATCTTCATTAATTCATCTGACTAAACTACTGTAAAAAATATTTGACATTAAAACACTGGCTACCCCCTATGGCCATTAGTAGAGGATTTTCTCTTCTGTTTTGATTATATTACCATACATATTTATATGATTTATTAAAAACTGTCTGTGATATCTTTCTGTTTAGCTAGAATTTAAATAATGTCTTTGACTGTTTGCAGAATAATTCATGCCTCATTTATTGAATGAGCATTTATTGAGCATCCACCTTTTCCAAGTATTCTATAAGATTAAAAAATGCAAAAATAATTGCAATCCTGCTTCTTGATTTTGCCCCAGGGAAATCACAGTGTAGAAGAGAAAACAGACTATGAGCAGTTAACTTTATTTTGATGTGATTCATAGAATTACGAACATGTTGGAGGAAGCAGAACATTTGAGTCCCAGTAGCAGTCTTTACGGAGGGAATAATATGAGCGGGGCCTTAAATTAGTAAAAGTTTACCAGATAGAAAAGGGCTAGAAGGGCCTTCTAAAAAATGGATTACTATCAGGAAAGCCAAGAAAAGTGTATGGCCAGCAAGTTTTTGTTGGGGTAGGGGTAGTATGGTTTATACTGCAATTAGAGAATGCAATGCTAATTGTGTGCAGGAATGATGCTATAAGCACTTAATTCAATTATTTTTGTTTTTGATTATTGACTAGGCATGCTCATGTTTACCTTGCATTTGGAAATTAGGTTTAAATCAAGATGTGAGTTTTAAAATGATATTCTTATAGATTACATATATTGATCATTATGTTAAGATTCTCTATGTTGAAGTTAATTTATAATTTTTAATAGATAGTCTCTATTTCATATGAAGATACATAAAGACATTTCCTTTTTCAAGACACTTGCCACTTAAGGGTTGTACCTAAAGGAAAAGAATTGTATCTTCCTAGATCTTGTCTCTGATGCAACTGGGTATTATCATCAGCATCTTCTTTCATATTTCTCTTAATATCCTTTTGATTATTGTGAGCTTAATTTGGAATCTAAATTTTAAATATTTATGTGCAGTACTAAACTTATTATAATTAACATATATACAAAATACATTAATATATATAAAAAATATAGTACAAGTTTTCACCAAAATGTATGTTTAACAAAATGACATACCACAGGTTTTATAAAATATAATTTTGAATATTCTATAGAACATTTGTTTACTGTGCTTTATTCTAGAAATAAAATGTAAATGAGCCATTTTATTTACTCTAATTGTTTTTAGACTCTCCTTAACTTCTAAACAGCAGCAACAGAAACTGATCTACTCATGTTCTGTATCCCCAGTGCCTATTCTAAGTTTGTGCCTACAGATAAATAATAATGTCTTTCTAGTGGCTGGCCCATAGTGGAGAGTCAATAAATATTTGTTGGATAAGTGAAAACTTATTAAAATATATATATATAAGCCAAAGTAATCTAAGGAGATCGATATATTTTTCTCAAGTTCTAGAATCTCCTCTGTAGTACCTGAAATTGATAATTTTAACACTGTCAATGACAGGGGACACACTGTTTCCCTATTTCCTGGAATAACATCCAACTCTCACTGTTAGGAATACCTTCTCATTCAGCAAAAATAAATCACACAGAAGAAAAAAATAGATCCTTTTTATACATTATAACCTTTCATTGTTTGGTCACCAAGTAAGTCTTTTGCTTCCTAAGAAAGTGGTTTAAGGAAAGATAATTTATTTCTTTCTCTGGATGCCATCTATCTTAGTCCATTTGTGCTGCTATAACCAAATACCATGGACTAGATAATTTATAAAGAATAGAAATTTATTTTTTCCTAATTCTGGAGGCTGGAAAGTCATCTGGTGAGGACTGCATCTTCTGGAGGGGAGGAATGTCATGTTCTCACTTTGTGAAAGGCAGAATTCTCAGAAAGGACAAACTCCCCTCTTCAAGTCCTTTAATAAGGGCACCTAATCCCATTCATGAGGGAGGAGCCTGTATGGCCTAATCAGCTCTTAAAGATGCCACCTCTTAATACTACCACATTGACATCACCTGAATTTTAGAGAGAACATATTCAAACCATAGTGCCTTCTTTTCTGAATTTTCCACCACGTCCCACAGTTACCTTGCTAATGCCAGTTTGAATCTCACGCCTACAAAGTTGAAATGCTTTGAGTTTGAATGAGGTCTTTGAAACAACCAATGTTGAACCAAATATTCCTGAAGCCTGCCCTGCTTCCATTTATATGAGAAAATGATTTTCTCTATATTTTTAGCTAATTTTATGAGTGATTTTCTTACTTTTAGCCAGGAGTATTGTAGCTAGTGTGAAGCCTATTAATACAATTTACTGAAGCCTTAACATTTACACATGGAGTAATAAGACATATGCTAGAGTATTCCTGGTCAAATCTTTAAACATTATTTCCTAACAACAAAGATTATGATAAATGTGCCCACTGATTTAAAACTCAGTGTATAAATAAAATAACTTTTGAAAAAGGTAGAAAGGGTTTCAAATACGTATCTTTCTCCTTTAACTACTAAACTATAGATGGCAAGCATAAACAATTCTTACAACTTCATCAATTTGTTTAGGATATGAGATCTCCACTAGACAAGGCCTTGTGTGTATATTTTGAGTATTTTATGTGATTAAAAAAATCTGCATTTCTTTCTAAGGTATGGTATAATTTAGTTTTATCTAACATTCATCAGACTTATCCTCAGTTGTATTTAATTTGTGTATTTTTGCATCATTTTAGAAGTTTAAATTTATAACTTACCTCTTGTTTTAATATTTATTTTCTATATACATGTATATAATTATTTTATCTTCTCCCATCTCTGCAAAAATTATTATTCTGATCCATTCATTGCATTTGCTCCCATTACTTCTAATGAAATTTTTCTAACCCTGTGAAAAATTCACAAACCTTTTCTTTATTGCTGCCAATGGCAATTTTTGATTTATTTTAAATAATATTTATTTGTTTAAATAAAACAGAACCTTCTAACTTTCTAATATTATGGTCAATTTTAAAATATAAATTTGAGAACTGTGATGTGTTTCTTCCTTACTTGATTGATCTAACATTTCCAAAAAGAGTTTGTTGTCTTCAAATAATTTCTTTTTCTGTCTTTCCTAATTCCTTTCTGAGCCCAACATCCAACTTGCTTCTCTTAAGTGATGACTCAGTTTGCTAAACCCTGTATTATTCAGGTATCCTTTGCAGTTTATTTTAATCTTTGAAAAGTTTTGAATTCTGGGTTTATTCCACAAGATATCCTTCAACTTCACTACTGTAGAAACCTCTCAAGAAAAATTGAAACAGACAGATGATTTGAGGAACCTGAGAAACCTGTTCTCTGTATCAGTCCTCAGCTCTATGGCACCAGTTGCCATCCTGCACGTGGTGAGAATGACTGCTCTGTTGTTCTCCTTCCTGTTAAATACAGCATTGCAAAATAAAGAGAAACACGTGCTGGCAACCATCTTCCAATTTGCACCAGCTGCCTACATATACATGTTTATATTTTTGGAAGGAGACTTAATTCCAGTGTGGCCAAAACATTATAAAATCTTAAAACCAGCTCATCAGTCTAACTTCTGTAAGACAAAATATTTTAAACTCACAGTGCCTTAAATTTTTTGAAGACCAATTGCACAAAAGAGAATAAAATTATACTTAGGACATGAACTTGTATTTGTGAGTTTGAAATACTGTGTGTAATCAGGTCATTACTCTTCTATTTTAGGATTAAGAAAAATCAGTTTCTTGACCGTGTTAATTATTATTGTCAGTCTTTTCTTTCCCAGAATCGACTTCTTTTGGACCTCCAGGGGCAACTGCTGCTTCAACTCTTATTGCTCTTTGGGTAGTTTCTCCTTTTTCCTCAACTACATTCACTTAACCATCATTGTTTCCAAAGAAGTGTCAAGAATAAAGAGAGGGAAAAGCTGGCACAGGATTTATCTAAATTACAAATACACAAAATGAATGGGCACCAGTAATAGAAGCAACAGGCAATTACCACTGATTGAACAATGCCAGTTTAGGGTGCTCTCTAGGTCATCAGGGATTTTTGTTGTTAGTTTTCTTTGGGTGTTTTCCCACCTAATAGTCTTTACCAAAGACTTCTCTGTCTGTCTTATTTTTCTTAGTTTGTTTTTATCTTTATTCATTCCACATCAGCTCTACGCAGACATGTTATTTGAGTCTAGGTACATACAGAAGAGTTGTTCAAATATGCTTGCCTTTAGAAAACTGTGCACCATTTATTAAAACCTGATTCCAAGCTATGTGCTAGATCTGCTGAAGCAAAATTTCCAGTGGATAGGACAGTTTAGTTTGTATACATACAAACATATACATATATATTATGCACACAAATTCATTAAAAAATATGCTACATACTATTGTATGTATTAGGAATACATAAAGGAACAATCGAACATCCTTATCCTATGCATCTTTGTTCTAGGGACAGGGTCAGGGGCAGGAAATATGGTTGGAAATTCTATTTGAAGAACAACGCTGAATAGTAAGAATTATGACCCAGAAAAACTTATTCTTAATTGCAGCCCTCAATTTTCGAAAATGTGAGGTGATTTACAGCAAGTTATATTATCACTCACTTTCAGTCTCCTTATTAGTACAATGTAGTATTAATGATATATTGTTTCTCAAATTCTTGTAAAGACTAAAAGGACATTTGAATATAGTTTTAAAACTGTTAAGTAACTATTTTCACTATGACCACATGAAAAATAACAAGCACTTTAGAAGAAAATATGTATTTATATTTCATAATCTGGACAAATGTGATATGAAAGTTGTTAAAATGTAGTTATCTGTCACTAGAAGCAGATAAACATATATGACATTCTTTAAAAGCTTCAAGATATCAGATGAAAAGGGGGTGAAAACAATTTGCCAGAGAATCTTAGACATGAATATGGTTGCATCTGCATGTATTGTCCATCCCTTCTTTGTTCAGATTAGCATTGCTGGAAGATGAATACATAATGCTCTTTAATGGTAATATCCCAAGAGAAAATGGGAAGTCAGGATGTTGGGTAGCCTTGCATTTCATACTTTGTGCTTTATATTTAAAATTAAATTTAGCCATTTTTATGGAATCATGATAGGTGATTGAACTTCCAAATGCTCAAAATTTGTCTTTATACTTTGTTTTTCAGGTAGTATGTGCTTGTGCATATCAGGCCATTTTATTAGTTTTTAGTTTTAGAAATGTTATGCAGGTCATGTGTTAACTTTCTTTTAAGTCATTCATCTTTTTTCTTCTTTCCTTAGATTTACTTACTTTTTATTTTCTCTTGTATTAATCTAGTAAAATTAACCAATTTTGGAATCACAAAAACCTTGGCTCAAGCTGGTTCTACTATTTTTACCCATATTATCTTTAGCAATTTGCTTAACCCCTTTAAGTTGGTTTCCTCATCTGTAAATGAGGAAAGTAATAGGACTACCTCATAAGGTTAGCCTGAGAATTAAATGAGAGAATGGATGGAAACATTTAGCTGAAAACGTGTCACCAAGTAAGTGATAAATAAATGAGTTCAATTTCTTTTGCCATTATTGGCCTTTACTTGAAGTTTTAAAGTAAAATCTGGTACAGGTTGAGTTTTTTGAGATTATATGTGAGACTGATATTTATAACCATGCTGACATGTCAGAGTAACAGCCTGTTTTTCTTCCCCAGTACTTAACACAGTGTTGGACACAAAAAAAATGCATTAGATAATTATTCATTGAATGAGTAAATTAAAAAAATATGAAAATATTATTGACAAAATATTATCCTATTTCAGTTTCTTAGGTGATAAAAGTGTTATGGTAAATGGCAAATTTAATCTATTTGAACAAGAATTATAAACACAACAAATATATACCATAATGATATTTAAAAAGTACATTCCTAAAACAAAGTCATACCACTTTATTATAACTATGATCTACACATTTTGAATGCCTGTAATGACATGGGAAAAGAAGTCCTGAGACTCTGTTATGTAACATTCCTTAATTCAACTTTGATGGCTCCTTTCCACATTTTTCATAATGGTTCTTAGAGACATTTTCACCCCATGTAAGCCCTCAATAGCAAGCCAACTCCATCTTCTCTTCAGATGACAAAAATTTCTGGCTATATATATATAAGATTGGTGAAGTCATTCAACAGAAGATTCCCCCCATTCCTCCTTTGTTCTGATATATCTTGTTTATTCTTCTTTGTCTTAGAAAAGACAACAGATCTCTTTAAATTGAGATGCAGTGACTCTGCTCTTGATCTTTCTTCTTTTCTGGGAACCTGCTATACCAACTATCTCTTATTTTTCTCTTTGCATTTTTAATGTTTTCATTGCCAATTAGTTCTTACTGTAACCATAAAAAAGATACATCTTCCTCTCCTTTCCCGAAAAGGAAAAAAAGAAGAAACTCCCTCATACATTTTCCCTGTGAAATTATTGTATTATTACCTTCTTTTTCTTGATTTAAAACTATTAAAAATTTGTTTATCTCTGTTTTGCTACTACCATTTAACATTTAACCCATTATATTATGACTCACTTCTTAGGTTCCTCAATATCTTCCTTCTCTCACTCTCCAAATGCAGATGTTCCTCAATATTTTGTCTTTGGTCCATGCCTGTTTCTTTATATGCTGCCTCTCATAGACTGCAATGGCTTTGATTATCATCCCAAAATCATACTTCCTGGATCAATATGTGTAATAGTAAGGCATCATTCCTTTCACTCCTATCTTCTTCATTCAGTTCATGCTTTATATTTTAAAACTCTTCTCACTGGATATACTTTTGGCATCTGAAAGAGCAAATTGGTTATACCATCTGTTTTTTCACAGAAATATTCTCCAGATATTGATTTTCTCTCCTTCAAGCTTTCAGGCATTTTCAGATCCTCTCCTTCATGATTGCTTACCACTTCTGTTGTCTCTTCTTTCCCTCTTATTACTAGGGCTATTTTCCTGGCCAAGGTACATAGTGCTCAAGCCATTAATTTACCCCCCCACTATATTTCTATATTTATCTCTTTGTAGTTGAGTTCTGAACAAGTTACAAAGTAATAGTTGTGTGAACTTTTAGTTAAGGCAGGTATGTCAGTGTCCCTATCTGAAAACCAGTGGAAAAATATGAATTCCTAATGCATTTTAGTATCAAAAATATTTCCTTATGTAATATATATGATATGATATTATACAAATAGCATTAAATATATGTGTTTTTCAGGCAGTGTATATATCATCTGGCACACTGAATAGAGTACAAACATTGGATAAATATTGTTTTTACCATAGAATAATTCATATCAGTTGCTTCTGTAATTCTGCAATCTATTTTATATATAATTATAAGAGCTCATATTCCTGTGATAAAATGCTAATTTTGTCCCCCAGTTGCTGAAAATACTGAAATGACTTACATTATACCATAGAATAATGTGAAAACTCATGAGCCTGAAACTCCAAAACCTCAACAATTTGATCTTAACATATTATGATATTCTCACTTTTAATATTTTTCAACATTTCATCCAAACTGAATTAGTAATAATTCTTTACCTTGTATTACAGTTTATCATTGCTAAGGAAATGCTTTTGCCCCAAATATACCACTCATCTAAAAATTCTACGGATCTAACAAAGTCCTGTTGAAATTACTTCTAAAGAAATAAAATAAAAACCATATGTAACCTTGTCATCTTTATTGACTGTGAACTCCCTTTACACTTGATGGGTACCTGTGTTGTGTGAACCTTTCTACTTTATGCATAGAGAATAATTATAGTATACTAAACAACAAAAAATCATGAAATTTTAAATTCTAATCACATGGTATTGAATAATCTATATTATATTTGCATAATTCTTCCATAAAAGTGTCAATAAGTTATAATAAGCTATTACTGCATTCTAAGAGTATGGTCTTTGATAATATATATATTTTGTAACTCTTCTAAAAATGTCATACTAAGTCATACTAGTCATACAAGTCATACTAAGCTATGATTAATATACATATTTTGACTCAAAGTCAACATTTATTCACAGAAGAATTATATGTGATTATAAAGTACGAATCTGGAAGTTCTACAAGTAGCTAACTACAGTAGTTTTCAGAATGATAGCAGCTAATTTGTCATATGGTCTTTAAAAAGGGCTCTAGATGAGTTGAACTTTAAAATGAAAAAAATATTCAGCTTTAAAATATGCACTTGAGTTATGTAAAGAAGGACAGATTTTTTTCTGATTGCAAAACAAACATGATCTTTGTAGAAATTTTTGAAAATGAGAGAGAACATAAAAATCATCTGAAATTCCATGAAACAGATCCAAGTACAGTGACATTTGGTTTCTCTGTCTCTCCATCTCTCTTCTCTTTCTCCCCCCCTTCCATCTTTTCATCTCTCTTTCTCGTGTGCTGTCATTTTCTCTCAACACACACATTCACTCTCTCATAATATACATACACACACCCACACACACAGAACTACTAGAATTGGGACAGCGTTATATCATAATTTATGAACAGAGACATGTCAAGGGAAGTGGGAGATACAGGGAGAAAGGTTGTTTGCCTCCTAAAGAATTTAGATTTTATCCCATGGACACTGGAAATTTTAAGTGGGAGCATGATATAATCAGATTCTTCTGTCAAGGAGATGTTTAAAAAATCCTATTTTGATTTTCAAAAAAAATGGTTTTGCCACAGCCTGGAGAATGAATTGAAGAAGAACAGCCGTGACGGCTGGCAGGCAGCCAAGTTAAGAGGTTGTCACTGCAATCTAGAATAGAAATAATGAAGGCCTGAAATAAAGCAGAGCTGGCAGTGATAGGGATGGGTGGAGGGAATCACATTCATGAGTTTATAAATGTAGAACTGATGGGATTGCGTGTCAATTAGATGTGACTTTTGAAAAATGTAAGGAAGTACAGATAATGCTCATATTTCTAAATCAGTTGACCAAATGGATGATAATGCCTTTTCTTGAGACAGGATACGTAGAAAAAGAAAGAAATAGGAAGATAAGTTCAGTTCTAAACCTGTTGAATTTGTTGTGATTATGAGATATATTAATACAAATAATATCATTGAATGCACATTTGGACTTGTGGGTCTATAGCTGATGTCTGAATTGTAGAAAGAGTGTGTGTATATATATGTATATGTGTGTACAGAAATACATGCATAGATGCACACAGACATGATATGTACAGATTGTTTCACACTATGTGCATGGATGCAACTAACCAGAAAAGATTCTATTCCTTGTAGCAATAATTAATTAGCTTTCTAGGGTGCAAGAAACAAATAGGTCTTCCATTTCAAATAATGAGATATAAAAAGGAGAAATAGTACCTTTCATCTTAGCAAACACTTGATTATGTGTATATGATGGGGAGTAATAATAGTTTACATAGAATTTTTATATTGTTTACAGCATCTTTCAAAAATATGTGCTTATTTCATTATAATTATGACATTTATGTATATTTCACATATAAAAATGAAATATTTCAAAAGCATTTTGTGTTAAAATGTAATATTAAAATAGTATCTATTGACAATGGTTTTAAATTGCCATTGGAATTTTATCTATGATGCTTTTGTTTGATTTTAATATTAGTTAGTTTTCTTCACAAAACAAGTGGTATACACTTCAGTTATCTTTCAAAATTGGTTAAACCTGGCCAAGATGATGGAATAGAAGCAACCCGACACACCACTCTCAAGGAGAGGATTGAACATTGCAAGTAGATGCCCACCTAAGATGGCCCTTTAGGAGAAAGCATTGTGAATCATCAGAGAGGTGACAGGAGATGCTCAGAGTGAAGGAGATGGGGACGGGGACATCCACTTGCCAAGATCGAAAGGTATCTGGGGGAGATGCCTGCATGTGGGGAAGGGACAAAGGAGAGAATCCTAGGAGACACTGTGACTTGAGTTGTGGGGGACCCTGGCCACCATCGTGGGCCTCTGTTCTGCTTAGGGAACTGCTTGGAGATTGTATAGTAAAATTGCATTGGAGAGCAAGCTCAGCAGGGACCTGCTGGCCTTACTTCCTGGGTTGCCATAGCTGACACCACTCTGAGCCCTAGGGTCTGGAGCTCCTGGTCTTACACAGGGATTGGCTTCACTGCAACTGCCCTCACATAACCCTTTACCAAGCTGGAGAAGGAGCAGGGAGAGATGACATTCTCACACCTGTGGCTAAGGGTCACCCCAACCTGGGAATTTAATTGGAGTGGATGCCAACCCCACTTGAGAGGCCCTGCAGTAGTGACTCAGTGGGAATTGTGTGAGGAGGGAGCCCCAGCCACCCAGTAGCCCAACCTACACAGCTCCACCTAACAACCAGCGGATTGAGCCACCCAGCCCTGTATGCTGACCGGTGGGCCACATCCCCACAGATCTGCACACTGCCTAGGGGGCCACACCCCCATGGTGCTGTGGCTTTATGCACTCTGCCAAGATCCACACCCCTTATACCTACCTGTGCACCATGTGGAGGTCCATGACACCACTGTCCGGATAGCCTAGCCAAGCAGCCACTGCCAGGCAGAGCAATCTCCTGCAAAAACTGCCTCCAAGGAGAGGGACTCACAAAGCCCCCTGCCTGAGCTTCCAACAACAGCTTATGGACCAACCACTCCACACAAATATCCTCCAGCACCAGCTTGAACTGTGACAATCACAGGGGAATGGGACAATGTAGAACAGCTACATTGTAAGATCACAGCATATCCCATTGTCTCCTACCAGATCAGTCTTGCAAAATAGGACACAAAAGCACCACCTAGGAACCTTGCCTTCTTATCACTGAATAGGAGAGTTCTCAAAAAGGAGAACAGGAGCACTGCAAACCCATCTTCCCTGAATTGAGAGAAGAAATTTCAGAGGAGAAGCAAGCAGCAAAAGAACTCTGGCAGCATGAAAAAAACAAGCTAATTCCATACCCCCAAATGATCACATAGACCTACAACAATGAACTCCAACCAAAAGGAAATTGTCAAAATGTGAGAAATGGAATTCAAAATATGAATGGCAAATAATATGAATGGAATTGAAGAGAAAGTTGAAACCCCACACAGAGATGCTAAAATAATGTTTCATGACATGAATGAGAAAAATGAAAAAAATCACTAAAGAGACAGACAATATAAGAAATGATATAACAGAACTTGAAGAAATGAAAGAGCCGTTTAGGGTACTTCAAAATAATAGCAGAAAGCTTCAACAACAGACTAGACCATGCAGAATAAGGAATTTCAGAGCTTGAAGATAAGGTTTTCGAACTAACCCCGTCAGTCAAAGACGCAGAAAAAAGAATAAAGAAGAATGAACAATAACTCAGAGAAATATGGGACTATGTAAAATGAACCAATATATGAACTATAGGTATCCCAGAGGGAGAAGAAGAAAAAGAAAAACACAAGGAAAACCTATTTGAGGGAATTATTAAGGAAAACTTCTCTGGTATCACCAGAGATTCAGATATTCAACTACAAAATGGTCATTGAACATGGGGAAGATTCAAAACAAATAAGGCTTGTCCAAGACACGTACTCATCAACCTGGCCAAAGTCAAAATGAAGGAGAAAATTCTACAAGCTGCATGACAAAAGCAAAAGCTAACCTACAAAGGAAATTCAATCTGGGTAGCAGCAGATTTCTCAGTGGAGACGTTACAAGCCAGAAGGGATTGGGGCCCCATTTTTAATCTTCTTAAACAGAACAATTGCCAGCCAAGAATTTTGCTTCCTGCAAAACTAAATTTCATAAATGATGGAGACATAAAGACATTTCTAGACAAACACACTCTAAGGGAATTTGTCACTACTAGACCAGCCCTACAGAAAATGCTCAATAGTGTACTACTGTACATGGAACAGCACAATCGATACCCATCAGTATAAAAACACCCCAAAATTAAAGATCACAGCTCTTATAAAATGAGAACACAAAAGGGAAAACAAAACAAGATATCGTTCAGCATGAATCACTTCTTTCAGGGATAATCATGGAAATATAAACTTGATAAAACCTTAGAAAAAGTCAAATTCTGAAAAATGATAGAACACTACCTGAACACATTCTGTATTTCATCATTATGGATTGCTCTTCTCAGTACCTTCTCATTTCCATTCCACTTTTCAAACTTATTCATTTTGTTCAGTAGCTTGATGGTGGAAAATAACAGGAGTTAATGTGAGAAAGTTAAAGAGGGAAGTCATTTTGTCCTAACTGTTTATCATTGGAGAAGCACCATGTCAAGGTTTTATCATAATATAAATAGAGGGTTCAGGAAGATAAATTTGGTGGAATAGTCCAAGATAGATTGAATTGAACAAGGGGGATTAGACATAAAGAGTGGCCAGTTAAAAGACTGTTGAAATAAAAATCTAGCAGTATAGGATCAAACAGATTTTTTAACCATGTCTATTTTTCCCTTTCTCCTCCTTGTCTCTCTTCTTTTACAACAGGCTCATTTGAAATCTAGCCAATGTTTTTAAAGCCAATCTCAAACATTACCATCCACATTCCCATTGAAATAAAGTGTTCTCTTTTCTGAATTCTCGTTCTCTTTTCTGAATTCTTGTTACTTAATGTTTATGTCTCATTTCATCATCTACTACACTGTGCATTTCAGTTAATCATTATTGCATGCCCAAATCCCTTCATCAGCTGTTTGATGACTGGGATTGTTTATTATCTTTGTTTTCCTATGCCATTTGCATGGAGTATTTTGCATAGTAAGTGCTCAATAAAAGTGCTTGAATAAAAGCTCATTCAAATTGATTAATTGAATATTATAAAGTAGAATGAAAGAAGATCAAGTAATATACATACATATATACATAGATATACATATCAACCCAGTACCCTTGTCTTTGAGGAGAAATAAGAACACTCGGCATAACTTTCTCTATGGAAATTCTTGACAAATCTTCTAGGTAGCCCTTTTTAAAAATTATTTTTAATTGTTATGGATACCTAATAGTAATACATATTTATTGGGTATACATAATATTTTGATACAAGCATACAATGTGTAATGATCAAATAAGGGAAACCGGGATGTCCATCACCTCAAGAATTTGACATTTCTTGGTGTCGGGGCATTCTAATTCTACTATTTTATTTTGAAATATGCAATAAATTACTGTTAACTATTGTCATCATATTTACATAGCTCTTTTGTAACTCCTTTATATTATCTTGATTCAACTGAGGTTCCAAGAGTAGTAGAAGTGGTTCTCTTACTTCTCTTCTAGTTACACATTTATTATTTGTCTTATGATTATTTGTATTCAAAATATATTGACATTGCATTGTATATTAGAGCAGGAATTATTACACTTCAACATGTGATTATGGATCACTTTAGTTTCAGGCTTATAAAACCAGATTAATTTAAGGAAGTGAGAAGATGTGCCAAGAATTGTGAAGGGTCTGAGATGTTGCCCTGTTTTCAAACTAACAAGTTAGTCAGCCACAGCTTCTTGGATCCTGGTAACAGACACAAAATTCCTGGGTCAGAGACAGTGGGAAGTTTATTATTAACTGTAGCCATAGCCACAACATCAGAATTTTTGTGCTGATGCCCTAAGCCCCAATTACTGAAAGGTAACATGGAGAGGGCCATGTGACACTTGCATACAATAGGTTTTGTTATAGGAGAAGAACCCCAAGTTGAGAGAATTTAGGAGAAGAACCCTAAGTTGAGAGAACCCAAGTCTTTTATAATCACAGTTGGCATACTTGTTCTATGCTCTGAAGGGAGATATTTTCATTATTATACTAGAGAGTAAGCATGCTTGTTCATTGTTACAGAGTAAACCACTATTTCTCTCTTCCAAGCTACACAAATCAACTTGAAAAATAGTAAGGAAAAAAGGGCAGTCAATGTCTCATTTGGAAGTCATACAAAATTCAAGAAGGCCATGGAGAGTTTTCTCCTAAAAGACAAAGGTGGTTTGTAACAAACATGAGTTTAAATATTGTGTTATATTTGAAGTGAGAGCTAAATATTTACATGTAAATTCTGGATAAACAATTTAAATTTGAGAATTAGAGTTTATTGCATTAACTTCTTTATGTAATTTCAGTGGAAATGTATTTGTTTGTAGTAAGAAGGAATTGTCCCTTAGGTCATATATAACTTTAAAATTTCATGCTTTTCTGTTATTCACTGATAGCATAATCTTATACTAAAGGGAAGGTTTGGAGTATTTCTTTAAAGGTGATAAAGACCTATAAAATAAGTTATTTTGAATAAATTTGAGAGAATAAAATTACTTACGGGATTTTGTGAATTCATAACATTGTGGTGTTTGTTATGATACTTGAAAACTGATGTCTTCTGCTGAGAAAAGAAAACTATATTAAATTATGCCATCTATTATATTCTAAAATGCACTTAGAGAAATCCATTGTGTTTTATTCAATATAAAGTATATATTTTATTACTGAAATAAAATAGTTTGGGAATTTCACAAAGTCTAGTATCACTCTCAACAAAATGTTCTGGATGCTCTTGAAAAACAAAAGATATTTATCATGTTGTTCTAAGTGCTATTTTTAAAAAGTATTTAACTTCAAAGCTAAAATCTTTGGAGACAACAATTGTTTCATTTCTTTAAAAAGTTTCTTAAATAATGCTTCTTTCTTTTCCCCTATTTTATCCTCATTCAGGCACATTTATTTCCTTATCCATTGACTATTGCAATACAGTTGGCCCTCTGTTTCCCTGGCTTCATCATCCACAGATTCAACCAACTGAAAATCAAAAACATTTAAAGAAAAAATAAAAAAATAGTACAATATAAAATGATACAAATAAAAAATACAGTATAATATGTATTTACATAACATTTACATTCTATTAGGTATTATAAATAATTTAGAGACACTTGAAGGTATACAGGAGTATGTGCATAAGTTATATACAAATAGTAAACCATTTGATATCACAAACTTGATTATCTGTAGATTTTGGTATCTGACAGAGTCCTGGAATCCCCTCCCCTTCCCAATCTGGAGACAACTGTAGTTCCCTAACTGTTCATCATAGATCAAATTTTTACGTGGATTTTCCAGCTTTCAGTACACTGCCAAAGCTATCTTAAAATATCACTGGCCCTAAAACATCAATGATTTAATGGATAAATAAAAACCCCGAGTTTTCTAGTTTTTTTGTGAAGTTCTCTGTGCCATTAACTTCCTCTCGTTCTATCTTTCCTTGGTTGTTCTTTGAACCAGGTTGCTTAAGATTTTATCCCTTACTATTCAAAATAAATTTCTTTTTGCTTCAGATTTATTTAAAGATAAGTTGCTAATTTTCTGATTTCTACTCTGTATTGCTGTTTTGGGATACAGACATAAATATTATATTGATTTTTGCTTTGAAGTTTTTTTGGATATCTTATTTTGGCATTAAGAGTCATGTTATAGATAATAATAAACATCAGCTAATTTAAAGAGTGTTAGCTAATCACTAATATACAATTAAAGTTTGTTAAATGCACTAACATTTTCTTCCTCCTCTAACTACCAAACCACTGAACTATTAGCCTATAGAACACTGAGTTTTTATTTACCTCTACTAGGCTTTGGGGTACAATATTCTATTATAACTGCACTTAAAGATTACTGTGTGTTATATTTTTATACTCTCCAAATGCCAAGGCTTACATGTTTAACCATTGAGTAATTATCTGTTGATTATTTAATGCTCCAGAGACATATTATTGGATAATTTCTTTTGGACACAATAGAGAATGTTCTGCTGTTGAACATGCTTATTCAATAATGTATATGACTTACATGCATGTATTTAAACACCCACATATTGCACTGTCAGGAACAAAGTGTATTTTCATGGCAGAAAACTTTCCCATATTATGTTAATTAGAAACCTTCTCTTCTTTAATCTCTGGAGTATATTGAGTTTTAGTACATTCATAAAACAGGGAAAAGATGCTGAACATACATAGATGAGATAATCCTTGTGCCATTTTTCCAAACTGTATTTAGACACATACTACACCCCCATTAGTGTCATCAGGTAAGTTAAACTATATTAGAACAGCAAGAGGGAAAATAGAACTATGAGAGAGATTAGAATCAGACATAATTAATTTGGGACTGGAATGTAGATTTCCTCTTTGTGCTGAAAGTGTTCCATTTGCCCCTTTGCTGTGTGGCTAACTTGTAGAAACTACGTAATGTGTCTTCTTGTCTTTTGGAATTTAGTTGATTCAGGCAATAGGGAATACCTGCAGTCTTGAGAGAAGACAGAAAGTGAACTTGAAGTGTCTATTTCCCTCTTTCCTCTTGCTGGTGGACGCTGCCACATGCCTCCTTTGACTAATTTTACAACTTCTAACTGATAGTTTCTTGCACCCAGTGTTCTCTCTGTGAGTTCTCGTAACTGCTCTCTTATCTTATCCTTTAGGGCTCAGGGGTGTATCTTAATTTTGTATCTCTCATAAAGAGCTGAGGTAAAGACTTAGGTGTAGGTACTTTGTTTAGAAATTATCCCAGGATCATCAGGACAAAATATGAGGAAAAATCAACAAAAGTTATGTTATTGAGGCTGTTAAAACTTTGCTCAATTAGTACCCAAGCCTGCTGGAGACTTCCTAAGGAACTGTGTAGAATGCTCCTCATGATTTTCTCTTTGAAGGATGGAGAGTTTGAATACTTATATATAAATTTCCAATCCACCCCTTTTCTCCTGGAATAAGTCCATGCTCTTTCATGCAGTTTCTACCCCCATAGACCTCCTGTGGCTTCAGAAAAATTCCCAAAGCACAAGAAAAGATGACTGGCAGTGTGCACAGAACTGTCTATCATACCTGAGCTGAAATCAAGGTAGGCTAAGGAGATATAAAACAAGAAACCAAATTTATCAGCTGCAGAACAGTAAGAACTGAACCACTGTTTCTAGCTGCAGGACACAGAAACTTTCTCCCTGTGGTTTCCTCATTCTCTACCCAAATTTTTAAAATAATTCCCTTATTAAACTCTTCTAAAATTACCCAATTTCAGTGTACTATCTATTTTCTGTCAGGACTCTGACAGATACTCACTTTGTCAGTAATGGTTGGTGATATAATCTTGCCAAATATCCTGCAGTTGGCTCTATCTTTCCTCACCTTTGACTGGACTTCCTAAGTACATTGAATGATACTCAGACCCATCTTCTAAATACACTACTAGGAGAAGTGTGTTGATTAAATTTTATTAAAGTATGTCTATGTTTTTCATGTTTTGAGTTTCTATAATGGATAAATAATGTGAATGTGCTTAGTGGAGCATTGAGATAGAGTAAGTGTCCATGGTAGGATATTGACAGCAAATGTATTCTTTAAGGAGCCCACTGGCCATCAAAGAAGAGGTAGATGATATTAACTTGATAAAATTCACCTCTGACACTGTAAAACTGAGGACATAGAGACATACTGGTTTTAAGTATTTCTTAGAATAGAAAACTTGTATTAATATATAGTATGGTCCTTGGTGGTCTAATTTCAATTATAAAAGTGGTTCTAAAGTTGTGCAATTACTAAACACAGTAAAGTACCATAGGTCTCTGTTTGGTAAGGTATCTGATCAAAGAATTTTGAAGAAAGTTTTTATTCATTATAACCAACATGTGGATTTCTTTTTTATTCAAAAACTTACAAAGGACAGAACTACACAATTTGTGCTATAGTTTGTGACAAAAATAACATAACATACTTTTTCTAAAACAAATTTGTTCTTTCCCTTACCTTTTCATTTTTTTCACTGTGTATAAGTGCTGCTCACTAATAATTTATTAAGGAACAGGTTACTGCTGGCTTAGATATAAGCATTATATATATATATATATATATATATATATAGCAACTAAGAGCAGAACTTTCTGCTTGCAATATGATTCACTTTTCCCCATAGAAGTGGAGTGAGGCCTGGTGTGGTGGCTCACACCTGTAGTTTTAACTTTTTGGGAGGCCGAGGCAGAAGAATCGCTTGAGACCAGGAGTTCAAGACCAGCTTGGGCAATAGCGAGATCCAGTCCCCATAAAAAATTGAAAAATTAGCTGGATGTGGTGGCCTGCACCTGTAGTCCAACTACTTGGAAGGCTGAGGCAGGAGGATTGCTTGAGCTCAGTAATTCGAGGCTGCAGTGAGCTATGATCATGCCCTTGCACTCTAGCTTGGGCAACAGAGAGAGATCCTGCCTCAAAAAAAGCAACAACAACAATAAAAAAAGTAGAGTGAGAGACCCTTAGCAAAGCTGAAGAAGTAAGATTAAATATTGCACCTTACTTTTTTCTCTATAATAGATAAATGTTTATTTTTCTTTTTAACAAGTTTTTGCTATTAAAGTTACACTTAACTATTATAAAAAATATTACCTCAAGCTATTTTCCCCCTTTGAGAGATACTATTAGCCAATCAACTTTAACACACAGAATTACTTTCTCATTTATGCAAAAAAATAGTAAATATATTTTAGTGGTAGTATCTGATTTCTTTTACATTTGTATTTTGCCTTAAACAGTTTTGCATTATGTTCAATCTATTTCCATATCATATTATCTAAGTGAGTAGTAGGATCTGACAGAAATTTAAGTTGTAAGAAGGAATTCATAGAGGATAGAAGATTCAATGAGATTAAAGGGGTATGAATTTTAGATATATAATTAATAGGTCTAATACTGTTCTGGGGTTTAAATTTGATATTCATTCATTCAATTTCTTATTCATTTGCATATTCACTGATTCAAAAATGTTTGAGCACCTACTTTGAGCCAAGTGCTATGTTATTTGGTATGGATACAAAATTAAGCAAACATCATGAACCTGACCTCATGGAAGACCAATGTTAATCAAATAATCACACAGCTATTTAACTATATGTTCATAATTCCTTTAAATATAACATATGTGTATATGAGAAAGCATATTATAAGGAGAGCTGAAATTATGTATGGAAACGCTGAGTTGAGGTCTGGTGGGCAAGTACTGCAGTTAATGAACAAAGAGAGTAGGATGAGCATTGCTGAAATATTCTGAGTTAAGGGAAAAGGCAAATCCCTGATGTGAGACAAATCATGGTCAAAGTGGTGGAAACACAGAAATTGAGAGGGAAAAAAAAAGAGGCTCAAAATGCCTGAAGTGGTAACCAGGTGCCAATTCTTACAGAAATTTTACATTCTGATGAGAATTGTCTGGTTTATCTTAAGAAAAATCGGTATGATATATCCAAATTTGCATTTTCAAAAGATTTTCCTAGGTACCATGTACAGAACTGTTTGGAAGAGCTAATAGATGATGAAAGTCTATCCATCAGGTTGCTATTTCATTGCTGGTGTGAAAGACCACATCCAAAAGGAAAATGTAGACAGAGAATAAATGAATGGATTTGTGAGATACAATTGAAAGTAAAATCAAAGGGAATTAGTAATAAATTTAATAAAGAAGTGGAAGTCATCAAATATGATTTCTATGTTTTCAGCTTGGAGAAAATAAATGCATAGTATCCCCAACCATTATGTTAGAGAAAACCAGAGAAAGTTAAATTCTTAGAAGAGGGTAAGTTATGCGTTTAATTTCAGATATGTTGAGTTTGAAGTAATTTTGACACATGCAAAGAGATGATTAATAGGTAGTTGGCTTTATTGGTTCTTAGTTTAAAAGAAAATCCAGATTACAGCCATATATTGAAAAGATATCAAAGTAAATATTACAATTGCTGGTATATTTTTCTAAGGAGAGAGTCTGAAGAGGAAAGATAATG
>CM052446.1:27712525-27761860 GCA_028533085.1 Varecia variegata
GAAAAAATTTTCGCATACTACACATCAGATAAAGGACTGATAACAAGAATCTATTTAGAACTCAGCAAAATCAGTAAGAAAAAATCAAACAACCCCATCAAAAAGTGGGCAAAGGACATGAATAGAAATTTTTCAAAAGACAAACTTAACTTATCAGTTAAGACAAACTGATAAGACAAACTCAAGAGTATTTCAACTTAAAAAAAAAATATTCCAAGGAAGGAGAAAAAAGAGATACACTTTAAAAAGACCAAATAAAATTTATAGAAGGAGCTAATGAACTAAATTCATAAGTTTATCAATAATCATAATAAATGCCAACTTTATGGTGTTTCAAAATACTTCCATAAACCTGAGGGCACAAACTGTAAATTACAGATTGGGCAGTGAGATTTTGTGCAAATATTAAAAGTAATCTGCTTTAGCTTCGCTATAATAATATCAGAAAATATACTTTTAAAACAACATATGTACACATATTACCTCTTTTAAACCTTGTACTTAGGTCTTTGCAATCATAATACGAAAATAAACAAATGAGAAGACAATAAAAATATATAATAAGTTGCATAACATAGTAGTTAAAATCTTGGGAACTTGACTTAGAAAATTTAACCCTTGCCTCTGTAATTCATCAGCTGTGTGACATTAAGCAAATCACTAGTAATCTCTCTGTGTCTCTTCAATCCAATTATAAAATTAGAGACATAATAGTAATTTTCTGATGGGGTGATTAACTGTTCCATATGTTCCACTGAGAAGTTTCCTGGGATGTAGGACTTTTAGTGCTAAAACCAGGACAGTCCTGGTGAAACTGGGAAAGTTGGTCACCCTAACTGAAGAATCAATAATTTAAAACAGCTTATGGGGTATGATGTAGTTTTTGGTGGAGTAGCTATTATTATTACAAACAGAGTGAAAATATGTGAGATATATATTCATCCATCCATCCATTATTTACAAAAAAATACAATATCCTATATCCTAATGAAGCAAATTAAGTCAGAAAGAAAAGTAATAAAGGATTCTCAATAAAAGGAAACAAATATATCAAAATACATATAGTACTTGCTTCTGCTGCTGTGTGTATTGAAATGCAATGAATTACATGGAGGAAGGGAGTTTTCAATTCTGTCTGTGTGTATTGGAATGAGGGAAGAAGGTATTCGGAGAGAAAAGAAAGTCTTCTTTTAACACTTAAAACACTTGAATGATAACTGGACTTTAGCCAGTTGGATTAGATGGGGAAATCTCTAGGAAGAGTAACAAACATGAACAGTCATACTTTTGCACAAGATACCAGCTTCTTTGTTATTTCCATTCCAATTTTCTTCAACAAAGAAACAAAAAATGCTATTTCAGAAACTTAGCTTACATTATGCTCTTATTGCATAGACCTGATATCAGTACATATTTACCAAGTAGGTTTTGGTGTCCAGATTTTTAAATTGAGTTTTCCAGTTACCCAGAATTCATAAAATCAGAGGAGATTTGGTTTCTAGTCTCTGGTAATACCTTTGGTCAATTAAGAGGTCAAAGTAAGTACAATAAAATTGCAAGAGATTCAAGCACATAACTGGCAAGGAGGTACAAAATGTAATTTATTTCATTAAAGTTTATGTGTCAATTCCAAGGTTGCTGAGTAATTGGCTATTAAAAATTTGAGAAATATTTTGGTGAACTAAAAATATCAAAGAGTATTGAGACTATATACCAAGATATATTCCAAAATACGTTTAACTGATGAGGTTAGAAATCAAAGCATACTATTTTATGTTCTTTTCTGAACTGTGCAACTATTAATAGCTAACTCTATGTCTTATTTGTTATATGCTTGTGCAAGTTACTTAACTTTTTTTTCTGCATATTATGGGGGTACAAATGTTTAGGTTACATATGTTGCCCTTGCCCCGCCAACCCTCCAGTCTGAGCTTCAAGTGTGTCCATCCCCCAGACGGTGCGCATCACACTCATTATGTATATATATACACATCTCCTCCTCTCCCCTCCCATCTGCCTAACGCCCGATAAATATTATTCCTATATCTGCACTTAGGTGTTGATAAGTGAAACCAATTTGATGGTGAGTACATATGGTGCTTATTTTTTCATTCTTGGGGTACTTCACTTAGTAGAATGGGTTCCAGCTCTACACAGGAAAATATAAGAGGTGCTATATCACCATTGTTTCTTGTAGCTGAATAGTACTCCATGGTATACATATACCACATTTTATTAGTCCACTCATATATTGATGGGCACTTGGGTTGTTTCCACATCTTTGCAATTGTGAATTGTGCTGCTCTAAACATTTGAGTGCAGATGTCTTTTTTATAGAATGTCTTTTGTTCTTTTGGGTAGATGCCCAATAATGGGATTGATGGATCAAATGGTAGATCTACTTGTATCTCTTTAAGGAATCTCCACATTGCTTTCCACAGAGGTTGCACTAGTTTGCAGTCCCGCCAGCAGTATATGAGTGTTCCTATCTCTCCGCATCCATGCCAACATTTATCGTTTGGGGAGTTTTTGATAAAGGCCATTCTCACCGGTGATAAGTGATATCTCATTGTGGTTTTTATTTGCATTTCCCTGATGATTAAAGATGTTGAGCATTTTTTCATATGTTTGTTGGCCATTATTCTGTCTTCTTCTGAAAAGTTTCTGCTCATATCCTTTGCCCACTTTGTGATAGGGTTGTTTGATTTTGTGGGGGAGCAATCCACTCATATGTAGCAGACCAAGATCTATGCTGTTTTCTCTGGGAGCAGAAATCCAGGATGATACCTTTACTCTGTCATTTTTGTCTCCACTTAACGTTTTATATGATTAATTTCTACTGTAAATTGGGAATATCAAAGATAATTCATAATTTTTTTGTGAAGATCAAAAAAAATATATGTGAAACATACTTATAAATATTACAAATGCTACTTGTTTTCTTGGACTAGATCAATGGTTTTCCAATGGTCATACTTTTAATATTTTCTAGAGATGACTTAAAAGATGGAGAGGGTAGAATTCTGAGTTCTTTCCTTATTTACTCCCTCTCATTTTTTTTTTTTTTGCCATTTTTTGCCATGACAGTTGATTCTTACTTTTTTTGAAGAGTTTTTGGTATTAATTTTAAAACAAGTCTTCAAAAACTATGGTCTTTTATCTCTATAGTAAATGCTAACAACATTTTATATAAATTTATTTATTGTTGCACTTGCATGGATATAACTCCTCTTTTCCAAAGAAACATAATAAATCTAAAATAAATGCAAATGACTGTTAGACAAATTTAGTAAGACGCACCATATGCTCTGAAAATATATCTAGTGTTCACTGTTGGAAATCATTTAGAATTGGATTTCAGGGGAATCGTACCATACTATATGGAATCTTTTCTCAATTCAGAAAATAATATAAACAACTGTGAAACATACTATGAATTTTTCCTTTATTTTTTAAAAACCACACCCTTTAAAGAAAGATAGCTATAAAATATAATGTGCCAGTATTCCTTCTGGCCTATCTTATAATCATAAAAACCCTTAAAGCAGTAGATTTACTTTATCAATCATTGAGTAGCTTATTATTGAATTTATATTATGTGTACTTTGGGATATTCATTTAGGGCTTAGGCTATTTACAAAGTTTTTCAAGTGTTCATACAACCTTTGCCACCCTTTCATGCTTGGTTCATCCTAAGTCCAGTGAGTCAATGTGATTTTATGATTGAATCTGTCTTGCTGTCAGATAGGTTGTTAACTGTCAGTAGGCAGGTTGCTTCATGTTCATTATCTTAACAAAACAGGAGCTGTCTTAGAGGATATCAGTTTTTAATGCCTATTTCCCCATGAAAACCTAATCATTAATGAGTTACGTCCTTACTGTGATAGAGAAGCTAAAATGTGGATGGAATTTTTATTCTCAGAACAAGTATGATGCTTGTTGAAAAATACTTTGTTATATAAATTTGAAACTTCATGAATATATCATTTGAATCGAATTTTATAACTTATCTGTATTGAAATGCATTTTCCTTTGTGTTTTTGAATAGCAATAATTTCTAGCATATTTATATGTGTTTTAAAACTACCTTTTAGTTGTTTGGGATGTTTTATTTAATCTCTTCCTTCAGTTGTTTGGATAACAAAACAAAACTCCTACTCATATTACCTCTATTTGTATTTACTTGTGTAATTCTTGCTTATTGTCTTTCTTTCCTGAAATTAATGAGCTTACTCATTTCAGCTTTCGTGGGAAATAGTATATTGTTTCACAAATAGTAAGTCCACAATGACTATTTTTGAATAATGAAAAGAAAGAAGAAAGGAAGATAGGAAGGATGGAAAGACAGTCATGAGATTTCTTATGTCTATGAGAGATTTCAATGAAAGGTTAAAATATTTATTTTGGAACTACAGAAGTGATATAATTAACTGAATCACAGGTTTTGCATTTTGTTTACCTTCACATTCATTTTGCCATTGTACATACTGTACACTCTATTAGTTTGTGCTTTTTTTTTTACTTGACTATATTTTGCTTTACTGTTAAAAGTTGTAAGAATCATCTCCATTTTTGACAATATTTCAAGGCCGAAATTTATGGATATCAAGAACATTGAATTTGCTCTTAAAAATGCATTGTTAAAATCAAGGAATTCTTATTTATTTATTTATTTTTGCTTGAACATGCATGTTGGACTTTAGATGAAGCCAACTTCATTTTGGAAATCTTCCAAATATTAAACCTTCGATATCCTTAATGTTTCTTTCAATGCTTATAATGCTCTTTGTTGCAAATAATGTAAGACACAACTAATAGGTTTAAACAATAAAATAAAGAATTTAACCCACATAATTGTAAAGATCAGATGTAGGTATATTTCAGAGACTGCTTGATTTGACCTCTAACTCTATTTCTCTCTGATTCTCTTGGTTATCTCTTTTCTGGAAACTCACATTGGTTTCAGGGTGTCTTCTTGCAAGTAGAAAAATGTTAATGGTAGTTTCAGGACTTACATCTACACACCAAATTTTCAAGCAGACAGAGACTATGTATGTGCTGACTTTTGGCAAAAGCCGAAAATACACTCTGATTTGTACTAATTGAGATCACGTGCCCACCATGATCAATCATTTTGATGGGAGAATGGCACACACTAATTTGTTGAGCATCATTTATTCATTTTATCCTAGAATTTGATGCGGTGCCTGTGTCTTCCAAAACTCATGGATACAAAACAGAAATCAGGGTTCTGGAGAAAAGTCAAATGGGAAGTGATACTAAGGACACAAAAAGTGTCCATAGCATAGTCATAATTTGTTTCATGTTTTGAATATTTTCATACCTTAAATCCTTCCATATTTTTAATGCTTGCAGACATTGAGTCTTTCTGTATCTTTAAAAACTTCCAAGTCACTCATCAATGGGGGAAGCACAATAGTAAAAGGTAATTTTTCAAAATTAATGAAAAAATGTGAATTACTATTAAATAGGCAACATGGAGATAGCTATCTAATCATGCCTATGTAGACTCTGAAATTTAAAAGTAATAAAATCTCTTTGCAAAAACAAAAAACAAACAAAAACAGAAAAACACAAACCCTATCATGTTTAATTTTCTAACAGGTTCTACATTTCTGGGAGAATGGTAAGAACTTTGAGAATATTCAAATTAGTTGATTACTTACTCCTTTTATGTGCATTGATACATATATATATATGTATGTCGAAGTAAATATACATATGCACCTATACTGAATATATACATATGTATATATGTTTATATACACACAGATGTGCACATGTAGGTGTGTGTATATATCTTACTTGCAATGTAAATTTCTCAGGAAATTACAGACTATTGCTCATTCTCTCTAGGGATGGTGAGTTTTTCTATTAGAATTTCATATATGTTATATATAAATGAGAAAAAATATGATGCATTATATGAGCACATTAAAGTGGTAGTTACAATAAGGTATTATAAAGCAATGCTTATAAGAACAACCATGGAATTCAACACCTTAGACTAGAAATCCAGCTTTGCTATTTATTATCCATGTGGCTTTGTCTAAGGTTTTCTGAACTTCAGGTTCCTTAGTATATAATGGAGATAATCATAGCACCAATTCAATATCTATTAATATGATTATCAATTTATCATCCCAACAGCGATATTGAAAGACTCTCTCACTGTTGCTAAACAATTCAAATCCAGATTTATTTTGAATTTTCGGAGTTGTATCTAGTGAGAAAATTCACTAGAGAAAGAGAAGTACAAAACCAGGTATAAGTAATATATCAACTCATGTATTTTCCCTCTAGAATTATACTTTTCAAAATATGTTTCATATTTCTTTTCTAAATAATGTGTACCTGATGAATTTTTCGCTGTATTTTGCTCATGTGTGGTACCTACATGTTTCAAGTTTTGCCTGTTTACTTACTTGACTTGACAGAAAGCTACAGTGCATCTCCCAGAGTTCCCCAGAGTAAAGCCTCTTCCTCCACACATCTCTTGATGCCTTCCTACAACTAGGGTGAGACTAAAGCACATTTCTAAGGTTGCACTCCTTTAAAAGGAACACATAAAGCATTGCATATGAGTATAAGACAAAAAGATATTCTCCCAAATCTCTTCTTCCCACCTGTCAAAATGCCAAAAAAAGAAATTCCACAGAGAATTTTAAAAATAGACCTCTACCTCAAACCACAGATTGAATTTTGCCTTGTGTTATTTTAAATCAGATGCTTTTAAGACCAAATGCCATGTAAAGTCAACCTTTAATTAATATTTAAATAAGACACTTCCTGTTTCTTAAGCTGTCAGATGGTAAAATTGTGTTCACTTTATTATTATTTTTTAAATGCAAATATGTATGTGTGAGATTTACAGACAATCCCCAATTTATGATTTTTCAACTTTACCAGATGCAAAAGCCATATACATTTAGTAGAAACTGAAATTTGAATTTTGAGTTTTGACTTTTACCCAGGCTAGTGATTTACAGTATGATACTCTCTTGTTATGATGGGCAGTGGCAACAAGCCATAGCTCGCAGTCAGCTATGTGATCACAAGGGTAAACAGCTGGTGCTTTACAGTGTGCTGTGTTGCCAGATGGTTTTACATTACTGTAGGGTAAGGTAAGTATTCTGAGCACATTTCAGGTAGGCTAAGCTACTCTATGATGTTCAGTAGCTTAGGCGTATCAAATACATTTTTTATAGAGATGGCGTCTCCTTATATTGTGCCCAGGCTGGACTTGAACTCCTGGGCTCAAATAATCCTCTCACCTCAGCCTCCTGAGTAGCTATGATTATAGACACACACCACCTGCACCCAGCTTGTTGCATTTTCAATTTATATTTTGACTTACTATGGGTTTATCAGGATATAACTCCATTGTAAGTCAAGGAGCATCTGTACTAAACATTAAATATATATTCATATATTTATATATACAGATATATAGTGTATACACAGATACATATATGTATATAAATATATATATATATATAAACCTTCAATCCCCTTTTATTAGAAGCCCATACTTCCTTTCAATTCCTTAAAAGGTTATTAAGATTCAAAAATTGTATATAAATTCTATAATTTACTACAGACATGATATTAATTGTAGCAAATCTAATGTTAAACACAAATTATGTTGAATCATTTAATATTGACAATTTTTTGGGTCAAAAAATACCTAATATCTGCATTTTTATATGGTTCAACCCAGTATCTAGGTACTATATTTTTGGTCAATGCCTGTAAGGTTATGGCCAACACTTCTATAACAAAAGACAAGTTAACAAGAGAAAAGCTTAATAAATTTATTTAATTAAAGTTTTATGTGATATAGAAGCCTTCAGAAATGAAGACCTAAAGACCCAGGGAAAACTATCTATTTTTATGCTTAGGTTCCATGAAGAATGGACAACCAAAAGGGGATGATCTAATGGTAATAGACTGAGAGAAGGGAAGCCCAGCAAGGCCTTTCTTTTTATATTCTTCTTCGCCTTTCTGTGTAGCATTTATTCCTCACAGGGCAGGACTTCTCTAGAATAAGGTCTTCAAGGGAGAAAGGAGAAGGGAGAGAGTGACCTCTCTAGGATTTATGCTTTGGGGAAAACAGTTCTAATTTCAACAGTTCTAATGACTCACCTTAAGGAAGAGGAATTCTGGTTTTCATGACCCTCTTGGGGGCAGGAGAGGAGGGAAAAAAAAAAAGAGGGGCTGACACAGGAGAGCAGGAGAAAGTCAGAGGAACTTCGCTTCTGAGGTCTTTCCAATTTTTAGTTCAAAGTATTCAGCATGCCAAGGCGCCATACTTTGGGGTATTGACTTCTGAGCCCTGACAGCCCCTTCATAGCAGTCAACCTCTAGGCATATTCTAAGAGTTTTACCTTTAATCTCCTTCTCATAATTCTTTTCTTTCACTTTCTAGGCACCTCCTCCTCATTTCCTCAATCCTTGGACTTCCAGAAACCCATGCATATATGGAATTTATGTTACTTCTGATGTGGAATATTTAGAGCACTTTCTATCCATTTTATTCTCTTCCTTTTTTGTAGGGCATGGAGAGAGGGCAGAGAGCTGTAGAGACATGTAGACATGCACCTTTTAGCACAGAGTTTACATGAAGGATCACTGCATGTAATTTCCTCTAAAACATTCCATGACCACTGTTCTGGCAGTTTTTGCAGACTCATATTGGGGCACCCAAAAGGCAAATATGAGCAAACATCTGGAATTAACAGGTATCAAAAGGTGAAAGTACTGATAGGAGAAGATGAGGGGCCATGTTTCATTTCATATGTAAAGAGAGCTTACTTTCTTTCTATGATCAGGTAGATCTTTACTCTTTTGAATATACTATTTCATATTCTGAAAAAGGAAACTTAAGATGTTTATGGTATGCCATAGTAGAATTTTAATACCCATAAATTTGAATTACCTATTAGAATAACACTACTAAAATTTTTAAAAATCTATTTAAAGTATAAATAAATTTGACAGAAAAGGATAACAGAACCAATCATGGAGAATCATACACAAGAATTACGCACAATATAAAAAACAAATGAGATGAATTTGTGAATCTGATAATGTCTATAATATGTCAAAATTATAGTTAAAAATGGAGGATGGATAGTTAATTATCCAGACATGTAATGCTATATAGGCAGCCCTAAATGTGTTACAAAATACAGAGAACTGAAGAAGAGAGGAAAATGGAAGTAATAGATAAGAATTTTCTTTGTTTAGGGAAGTGATTTGATACTAACTCAAATACTCAAATTGAGAAATGAAATAGAACAACAAATGTTCTGCCTGGTAATATTAATATTTTTTTTAAGGAAAAAAAAAGAGCATTTACTTTCTATCTTCAACAGCTGAATTGAAGGTACATCAAGTAAAATTAGATGTAGATATATGCAAATGTTACACTTAGATCCTGCTAATTGCCTTTTGGAAAACATAAATGTTCTTTTTGAAGTGGATTGCCTGTTGGTATTAAGTTTTCAAATCCGTAATAGAAGGATGGCCACTCATCTTTGCCCATTTAGTGGGAAAAGAACAATTACAGATGTTCACAAACATCTGTACATAGTACAAAATATTGCCACTATTTTTGAAGATGCATTTACCTACACTTCATCCCTTGAACTCTGTAATTATGCAATTTTATATGTCATTAACCAAAATTCATCTTAAGCACCTATTGCATTATAAAGTCTTTTTCTTAAAAAAAATTATATTAAAATATAACTTTTTTGTGTCCTAATCTTCCCCTTGAAGCCATAGAAACAAGTTCAGCCTCTTTCCCAAGAGAACTATTCAAAGAATTTGAACTCAGTTACCAGGAACTTAAGTAATTTTTTCTGTAAGAGTTTATCAAGTATCAATTCCTCGTGTAACATTGTTATCACCATAACCAGTCATTTCTGAATGCTTCTTTTATCTTTTAAAAATGTAGCATCCTGCTTAAGAGTAGTAATTTTGGAGCCATATCACTCTGTCCCTTCTTAGTTATGTGACCTTGGGCAATTATTTAAACTCTCTGTGCCTGTTCTTTGCCTACAAAATGGTGATAATAATAATATTTACTTCATAAGGTTGTTGTGAAGATTAAACAAATTAATTTTATTATAGCAATTGTAGAGGAAGACAAATAATTTTCTTTCCATTCTTTCTGAATTATTAGCTGGAATGCTATGTAACAAAAGACAAATTAACAAGAGAATAAATCACAGCAGTTTATTAACATGTGTACCTCATGTATATATGGGAGAAACTGAGAAAAATGAGTAAATCTCAAAGGGGTGATTATGAAGTCAGGCTTAAATACCATCTTCAGATAAAACAAAGAAACATCTTGTTGAGTGTGGCCAATTATGAGAAGTTGACCAAGAAAACAGATAAATAAGATAAGATTTGTTATGCAGATTTAAGTCAGTCCCTTCTCTCTTTATTAGAGTGAGTCTTGCTAGTGAATCTTCTCTAGTGAGTTCTCTGAAAACACAGAAGGAAATACATTTACAAATGGAGATTTTCTTTATAGATGTAAATTTTCCTCACAAAAGGGTAACTTCTACTCTGCTTTCACATATTCTCCTGTGTCTGTAGCTTCCCAAAGTAATTAGCTCAAAATGGTCCTCAGGCAAAAGAGGAACATTTTGGGTGCCACATTGTTGTCTCTTACACACTTATACAAGAGTTGGACATTATTGATATTGTTATAAAATTATCTCTAATCTTATTCTAAATAATATTTAGCATGCAAGATTTTTTTTTACTAGTTATAATAGTCAACTCATATTGAGTATTGGTAAAATTCCTGACTGAATTCATTCCCACCACCCCTTCACAGGTGCAATTGCTAATCCCAGACTGCCTTGTGTACTTCTATTATTGACCTGAGTGTTGAAACTTACCTTGATGTACATTACATTTATCTCTTATTAGTTTCAACCTATTGTTTCACCTTAGCAAATTTGGTTGTGTCATGACTTCATGGTTTCATGAATTTAGGTATTTTAAAAAATATTTTATCATTAATATACATTTACATATATGACGAATATGCTTTATAAACTTTAATTCAAGTTATTGTTAAAAAATGTTAAGAAGAACTAGATTAAAAAGATAAATTGTCTGAATGCCATGAGAGGCTTCCCCACAGAATAAAATTGTGCATATTTTAGATATGCTTACATCCTGTCCTTCTGATAATAATTCTATCTAAATGTCCTAACATTAGTCAACATGTGCCTGTACAGTTACATTTCTGTAATAATTTATCAAATATCTTTACAATAAATATAATATTATGAATAGCATATACATAAGGACGATTATACTTTCATCATCTTCCAATCTCTTTACTTTAAGAAATAATTGACTTCAATCTGTTATAACTTACTCTTAATGCTGCTGTGGAAGTTACCAGTGAATAATTGTTCTAGTGGGCTGTTTAGTATTCTTTAAACACACAGTTCTAGAACTAATCTTGAGATTGATTTTAATACTATATCTGATATTTAAGTTTCTTTTTTGTAGTAATATTTGTCATTTTCCAGTCTCCTAGCACTTTTACTGTAATTCTTCAAACATCAATATTAGTGATTCAGTGAACTCCTGACAAAATTTTCTCAGAATTTTGAAAACGTAATACTGAACTGGGAGACTACTTAATTCTGAGTAACCAGGTGTTTTCATACACTTTTAGAGTTACATGCTGCAGTTAAGGATGGAAGGAATGATTTGAGGCATACAGAATTATCATGGAATTTTTGCCTCAACTTAAGGACAATGAAATTCCAGTAAACTTGGATTCTGAAACCCATAACTGATAACATAACTAATTTTAGTCATTCAGAGATTTTTGTGCTAATTTCAATGTTACACAAATGTCAAAGTAATTCATGATATAGCCTTATTTTTTTCTACAATTTTCCTTTTTTTACTCTGTGCAGTGTTTTCACAGCCATACTAAACTTTCAATTCAGTTCTCCTACAAATACCATATTATTGTATATCATATCTCACATAACTAAGAGACTTTGCCACACTTTTCCTTTTTAAAGATCTCTGTCCTTCTCTCCCTCCCCTCATTTACCTTACTGACTTCTAGTTATCTTTAAGTTTATCTCATAAGTCATTTTCTCCAGAAAGCCTTCTCTGACACCACTACCTCTCATCCCTCTATCCACTGAGTGTCTGTTACATGTCACTGCCATGAGCTCTCCTACCTCTCTGTATAATTATATATTACACATTATTGTAACAGCCAGGTCACACATATAATGTGCTAATTATGTGCCAGCTACTCTTCTGGGGTACACACACATTTTCTTAACATCTTTATGAAAAAGTTATATAAATTAAGTAATTGAAAAACAAGGTTTAAGTAACTTGTGCAAGATCATGCAGCCATCAAGGAGTGACCTCAAGAATTACCTGTGGTAGTCACCTAATGACTAAACTAATATCTTTAAAAATCTAAAATGAAAAGCATTACCCAAATGATCAAGATATGAGATAACAATGCCCCTTTTGCATTTATTTTCTCAATGATAGCCAATAGAAGAAATGAAAATATACTGGAAACATTCCTAATTTTCACACACACAAAAATCATTATTCTATGTCCAGAGAAAAATGCTCAGCATGTAGAGGGTGCTCAAAATATTTGTTGATGGACTTAGTCATTTTAGGGGTGTCCAAAACAAGAGCTGGAACCTGAGGAGGTGCGTATTTTGCTTGCCCTGTGAGGTTTGACCTTAGGTCCTACTATGCTATATTTATGACACTGCATACGTTTAGGTGTGTTATGGAACTTTATCAATGCTTAAAATTCTCTATAAAAACAAGAGTTAGAATTCACCTTAAAACCAAATAAATATGCATGAAAAGATCTCTCAAATTTACATTTACTTTCCATATCCATCAAAAAGACATTAACTTTAGTATTTCTAGGACACTTCATTACATAGTAAGGGTAAAACTGTATCAAAGGGTATGTCCTTGGTGGCTGCTCAGAATTCTGAACTTATTCAACCCTTTACAACTCTGACGGATTTTGATGGAAATATATATTTATATTACTGAGTTCAAAAGAATAATTTCATTAGGAACGGAAGGTGAGGGAATTTCAATGTTATGAAAGAAAAAGGGTAGATGGGAATTTTTATGCACTATTTGCATATAAAAAATTTGCAGGATTTTTTTTTACACACACACATATATATATCTATATCTATATATATATATATCTCAATATATATCATATATACTGCCTGAATTTGCCATTGATATATTTAAAATTTTGTGAACATAAAGTATCAACATAAATGGAATTTTCTTAATGGAATATGGTGTGCTATAGTATATAATACCTTTTTAGCTGGATTATGTTCACTGAGTTTTGTCAAAAAGTGTTAAATTAACATATGTGATCTTAACTGGAAAGAGATTTGCTTTGTCTTCTCTAGGCCATTGCCCTTATGTTATCTGTATGTGTGTGAGAGAGCGACTTTCTAGTTTTGGACATAAAAGTAAAAGTGGCATATTTATCTAGTAGTTTGATCATTTTGAAAATTTGTTTAATTTTAGGATTTTAGAGATACTAGTTTAGTCATTAGGGATATTTATTTTGCTCTTACAAATACATTCATACACACACACATACATATATATATGTATGTGTGTGTGTATATATGTGTTTACTTCTGTTTGGGCTATTTATTCCATGATAAAGGGTACTTCTTTCTTCCAGATCTAGCTTGACAATCTAAGGCCAGTCACTCCCTTAGATAATTGTAACTGTCATGATGTCAGTAAAGCTTACATTTCCTTCACATGAGACAGGCATACGTTTCATTTAAATTAGTCCTAATTCTGTCACTTCAGCAGTCTGCTAGTGTAATGTAAGCAATAGCGAAGCTTGGCCAGTCACCCTTGTTTTCTCTACTCACATTGAGCCAATTCTGAAACCATTGCCATCAGACACGATTAGAGCATGCTGAAACGGGAGCATAAAATAAAGATTTCAAAGCCCTCAAGAGCTAACCACACAAAATAGTAGCAAATGATCAGTGTTCCTTCTGCCACAAGCATAGATGCAAATTAAAACACCCTTGGATTACAAACGTGCATAGTTTTATACAACATAAAAAAAATTAACCTTTAATTGTATACATAACAAAATCATTTGAAAGAGGTCGCAAGGAATGAAAACTGATTTCCCATATCTCTAAATATGACTCAAATTAAACTTAGCCTTAACATATACACTTGATGTGCAAACAGCTTTTTTTTAATAGCAGATTCTCTAAATATGTATTTGTTTATAAAGAATTATTCACAATCTGTTCACTTTAGCAAATCAGTTATTTTCATTATTCTGCATTCTTTTCCAGTCCTTATTCATGTGCACACATATTTTAACACAGCATCACACAATCACAAAATTGTGATTTAAGATGTTGCAAAGTTATGAAATTTTGTAAGTTGCTGAATTTTGAAGTACTATTTCTCTACAGCTTAAAATACCTTTGGGAGATTTTCCTCATGACTGAAGCCCTATGGGTAGTAGGTGTTGATAGTGGTTCGAACAGTCTGAGACTAAAGCAGTTTCTCAGAATACCTATAGAGTTCTCCCTCTTGGTTGTGTGTTCACCTGTAGTTAATGACATCCTGGAATTAGCAGTGTCGTTGGTGGTGGAGGTAGGATATAATTAGTGCTACAGAGACACCAAATGTAGGCATAAAGAGTTTTAACATTTTCTTAATTACTCTAAATCAGAGAACTTGATGGCAAGTTATATTTAGAAATCTATACTAAGCTGAAAATTTAAGTTTAATGTTCATGAGCATATTTAGTGCTTAGACGTGGCTGTCTTTGCATTATACCACAATTATTTATTAAGTGCTTACTATGTGTCAAACACAGTTATTGATTCTGGGGATATACAGATTAATTTGAAGTTTGTATCTGCATTCTAGTTTTGAAGTGGGATTAAGAATTTCTGTGTCTTGTCCAAATACCTTCAACAGTTTGTTGTTTAATATTAACTGATTATTTCACTGATGATTTCATGGGAAGGTATGAAAATTTTTACACTATGCTCCTGTCTTCATCCCTTTGTTCTGCTATAACAAAATACCTTAGATTGGGTAATTTATGAGGAATATTAATTTATTTCACATTGTCATGCAAAGGATCACCAGAGTAGCTAGATAGTAGAAAAGAGGGTTTTACTGGCAACACCAGTTTGCAAACCTAGGATAGTCCCCGGTGTGAACCAAAAGTGCTCTCTCTGAAGAAAAAAGAGAAGGTTAGAGGTTTTATAAAAAGGTGAAATTTTATGTATTGCTCTTTTTTTATTTTCAAAATTTTTACAGGGGTACAAACATTTAGGTTGCATATATTATATTTGCACCATCCGAGTTGGAGCTACAAGTGTGCCCATCCCAAAGAACTAAAAGTAGAACTACCATTTGATCCAGCAACCCTACTATGTATTGCTCTTTAAGAAAGTTCATTGACACTTGTAAGGTTCAGGGATTTGGCAAGTTCCAATTGGTAAGTGACCACAGAAATGACCACAGTAGGCAAAATTAGTCCCTAGAGTTCTAGCAAGCTATCAGAAGATAGAGATAAAACTGGTTTTAGGTTGCAACAAGCAACTTCGGCAGTCAGGTTTGCAGATAATTACATTCTTGTAGCAATGTTTTGTACTGTTAGGGCTCAGAAACCAAATATATGGCACGTTGAAGAAGCCTCAAGCCTTCTCTGACCCCCTCCCACACTCCCAACCCACCCTCTCTTCCAAAGCACAGGACTTTATCTGCTTAAGATCCAAACCCACCAAGGAGAACAATTGTTTTTCTTCCCCTCCCTATAAGACCAAGAATGTAACCACACCTGAACAGACACTTTCACTGTCAAAAAGAACTATTTACAGAGTGATATCTGTTCTCAGATCCATTCATTCTTCTCAGTAATCCTTTATTGCCCCTCAACAGAATTCTTTTTCTTCCCCTTCCTATAATCTGTTTTTCTAGTATGATATATAAGCTTCTGAACCCCACTGGGGAGTGTGCAACCACTCTTTGATTCTCCCTGTATATTCGCATTAAGTAAATTTGCATGCCTCTTCTCCAATTAATCTGTCTTTTGTGAGTTGATTTTTCAGCAAGCATTCAGTGGGCAGAGGAGAAGTTTCCCTTGGCTCCCTTACAGTGCCCTAAGTATTTCTTCTCCCTAGATTTTCAAATGTATTTTAGTTACGTATGACAAGAATGACACAATTCATATGACCAACTTTCACAACAGTTTTGGAGGGAGAAAGTCCAAAATCAAGGTGCTGTCAAGTTTGATATCTGGTAAGGTCCCAGTCTTCCCTTGCCCGATGACAGTTTTTTGCTATGTCACTCCAATGAGGAATGTTGTGTCCTTATGAGGTGGAAGGGATACAGAGACAAAATGGCCTTGCTAGTTCCTTTCAGCCCTTTTGTTAAGGCATTAATCCAACCATGAGAGCAGAGTCCTCATGACCTATCACCTCCTAAAAGTCTCACCTCTTGGTACTATTGCATTGGATACTAAGTTTTGATATAATTTTTGGAAAGGACACAAACCATAATATTCCTCCCCTGGCCCTCCAAAATTTATGTCCTTCTCTTATACAAGATAAATCCATTTCATCCCAATAGCCCCAAAAGACTTAACTCATTGGAGCTTCAACTCAAAAGTCTAAAGTGCAAATCTCATCTAAATCAGATGTAGGTTAAATCAAGGTTTGATTCATCTTATGGCAAATGGCTTTCCAAGTTGTGAGGTCGAACAAATTATGCATTTCTGTTACCAAAAGCTTGGCATTTGTCTCTGAGGTCACATCAGAAGAATGGGGACAAGTGGTTTGATTAGAATACAAGAGAAGTTTATCAATTTGCTGGTAAGTGAGGAGCTTGCCAGACTCCCATTCTAAAGTACCAGCACCCTCCCTCTGAGAAGGAATACAGAGCTCTTAAAGGGGAGGTTTTTAGCTTTAGGCTATTGCTGTTTATAGTTGATGGTTCTGATTCATCCCATCTTCCACTAAGACAATCTGTGACCTCTGCCCTGACAATTCCCTTGAGCTATCTCCTATGGTACAAAGAACAAAGGACAGTCCCCTCCCCTCCCTACCACTGGCCTGGGGCAGGGATGCAGGTTTCAATTCCCAAAAGGAGGAGGGGAGGGTTTAGAGAGACAGAAAACATTTTTACCCTTTTTCAGGCCATTCCCCCTGTTACATTTCCAAAATACAATGGTGGAACAGGTATAGGGTAGATATGCTTATTCCAAAAGGGAGAATTAGGAAGAAAGAAAGGTATAAAAGTTCCTAAGTAAGTCCAAGATCCAACAAAGTAAAAACATTAAATCATGAGGCTTGTGAATAATCTTTGACTTCATGTTCAGCCTTCAGGACCCACCAGGACTTGACTTGAGACTGCAAGGCTCTGGGAGACCCCTCCACCATGACTTTGCTGGGTGCAGCCCATGTAGCAGCTATCATGAGTTGGAGTTGGGTGCCTCCTGCTCTTCCAAGCTGGAATTGCATGCTGGTAGCTCTATAGGTTTGGGGTCTCAGTAGTGGCCTTGACCCCATGAATTCACTAAGCATTGCCCTAAGGGGGCTTTGTGTGGCAGTTCTCTGTCTATGTCCCCAGGCTCTCTGAGCATCCTTTGGAATCTAAGTGAAAGTAGCCCTGCCTCCACAGCCCTTGTACTCTGCATGCCAGCAGAGTTGGCACTGCTTGGACTCCACAAATATTAACTTCGTGAACCTTCCATAAGGGCAACCTGAGATGCATCTGGGCATGCTAGAGGCAAAACTGGGGTAGCCAAGGAGCTCTACACTGTAATGTAGGGAGTATAAACTGGAGGTGGTGCTGGCAAGTGAGCCTCAAGTGCCCCCAGGCACATTGGGCCCCTCCTTTGAAACTATTCTGACCTCAGGGCCCTGACACTCAGAGTCTATGATGGGTGGGGCATCCAGGAAGATCTCAGAAATGCCACTGGGGTCATCTTGTCTTAATAGATAGCATCTGTCATCCTTCTACCTCCTTATCAAACAGTCATTTGCCCAAACACCTGGTGTTCTTTGCCAAACATGCTTTTCAACCTGACGAGGCTGAGAATTTTTCAAAATCTTTAAGTTCTGCTTCCCTAAAAAAAAATCCATTTAAACACTAAGAAACAATAGTTCATAATAAAAGGATGTGAAAATGGATAACATGTTAACATCAATCTAAGGAAAGCTGAGGTGACTATATTAATATCAGACAAGGTATGTAAAGAATATAAGATTACCTGGGATAGAAGGATGCTAAAATGTTTACTTCACCAAGAAGTCAGAACAATCCAAAATGTTTAAAAAGTTCTAATAAAAAACTTAAAAATAATAAAACAAAATCTGATAGAACCTTAAGGAAATAATGACAAAGCCATGCTTAGCATTCAGTTTTTCTACACCTGTCTCTTACTAATTTATACACATGGACAGTGGGATGCTGGTATAAATAATGTGAGACTTTAGAATACAGTTTGGCAGTTTAATAAAAAGTTATACATACACCTACCATGCAACCCAGCCTTTCCATCCCCAGGTGTATGTATAGCTTTGTAAGAAATAAGGCAAATGCCCACAAATTGTTGTGTTGAAGACTGAATCGTGATGCCCCAAAATTTGTTATGTTGAAACTCTAACCCTCAGTACCTCAGAATGTGACTGTATTTGGAGACAGGAATCTTAAAGAAGTGATTAAGTTAAAATGAGGCCATTTGGGTGAGCCCTACACATAATTGGCTGATATCCTTATAAGAAGAGGAAATTGGACACATGGAGTAGCACCACGGATGTGCACATACAGGGCAAAGTCCACGTGAGCACACAGCAAAAAGGTGACAGTCAGCAAGATGAGGAGAGAGATTTCAGGAAAAAAAAAAAACATGATGACATCTTGATCTTGGGATTCTAGCCTCTAGAATTGTGAGAAAATTAATTCCTGTTATTTAAGGCACCCAATCTATGGTATTTTGCTGTGGCAGTACTAACAAACTAACACAATTTGTATGTGCAGGTTCATAGCAGCTTTATTTGTAAAAGCCAGAAAATGAAAACAACCCAAATATCTATCATCAGGTAAATGGCTAAACAAACTGGGGTATACCCATATAATGGAATAGTACTCAGAAATAAAATGTATGAACTATATATAGATACACACAAGCATAAATTATCAAAATAATCATGTTAAGTGAAAGAAGCCAAAAAAAAATAAAGAATACATATTGTATAATTTTATTTATCCACAATTCTAAAAAATCACAACACTTCTACAATAGCGATTGCCTGGACATTTAGAGGGTGGGGTGGCGTGTAAGTGATTAGGAAAGAAAGGAAGGGAGGGAATTACAAAGGAGCACAAGGAAACTTTGGTGATGATGAATATATTTCATTATATTCCTTATGGTGATGATTTCATGGTTGTATACATAGATCAACACCTGTCAAGTGGCACCCTTAAAGTATGTGTATTGTAATATACAATCATGCACCACATAATGTTTCAGTCAATGACAGACCACCCATATGATTGTGGTCCATGTAAGATTATAAGGGAGCTGAAAAATTCCTGCAGCTTAGTGACTTTGTAGCAATCATAGCGTCACAGTGAAATTATTTTATAAATTTTTATAAATTTCATGTAGCCTAAGTATACAGCATTTATAAGGTCTACAGTAGTGTACAGTTATGTCCTAGTCCTTCACATTCACTCATCACTCACTCACTCACTGATTCACACAGAACAACTTCCAGTCCTGCAAGTTCCATTCATGGTAAGTGCCTTATACAGGTATATCATATTTTATCTTTTATATAGTATTTTTACTGTACCTGTTTAATGTTTAGATACTTCCTATTAGTGGGTTGCCAGAAGACATTTTTAAATTATTTACTTATGGGAAGAAAGGGCTAGGTATTACTTAATATGTTTTGATTATGTACATATTGACTCAAACCAGAACCACAAACTACCTGGAAACTCAACAAAATACCATGGGTAGGAAGTTCAGCAGTATTAATTTTGCTTATTAGCTCTCTATGAAGGTAATTTCCTTGTTGGCACCTTTGTGAAATAGTGTCTACCTCAATGAAGGAAATTTATATATCCATATGCCTGAGGGACCCCTAAGTAAATTATCTTAAGCACATTTCCAAGCTATTGGAACCTTTCGTATATATCCTTACTAGTTTATTAGAATAGACTTATGAGGTAAGGTACCCTGGTATTTTTATTCCTACATTGTAGGTAATAGGACTGAGGCACAAATTAAATTACTGGGCAAAGTTTGCCTAGCTAGTCACTGACAGAGACAATATAAGAATTTATTGACGTTCAGGTGAGAGGTTAGATGTAAAAATACAGAATAGAGATTCATTCATATTCAAGCAATCAATTAAATACAAGAATAGAGCATTATCCAGAGGAAGTAGTATAAAAGAAGAAGGAAGGTCATAGGACTGAATACTTCGAATTTGATTCAAAAGAAGTAAACAACCAGTTTTCAAAGACAGAAAGGCTATGACCACTACCATGATCCTGCCCAGCCTTTATATGTGCATTGTCTCTAGACAGACATCACTGCCTCACCTAGTGGCCTGGCCTGATATGTATCAGGATGAGAATTAACAAGTTGATATGATATTGTTTTCTCTTTAGTCTCTTTTGTTTTAAAGCATTCCCTTCACTTTATTTTTCCATGGCATTTTTCACAAGATAACCAGGCAATTTTTCTTAGGGGATATTTATTTTTGATTTGTTTGAATATTTCCTCTTTGTGTTTTTCCCTATGGGTCTAAGCACTAGATAAGACTCAGATTAAACCTTTTTGCAAGATTACTCCATAAATCATATTATGCACTTCGTAATTCATCTCACTAAACAGCATGTAAGATAATATCATGTTGTCTCACTATTAATGACGTTAATTTTCATTGCTTGTTCAAGATAGTGATTATGAGATGTGCTCAATTCAAACATAAATTTTCCCATAGATCATAGTGAGTTGCCTTTGCTGCTTTACTTTGTCACCCTAAAATCGTCCTGTTCCAAAAATTTAATAGATGTAACATCTATTAGTGATTCTTATTTGAACCTTTGAACCAATTATTTGATTAGGGTTTGCAAGATGGTGATTTTTCTAATTTGATCATTCCTTCTAAATATGTTAGTTGACATTCTTCTGAGTGATATCCTTTCTCATTAATTGGGAATATAATACAGTCCTTCATAAAAAGGGATAATTAATGCTTATTTCTTTTTCTTTAGTTACCCATTTATAGGTTAAATGGTTAGAATTATAGTAATCTCCAATGGTAGCAAATCTGGTTTTTGGTTTTTCTCTCCTCCTCTTTCTCTTCATCCTTTTCTTTTTCTCTCTCCACCTCCTTGTGTTTTTATATGATTACTATGAACTCATGGATTTTTATTTATCCAATTCTTTAACTGGATAAGAGAGTTATTATTTTAAGTTTTTCTTTAATTAACTTCTTAAAAGGACTTGTGTGTACAGCATTTCTGCATGTTACTGCTCATTTATAACTTTTTCCTGTAGAAGGGGATATGTCTAAAGTATCAACTATTCTGGGTCAGTTTTACCAAGAATATAGTGTACCATGTTAATATGCATATTTAGAACATCTTTTATTTCATGAAATTTTTCTGGAATTTTAGGGTTCTTTTTTGAGACAGGGTCTTGCTCTGTAGCCCTGACTAGAGTACAAGTGGTGTCTCATCATAGCTCACTCTAAACTCAAACTCCTGGGCTCAAACGACCCTCTTGCCTCAGCCTTCCAGACTAGCTGGGACTACAGGCATGCACCAACAACACGCCGGGCTAATTTTTCTATTTCTATTTTTTTTAGAGACTAGATCTTGCTCTTCCTCAGGCTCCTATCAAACTCCTGACCTCAAGCAGTCCTCCCAGACCTGGCCTCTCAGAGTGCTAGGATTACAGACGTAAGCCACCACTCTGGGCCTGGAATTTTATTTTTAAGTATTCTGGTCTTTTGTGGGGAGTCAGGGATTTTCTTTGACTATCCTTTTCTCTGATTCATTTTATATCCTTTTTACTTCATTTTCATGGTGTTGGTTCTATTCTTTCCTATATTATATCATCCTATTTTTGTATAGCAAATTATACTATTCTTGGCAACTTTGTTGTTTAGTCATAAATTCTTAGTTGATGTAATATTTTTCTTCAGCTTCCTCAGAGTTTAGCTTCCATTTCTAATCTTCCTATTGTTTATTTCTAACTTTCATATTTAAATGTTTGATTCATAACTGCAAATGGTTGTTTCATTATGGGAGAGGAAAAATAATTTTCTCTTTATCCTTCATACTTCTTAGTTGGGATGGGCCCTTGTAACAAAAGACAAATTAATAAGAGGAAAAAAACCCAGAAGTTTATTAACATGTGTATTTCATATATACATGGAGATACCCAGGTAATGAGTAATTTTCAAAAAGGAGACTTTGAATGTCAGCTTATCTAGCATCTTCAACAAAGAACAGTACATTTTTAGAGAAGTGACATGACAAAGGAAAAGGACTTTGAGTTTCTGGGCACAGCAAATCATAGGAAGGCAGATAAATGGGAGTAGTAAAGTTTTTTAGTATAGAGTCCTTTGGTCTCTGGTTGATAAGCATATAAAGTTGTCTTCAGTGGTCAACCTTTTTTTCTTCTTGGTAGAGAGTGGAGGAGAGACATCTTTGCTTTTGTAAATTTATGTCCTGCTTTTAGACAAATGAGAGGGCAGATAGCTTTTCTTGTATTGATTTCTTGATTGCTTTCAGCTTAAAATAATGCTTATGACAAAGTAGCATATTTGGGGTGGCATCTTCTGGTCTCCTACAGCAGCAGTCCCCAACTATTTTGGCACCAAGGACCGTTTTCATGGAAGTTAATTTTTCCACAGACTAGGGGTAGGGGGATGGCTGTGGGATTATTCAAGCACATTACATTCGTTGTGCAGTCAAACCTCTCTGCTAATGATAATCTGTTTTTGCAGCTGCTCCCCAGCGCTAGCATCACCACCTCAGCTCCACCTAAGATCATCAGGCATTAGATTCTCATAAGGAGCGTGTAACCCAGATTCCTCATGTGCGCAGTTTACAGTAGGGTTCGTGTTCCTATGAGAATCTAATGCCAACGCTGATCTGACAGGAGGCAGAGCTTTTGCAGTGATGCCAGCGATGGGGAGTGGCTGTAAATACAGATGAAGCTTCACCAGCTGGCCACTGCTCCTCTCCTGCTGTGCAGCCTAGTTCCTAACAGGCTATGGATGAGTACCACTCCACAGCCTGGGGATTGGGGATGGCAATCCTACAAGTATATGAATCAAAAATTTCTCCTTTTATGTATGCAAGTTTAATGTGGCTTCTGACAGTTGGTCCCATTGGAAGTATAGCTAATTCAAATGTATTCCCTCACTTTGATTTTTGTATCTTCTGTCCTTTCCCTTCCTGCTGGACAGACCTCCTTCCCCACTACCATTCCACTTGACTTCTGTGTGACAGCTGCAGTTTTCTTTCCCGCTTCTTGAGACATCAGTATTGCAACTACTAATGCTACTTTCAGTGTTTTTTTGCCCTGTTTATTTCCCCCTGAAATGCTATTCGGCCATTTATTCATTGCTCTAAAGGTGTTCTCTTGAAGTGGAGGAAAAAAGCTTTTATCCTACCAAACACACTTCTTTGAAATACTGTCTTTCATATTGACTTAAGAAAGAGTTCAAGACTTGCGCTCTCCAAATCTCCAATAAATTGACTGTTATATGAATACCACTCTTTCAATTTCTGCTTGCATTTTCCTCAGAGGGATGCTCCTAACCTCCAAATGCTGCCCTCCTCCCTTTAGTACTGATTGTCTTTCTGCCGAAATCCTTCTCCCTTTGTGTTCATCTGTGCTGTCTATATAAGGCCTGTACTGCATTTTCATGCCTATGAAGTAGAGAACACAGGTATAATTATCCCCACATGATAGTTGAGGGAACTGAATGTTACAAGGATTAAATTATTTGTTAATGATCACTTGGCCAGGAGCAGACTGTAACAAAAATGTCAGTCTTATGACTCATCAGTATGTTTTCTTTTTATACCATCCCAAACTGATTCATCTAATTAGTGACAGTATAATACAGTGGTTAAGCTATGGATAGAGCTAGGTTCTCTTCCTGGCTCCACCATTCTCTGTGTGATGTTGAGCGTAGTACATAATGATGCTTCAATTTCCTCATCTATAATATTTTTATAGTAATATTTTTCTAACTCAAATTTTAATTGAAATAATTATTAGTTTGAACCATAAACAATTCCCAAAATTCGGCTAGTGTGGCCTATCAAAGAGCATGTTTATGTGATGTATACTAAATATTCGATATGTGTTAGATATTTTTACCAAATTGTCCTGGATCCTTACTTAATAAGAGTATGCAGATGCTAGCAATTTTTAAGAATAGTTCCACCTTTTAGATGAAGAAACAAGACAAAGTGCTATGAAATAGCATTCATTTTTATATGTCATGATTAAATATACTTCATTCTTTGTTCTTTATCTAAGACAATATCTTCTTTGGCAAAGTAAAATTCCCTTTTACCCTTTAGGATGGAACATAACCCTTTGATAATTATGAACCTTCTTAGTTTTTTTTTTAAATAATATTCATTATTATTAAATAAATATTTTACTAATATTTAAATGCATTTTGTGTTGTTTTGGGTTTGAAAATTTCAATGCCAATGCCATTTCTTGGATAATGTGTTAATGTAAATGTACGTATGGAGAAAAATCATTAGTTTACATAACCCATTGCTTACCATATAGTATACTCTCATAGCATGTGCTATGATTTCGGCAAACAAACTTGAAGCAGACAAGCCCTAGTTTGAAGAATAATTTCTAATGGTTATAAAATTTTACATATAATTTACAACAAATATGGGGTCTAGTCACCTACATTAGAGAAAACTTGTTTTCTGGCATGGCCTGTGAATCAATATTGGCACTGGGTTCATGACTGGGCTTGAAAGTAGCAGGGCCCAGCTCTCCAATTTGAAAAAGAAAGTAACATGGCATGGATACCTTTGGAAATACACACTTTTGAATGAAATAGTTCTGGATTTCATTATGGCTCCACCAATTATAATCTGTAGTAACACAGGATAAGCCCCAAATTCTCGACATAAACATGAATCAGAAAGAAGTTAGTTTTAACTCAAAGTGTTTTAGTTGATTTTTATTCTTTGGAACATACATATATTTTCATTCTGTTGAAATCTCAATATCTCTTGCCCTTTCTGCTCCCCTCCCTCTTTCTCAGAATTACAATAATATATTTAACTTAGAGATATATTTTTACTGTATGATTAGCATGCTTTTAAAAATCACATTAGGCAAAAATTCTTCTGAAAGATATATATAATAAAATGACACTAGGTTGGGCAGGGTGGCTCACGCCTGTAATCCTAGCACTCTCAGAGGCCAAGGCAGGAGGATCACTTGAGATTAGGAGTTTGAGACCAGCCTAAGCAAGAGAAAGAGACCCGGTCACTACTACAAATAGAAAAAATTAGCTAGGCATAGTGGTACAGACCTGTAGTCCCAGTTACTCAGGAGGCTGAGTCAGGAGGATAGCTTTAGCCCGGGCATTTGAGGTTGAAATGAGCTATGATGACAGCATGGCAATCTAGTCCCAGTCACAGAGGGAGACTCTGTCTCAAAAAAAAAAAAAAAAGATGATCCTGAAGAAAGCAGGGCTCAGTAAACTTTTCTATAAAATGATAAATAATAAGTGTTTTAGATACAGAGGGGCATATGATCTCTGTTATGGTTTTTGTAGAGCAAAAATAGCCATTGACTATATTTAAAAGAATGATTGTGGAACTTATTTACAAAAATAGGGAGCCAGCTGAATTTGGCATGCAGGCCATGGTTTGCAGACCCCTGAGAGTGAAAGTAATGGTTACATTTCTTTGGATGTGAGCTGATAAAGATGTCAGCAGCAGATATGTGTGGACTGTGACACGAAGGAAGGGTGAAGGTATGGGAGCAGATAGATACTAGTGATGCTTTCCATAGAATGAGCTCTCACTAGAGAACAGGTATTTGAAAGGAACCTCTGCTCTCAGTGGAAACATGCATACATGGTTTTGGTGATGTGATGGAGTAGAGATAGCAGTGCATATGAGTAGCTAGAGGTTTTCAGAAATCAGAGTAAATTTGTCTATTTAAAAAATTGCTTTATCTTCTTTCTGGTTGTCGGTTAAAAAAAAATTAAAAATTGCTTGAGTTTTTCAATCAGAACATGTTGCTAACGTACTCAAGGTCATAAATTAATCGTGCTGCCAGAAGTATCAAATATACCTAACTAGGCCAAAGTTACAGGTTTGATTTTAAGAATTGTATCTACAGAATGACAAAATCATTTTATTTTGTAACTGACCTATGAAATTATATTTTTGATTATTCACTTACAAAATTGCATGTAGCATAAAAAAGATATATTGATATTACAGATTCAAGCACCTATTCTATAAATGTTTTGAGATTCTTCTCTTTTTCATTTAACATGTTATGTTACTTTAACATATGTAGATTTAGAAAAGAGAACTGCATAAGTGAATATGGGACTAACAGACCTTGTCTATTGGTATTATGTTACCTATTTTTCTTCACCAGAACCATGTAAACATCAATTAAAAAATTTTGAAATTGTATGTAAGCAAAGCAATCACCATTTGGCTAAATTATTACAAAATCAAAATACTTTTAAGTTTTTTTTTGAGTTTGAGATAATAATTGTTTTAAACTATTGGTACAATTTAGGATTGAGAGAAAAGAACACAAAAGAAGAAAAAAACTTTTTCTTTTTATTTCTATTACTTGTGGATCAATAGAATTCTTTGATATGTTAATTATACCTCTCTGTTTCAGCCTTCAAGCTTCTCAGTAATTTGTTAAGTATTATTTTAATTGATTTGAACAGCTATAGTTCCAGAGTTTGATTTTGTTTCTGTTGCCAGGCAAGCTTTTGAAACTAATTAATGCAGAAAATTCATTATTAAACAATAAAGAAATGAAGGATATTAATAGGCTATCAAAATTAAAAATGATCTCAAACCAAGAATTCATATGATATTCACAGAGCATCCTCCATTTATGTCATTAAAATAAGAACATGAAACATATTCACAAGGCACATACATTCCTTATCCTCTAAACTAGGAATCCTCTATTTTGTTCTAAAGATTGTATCAAGAAACAAAATCATTTCAGGGCTCATCTACACTAATCAACTTCTCTCTTTATAGTCCAAAAGAAGTTAAATAAAATGTGATAGCACTTTTGAAACAAGTAGCAAAAATCTTCAGTAAATTATAAAATTGTAAAATCCTACAAGGGCTAAAAAGTAGTATAAATATTTTTGTATTAGAAAATGCAAATTCTAGGGCAGATGATATGTTTAGAGATTACCTGGAGAACTTCAGGGCACAGCATTGACTTGTAAACCAGAGGTTAAGAAATTCTGTTTTACTAAGTAACTGCTGAGGGCCGGGCATAATTATAGGTTTTGAGAATAAAGAGGGAAAGACAAGGTTCTGCCATAAAGACTTAGTAGGATAGCTCACTTTAGTATGACTGTCTGGAAAAGAAAATGTTTTCAGAATAGTGTAAAAAAAAAGAACATGAGAAAATTGCATGTAGGATAATGCTGAGAGGTATTCAGCAGAGATAAGAAGGTGAGAAGTAATGAACTGTAGGAAGGTATTAGAATGTTTTTCTTAGAATTGGTGATGCTCTGATTACAAAGAGCACAGGTGGAAAGGTTGTATTTTCCTGATAGATGAAACTCTATGTGCAATTTAATAGAGGCCTGAGTGAAGGTGATCAGTTAAACTAAAATGATTGAGAGAGCAAGAGATTAAATTGCAGAGTTAAGAAAATGCCTAATACTGTGGTACTTCAGTGACATTCTAAGATTTTACCCTTGAGATGATGGGACACAATTAGGAGATTTTAAACAGGGAATTAACAAAATAATGTTGGTGCTTTCAGAACATGACTTTAGAAAAGATTTCAACTGATTTTTAAATATTGGTTTGTCTTAAAAAATCTATTATGATGCTTTTTCTATACTTGAAAAATAAACATTTAGAAAATGTATGAGAAAAATATTCCCACAAACTATTAAATAATACTGAAAATATTAAAAACTCTAGAAATGAAGTTAGGTAGTATAAAATGCCTATATAAAAACAAAGCAGATATTATGAATAATTTTTGAGGGATATAAGAGAAGATGAAAGGATGGGAAATAGCTCATGGCTCTGAATATACTAATTAAATATTTTATAGACATTAGTTTATCAGAATTAATCTATAAATTCTATGACATACCAATCAATATTCAAATAGAATCTTCATGAAGTTTGATAATCTAACTCTTAATTTCATTTTAAAGTATATGTACAAGTGCAATTAGAATAAATTTAGAATATAAGAAGTGACTTAATAGACATCAAAGCATAATGTGAAGCTACAACAATAAGTTATGGTTAAATAAATAAGGCAAACTGGACAGTCCATGTACCAACTGTGACAATGTATTCCGAATATGATAATACTATTATACCATAAGGAGCCAACATACATTGTTGGAAATTTGGATATTAGAAAAAGTTCCCTATCTAAAAACTTATACCCTCAGTAATATTAGCAAATTGAATCCAAAAGTATATAAAAAGAAGTACCATACCAAGTATGGTATATACCATAACCAAGTGGGATTTATTCTAGGTATTCAATGCTGCATCAATATTCAAAAACCAAGTAATGTAATCCATCACATCAACAGGCTAACGAAGAAAAATTACATGATCATATAAATGAATGTAGAGAAAGCATTTGACAAAATCCAACAGCCATTCATAATAAAAAATATTTAATAACAAATTAAGAATAAAGAGGAATTTCCTCAACTTGGTAAAGAACATCTACAAGCCAGGCACAGAGCCATGTGCCTGTAATTCCAGCTACTCAGGAGCCCAGGGATTCAAATCCAGACTGGGCAACAGAGTGAGACCCCCCCATCTCTAAAAATATAAGAAAAGGGGGAAAAATCTAAAAAATTGCTCTTTGGGAGGCCAAGTCAGGAGGATCACTTGAGGCTAGTAGTTTGAGACTAGCCTGAGCAACATAATGACACCCATTTCTACAAAAAAATAGAAAAATTAGCTGTGTGTGGTGGTGCATGCCTGTAGTCCCAGATGCTCAGGAAGCTAAGGCAGGAGGATCTCTTGAGCCCAGGAGTATGAGGTTGCAGTGAGCTGTAATGACACCACTGCACTCTAGTCTGGGCAATAGAGTGAGACCTTGTCTTGGAAAAAAAAAAAAAAAAAGGAAAACAAAAGAAAGAAAATAAAAACACGACATCATTAAGTTCCAAAATATGAAATACTTGTATATAAATCTAATGAAATATCTACAATGTCTATATGAGCAAAAATTCTAAAACTCTGATGAAAGATACCAGAAAAATCTAAATAAACGGACAGTTCCATGTACACTGATGGAAGACTCAAGATACCAGTTCTTCCCAACCTTATTCAATGCAATCACAATCAAATGCCCATCTAGTTATTGTGTGAATATTGACAAACAGATTCTAAAGTTCATATGGAGAAGAAAATGACCCAGAAGAGCAAATATAGTATTGAAAGAGAAACAGAATTGTAAGACTGACAAGCCTGATTCAAGATGTATTATAAAGCTACAGCTATCAAGACTGTGTGGTTTGGTGAAAGAATACACAAATAGATCAACGAAATAGAAAATATATTCTAGAAATAGACCCACACAAATATGTTCAACTGATCTCTGATAATGGAGCAAAAGGCAATTCAATGAAGAAATGATAGTCTTTTAAAGAAATAGTGCTGGAACAAATGGACTTCCAAATGCAAAATATTAATCTAAACACAGACCGTATACTTTTCACAAAAATTAACTCAAAATAGATCATAGACCCAAGTATAAAACACAGAACTATAAAATTATAGAAGATAACATAGGAGAAAATATAGATTACAATGGTTTCACAATGGAGTTCTAGACACAACCCAAAGGCATGATCCATGAAAGACAAAACTGAAAACAGGATTTCATTAAAACTGAAAACTTCTACTCAGTGAAAGACACTGTTAAGAGAATGAAAAGACAAGCCACAGACTAGAAGAGGACATACTGGATTTGAAAGATGATCCATTAAAATACATAGATACATACATGTGCACACACACACACATAACAGGGCATTAGAATATAAACACATATTCCTTAGCTGTGGGAGATGGCATGGCTTTAGGTTTTGGCTTCAGAAAAACTGGGTTCAAGGAGCAGCTCTGCCACTAACTAGCTGTGTGACTTTGGACAAATTATTTAAATAGAATGACAATATCATTTATTATTCAAGGGACAGTTTTGAAAGACAAAGGATGTTCTATTAATAATTACATAAGAACAATAGGCACAAGCCAGATATACAAATCTGCAAAAACCAGTATATAAGTTCACATTATATTTAAAATTATCTGTATTGTCATTTTACTTTTGTGTTAATGGTGAGTAATGCTGAGACAAATTTTCTAGGCTTCTGAAGGAACCAAATGAGCTAATTAATATAAAGAGTTTAGGACGGTACTGATTTATAGGAGGTATTCTAGAAACGTTAACTAGTGTTATGTCTTATCACTTATTATTTTTCTTTCTTTTGCCCAATAATAGCTCTTCAATTTAGTAATTAATGAATAAACAGAAAACCTATAGTAATGCATTTTAAATTATCCAGTCCACAAGGAAAAAGAAACACAGTCATTGAATTAACATTTCATTTATTTGTGTTTTAGAAAAGAGCTTGTGGTAATTATGAATAGGGTATTGCTATTATAGAGGTACCAGCAGATGCAGTTCTAAAATATTGTGTTTTATTCGAATTTTGTGAATTGAATTGCATATTTTCCACTGATTCTATTAGAGGAGACCAAGGTATATGAAATTATGATTATCAATTAACAGTAATTCCTAACACTAGCTTGAAGAATCTAATGCAATTGCCCCATCAAGGAGTAAAATAACCTTTTAAAATGCTTAAATTTAGCAGAGAAAAGTCATGATTTCAAGGTACTTTACATTGAATCATTTTTCAAATTTAAGAATCATTTTTGTATTTAGGAAATCATCCTGTACATTTGCGGTTTAATTTTTTTTTTTTTTTTTGGCGGGGGGATGTAGGTCCTGATGGCTGATCACAGCTGTGCTTTTAAAAAGACCCACTGAACAATACCCATTTTGTATTTTTTTGTGACACGTATGTAAACATGCAATGTTAAAGTGTTGTTTTTTTCCCTGTGTAATTGTCCCCAGGAGCCGCATAAAGGAGTGAGGAGACTCTTACTTTGGGACCACTGCTATAGCTAGGGCAAATGAGCAGATAAATAAAACATTAATGTAAGAACAAGATAAGTAAAACTTGAAAGAGAATACCCAGTGTCATCAAAAGGAAGAGAACCTAGAACATCTCTCATCTATATACCACTGATATCATGGTTTTTGGAAATGAATTCATCTTTTCATTGTCTATGAGGTCTTTAGTAATGATGAAATTTATACAACAAATTCCGGCTCCTATAATTCTAAACTCACCAAAAAAAATTTACCAATAATAACATTGGCTTCCTTTGTACTGAGAGAGAATTGGGCAAGCAGAGATGTGGCTAAGATATTTCTCACAGTAAATTAACGAACTGGCATTTTGCTATTAATTAAGAATGCCTGCCTAATTCATGAACTGAGGAAATTGAAGCACATACCATCTTTATTTAAAAGGCAGGGCCTATAGATGCTGGCATTTTCAGTCTATTCCATCTGAACTCAACACAACCACTGGATGAAGTAAAGTTGAACCCTAAAAGCCAGATGAGTTAGACTCCAATGCCTGCTTAGATGGCCATTTTTAGAAAGGCTAGTGCTTAGAGTAGGGGGGAAAAAAGCTAATATCAGCAATGAAATATCAAAGTTCTATTTAACATCATTGTAGTCAATTTATGATTATTTCACAGCAAGATTATATATTTATATCCTTGTCAAATAGTGATCAATAGAAATTTCTCAAACTGATTTCTCAGGTAGATGACAAACTGAAGCACAAGATTAAAAAGTCACATGGTAAACTTCTCCAGGTTTTTACGATTTGGAAAGACCTCATCTAGTTGTCTAAGTCTTTTTTTTATCTATCTTCTCTATGGATTGATCAATCTATCTTCTTCTAGCTCTTAATTGTCTAAGAACAGAGACCAGATAGTCCTTTTCATTGATCTAATTCAATCTTTTGTTTCTTGGGTAGTTGTTCAGTCTTTTTCTTCCTTTTGAAACACTGGCAGGCACTGTTACTGCTACCCTTCCATGTAAGTGGAGAAATATGAGAAGTTATTTCTTTTCTATATATTTTTCAACAAAAATATAATAAAACTTGGTGTTGCAATAAAATTGAGAAGGGAGGAATATTCCACTGATGCACAATATATTAGAAGGATTATGTCTTATGAAGCAGAAGTCAATGATACATATATGAAAAAAGTAACTTTTTGAGTTTTCCATAACTGATCTTATATTTCTAGTGTCCTCAGGAGTAAAAACAAACAAAAACATACTGAAAAAGTAAATTTTGTCCAATCAAATTAACTCAGTCTTTTCTGGTTCAACATGGTCTTTTTAAGGTAACTTCTGTCTCATTTAGATAAATGATCAGGCTTTCAATGTTTATCCATTCAGTCTTTTCTACCATAATCCTCCCTGGCCCCCAACCACATGCACAAACCTTAGGCACATAAACACTACCTCAATAAAATTTCATACTCACCTGATGGTATGTAAACCCAAGGGAAGCTCATATAACAACCTGAGAGGGAGAAACAGGAATTTCTGTTAATGTTTCCAGTGGCTCCTGCTGACCTCTGACTGAATTGTGGACTGGTCTTTGGTGTACAGCCTCTGTTTAATGGCTTAGCTACTGGAAAAACAACTAATACAAACTGTATATTCTTTGCATAGATAACTCTTGGTAATTTGTCCCAGAAAGATGGATAGTTCTTCAGACTGGCCTTTCGTGGTTCTGCTGCTCCATTGCTTCTCAACCATGCCATGGCCCTCCTTTTATTTAAACTCACTATAGCCTTGCCATCATTTTACCCCTCAGCATAGGAAATCCCTAGAAAGTGTGCTGACTTGTAATTCACAGAAACCTTTTTCATCTCACAGAGCACATAGGAACATATCGATTTTTTTCAGTGTCACTTGCAGGCTGTGGGGTAATGCACCTGACACTCTATCAAGCCCTTTCTCAGCCTAAAATATACTACCACATTTCTACTTTCCCATAATCAATTCATTTGGTCATAGAGCATTCCAGAATATCAGAGTTTCAAGTGTTTTGTTGTGAGCCACCCACTTCACTCATGTGGGATTTTCATTCTCTTGGCTCACCCTTTGGGTCTTGGCCTAATTGAGTAAGGCATAAATTATTACGAATATAAACAGGATTTTAAACCAGGCCTTATCCTGTCTGAATCTTTATTTGTGGCTAAAATACCAACAATTCAAAAAGGCTTTACCTCTTATTGTAGGATAGAAACTACCTTTACACCATAGTTTTTATCCTCTCATTACCAGATCTTCACTCAAACTGCCATACTTTCCTATTTTCTAGCCAAAGAAAACTGTTTGAAGTTTAGAGAAATTCCTTTACTTTCAGAAAAGACTGGTTCTCAAGATTGTGCTCTTCCTTAAGATCAAAAACTCTGATTTGAATCTCAACCTGAGTAGTGACTCCGTTATTCTAAGTTGTATTAACTCTTGCTCTGCTCATGAAGTGATAGATGACATTGATACAAAGGATGCTGAGTCACAGAGAAACATGATTTACAGGAAATGAAAAATATATTGGCTTTATATATCAAATGCATTATATCCATTACAATGTTTTTTCACATACTCCATAGTTGTATTCTGGCAATTTTCCCAGTAGCACTTGATGTCCGATTCATCATTGGATAAAAAGTATATGTCTTTAAGTTGTACTGTTTCAGGGACAAATCATCAAATGTTCCTGAGCCACCTGAGTTTTGCTCTGGGTTAAATGGATATAAAAATAGTACACACCTCCTATCATTTTTATAAGGATAAAATGATATAATTTAAGCAAAGAACTTACTGTATTTCATGGCACATATCATTCAATAAAACATTAGGTGTTACAGTGGTGAGTGGTGGTGATGAGGAGTAAGAGGATATAAAACAAACCCTGATTTATTATTTGCTAAACTTGTTAAGGTGATGGGATTTAATTTAAAAACTTAAATACTTCCAGAAAAGCCACATTCCACAAAGTAGTTCAATCAAATTATGGGGAAAAATCCCATGAATATGCCAATTTGTATAAGATCCTAGAAAAAAAATGTAGAGTTATACCCAACTAATTCAATGTAGGAAAAGAAAAACATTTCAAATAAAGGTTCATCTGGCAATGTTCACTAAAACAAGCTTAAATTTCAAAAGTTAAAATACACCATGAACTATACACTATTAAATACTGTGGCAGATTATTCTGAAAATTTTATTTAGGATGGTTATAATCTCTACCTGCAGAACTATTATACTAAGAATAACTTAATTAAAATGCTATAAAATCTATAACTAAAATCCAGAATCCAGGAAAAATTATATTTCCCTATTTTTTAAAAGGACAGAAGTAGAAAAATAAGTTCAACATAGAAACACAATATAAACATCTAGAATGTCTGTCCAAGGCAGAATAATGTCCTCCAAAATATGTTCATGCCCTAATCCATGGATTCTGTCAACTTTACCTTAGGCAGAAAATGAGAATTAATCTTGGAGATAATTAAGTTTGCTAATCATCTGACTTTAAGATGATGAGATTATTTTAGACTATCCCTGTGGGCTCACGGTAATCACAAGGGGCCTTAAGAATGGAAGAGAGAAACACAAAAGAATGTTAGAGTGATGTGATGTGAGCAGAATTTGACCTGTTATTTTGACTTTAAAGATGAATGCAATGAGCCAAGGAATATGGATGGTTTGCAAAAGGAGAAGATAACAATGAAACAAATTCTCCCTTAGAATCTCCAGAGAGGAACAGAGTCTTCCCTGCTGAAAACTAGAGCCCAGTGAGATTGGTATATGACTTCTCATCTACAGAATTGTAAGATGACAAATACGGGATGTTTTAAAACCAATAAATTTGTAATTTTTTAACAGAAGCAACAGTATACTAAATAATATCTGACAGTCATGCAACAGATACAGCAATATTCTCCCAAAGGAGCTTTGTTTTACTCCCAGCAGTGACTTAGAGAATCAATTTAATTCATTCTCGCAAATAAAGGCACCACATTACACATTGCCATAGATTATCTATGGCAGTGTATAATCTCTCACCTAGCACAAAGTAAAGTTTCCAGTTGAGTATTTGCTGATGACAATAGTGGCAGCGGTACCTTTACTTGGCTCACATATTCCTCAATAGTTCTCCAATATCTATTGAACTACACTGACCATAAATTTCAGTAATGATTGGAAATTCTCTTTGCAGGCTCAGCCACTCTTTAGAAACCAGGAAGTTTTAAAATGTAAATCTTTGATCTTTGCTACACTTTTGACTCCAAAAGCACGTACTGAGGTCATAATGTGTGCAAATGTGTGGCTATGGTAAGTCATTCCAAGTATTAAAAATACAATTAAGGCATAGCAACTACCCTGAAAATGCTCATAGTATCCACAGAACTACATTACATGAAAGAGGTTTAAAATATGTCATTAAAATTCTTTAAGGACTGATCTCTGGAATGGTGACGTGAAGAACTATGTGAAGAACCTGTTCTCCAGAAAAAAATGACTATAACTCATGAAAATTATTAAAAACAAACAAAAAAGAACCATTTAATGTCTCTGGAAATTGTCAAATGACATTCAACATATGGAAAGATGATATTTAGGAAAATGTACTAAATCTTGATAGAAACAGAAGTCTGTGGCATTTGAGCCACAACCCACAACCTCCTCAGCGTGGCAAAGTTCTGCTTTGGATGAGGGCAGAACAGAGTTTCCTCCCCCCATAGCTCCCAGTCTTGGGCTACAGTATTTCGCAGAAGGGGCTCTTAGTGAGCATTTCCATCCTTTTCAGCTCCATGTTACAGAAGCAGCACTCCAGGAAAAAACAATGAGAAAACTGGTGCTTCCTTCCTCTACTATGCCTGCATTCTTGGGTGCAAACTCCATTGCAGGTGTAGCAGACTGAGAATATTGGGCCCCAATTACTCTCCTTCCAGCTCCTAGTATGATGGAGGTTCCATGCTGGGAGATGCAAGCTAAAAAGACCAGAGACTACCACCACTACCCAGCATACCACATGTTACGTAGAAGAGGATAACTTCCCATATCTGTGGTTCCTAAAGAATGACACAGATGTTTGACCCAAAATGAAAGAAAGGGAGTAAAAACTGAGAGCGTTATATATTTCCCCAAGGGAAGTGAATTTATTTAGAACAAAATCTAGGGAAGTTCAAACCCAAGAGCATAGTTGAAAAAATGGAGATTTTGGTGGTAAGCAATTAAGGAGGGCTAGTAGCTCCATGAGAGCAAAAAGATAAACCACTGACCAGCTAGAAGTTCATCAAAAACAGGTAAAGAAAGCTAAAAAATCCTTCCTAAGATTAGAACAAGCCTCAAAGACTAGCATTTAAGACTACTCCTGAAAAGTGGCCCTATTCTAATTGAAGATTGTGAAGAAATTTCAACCCCACACTATCAAAAACACTAGAACAATTAGCTAGGAATTAGTTGTAACAGCTGGGGGTGATGATATCCAGAGTGGCAAAAAGTTTACCAGAGAAATCAGGGAATGAGATAGTCAAAGAGAGCCTGACTAAAACACTCAGGGAATCCCAGAGTGACTGTGCACATTGTCAAAGCATTTGAGGATCAAATTTAAGGATCCATATTAGAGGTTGCATAGTATGGGGGAAATAAACTTCACTAAAGTACTCAAACCGAGTCAGTTAAGAAAATACACAACAAAAATAAATTCCAGTATAGAGCAGAAAATCAATATCCATATTTGCTACAATATATTATATAAAAACTCTAGTTTTAACAAAAAAAGTATAAGATATGCAAAGAAATAACAAAGTATGACCAAGCACAGGTTAAAAGCAAAGAAAAACAAAACTAAAACAGGCACAGAAACTACTTTGAGAGATCGCAGATGCTGGTTTAGTGGACAAATCTTTAAAGCATTTATTATAAATATGTTCAAAGAACTAAAATAAATCATATTTAACAACATAAAGTACAGTGAGATGGCAATGTCTCCTCCAATAGAAAATATCAATAAAGACATCAATATTATTTTAAGAAAGACCAAAGAGAAATTCTGGAATTGAAAAGTAAAAAAATTGAAATGAAATGCCCACTGGAGAGCCTCAACGATACATTTGGGCTAGCAAAATATTCATTGTATAATATAATATGTATACAAATAATAGTACAAGAAAGAGGGGTGGAGAGGAAATAGAGCTATGCAGAGTAATGTTTCTATATCTCAATGAAGTTAAATTAGTATAGAGGCGAAGTAGATTAAAATATTATAAGCGCTAAACTGACACGAAAGAAATAGCAAAAAAAAAATGGAGTGAATATAAAAACAAATAAATTTTTAAAAATTGAAAGATTTCACCAGAAACTGTTTAATTAATGAAAATCAAAGCAGTAAAGATGAACATAGGCCCATAAGACACATATAAAAAACAAAAAATTAACACAGACATAAATCCAAATATATGAGGAATAACATTAAATGCAAGTGGATTAAATAATCTAATCAAAAAGCAATGATTGTCAGACTGTATTTTTTTTCTTTCTTTTTTTTTTTATTTCAGGGTATTATGAGGGTTCAAACATTTTGGTTACATTTTATGTCTTTGCCTCACCCAATCCATGATTTGAGGCATGCCTTTTCCCCCCACAACGCTCACCCCATCCATTAGTGTGAGTTTATCGCCCCCCCCACCAAACCCCTAATCCCTGGAGAATATTACTACCTTGTGAGCACCATAGTGTTGATGAGTCAGTGCCAATTTGATGGTGAGTACATGTGGAGTCTATTCTTCCGTTCTTGTGATACCTCACTTGGGAGGATGGGCTCAAGCTCTATCTAGGAAAATACAAGAGATGCTAGATCACTGTCATTTCTTATAATTGAGTAATATTCCATTGTACACAAATACCAAATTTTAATAATCCACTCATGAATTGATGGGCACTTGGGTTGTTTCCACATCCTTGCAATAATGAATTGTGCTGCCATAAACATCTGCATCCGAATGTCAGACTGTATTTTAACACATTAACTGCCATGTCAGTTGTATTTAACTGAGACTAGTTTTGAGGCCGGGGCCTGGTGAAGCAAAACCTTGCAGTTGGTTCATGAAAATCTTACTTGTTGATGTCTTTATTGTTATAGTTAATATTGACAATTCAATCCTAAAAACTTGGATTGCACTGCATATAACTCACACACAGAAAACAACAAAAAATAACAAATTGAAAATGATCATTTTGCTTTCATAAAACACTGTAGCTCCAAGGAAAAAAATTTTTTTTTTCTAGTGTGGCAGTGTGTTAAAAAATCCAACTGTATGCTGTCTATACGATTCATACTTCAGAATCAAAGATACAAACAAGTCGAAAGTTTTAAGGTGGAAATATTAGCAACCACAAGATTGCTAGAGTGGCTATATTAATAAAAATAGACTTTAAAAATAAAAAATACATATATATTACTAGAGATAAAAAATGTACATTTTGTAATGATAAGAAGGCCAATCCATCAGGAAGGCATAACAATTACAAACACATATTCATCCAACAGCAGAGCACCAAAATATATAAAAAAAAGACTGATAGAATGAAAGGAAGAGATAGGCAATGCAATAATAATATCTGGAGGTTGCAATGGCCCACTTTCAATGATAGATGGAACAAGTGGAAGGGTGATCAACAAGGACATAGAAGACTTGAATAACACCATAAACCGACTAGATCTAACAGACATCTGTAGAATATTCTACCCAATATAGCACTATATACATTCTTCTCAAGTGCATATAGAATATACTTGAGGATAGGACGTGTGGTAGGCCATAAAACTAGCCTCAATAAGTTTAAAATAATTGAAATCATATAAAATTTGTTTTTGACCACAATGAAATTAAATAAGAAAGTAATGAGAAAAAAATTAGAAAAATTTACAAGCATGTGAAAATTAAACAACATAGTCATATAACCAATGGGCCAAAGGGAATTCACAAGGAAAATTAAATTATACTTTGAGATAAATTAAATGGAAACACAATATAGTAAAGTTTATGGGATGCAATGAAAGCAGTGCTCAAAAGGAAATTTATAGCTATAAATATCTATATTCTATATTAAAAAAGAATAATCACAAATCTGTAACCTAACTGAAACCTAAAGGCACTGAATAAAAGGAGCAAATTAAACTTAAAGTGAACACAAGGAAGGAAATAATAAATGTCATAGATAGAATTAATGGAAGAGATAATAGCAGAGAAAATCAACAAAATCAAAAGAGATGATCTGAATGTTTGTGTCCCTCAAAATTCATGTGTTGAAACCTAAGCCCCAAGATAATGCTATTAATATTAACAGATGGGTTCTTTGGGAGTTTATTAGGTAATGAGGGCTCTGATTTCATGAATTGGATTAGTGTCTTTATAAAAAATGCTTTAGGGAGCCTGTTTTGCCCTTTCTGCCACGTGAGAACACAGTGAAGTCACCAGACACCACATTTGTTGGTGCTTTGATCTTGGGCTTCCCACTTTCCAGAACTGTGAGCAATAAATTTCTATTCTACAAAACCTTCCCTACACTGATTAAAAACACTCAATTTACCGATTCAGAAATGAAAAAGGGGCTGTGTTATTACTGGCTGCATAGAAATAAAAAATGATTATAAACAAATTCCTACAAATTAGATCACTTGATAAAATGGTCAATTACCTAAAAAGACAAAAACTACAAACAAAACTGATTCAAGAAGAAAAAGGAAATTTCATTAAACCTATGCATTTATTTTCCATTGCTTATGTAAAAAAATTAACAAAAATTCAGTTACTTAGAACTACACAAATGCATTCTCTTACATTTCTGTAGGTCACGAATCTGACACAGGTTTCAAATGGGGTCAAATCAAAGCCTTGTCAAGACTAACTTCCATTCTGTTAGGTCTTGATTAAAATTCATTTATTTGACTTTTCCAGCATCTGGATGCCAGACACGACCCTTGGCTTATGGCCCCTTTCTCCGTATTCAAAGCCAGAAACTTTACATCCTTCTGTCTTTCTTCCATAGTCATGTATCTCTCTGATTGCGGCTGAGAAAAGTTCCTCACTTTTAGGGACCTGTGTGGTTAGAGTGTGCTCACCCAAATATCCAGAATAATCTTCTTTATCAAGGCTCTTTATTATATGTGCAAAGTCCTTTTTGCCATGTAAATTAATATATTCATAGTTTCTGTGATTAGGAGGTGGGCATTTTTTTGTGAAATAATCATTTTACTTACCACAATCCATAATGAATGGAGAGATTAACATAGTAATTTTACAACTTTGCACAAAATAAATTCAGGTTTATATGGTTTCACTAGTGAATTATGCCAAATATTTAAAGAATTATTTAAAACTCTTTTAAAAAATTGCAGAGGATGTATCATATCCCAATACTTTCTATAAGGCCTGTACTACCAGCATACCAAAGCCAGACAGAGAAATCACAAGCAAATAAAACTACAAAATGATATATCTTATCCATACAGACAAAAAAATTCTCAGTGAATACCAGCAGACTAAATTCATCAACATATAAAAAGTCTTATACACTATGATCAAGTGTGATTTATCCCGGGAATCAAATGGTGATCTAACAACTCACTAAAGTACACAAGCCATTTTTTTCATCTCAGTAGATGAAAAAAATATTGACAAAATCTAACACCTTTTCATGATAAAAACATTCAAAAACTAGGAATGGAATAGAACTCTCTAACCTGGAAACAGGACATTTATGGAAAACTCAGAGAATCATCTTATTTAAGGGTAAAAGATTGAATGCTTTCCCCCTATGATAAGCAAAGAGACAAGGATGTTTTCTCTCACCATTGGACCATTAACCATTGGACTCAAGGTCCTAGACAGAACAGTTAGGCAAGGCAAAAAATAAACTAAAATGTTGAAAAGGAATATTTTAAATAATCTCTATTTGAAGATGGTATGATTTTGTGTATAGAAAATTCCATGGAATTCATTTCCTATTAAAATAATGAAGTTAATTATTTTCCTATTTAATTACTATTAAACTAATAAACGAGTCCTTCAAGGTTGCAGGGTACAAGATCAATACCCACAATTCAATTATATTTCTATACATTAGCAATTAATAATTCAAAAATAAGTGAACAATTACATTTATTATAACACAAAAAAGAATAAAATGCTAAAGAATAAGTTAAAATAAGTGAAAGACTGGGACACTGGTAACTATAAGACATTACTGAAAAAAATCAAAGAACAACTAAACAAGTAGAAACACATCCTATGTTCAGGAATTGGGGGATTTAATATTGTTAAGATGGCAATACATCTTCTAATTGATCTACAGTTTCAATGTAATATTTGTCATAATCTAATTTTTTGCAGAAAGTGGTAAGCCTATCTTAAAAGTCATATAGAAATTCAAGGGTCCAGAATCACCAAAAGAATCTTTAAAAGGAAGAACACAGTTGGAGAACTTACATTTCCCTATTTCAAAACTTACTACAAAACCACAGTAATCAAGAGAATGTGATATTGATATAGGACAGACCTGGAAATGAATGGAATAGAACTGAGAGTTCACAAATATGCCCCACATTGATTTTCAGCAAGAGTGCTGAGGCATTTCAGTGGGGGTATATCTTTCAACAAATGGTGTGGATACAAGTAGATATGCACATATAAAACAGTTAAGTTAGACCTGTTCCTTAAACCATGCATAAAAATTAATTAGAAATGGATGGTAGACCTAAATTTAGGAAATAAAACTCTTAGAAGAAAATATAGAAGTAAATATTTGTGATTTTGGATTATGCAACTTATTCTTAAAGATGATAAGAAGCAGAAACAACAAATGAAAAATAGACAATTAGGCGTAATCAAAATTAAAACTTTTGCATTTTGAAGAATATCATCAAGTGTAAATAGAATCAATGGAATGGGAGAAAATATTTGCAAATCATATATATGATAAGAGTTTCCTATCCTAAATATATAATTAAAGAACCCTTAGAACTCAAGAATAAAAAAATTTCAATTAAAATGTGCAAAGGAGAAATAGACACTTCTTCAAAGATGTAAAAACTGCTAACAAAAACATGGAAATATGCTCATCATTAGCCATTTGGGAAAGGCATATTAAAACTACAGGAAGATACTTCTTCACATCTACTAGGATGGCTATAATAAAAAATGCATGTTAAAAACAAATATCAGTGAGAATGGGAATAAATTAGAACCCCCACACGTTGTTGACTGAAATCTAAAATGGTGCAGAAAGTCTAGAAAACTGGCAATTACTCAAAATTTTAAACAAAGTTACTGTTATGACTCTCCAATTCTCCTCCTAGATATCTATTCCTTTCTCCAAGAGAAAGGAAAACATATTACTGTACACAAACTTGTACACAAATATTCAAGCACTGTTATTCATAATAGTCAATATTGGAAACAAGCCAAATGCCCATCAACTGATAAATGGACAAATATTATGTAGTATATTTATGCGATGAAATATATGGCAATAAAATAAATATACATGCTACAACATGGATAAAACTTGGACACATTATGCTAAGTTAAAGAAGGCAGTCATACAAAGACTCCATATTACATTAATCCACTTATATGCTATATATTGAACAGGCAAATCTATAGAGACAGAAAGTAGATTCATGGTTGCCTAGGATTCGAGAGTTAAGGAAGAATGAGGAGTGACAGCTGGTGGGTAGGGCATTTCTTTATGGAATGAAGAAAATGTTATAGAATTGATTGTGGTTGCAAACTTGTGTGAATGTACTAAATTTTGTACATTAAATTTTGCATAAATACATTAATACAATACATTGTATTGTAAATTGGTGAATTGTATAGTGTGTGTTACATATCAATAAATCTGTTAAAAATGTTGGAGACCATAAAAGAACTGGGCTCATCTCTTTGGGGACACTTCTCACAGTTATGAAATTTAAGAACAACTTAATTTAAGCTAAACTTTAATTCCAGGGAAATTAAATAATATGAGAAAAATGCAGAGGAAATATCAAATAGAATTTATGTAGTAAATAGTGTGTAATGCTGATGAAATAATGTATGGGCTGGGCACAGTGGCTCACACCTGTAATCCTAGCACTTTGGAAGGCTGAGGCAGGAGGATTACTTGAGTCCAGAAATTTGAGGTTGTAGTGAGCTATGATGCCACTGCATTCTAGCCCAGGTGACAGAGTAAGACCCTTTCTCAAAAACAGAAAAAAAAAAGGAACGTAAGGGACATGAAGAAAAATAGCAAATATAAGCTCAGGAAGTCAATATGTGAGTATAATTTAGAGGGTAAAACTGCCAAGGTAAGAGATTTTATGTTTTACTTTGTACATAATTTTGAGCAAGGAAATGTGAGGAGAGAAAAATGCAAGTAGCAGAGGTGCACACTATAGTGACTTTTAGGATTCGACTCAATTCTAGTAATTGCTAATGCATTAGAAGGTTATATTTTAAGCAACCAAACTCAGGAAATCCATTACACAATGTGGCCTTAATGTCTGGAAACATGGGCACATATATCTAATAGATGGTTCACAAAAAAAGATTCAGTTGATGTATTATCCCTTGGCACCAATGCACAGTTCAGTGTGCTCCCAAAAGTTGCATTGAACTTAGTTCATTAGTGCAGAATTTTCATCTTTCTCTGCATAAACATCCCTGATACGTTACCTAATATGATTTTTGTCTCTGATTTTTACTGAAATCGCTGTATGCTTAGAGTATCCCAGAAGAAATAATCAAGGAAATTCAATAAAAAATATTTTCTACATGTTCAGCCTTTATAGCCACACTTCAAACTATGGGTAACTATTATTTAATAATATAATCTCTTAGTATTAATATATCCTCTATAGTCCTCTCTCATGCCATGTATTTCTAAAATTATTTTTAAACTTGTAGATAAGTTTAAGAATATATGAAGACAAAATATGTCTTCAGTAACAGATATACATGGGAAGAGTAAAGAACAGATAATAGAATAGAAAAACACCCTCAAGATGGTTAAACACTGTAGATTTCAAATTGCAACTTTATTTACTAATGGCAAAATTGCTTGCCTAAAACTCTAATTTGGAGTTTATGTATAAAATGTGATTTTAAGAAGTCAATTACTGTTCTTTGCATCTATAATCATATTTTCATAGTGTTTCTATATCTAAATTTTTTGTGTTTAGGGTACATTGAAGTAAGAATGAAAATAATTGGACTTTTAAATTTATATTCATAATATCACCCTAACCTTGGTACCTCATGAACACAGGAACAAGTGCTAAAGCAATTGTCTATGGGTAAGGATTTAATTTTACTTTACACAGCTTTCAGAGTTGTTACAGAGTCAATTTAAAGTAGGAGTGCTACGATATAACAGCAGTTGTTCACTGATGAAGTTTGCACATAGAATCCATAATTAAAATATCCAATTAATATTACTCACCTATGGTACATGGGTTTAAAAGAGGCCAGCTTTTTAAAAAATTTTATCAAGGTTTCTTTGGTGGGAAGAGGGTACTAATTAAGAGAAGCAAGTAGATTTGTTAAGTCTCAGACTGTCAATTAGCTTTATGCTGATAAATTTCCTATATCAGACAATTTTTCAAGAATAAAACAATGGCAGTACTTTCTCTTATTTTTTGTTCTTCTGTTCCTATGCATGTGTGTCAGGTTGTGGGGGATGAACTTGAAACTTTCTAATCTAGCCCTCAAGAATAATGAGGTTTTTCTATTTTATACCTGCTGCTCTTAGCAACTGGTGGGGAAAAGGGGAGAGATCAGCACCAAGAAGCAACATGAAACACTCCATTTATATAAAAATTGCCACTACCAGCAGATTTATCAAAAAATTCAATGCATAACTACTTGCTGTTACTCAGCTTATTGAGAGTAATTAATTACAGTCATGCTTCAGTTAAGGAGAGGTATAAATTTTAAGAAATGCATCCTTAGGTAAGTCCGACATTGTGTAAACCTCATAGAGTGAGTCTATGCAAACCTAGATGGCATAGCCTACTACACACAGGCTATATGCTTAGCTTACTGCTTATAGGCCACAACCCTGTACAGCATGTTACTCTACTGAATTCTGTAGACAACTTTAACACAATGTTAAGTATTTGTATATCTAAACATGTCTAAACATAGAAAAGGTACAGTAAAAATACAGTAAAAAAGATTAAAGAAATGGCACACCTGTAAAGGGCAGTTACCATAAATGGTGTTTGCAAGTCTAAAAGTTGCTCTTGGTGAGTCAGTAAGTGGGTGATGTGTGAATGTGAAGGCTTAGGACATTACTATACACTTCTATTGACTTCATAAACACTGTATACTTAGGCTACACTAAATCTGTTTTTATTTCTTTACTTTTTAATTTAGTTTAATTTTGGGGAGAGAATTTATTTATTTATATTTCAGCATATTATGGGGGTACAAATATTTAGGTTACATATACTGCCTTTGCCCCACCCGAGTCAGTTTCAAGTGTTTTCATCTCCAAGATGGTGAGCACTGACCCCATTAGGTGTGAATATACTGATCCCCTCCACCCTCCTCCCACCTGCCCAAAACCTGATGAATGTTACTACTGTATGTACACTTAAGTGTTGGTCAGTTAAGTCAGTTAATACCAATTTGAGAACATGTGGTGCTTCTTTTTCCATTCTTGCGATACTTCACTTAGTAGAATGGGTTCCAGCCCTATCTAGGGTAATACAAGATGTGCTAGATCACCATTGTTTTTGGGGGCTGAGTGGAACTCCATGGTATACATATACCACATTTTATTAATCCACTCACGTGGTGATGGGCACTTGGGTTGTTTCCACATCTTTGCAGTTGTGAATTGTGCTGCTATAAACATTCTAGTGCAGATTTCTTTTTTATGGAATGTCTTTTTTTCCTTTGGGTAGATGGCCAGTAATGGGATTGCTGGATCAAATGGTAGTTCTACTTGTAGCTCTTTGAGGTATCTCCATATTACTTTCAAATTTGAGGACCATGACCCAGAGGCATGCCCAAGAAGCCTTGAGCAAGTGGACTCTCTGTGGTTGGGTTACAGTTTGGTTATATAGATTCCTGGGAGACAGGGGTTACAGGTAAACTCATAAATCAATACATGAAAGGCATACATTGGTTTGTCCTGAAAAGGTGGGCCATCTCGAAGCAGGGGCTTACAGGTTATAGGTGGTTTTAAAGATTCCTTGACTTGTAATTGGTTAAAGACATGAAGCTTCATTTATCTAAAGGCTTGGAATGTTTTAAGATAAGGAGCTCTGTTAATCAGAGACAAGACACCTGACATGTATTTGTTGTGTAAATTGAAGGCCTGCAGGTTTGTCTTGCATATCCTTAGGTGAGGCATATCTGACCTCCCTCCTCATGGCAGGCAATTTAGTTTTAGAATATCTCCTTGGCCAAGAGGGGTTCCATTCAGTCAGCTGGTATTGGGGAACCTTAAGATTTTATTTTAGTTCACAGTTCCCCCTTTTTGGCCAAGATCTACCAGAGGCAGCATCTATGGCCAAACTCTTATTTTGTCCCATCCTTTGCCAGGGTGGTGGGACCCTCGGTGGGACCCTTGTGGCCTGAGGAATGAAGAGCCAAAAGGGGGCTTACAGCCAACTAAATATTTTAGGCCAACCAGGGCTGTAGTTAGACAGGCACTTGTAAACACTTTAAAACCTTCTAGGCAACATAAGAGTAAAACCCAAAATGTCAAAGGCAAGGCTACAAAACTAATTTATCTGTAAGTGTTGAGCTACTATATTCTTAGGTTTAGTGGTAGACTTGTAGCAAACATAAGCATCATTAATGTTTAAGCTAAGGAAATTTAGAGATTTTTATTGCATCACAATATTTTAGTCTTTTTAGTAATTTATACTAAGGTGGCTAATAAATTCCTTGTTATATCTCCTTTTGTATAAATCCATAACTGAGAATAATTATACTCAGGAAGTTCTAAGTCTATAGGAAGCAGGAAAAAAAATTATGATTGGGATGGATATCTGCAACATATGGCCTGAAAAGACAAAATTTTTCAGTTAGTATTATGTTTATGCTTCTGTGTGCCCCTCCTTGATCTGGATGGTCTAAACTAATTCTTTCCCACCTTTCCCGCCGGATCTACTCTTACAATCTCACATGCCCCCTCTTCCGCCATAGTCCCTGAGCCTAGAGGGAGGATATTTGAACAGGGCGTTGGCAGATTCAATAGTTCTAGGTTCTGGAAATATCAGGTAAACTTGCTATTTACTTAAAACTTGTCAGGACTCTAGAAAACAAAATAAGAGAATCAGTAATGTTTTACATAAAAGAGTCTTTTTATAAAAATTTAGTTCGGTCTCATGAGGTTGAGTTAGTGATACTGATGTACATATTAGTTTTCTAATTAATGTCCTGGAAGTTTGTTTTAGTCCAGTGGTATATAGTTTCCAAGGTTATTAGAAGCCTGTATTCAAGAGAACTTATCGGTCCTTTCTGTGGCTTTCCTTGAAGAAGTAAACTTTTGGAGTTAGCCAGTTTAAAAAAATAAACACTTTCTGAGATGAATTAAGGTAAAATAATAATTGTCTGTGAATGACAGAAGTCTTAGACTAGCTATGGTTAAAGAGACAATTGACAAAGTAGCATGCAGCAATTTAACATCATAACCATAATTATTACTGATAACATACACCAAGACATGTCAATATTTTACAATACTGGAACATATATTAATAACATACTTATACAAATATAGCCCAAAGAAAGTTAAACACTATTTCATATTTGACAATGTTCCCTGTATGGCTTTAACACATCAAATGAATCTAATATCTGTCTTAGACTTTCAGTGGCCCTAATATATAAAAAGCTAGTTTAAGGTCAAAAGGCTGGATTTAGAATTTGGGTTTTAGAAAGTTTGTCAAATATCAAAGGCTCAAAATCTTTGCTTCTTTTAGGTCAGTGACCAAAAAGTAAAGAAAAACCTTCTGTAGTGAGATTTTTTTTTTTAATTAAAAAGGAAACAGGTTATAGAATCAAAAAGAGTACATAATGTCATTTCATTAAGAGCAAATTAATATCTACAGAAAACGTAGTTTTAACCAAAATTTATTTTTTAATTATAGCCAACTGGGCAACATACAAAATTCCTTAATAAATTCCCTTTATAAACTTTATTCCAACCTGCATAGACTATCTACAAAACATGCCTAAAAATTTTCCGTTTAATTATCAAAAATATATTTCTATATTCATTGCCTTTTTACATCTTTTTCTTGCTCACAAGTTACTTTCTATTTTGTTATTTTCTTTCTAAATCCATATTTTGATTCAACCTCTGAATTAGACACAATTGTATATATTTTAATAAGAACACATTTTACGCTTCTTTATAATTTCTTATTAAAAACATATCTTATTCATTGGTGCACTTTATATATAAAATTTCATGAATTGACTAGAATTGTTTTCAAAATTTATTCTTCAATAATAAATTAGACTTAGCTTACTATAATGTTTTAAATTTATAAACTTTTTAAGTTTTTAAATTTTTTCTAATAACATTTAGTTTAAAACACAAACATTGTACAACTGCATGAAAATATTTTCTTTCTTTATATCCTTATTCTATAAGGTCTTATTTATTTAATAATTTACTGGACCACACTTCTTTTTTTTTTTTTTTTTTTTCAGGCAGAGTCTCACTCTGTTGCCTGGGCTAGAGTGCTGTGG
>CM052446.1:27762360-27779359 GCA_028533085.1 Varecia variegata
GTAAATACTAGGCATTAGTAATTTTTCAGCTCCATTATACTCTTATGGGATCACTGTCATATATGTGGTCTGTTGCTAACCAAAATGTCATTATGTTGTGCATGACTGCATGTTTAGTCTAAGTTTAGTGTGAGAGCAGAGTAGTCTTTAAGATGGTGCTGCATTCCTTGTCCCAAGGGTTGAATTACAACACCTGATTTACTCTTTATGGAATGATTCTAACAATCTGTTAATACTGTCTGAACTAGAGAAAAAAAAATAGAACAAGAAATGTGAAATGATTTCTGCAACTACAAAGCACAATATATATTTACAGTTTTGTATGATACTTGCAAAGATGCAAAGGCATTATAATCACAAAAAATGTGGATTACCCTAGCAGCTGCATCATTTTTTCTCTCTCTCAGTGTCAGCATTTCTCAAAATTCAGGCTGAATTACAATGATTCTCACCCCCTTACAGATTTTGGAACACATAGAAATGATACTATTAATATTTGTAAGGCACACGGAAGTAAATGGACAAGGCTGCTTATACTCCAAGTGTCCATCTGCTCTGGGGAATTGAGTGGGTTCATAATTAAGCACAAGTGGAATCCAGTGGTGGCCCACCCAGTATCATGAAGCAGAAAACTCTCCCCATGTATAAGAATATCCCAGGAATCCTGATTTCATAGGTTTGGAGTAGAGCCCAGGAATCTGTATTCCTCAGATTTACCCCATAGGGTCTAATGAATACTTCAAAGGTTTTATGTGCTCACTTAATTGCTCATACTCAGTTGAACAGCAAAGAATATGGTTATTTTTATAACTTAACTGAGAGAGTAGTCCCAGACTAATCATGGTTGAGAACAGTAATTTGGCAACATCCATTTAGAGTGATAGAACAAAATGTGTAGTACCTTTAAGGTTGGAAGACTTAATCTACTTCCTAGTTGTGTAAATTAATATGATCCAACTAAATCATTTAACCTGACTTTGCCTTAGTTTTTTGGAGTATCACAATGGGGACAATTAAAATCCTTCATAGAGTCTTGGTAAAGTTCAAAAGAGAGTATATCTGTTCTATCATATAAGAAGCCACTCAGTCATACAAATGTAAAAAGTGGTATTATTATCATTCCTTTGATGGCATTTGCTTTGGAATATCAAAGTTAATTTCATATTTGAGTTTTGGTGATTATTTTAAAGGTAACTGCAAAGTCATGCAATAATTCATTAGAAATGAATGATTTGTTTCTTCTTGAGTATCTTTCAGAAAACACATGTAAAATGACAAGCAGAAATCTATCAGAAAATTCAAAGCCAGAAAGTAATACAGCTTATCATTATCATTCTTCATACCACTTTTCAAATGCTCATAAATGTGCTTTTGAAATAATTTTATGTTAAATTTTATTTGATAAAGTGGCCCTAAATATAGTTTGAAAATGAAATATTCCAGGAAAATGGAATGCAGTTCCAAAAGAGATTAAGTAAATATATAATCTATCAATCTTGTCAGTAGTGTTGCTAAATCGTAATTCTGACAGCAAAATACTGCAAATTATTCATAAGAGACAAAAATTTCCAGAACCTTGTATTACTCAATTAAGGAATTCATATGCAATTGATTACATATGTCTTATTAAAGATTTCTTTATTAGAAGATTCATTCATTCAAACAACAAATATTAACTGAATTCCTAATCTTTATCAGTTATTTGAAGTGTAAAGAGGATCACAATCTAGGACCTAAGAATGCTTGCAGTATTGATGGGAAGATTAAAATAATAATACTAATATATAAACAAAAGATAATATAATAATAAATAATTTCACAACTTGTAATTTCTGTGAGAATAAGTAAAGTACAGAGTCATTAAAAGGACATCTAAACCAAATGAGGGGGTCAAGGTTGGCTTGCCAAGGAGGTCATACACTCTGTTGAACTCAGAAATTCAGGTAAAAGGAAGACTAAGAGTGGACAAATGGTAGAGCAGACCAGATATTAGGAACAATTGAGTGGAGTAGGCCTATATGAGAAAGTAGAAGTATTGGGAACTGTGGTGAACTGAACAGTGCATTTCCACACAGCTCCAGTTGACTGTTGCTGTGTGAGATTGTTGCAGGTCTGCTGACATCATGTATTCTAATATTATACAGAAAATCCTGAAATTCAGACTTCTGTGTGAAATTTTTTTTTCTTTTCCTTTCTTTCTTTCTTTTTCTTTCCTTTTTTTTTTTTTTTTTTTTGAGATAGAGTCTCACTCTTTCACCGAGGCTGGAGTGCAGTGGTGCCATCATAGGTCACTACAACCTCAAACTCCTGGGCTCAAGCCATTCTCCTGTCTCAGGCTCCCAAGTGTCTCAGGCACTTGCCACAATGCCTGGGTAATTTTTTTCTATTTTTTGTAGAGACACGGTTTTGCTCTTGCTCAGGCTGGTCTCAAATTCCTGACCTCAAGTGATTCTCCCTCCTTGACCTCCCAGAGTGCTGGTATTACAGGCATGAACCACTGCACCAGGCTTGAAATTTACTTTTAAACTATTGGCAGGTACTCTAATTATTTTATTAACAATTGTAAAAGGTCCAAACGACACATGTCTGCTGACCAAATTTGGCCTGTTGAGCATAATTTTCAATCTCTACTATAGTCAGGAGGTATGATAAATCAAACAAGGTCTAAAACAGTTTGGGCTATAAGCCCCATCAACTGCTCTAAAGTGATTGTATGACTAAGTCTCATGTCTGTACCAAAATTGCTCCTCAACTTTAGGAATGTAAGAACACAAGTACATGAGGGTACAAATAAAAGTAGATATCTGGAATATAAAACCATGAAATAAATATAAAGTTAATTAAAAGAGTATGAAATTTGAACAAGCTACTATATAAGTTGAATAATCCAACACTAAACAGTAAAGAAAATTGAGAGGGGTAAGATACAAACATTTAACCCTTCTAGGTTATGAATAGGAGTCCTTTACTATATCTTAAAAATATAAATATATTTTGGGACTATATATTTGGAATGTAAATGAAGGCATCACTTGTAATATGAGTCCCAACACAAAGTTTAAATTACACACAGACATATGAAATGCGGGTCATAACAGAAGAGGAAATACCAGAGATCCATTCATGAGAAGAACGAGGCATCAGTGGCAGGCAACATGGCTTTAAGGCTTTAAGGCATTTATATAGTTATTACTGATGATAGGATAGTCATCAGTCAATAGACCATGGGCTATTTATATGAAAAATAATTCCCCATGAACTTGACAAACCCCAAATAAAGCCTTAAACCTATTTCGCAGTTTTCAACTCCCTCTTGTTTGCAGAATGGTTCTGTCTTTTCCATTCCGGTAAAACTGCATAATCACTAAAAAATAACAGGACACTATGTTTACTCTATGCTTCTTATTCATCAAACTTGTTTTAAAGGAAAAATTTACAATTACCAATTCACACTTGTTAGTGAAGACTTGTGGATGGAATCTGCAGGTTTTGTACTTGGTTTTTCTGGTTGAAAAAAAAAAAAACAGTTTCAGGGGAGAATTTCTTTGAGAAGGTGAAGACTGGTGATAATTTGCATAAAGCTCTTTTTAGTAATGACAAAAATCACACATGCCTCGATCACCTAACATATATACACATTGAAGTACTTTTTACTTTATTTTCCATTGTCATGTTTTTCTGAAGTAATGAATGACTTAAAAACTGGAGCAAACCCCTAGAGAAGATGGAAAAGGAATGAATACTTTTAAAGTATTCAATTCAAAATGAGGAGTATAGATGTTTATTAATCATGGATTAGATGGGGGAATAAATATGTTTCCACTCTATTGTGCTTTTGAATAACTAGGACTGCTTTTTCCACTTGAAAAAGGCAAGAGTGAAAATAGATCTGGTGATGACAGGAAGTACAATGAGTTCTAAAATGTTACAGGGACTTTATTTTCTTCCCAAAGCTTACAGAATTTTTGAGCATTTCAATGGTATCCCCAACTGGGAAGGTTCTACAAAATTTGCAATCCTGCTTGGTTTTCTGGAAGAAAAACTCAGTTCAGATTTCATAACAAAGTAATGTTTAAACTCTAAACTGTTGAGTTACATATACTTGGGAGACAATACAAGGGGAGAAATGTGAACAAGTCTACAGTCTAAAATTCTAGTTATGTCCAAGCTATTCTGCAAGCATTTATTGAGTACTTTCTATATATCAAAACAATGCAGGCACAGAAAAACACAGAAAATTAAATAGAGAATTGTACTGTAATACAGCAAAAGCAAAGGAGATACACTCGTGGTACTCCATGACACATGGAGATACATTATATGTGGGGTTCATATTTTGGGGTTCAGAGAAAGTACCTTAAAAGGCAGTATGGCTTGAAATTGTTATTAAAGAACAACTGAAAGTAGATCAGGTATAGAAAGTGGGTGAAATTGTTCCAGGGAAGCAGAGAGGAAGCAAACATTTCCATCTTGCTGGCTGGATGAGTCTGAAGGGTTCTTGTGTGTAGATCTTGCCCTATGTAATCTTCCTACCTATGAAATGAGCAGAAAAAACCTATGATGTATGGAAACTACTACTAAACAAGAGGGGTGCTGAGACAATACCCTATGTCTGATCTGTATAGTGAAGCTAACAAAGTCCAGGAATGGGATCCAACAATTACAGAATATTAAGGGAACATGAATTTATAGATGGGAACAAAAAATTCACACTGAACAAATATGCAAACAGTCCTTGATTTGTGATGGTTCAAATTATGATTTTTTTTATTTTGTGATGACGTGAAAGTGATAGAATGCAGTAGAAATTAAACTTAAAATTTTGAATTTTGATCTACTCCCAGGGTGGTAATATGAGATATGATGCTCTCTGGCAATGCCGGGCAGTGGCAGTGAGCCACAGCTCCCAGTCAGCCACGCTAATGTAGGTGTTCCAAGCACATGGCTAGACTAAGCTATGATGGCTGGTAAGTTAGCTGTATGAAATGCATTTTTTGACTTACAGTGTTTTCAACTTAAGGTGGATTTATCTGGACGTAACCCTATCATCAGTAGAGAAACATCTATATTTGAAAAGGAGACTGTTAAATAGAACAACAAATACTTTCTATATGCTTATAAATGCAAGTAGATTTATTTATTTTGATTTTGTATAAAAAGAAGAATATTTGGATATAAGGAAACAATGTTTCTACATGAAATTAGAAGCAAATGCTTAACATGGCTCATGGTGGTGTTAGCACAATGACAATATTAGTGACGAAGTGTAATCAGAGAACTGAAGTTTTCATTTTAGTGCTGCCACAAACTAGCCATGTGTGTCACAAGGGACTGCTCCTTTTTCTGAGACTCCGTTATCTCATCTATTAAATGAGAGCATTGGCCCTGATGCTCTAATTTGATGCATTTAACATTCTATAATTTCATAGAATAGATTTTTTTTTTAATGAAAATTACTCTCTGTTGCAAGGTGCTCTTTAAGGGAACCCGAAAAATCCTGTAATTTGGACTATGCTCTTGTTTTCTGTAACTTCTGGTTCCTTGTATCCCATATCCTATCCCTGAAGGCACTTGGCATACCTGATCTTTCTGTTTAATTTCAGGATAATGTATTTTAGCATCCTACACTCATAGAGGGGTAAAAGGACTGGAAAAGTTCAAGCAGAATTAATAGAAATGTATAGGGGTACTTTCTCAAAATAAAGGCCTTAGTAAGCTATAAAAGCCTGAAGATACAAATTTTCATAACCATTTTTGGATTTTCTGGCCTTTAGCATAAATAATGAACAAACCAGAAACTTAAAAGTATGGGGGGAGAGAAAAGCTTTAATTAAAACAAGGGATAAAATCACTATCATAGGTGGGAGAAAGTTTAAATACCAGTTTACCAAAACAAGGCATACATATATATTATAATTAACCTCATAAAAATATGTACCTAGATAATCAATATTGATTACCCTTCACCGACACATAGGAGTAAAAATATATTACATTCCTTTACTTTTTAAACCATTTGAATATGTCTTAGCACACAAATCTGTCAAGGAAACACAGATTCATTCACATTCAAAAAGGACTCTCCTTATTTCCATGGTATCCAGAAGGAACTCTGGATTTAAAATCACTGCAAAATTTGAGAGACTACCTCTATTGTTAAGTTTTTCATAGTATCAAGTTCTGGTGCTCCTTGTCCTTTAGAAGCAAGATTACATACATTGAGTATTCCCATCACAAAGCTTTATTCTCTATGTGTGCTTGACCTAAGTGTGCAAAGTAAAGGAAGAGTAATCGTAGCTCAGCAAATAAATAAATTCAGTTTGAGATTATGATGTACCATATTTGAATATAGTTTGTTTTACTCTTCATACTGTTGTAGGTATAAGGAAGGAGTCACTTAATGAAGACATCCAGGAATGAAAAGATGTCCTCACCATCCTGTTCTTAGCAGAAATGTTTGACTGTTCAGTCTCAGCTATGTGCTTTGCACAATTAATTTTTCTGGTTTCAGAAACGTAGACTCTCCCCTATATCTCATTTTCATTTCTTTCTGACCAAGAGACCATTTGCTAAATCCTCTAAATTGATATATTCTATGCCTGTTAAACACAGAACATATTCCCGATCATGTACATCTAATCCTTTGATTATACCTTATATATCTCTTAGCCAAATGCATCTTACATGTTAATAGTTATGGTCAACCTATACATTACCCTTGTCCACTACAATGGGCTTTGTTTCTGGTAAATGCTATTCAACACTGTTCCATGTGCAGTGTGAGTCTTCTACATTTTTTATCTGCTGATGACAAGAAGCCTACTCTACACTTATCCTCTTTCTTCTTATCTGGTTATAACTTCCTATACACACAGTCATTTTCCTATTGGGCTCACCTGATAGCAAGGGCTATACGCCAGGATGCAAACCATCTGTCATCCCTGTCACTTGAGAAAAATCCCAAGAATAACCCCCTTCTCAGTATCAGGCAATAGCATAAATCAGGGGTTGTGGCACCCTCTATTCAATTCAAATTACCAATTTTCAGATTCTTCGAATTTGGCAAAAAAACCCCAGTTTAACCTCTGTCGATGAACTTTAAAAAATCAATTATATCTTTGGAGGAGATGGGATGTGACATACAAAGTGATCTCAGATCTTAAGATATATAATGATGGTTTCTGTTCCTTAGAATGGTAGAACATTGTGTGGGGAGTTTACCATTTCATAGAGTGGAAAAGATATGATTTATTATTTCTTTGTAATACACAGCTTTTAAAAAAAGAGACATTTTTTCCACCTTATTTTTAACAAATCAACTGTTAAACTAGTTATATATTTAAAGCAAACTAGATTTGGTAGATAGAGATGTAGACACAGATATCAACTGGGGGAATGATACTATACCATATTCATAAAATATGTATGAACTAGGACCCTGCTTTTGCTCTAGTCACCTAATATATTTTAATTTTATTAAAATGAGGAAGCTCGTTTTTCATAGAGGAAGAACTGTAGTGACTGTGTAAGTGCACTTTGAGGAGAGAATAAATATTTTCAGCTAAAGGAAAAATAGGTAATATCTTTGTATTTAATCAAGATATTTAACCGATACAAATTTCAGCACTTTGAAGAATGATTTAAAGTGTTTCCGAATGGGAAGGAAATGTTAATACAGATTACTCAGCTTAAGGAGGAAGGTTTCCTACTGGTTTTTGAAGCAGCTTGTCCTTGACATGTACATGATTTTTAAAACCTTTTTAAATTACGTATTTTCTGTATAAAAGGTTCTTTAAGTATTTATACTTTATATAAATTCAATAAATCTTCATAGAACACATCTTCAGAACACATCTACCAGTAACTTCTATGAAGATTTATTTTTTCCAGAGTCCTCTGCTTTACACATTCTGAATTCTTATTGTCTATATATAACATAAATTAATTAATGAGTCCATGATTTCTCTACCCCCTAGAAGAAAACTTCAGAGCTTCACACAAGGTCTATATCTATGAAAGCCCACTTCTATTTCATGGACTCATTTATTCCTCACAGTTTTCAAGATTTTTTCTTATACATATTTGCATCATTAATATCTGAAACACAGTCCAGATCCACAAAATTTTGTTGAGTAAATTAATTAAAATGAAAAAGTGAAATGAAAGTGGAAAAATTTAATAATTTTTTAATAATTATGTGATAAAAATACAGATTGGATGAAATATTGTTATCAAATCCATTATCCTTAAAAGTACAAAAGTCATTTCTTCTATCATTCTAATGAATGGATTTCCAGAGTATGCTTGATTATTTCTGGTGATAAGTATTTTACAGATTCACAAGACAGACAATCTATTGCTGAGCATGTCTGTTGAAATGTTTCTTCCTTATAGTTAGCTAAAATTTACTGCATAGTATCAAACTCTCCCGTAGGCTGACATAAAGTAAGTCTTTTTTCTCTTTGACGGTATTACAGAGTTTTTACTTTATTCATGTCACAAGTTTTTACATTATTCCCTTCACCGACCTAAGTATTCCCAGTGCTTTAATAATCAGTTATATTATATTATCAAAATAAAAGGGCTTAAAGATAAGTTACTAGTCTCAGAAAAGATAAACAGTGATTTGTTTATATTTATACACTCTGATAGTAAAAGAGCTCAGACCAGAACCTAGGTTATATACTTTAAAAATAGTTTAACAGCAAAAAAAAAAAAAAAAAAAAAAATGCAGTGCTTTGATAATTCTAGAATTGCTGGCCTTGGTTGATGGCTCATTAATATGAGTGTTGAAGCTTGCATGATTCTCTTGGCTTTTCTTTTATGGGGGTGAAATGGCTGTTGCAGATTCTACCATTATATCAACATTTCAGAGAAAAAGAGTGGGAAGGAGAAAAGATCATAGTTATGCAACACAAACAAGCGCTCATTCAGGAATCCCGCAAAAGACTTTCACTTACTTATTCTGACTGAAAAATGGGGTTGTAGAGTAGGTTATTGGTCATTCTACCAGCAGTGTATGCCATGGGTATCATCAGATCTTAGACGTGAGCCATGTTTATGACAGCATTCTGTCTAATTCATTCCTTATTTTCATGATCCAGAATGATGAGCATCATTGCAATTCTTTTATGTACATAATGCTTATTGGCAATAATAATTATAATAAGTAATTGAACAATGTGGTATATCGTGTGATTATTTTGTATTATTTGATGAACATGCCTGTGTATGTCTTATCTAAATTACTTGGATTGGCCAGTGATACGGAGTGAAAGGTGACATATGCCATGTCCAAGGAAGCATCATAAGATTCCACCTTTGCTTTTTTTTCTCTGCTGTAAGAATGGCATATCTCAGATAAGGACTGCTCCTTTAGCTTGATCCTTGAGTGAAGACAACAGATGAAGAAGAGTAGCAGTTAGCATCAATGAACAAACAACATAAATGACAAGTAAATCTTTGTTATCATAAACCACTGAGATTTGAAGGGTTTTAGTTACTCCAACAAAATCTGGGAAAAGCTGACTATTCTATAAATATCTCAATAGATGCTTCATGTAGATTATCTAAACTAATATTCAGCACAGACCTATGAAGTAGGCTCAGTTATTGTCATCTCTCAAAGAAGGACTGAGGCTTACAGAGGTTTAATACATTCCTTAATATCTACAGTGGAAAACTAAGAGATGGGGTTAAAATATCCAGAATGAGACCCACTATTTCAGTTATGTTGTGACTATTGGAAAGTTCCATGGAAAACGAGCAACTTTAATCTTGATTGTATATAATAACTAAGAAAATCTCAGATAAAATTGTAACTTTTAATACATGATTGGCTCAGATGGAGATAAAATAAAACTTTTTTGGTCTTTTGGATATAAAGAATTTCAAGTAGTGGCATCACTGCAAAATAATTGAAGCAATAAGTATCTTTTAAAATTAGATGACATTAATCTCCTTAATTCTACCACATGGATTTTCTAAAATATTTCATTATAAATGTTGAATTTTTGGCTCTGAAAGCTATTATTTCTTTCAGTCTATTTTATAGCCAGAAGATGTGCAAATAAAGATTTAGTAGAAATTTTTGATATCATATTCAACCCTGTATCATCAACAAGAGGAACGTTTACACATAGTACACCTTCTAGGAAAAGTGTAATTTTCTTGTAATTGCTCATCTTGTTGGATGTCCCAAATGTGCTCTTGCAATGGCCCATTGTTGTAGAACTAATTCGAATTTGAACATATTTTTATGTAAATCAAATGTTATATTCAATGTTCTGGAAGGCTTTTTAGATAGGTGGAATGTTTCAAAGTTTCTGAATATACTCCTAACTGTGATTAGTGGGGGGAAAAATGTAATATAAATGCTTTAGACAGAAAGCTGATATTGACCATGTGCTATTTAATGCTTTTTCTCACTGCTTAATTTAGAGTTGCTGTGAACAGCATGGGGCCTCCACTCCCTCAGTTTTCTCCATTAATTTATGGTACGTGAATATAAAACTATTATAAAAGATAGAGAGACACATTCTTTGTTTCCAATAATTTGCAATTTTTCCACCCAGATTCTACCCCAGAGCAATGTGATTATAGAATTGTCTTATCAAGACAGTCAATTTAAGGATGATTAAATGCAGAGAATAGTTATAAGCAGGATTCATTAGATAAAATTAAGACAGGACCCATAATAAATCTCACCCTTGAATAGCATTTGGCTTTCTAGACTATTAATATGGATCTTTAATCAGCAAATCTTTTCCCCCAAATGCTTAATTAGATAATAGGACTTTCTAGTAGTGTATACAACTGTGATCATTCAACAGCAAACTAATAAACCCTTTATAGATTAGGAATCTTGTCAAACATAGTATGTGTCTCTCTTGTCAATATCTCTATTCATCTGGCCTGCATTCTTTGTCAGGGTACACACATACTCTCTCTTTGTCTTTCTCTGTCTCTCTCTGTCTCTCTGTCTTTGTCTCTGTCTCTGTGTCTCTATGTCTATTTCTCTCTCTCTCATACACACACCCAAACACACCACCATGCCAAAACAAAATAAGACAAAACTCATGACAGAGTGGAGATCAATTTCAAAAGTTGCATAATGTCCATTAAGAACTTAAGAACTCAATTTATTCAAATAAAAAGAAAGAAATCATGTGTAGACAGGCAGACTAAGATGGTAGACTAAAGTTAGGTTAAGTTTACCAATACAACAATTCACCCCACTTTATTTTTTATGTATTAGAGAACTGTCTAATTGACTTATCTCCTCAAATGGGTCAATTTTTTAATGATAATAATGGGTAAACATTTTTCTGTGCTCTAAACTTAATTATATATATTTACTACTTTTATAAGCAATAATTCTATTTTTAACAACACATAAAAGTCCCTTTATAAAACTATATAAAAACTTTTAACTTCACATCACTGATATATACTTCACCAAATTAGCATTTCTTTTACAATATTTATACATATTAGGATAAAAATCCTTAAAATGCTGCCACTACACAATGGTGCTTACTATATCATGACAGACAAAACAGGAAATCAAAAGGTCCAGGATGAAAATGAAAAGAAACTAATGTTATTAAAACCTGGCGTTAACACATTGTGTGCTTTCCAATTCCTGCACTAACAGAAGTAATAATAATAATAGTAATAATATTAATAAACATTGTTTGTTATAGTTAAAGGTCAATGGATGATTAACAGAACAAAATCTGACAAAATTTAGAAAAAAATTAAAAATGTTTTAATTAAACTCATGGCTTTTAAATATTGAAATTAAGATATTAGAATATTTCACTGTGTCTTTTTCCTAGGTACTATTCTCTTTTTAATCTTTCATTTATTGTATTTGAGTTACTAATATGTGTTTTATATTTATCATGTAGATTTATTTTTGTGGATTATTGGCTTCCGGACAATCTTCACTGAAGATACTTTCCCTAATCTTTTTTTGAGACCCCACTTACTAAATTTACTGAAGCCTTCTTCAGGCTTCAGCTACTGAGATGTATTCTTGCTTTATCTTATTTCTCTGTAGCCATCTTTCTTAAGTGTTTACTTTTCTCTGACTCCAAAATTCATCAGTTCACTCGAGTTCTATCCTTGATCGCTTATGTTTAGTGTTAATACCTCAAAATATTGTGGACTGGATTATTTTTGTTCTGTAACTCTACCTTTTTCCAATAAGAAAAGACACAGATTCAAGCACAGAACATTGGGGGTGCAGTTGTGAGAGGTAGTGAGAAGAGGGAAGAGTTAAGTTTTTCTCACTAGATGAGGCAATAGCTGATACCTCATGATAAATGTCCCTTTAGTTGCAGAATATTATGACCATTGTTGTGTTTTCTTTCCTATACCCACATGTTCCCTGTGTTCTAATTTCTATTACTATTATCTTTCTTTCTTGATCTTCCTCTAATTCGTTAGAAACTTAAGGTGATGTAACGAAAAGAATGAGTAGAGACTTATAATAACCTGTACAACTCATTTCTGGCTGGTCTAATTATTATGTGAGTCAGAACAGTGCTCTGGTTCAAGCTGTGTGGTGCTTGTTAAGTTAGTGAAAGTAACTTTATTTTTCTGTGCCTCATTTTTCTCCACCTGCAAAATGAGAATATAAATTATAGCTACCTCACAATTTTGTAGAGATTTTAAAGCTCATATCTGGTAACTCCAATATTTTTCTCTCTTCTGGCTCTCTCTCCACTGTTAGTATTTTCTCTAAGGAGAGCAGAGTAAGAAAGTCCTGCTATCATCCTTGGAACTTGTATATCCAGCCATATCTTATCTTTTCATTTATATTCAACAGTAAATTTCTTTCTTACATCAGTATAATCTTAGGATTTTGATAACTTATAACACAAATTAGCCCTAACTGATACAAGATCAACTGAGGTTTAACTTCATGAAAGAAGATAATCTTTTTCCCCAAAAGTAATCATGGTGAAAAATGAGCTCCTTCTATGAAATCTGAGCTTAACCAGTGAAACTGTTTTCTGAAGACCTGTGTGATCTGCCTTAGAATGGAGCTGCCAGAAAAACTAAAGAGTCACAAACAAATTCTTGCTAATTAGGTACTAAAACAGATGTTTTACTTCATCATTTCTAGATTAATTATTTTCATTTCTGCCTCTCAACCACTCTTACACTGTCACTTGAGCATTAACCCCAGCTTCAACATGTTCTCTTCTTTCTTATTACTCTGATTCTCCCTGTAATAACTCTGGCACCCACTGACCCATCCCAAATACTCCTGCCTGTGAAGTTTGGTGAACCCTGATCACATAATGTAGTCCCATTTATTACTGAGAACCAACCTCCAAGGATCCTGTTTCTTCTGTTACTGGTTCATTACTTATTTGTTCATTATTTATTCAATCAATAGTAGTTCACTCATTTATTCAATAAAAATTTAATAAAAACCTGTTCTTTTTCATACTCTATTCTGAATACTGAGGATAAAATCATAAAAAAAAGATGACATAGTAACTACTATCCAGGGGATTTTAGTAAAATGAAGGGATAGGTAAATTTTCATTGGGGTTAGGTGATCTGATGGAGCTAAATGTTTAATATAAAGAAAACAAAAGATACTTACAGTGGCATTTTCTCCTCACCTTCAGGACTAGGGTAAATGAAAAGTAAATTGAGTCTCTTGCTCAGGAAGATATAACACTCCTCACCTGGTGCAGGGAAGATTGTACTCTTATGACAGAAGCAGGTATTGGTGGTGTCTCTGTAGCCTTTGGATCCTTGCAGAGTCCTGAATTGGCCTTCTCCCAGCAGGGAAGAAATAATTCTGTCAGAGAATTTCAGAAGTGCAATAGCAGACTTCTCCAGAAAGCGGGTCCAGGGTCCTTGATGTCTTTGGTCTGTCTAACTTGGGGTTGTCCAGCCTTGCATTGAGAATGCCCAGTTTTCATAGGGCATGACATATGTCTTACCAATTCTTTAAATTATGACATTAGGAATATAAAACTTTTTGTAGTATAAAAAGTAATTGTGCCTAAATCATATTATTGCAAGATCACAAATATGCATCATTGGTTTATTACTGTGCTTATATACATAAACAAATGTAAGGGACAATTTTGTGGAAAAATGAGATTAAATTTCATATTTTCTTAAAGAGTACCAAATCCACAGAAGTGAGTGTTCCCAAGGAGAATTAACAGTAATGGCAACAATAATATTAAGGGTTCATGTGAGCCAAATGGCAGAGACCAAGAGAGCAGACAGTGAAAGCACAAATAGAGTTTAAATAAATACTGAGTTCAGTATTTGAAGTCTTCATCACATGACATTGCATTGTGGGGGTAATAATTGTCAAAAGTAAAAATACTGTAGTATTTGAAGGTGGGATATAGTATATATGGGGGAAGGGTTATTTTCTCAGTTGTTTTCTTCTCAATATATTTTGGAGAATAAAAAAAAGAAGAAAGGAAGAAAAACATGTATAATTATACTTAGTGAAAATCAGAGATTTCCAGATTTACTCTGTTAGAAACATGTCTGGAATATATTTATTGTGTTATATATTTATTATTCTAATTGATTTTGCTTTCTGTTGGTAATTACATCCTCTTTCCTCAGAGAAAAATGTGCATTTGAAATATAGTTGAGTAGACAGTGACCTATCAATGTACACTCATGGTGAAGAATCATCTCTTTCCTTATCTCTGTAACTTTTGTCATGAAAAGGAATGGGGAGTGACGGTACACCTATAAAAAGCAGAGAATGAAAGGCTACATGGTCCCCTATGGATCCATTAGGTTTGTGGACCCAGATATTTCAATTGTACTCACTTTTATGTACTTCGTATTTTCCAGACAATGCTCCAGGTTCTGAGGAGACTAGATTGTGAGGGCATGCCCTGGGCATGTTAGGACCTAAGAATCTTATGAGGAAACAGATTTTACTATAACTTAGTGCATAATTTACTGGTAGTATAAGCTAGAGTCTATGCTGCTTCAGAGATGGAAGGGCTAATGGTGTGATTTTGAACATTTCTCAGCATATCCCATAACATAATATTCAACACAAAATCATCAATTACTATGTACTTGCTGTCTGGCATTATATATCAGAGTATACCTTTACAGATCAATGCCCTTTATCTTTTGTATTTCCAAAAACGTTTTTCACTCTCTCTGTCTCTCCTCCAAATTATTTTCCAAACAAATTAATAAAGAATTGTTGGAAGAAAATCATCTCTGAAGATTAGTTAAGAGCCTAGCACTGTGCTAAGTATTCTACCTATATGGTCTAATGCAATTTTCACACAAATCTGGGAGTCTTAATTCTGAAATTAAACAAAGAAAAAAATAAAATTTAAAATCCTTGATTTCTATTTAATCTACATAAGTATGCATTTATGTATGCATTTTTAAAAATTTACTTTAACTTGAGCTTGGTAAAATCACTAGCAAATTCAGCATAGAAATATACTTTAATTGTCATAATTTAAATTAAAATAGAAAAGAAACAAACAATCTAATCAGTTTCTGCCATCTTTGGCAGGATTGTATTTTAAAGAGCATATTGAGAGAGAATAATTACTTGGATCCTCTATTGTTGATTATCCTGGTGTAAACTTTCAATTATGTGGATAATGTTCTGGCACTATTTAATTACATATTGGACATTGGATTCTCTTTGCTACCTGGGAAATTCCTGAACCATCAGCTTTTTATTTCTTTCCCTTGTTGCTCAGGGAATATCAGGTTTAGATCTTAGGTAGCTCAATGACAGAAGAAAGCTTACTCTGACTTTAGGGTAAGAGGGTTTTGCTTCTTTTTCCTTTGTCTTTATTAGAGAATTCCCTCTGCGTAAACCTTTGGATTGTACATTGTTAGCAGATGTGAGACCAAATGGGATTAACCAATTTAGCTTAATCTGAGTATATTTAGAAAGTAAATCTGAGCATATTTAGAAAGTAAATTGGTTAATCTGCTGCATTAAAAGTGGTTTATTATATTCAAAATGGAATGTTAAGAAGAAACAAATTCTATATTCATGACATGCAACATAGAGACAGAACAGTTTTGTATGACTCAGAGATCTCCACCCCTGTTCCTCCCATAAGGCAGAATTGAGCCCTATATTAATATTGGAAAAGACAACCCTATCCAGCTTTCTAAGGATTATAGCAATGCTCTCTTTTGTGACCTAGTTTCCTTGAAAAGCCGTGCCTTCTCAGGCTTCTTTACACTGCCTAGGAGCTGGCATATCTCACATTGTTTTTAAATAATATAACAACATCTAAACAATTGCAAAGCTTCAGAAATGATCAGGAAATCAGCTAATTAACTTTTTACATTAGATATGAAGAAAAATGTGGAAAAATTCTCAGATGTGTGATTTTATTGCTTTGACAGCATATCTGGAAACATTAACTACATTCATCTCATAATTTATCAAATGAATTTATTGGATATTCTAGGATTTATGCATTTCAATGAAAAGAATACAGTGTTGTTTGTATGGGTTTATGATGATAAAATAATGGCTTAAAGAATTTAAGGAATTAATAAAGCCTGTGTCCCAAGTCTGACATTATATTTTTAAATGCTTGCTGGGGAAAATTGGAAAAGAAAGGCCTTTGATCTTATTCTTCTATTTCAGTATCAAAATCTTCATAATGTGGCACTGTACAACTGAGAAAAAAACCTGGATTTTGAGGCCAAATCTTTGCTCTGCCATTTATTTTTTAGATGTGGGACCTGGGGCAACTTCTCTGAACACTGGTTTTCTCATAAAGGTTTGAAAGTGTGATAGTAATTTCTGCTTTGTAGTGTAGTTATGTGGCCAAAACCAAAATAGGTAATAGAAAGTGCCCAATATGTTACAAATGCTCAATAACCAAAAGCTAAATTAAAAATATATTTATCTCTCATATTTTATCCTCATCTTTTTTGTATTGTTTTCTTTATACCCACCCTCTTGCCTTGTCTCCACACTTTACCTTTTGCC
>CM052446.1:27779859-27798284 GCA_028533085.1 Varecia variegata
GATATGGAGGTTATACAGACAAACACTCTAAGCATGGGGTAGTGGGGGAGACAAAGTGATCATGTTCTTAGGTATTATACTATGGAAGTCTGAATGGTCTGCTAAATAAATTTGATAGATTTTTCTTAACCCGTGGTTTAAAAAAGAAAAGTAGCTTCAATTTATTTTAGAGGCAATGGGTAATGCTTTGCTACCACTATTTTAATATTATAAAATTTGACATTTGACTTTCATAAGAGCCACATATTCAGTTGTTCAGTGATATAGCCACCTTCCACCCAAGATACCCTGTGGTGCTCATTTTATTGCAGTGGCACCCCTTCTTTTTTTATTCACACTGATGCTTCCTTCTCCTTTATACCATCCACCAACATCTCTATGAAGGACACTTTTTTCTACATTTGAGTAAGGAAAAGGCAATGAAAGTACTCATAAATATCTGGCCAACTAGAACAGCGGTCCCCAAACATCTTGGCACCAGAGACGGTTTCATGGAAGACACTTTTTCCACGGACCAGGGCTGGAGGATGGTTTTGGACAAATTCTCATAAAGTGCACACAACTTAGATCCATCGCATGCACAGTTTACAATAGGATTCATGCTCCTATGAGACTCTAATGCCTCCGCTGATCTGACAGGAGGCGGAGCTCAGGCGCATCTATGGGGAGTGGCTGTAAACACAGGTGAAGCTTTGCTGGCTGGCGCACCACTCCACCTCCTGCTGTGCGTCCTGATTCCTAACAGGCCATGGACCAGTACTAGTTCTCCACCCAGGGACTGGGGACCACAGAACTAGAGAACAAAGTATAATTTGAAGGATAAGAGATAAAAGACACTATTTGTTAAATGGACTAGGTTTTCTATTATGTTTTGCAATGATAATCCCCCAATTATGGAAAGAGGAACCTGTAACTCGAGAGATGAAGCAGTTTACCTAAGTGCACAAAGCCCAGTGACTGCACAAAGTGAAACACAAAATTGCACATCTATGGCTGTCTTTAAAGTATACACTCTTTCCCTCCCCTATTCCAATTATGGAAATAAATAGATGAAAAGAAAGTGCAGCTAAGGCACAAACATTCAATGAATTTATATATCAAGAGCAAGTTATAGCTGTTTTTGTGAAGGGGGAGCTATGCTTCTCTAGACATGGCATTTGATACCTCACTACAGAAATGCCATATCTTGTGGTTTGTGTTGTCATTGTATTAACTCCTTCAAATAGGGTAACAAGATCTGCATCTGCATTTTCTCTTACCCTACATGACGAAGTTCGAATGTAGGTTTGAAATTTATTGATTAAGTTCAACAACTCAATATCAAGATATAAAACATAAGCCCTTCCTAGGCTATAAATGAGAGGCTTTTTTGTTTGTTACATTAAACCATTATTGGTGAATTTGCAGCTGTGATTTCTTGAGCTTTATGAAAAATGGGTACTACTATATTACAAAAAAAGATTTGAATTGGATCTTAAATATGAATATTTAGTAAATTTTATTAATAATATTTATGTTGAATATCTTCAAATGCACAATTATAAAATGATGAGAAGAAATTAATCTCTATTCCATCATAAGTTCCTAAATATGTTTTATAAAATTTATTCCTAGAACTTTTGATAAGAAATAACTATAAACATTTCACTCTTACTTGCTCAAACTGATTCATTAAATAAGATGATAGACATGTTAACTATATATTTGAACAAACATTATCAAGAGATTTTAAGTAAGATTTTCCCATAGAAGTAATGGATCGTGATATCAATCATATCAGGACTTCATAAGAGTGTCTATGTAGGTGCCACATAAATTACATTGATGAGATATTGGGAAAAATGACATTTATTTAAAGAGGGAATAAATATCTAAGATTATGTGGTCATAAAATAGATATGTATGTCAACTGCTGAAAAGTAAGGAAATACTATATTTTAATTTACATTCTTAATTATTGGCATATGTATTACCACTAGATGAAGGAATTATCTTTTTCTTATAAACACCAAAATCTACATTAAAAATCTGCATTAAAGATATTTCATAGAGACTTGTTGCTGGTTAAAGAGGTTATGCAATAAAATTTTACCAAATAAACAATTCAAAAAAACTTCAAACTTCATGCACTTGCTTTGTTCTATTTTAATATCTTCTTGGTGGTTGTTACCACATGATCTAGAGCACAAATGGTGTCTTAGTGCTGTGGTTCCTAATCTCCGAACCATGGACAGGTATAGGTTGGTGGCCTGTTAGGAAACAGGCCACACAACAGAAGGTGAGCTACTGAAGCATCATCTGTATTTACAGCCACTCCCCATCGCTTGCATCACCACCTGAGCATTAGATTCTCCTAGGAGCAGGAACCTTACTGTAAACTGCACATGGGAGGGATCTAGGTTGCGTGCTCCTTATGAGAATCTAATGCCTGACTATCTGAGGTGGAGCTGAGGCAGTGATGCTGGTGCTGGGGAGCAGCTGCAAATGTAATAAATGTAATATGCTTGAATCATCCCAAAACAACCCCCCTAACCCCGGCCTATGGAAAAATTGTCTTCTGTGAAACTGGTCCCTGGTGCCAAAAAGGTTGGTGACCGCTATCTTAGTGGATACCAAAATCTAATGGTGTGTCTTTCAATAGTTAAAGCCTAATGCAACCAAAAGTTACATGGTGATCAACACCATCCTGATTCCCTAATTACAAGTTAAAGAGAAGTGCTTTTTGGTAGCTTGACTTGGTTGTTTTGAAACCAAAATATTTTGTGAGAGGAACTTTACTGTGTTGGGACCGAGACATAAACTAAACCACTTTAGGTGAATTGCCACATTATTCTCCCATTGAGTAGTGAAACTGATATTCAGAGCAACTTATTGTTGCCATTTTATCCATTGCCATATGTGCACTCTTTGTTAAAGCAAATTGGGATGTATCTTGGTGATGTGTTAGTGTTAAAAAAAAAAGTGACAGCAATGCTTTTAAGGTCAAAGGCATTCCTGAAGAAATCTGCAGAATGCAAAGTACCTGTATATTTTCTGTTTAAAAGTAATGGAGTTAAATTACTTTCTTCCTTGGGAAATGCAAACATGTTTAACTTTTATCACTAATTTGGTTAGTGCCTGAACTAAAAGCTGACAAAGTTTATCATAAACTTTCGGTAAAATGGAAAAAGATTATTTAAACTTTGTTCAAATCTCCTACTGGCCCACCATATTCAATATTGCAAGTTGTAGCCACCCTATTCAAAACTCCCTTTCCCTACCCTGACCATTTTTCCTCCTTAAAAATTATCACTTTCTGATATTATATAAGATTTACTTGTTTATGTTTGTTGTACATACTTGTACAATATGTACAACATGTACATGTATGTATGTTTTTTTGGGGGGATTGCTACATTGTAAGTGCCAAAGTAAAAGATTTATAAATTTTTTTACTGACATATTCCAGGAGCCTAGAAAATTGCCAGATACACCCACTATATAGTGATAAATAAATATATGTTAAATAAATAATACCTTTAAAAAATTAGCAAAAATAACCCACAGCAAACCGTTTTTGGGTATTTTTAAATATTTTTCTTATACTTAATTACATATGCAGGCAAAATTAAGGAATATTAACTAACATTTTAGAAATGTTATAGGAAAGCTTTGATTAATGTCTTTTCCTTAAAGAAAAACACTTTATTGAGGTATACACAGCAGATTTTAAGCAACTCTATTTGCTAAGTATATTCTAATTTGTCTATTTTCAACCAAATACATATTTGAGAAACATGTCACTTCTTTTCTAAAAAGTTATAAGAGCTAAACAAGATATTAAATTGTCTTTAATCATGGAGTAAAACAATTGCTATGTTAGATTTATAAACTTATAAAGCCATTGTTCTTGATTGCTTAGTAGCAGTTGAACAAGGATAGCAACATTGAATCACAGATAAACATTTATTTTCATATTCTTGTGACAAACAAATTTCAAAATATTAAGATAAAAATTTGAAATGTTTAAAATATCTTAAGGACACACAATTTTAGCATTAGATCTTTGCATCATCTTAATGTATCAGGATATAACTTAGATTCACTGTATATTCATCTCATTTTCACAAATAAATATTCAAAGTCCAGCAAGTAAATTATTTACAGAAATTTCAGACAGCTGAATTTCTTTTAATGTAATAATAATTTTTTAAAATAAATAGTTCCTTTTATGATAGGTTCTAATTCCAGTCCAGCTATAAATATGCACTGTCTTTCAGGGCATCATTTTATACGCCTAGAAATGTGGAGCTCATTCTGCACGATCTCTACATTTCCTTCCTCTTCTATGATTGTGTGCCTACATCTCTTCTTATTTCACCATATATTATTTTACTTTTATGTTAAGACACTTAGTGTTAAGAAATATATCTGGATCCACCCTTTTAATTTACCATTTTCATATTTTTAAAAAGTGAACATGTTATACTGAAGCTATGATTAGAATTAGACAGAATCTCTTCTATATATTATCTACATATTAAGGATGGAAAATATTTCTGCGTTCTTTTCATTGAGACTACGTTTTAAAAAGAAAATGTTTTTATGTTTATCAGGAGTCTGATTTGTTCTAGGTATTTGAACTAGGTATGTAATGGATAAAAAATTGATATAATGGATTATGTCCTTATCTCATTTACTGATAGAAATGAAAGTTGCTGAAAAACTTGACAAATATAAAGACAATATAATGTTAATATCATCCTAAATGATAGCTTAGTTATCTTCTCCCAAATATTATCTTAGCTATCTTTTCCCACAGCCAATATAATAAATTATATTTTTTTCAAGATGTGAAAAATAACCCTAAACAAATTATTAATCTATCAATTATTTTACACAAAACTTTATTTTGATCTTCTACAAAAGATTGCAGTGTGTATATTACCCTGGAATTTTTTTAATGAATGCACATATTAAATTTATGTATAGAAAAGGGATATTTTTCTGTAAACTATTTTATTACTCAGGTGTAGCCATCATATATATATTCTGGTATATTTATTTCCCAGTTCTACTTAAAACATTTAGTTTATCAAATCTAACCACAATATGCTTTATGCCTTATGTTCTCTGTATTCCTTCTGCAATTTGAAGAATCACTTTCCAAAATGATCTAGTATCTGGACCTAAAAATACTTGAAAATGAAAATTTTGTTAGTACACAATTTAATCAGAAATGATATATTTTTAATAGTACACACACACACAGTATATTTGTTTCTAGCTGTAAGAACACATAGGGCAATTTAAAAATATGTCAATAGCAGAAATTATAAACTGTTATAATTACATAACTGATGTTCCAGTTTAAATTTGAAAATTCCTTTGACTCAATCAGTTCTTTTTATTTGCAGGAATTTGTATTGTCATGTTTCTGAGTTCCACTCCGAAGACCTACATATAAGGTATGATATGCTTTATTTTATAATTAACCATACATTTAAAACTTATATCAACAGTTTAATAACTTAACTAACAGTTGCATCTTATAAAGAAAATCATGAGTGGATTGTTGAGTTTTGGATCCAAGTTATAACTGTCATCCATATGTTGCAATTACTTTGTGATTGTTCTTTCATTTTATTGGAAACCTCCTTGTATGGAAATGTCTACTATTTACTGGTTTACTCAAGTACATTATCAATAGCCGCAGAATAAAAATGTTTGATTAATTTAATTTGTTTGCTATCCAACAACAACTTTCTTGCCAAAACATTGTGTGGCAACTGCGATGCAGCAATTGATACACAGAAAGTTACTCACGTAGAAACATTTGTCCAAATCCAACAGGCACAGGAGCAAGATCATAGAGAAGTATAAATTTATTACTGTTAGTAAAAAGATAAAATCTAAAATCTGGGTGTGGAGTATGTTAAGAGACTGAAAGAGTCCCTCTCTCTCTCTCTCTATATATATATATACATAAAAATATATATATAATTTTATTTTCAATATATAATCATTTGGGTCATGAAAAAAACAACTAATATTAAATTAAACTTAGATATTACCTGAAACTGTAAATTAGTAGCAGAAATATTATTTTATTACTTTGTATATTTTGGGGGGATATGTATCTAACAATTAAAGCATTTTGATATGCAAATCCACTTATTTGTGGCTCTTTTTTCTCGAAAGTGACTCAAGGTGCCAATGTTCTTCTGCCTGAGTGCTTGCTAAAAGGAAGGAAGGAAGATATAAAGGGCAGAAATGTTGAAATCTGAAAAGTAAATGTCAATCATCAAGGCCCAAGCTTTTAGGAAAGTTGAATGACAGGAAACATTGTTTTGAAAGGTCTTATTGGAGTGACTGGGAGTTCAAATTGCAATTAAAACTTCAGTTCAAGAAGCTGAGTTTTTTGTTTTTTGTTTTTTGTTTTTTGTTTTGCCAGGAAAAGTAGTTGCTTCTTAGTCTAGGAAATACATTAAGGAACAAGCATTGCAGTTCATTATTTTAGTCATGTTTTTATTCTTAGGTTCTCAACAGAACTTTCATAAAAATCAACAGCTGGGTAGAAAATTTTGTAATATTTTCAATATTTGTATTTCTCAGCTGTTTCTTCTCTGGTTTTGGAAAGAGGCAAAATTGGATGTGAATGTTTTATGATTATACTTCTAAATGCATAATTCTAATTAAACATAGTAAAATAACATTGAAAGTGAAATGAAAAATAACTGATTTGCATTTAGATTCAATTGTTCAATTGTTTTGTTTCTTTAAAAAATACCCTTAGATACCCTTAGATATTTTTCAATTAATTTATAAGCAATGATCACATAAATTTTAGAAGAAAAGTAGAGAATACGTGTGGTTAAAGAAATCCCTTGACTGGTTTAGTTTGTATTTTCTAGTCATATATACCTCAGAATAATAACAAATAAATAGAAAGACAGCTTGTAATAAAAAAATCCCCAATCAACCAATATAAAGTTTTACAGAGAAAATTTCTTACCTACTTTAGTAATGTTATTATTTGGCATAATATAGTTAAATTATGAAATTATATTAATAATAATGCAAAGAATCAAAAGCCTCTTCTCTAAGATGTTATCCAGGGAAGAATGGTTGTAAAAGTACAATAGTGGTGAAATGATTTACTCAAATATTGAAGTCATCCCTTGTCTTTGAGATCTTTGAGTGTACAATGAAGGCTCACCCAGAGTCATCTCAAGAATTGCTATGACTTTAAAACTCTTCTACCTGTGTGCTTGGAATAGTCTTCCCACTGCCTGAGTGGCTGTGTGGTATGAATAATCAATAGAAGTATAATCAGTGAGCCAGTACATCTAGGATTTCTTATAGATGGGCCCTTTGTTATCCACCTTTAGGAGAAAAAAAAAGGAATTATGAATATCCACAATCCAAATGATCAATATGTGCCATTGCTCTACTCTTGGCAGGATAAAATGAAGATACGCTGTGGTTATTTTTACTGTTCATTCTAAGAAGCTGTCCTCGTGTATCTATTTTTATGTATGCCCAAATTTAAAAGATAAAGGAATGCACATGATGTTTTCTTATCTGAATTTTATTCTTGATTTTGCTGTCAGAGTGATGAATATGTATAGATAGTCACATTGCAAGAGAACTTCTGAGAGTGATGGAGATAAGAAAAAACTTAGTATTCTCAGTAGCAGACAAATGAAAAGGAAATCTGTTGGTTACATTTGGTATTCAGTTCTTTTAATCAGTGCTTGTAAGGCAGGCTTACAGGGCTTTTTAGAATATTTAACATTCACTAACTCTTACATGCAAGCCCAAAGGGCATTAACCAAGCAGAAGATGCTTACTTTGGCAAATTCCATCTCTCCCATTTTTGTAATACTTCCTTATAAACAGCCTTTCTTCATTCAGGTATCATTTTTACTTCATTGTGGACCTTGGTTTCTTTCTAGTTGGCCATAGGGATAACTGGATTTTTAACACACAAATAAAAATCACCTTCATCAACCTGCTAATTACAGGTATAGACAATCAAATAATCAGATATTTGAACTCCAGAATGTTCTGATTTGAAGCTCAACTTTCAGGTCAATCTGAATTACTGATTGATTTCATATCTCTTTTTTCTTGTATTATATCCTCTACCCCTAAATCTGGCTAGTCCACATTGCGTTTGCGTTGGCTTAGGTTGTTCATAAAATAACTTCTTCATTTCTCTCTGTGACCATCACATAAGACCTACATTAAATCTGACTCTTATAAATTCTTCCCTACACACCATATAGCCTTGCTAACCTGCGGTATTTTTTACCTGCATTATGTACACTTTATAAATAACCACACATTATAAACCCCTTGTCTTCTAATTGCACTGAACAATACATTACTTCATAAATGCACTTTACTGTGCATTCACTTTCTATTGTGTTAGTGTTGTCTCTCCAGCTACAAGGCAAGTTTCTGCTGGGATGGGCCCTGTTTCTATGAGAAGAGAGAAATGAAATGAAAATGCTTCTGAATCCAAATAATAAAAATGGCCATGTTATATGCATCGGCTTAGCAAAAGTAGTTGTCAAGAAATCAACTGATAATTTATTATAGGAAGTGTCTTCTTAGGAACACCAAAGAGGTTTGAGACTGTATAAATGCTGCTTTTATCATATCACAACAAAGTAACTCATTTAGAATTTTTTTCTTCTCTGCAAAGTTATACTGTAAGAATCTGTCAAGAACAAGCTATAATTTCACTGCTTGTTTGGAGCTATATTCATATTTGGAAATTCCATAACATTTTTAACTGTTGTAAATGCAGGTTATTATATTGTATATAATCTAGAAAATTTTTACTCTTTATTTTGCAAAATGAAGAATAAGGAATGTTTACCTACCCCAATTCTTCCTTATTATTTGTTAATTTAATCTGAGATTAAAAATTATTAAGTTTTACTTTTTTTAAAGTAGTATTTATAAACTTTTTATAGAAATCACATACACACACACACACTAACCAAGACAAGTTTTCCTGTTCAAGGAAAAGTTACTTAATTTAATTTAACATCTTTACATCATCAGTGAGGATACTGGGATAGAAATTAGAGCAAGGAGTACTTACCTCACACAAATGACTTACAGATTAAATGTATTATTAATATTTTACCTAAAGAGTTTAACAAAATGGCACTTATTAAATGCTTAATGAATAGTAGATTCAATTAATAGTACTCATAAAATATTAATTCTTAAATTCTCATTTTCAGTGCATTTTAATAAATATTCTCTAATTTTTAAAAAAATTCTTGAGTATTAATTCTCTTTTTTGGTTTTCATATGTATTATTTAGAAAATATGCTTTTTATTTTATTTTCTGGGCATTTGTATATTTCAAAATGTCTTTCTACCATGAGCACATATAAATAGCTTATTTGCTGGAATAAAGGTTTTAAGCTGAAACTTATTCTTTTATGAGATCTGTAGGTGGTTGTCCAATATTCCAGTGTTTAATAATCTAGATAGTTTTGGAGCCAATCTAATTTTATTATATTTGCGTGATTTTCCCTCTCAATCTTCTGTATTTCTTTATTTTTTTCCATGATTTTTAACTTTAAAATCTCTTTTGCCCTTGTCACGAAATTCTTCATAAGTTCACATTATTCGTATGGCTGGATCACACTAATTTACTGACAAAATTAAACCTCAGATCTACCCAGAAAAGTAAAATTTCTCCTATTTAAACTGTGAGTAATCCAATATACACCTCAGGGAGGGAAGAGAAATAAATAAATAAGCAAATTCAATCAGCTCAACTGTGCAGTATTCAGTCTCTTTTGAATAAAAAAGTTTCAGTCTTTTGGTACTATGTTCATTCTTCCTGCTTCTCTCACTAAAGTGGTATCTGGGAGTGGATTTGTGGCAGGAGGAGGATGTGTGGGAGAAGAATTATTGAATATAGTGTAACTGAAAAGACCTCATGTTAATATAAAAGAAAAATGTGTGGCTCTACATACTATGCCTTCTGCCCCCTCTATTCTTTGATAAGACATTCCTTGACTCACGGGTCTTTTCATCTGAAGTCAAAATCTCTATACGCTTTGTAACTGTGGCTAGGACACAGTAGTCGCTTACACTTTGCTTTGTGATGAAGTCTGACTTTGAGTCCCATTGGCTGTGGTGAATGAGGCACACTCTAGAGCCTTCTTCAAGGTCACCTGTCCCTACTACAAAGACCATTCTGGTCTACTCATTAGCTAAATTCTCAACTAAGATGATGTCCATGTCTCATCAGAACCAATAAAAAAGCTAAAATTCAGAATGTCCCTCTCTCTGACAATAATAAGCTACCAAGTTTACTTTGATGAGGCTTCCAGAATTCTCAAGGGTGTATGAGGGCAAAAGACCATACTCTGTCCTTGGCATTACCCTCACTTATATAACTTAGTCCCCTCTCCGAGATTTTCTGCACATTTTGCTCTTCTGCCTCCCTGGTTTTTCTCCTCACAAATGTTGCAGGCTGGAAAGGGAAGAGATCACACTTTTATTTCCCATCTTTTCTCTTTCTAAAATGTTTTTATTTTTATTTCACAATATTAAGGAGAGTACAAATATTTTCGTTACATGGAGAGCTTCTATAATTCTTTAATCAGGGCAATAAGTGTGCCCAACACCTGAGTAGTGCTCATTGTACCTGCTAGGTAAGTTTTTACCCTTCCCCCTCTCTCCCCTCACCCCCTTCTTGAGTTCCAATGGTTTTTATTTCTTTCTGTGCCCATAGGTGCCCATCAATTAGTTCCAAGTTATTAGAGAGTGCATGTGGTGTTCGTTTTTCCATTCTTGAGATACTTCACTTAAGATAATGGTCTCCAGCTCCATTCAAATTGCTTCAAAAGACATTAATTCATTTATTTTTGTGACTGAGGAGTACTCTGTGGTATATATAGCACATGTTGTTAATCCATTCATGAATTGATGGGCACTGGGTTGATTTCACATCTTTGCAATTGTGAATTGTGTTGCAATAAAGATTCCAGTGCAGGTGTCTTTTTGATGGAAAGACTTCTTTTCCTTTGGGTAGATATCCAGTAATGGGATTGCTAGATCAGATGGTAGGTCTACTTTTAGTTCTTTGAGGGGTCTCCACATTGTTTTCCATAGAAGCTGTACTAATTTGCAGTCCCACCAACAGTGTATAAGTGTTCCTTTCCCTTTGCATCCACACCAGCATCTATTGTTTTGGGATTTTATAATAAAAGTCATTCTAACAGGGGTAAGGTGATATCTCATTGTGGTTTTAATTTGCAATTTCCTGGTGATTAGTGAATTGAGCATTTTTTCATATGTTTGTAGGCCATTTGCCTATCTTGTTTTGAAAAGCTTCTGTTCATGTCTTTTGCCCACTTTTTAATGGGATTGTTTGTTTTTTTTTCTTGCTGATTTGCTTGGGTTTTTATAGATTCTGGATATTAGCCGTTTATCGGATGTATAGTTTACAAACATTTTCGCCCATTCTGTAAGTTGTCTATTTGCTCTGTTGAGTTGATTATTCCTTTGCTGTGCAGAAGCTTTTAATTTAACCAAGTCCCATTTATTTATTTTTTTGTTGCTGTACTTGCCTTTGGGGTTTTAGTCATAAATTCTTTGCCTAGGCTGATATCTAGAAGAATTTTTCCTACATTCTCTTATAGACTTTTTATGGTTTCGTGCTTTAGATGTAAGTATTTTATCCATATTGAATTAATTTTTGTGAGTGGTGAGAGATAGGGGTCCTGTTTCATTCTTCTGCATGTGGCTATTCAATTTTCCCAGCACGATTTATTGAATAGGGCTTCTTTTCCCCAGTATATGTTGTATTCTGTTTTGTCAAAGATAGGTTCATTTTAGGTAGACAGCTTTATAACTGAGTTCTCTGTTCTGTTCTATCAGTCTATTTCTTTATTGGTCAAATGTAGAAGCTATAGTAATATGAAGGGAGATCACTAGATCTGAATAATATAGGCTCAATTGCTTTTATGCTGAATTAGGGGTGAAGAGTAGAAAATTTTTTCCCAATATACTGATCTTGTTCACAAAGCTACAGACTCATCTATTAAGATCATTCATTATGTTAGAAGCTACAATTTGCCTATTTTTTTCACTCAGCATTCCCTCTAAAATATATCCTAATCTTTTCCAGACAGATTCTCTGAATGAACTATAATTGATGGTCTAGTATCCAACAGACATGAGAAAAGTTTTTAATTTTTAGTTGTCTTTTGAATTTGTTGAGAGTGTTAATGCATTTTTCAATCACTTTCTCTATTTTTTGTAATGAATGCAAGTCAAAACAACTACTCATTTCCAATATGGGATTTGGTTCCTTTCTTCTGACATTATTTTTCCTGATATGCCCACTTCTTTTCTCGACTTACTCATCCTTTTGAGTGTGACCCAATATTTTCATATTAGCTATAGATAATTAAGCAAGAGTTAAGGTGTGCCTTATTTAAGATTAAGTTCTTGCAACTACAGCTTTTCAGAGACAGAGAATAAGTTTAGGTCCAGATGAGTCGCAAGATATTCTGTTTGATGGTTGTGAACACCAAAGGCAAAAAAAAAAAAAAAAATTACAGTTTGGAAGATCCCCTGTGCCAGCCAGGCCAACCACTGTGTATTCTGTATAATGCTGGAAAATGAATATTTTTGATGGATAAAGACAAATGGTATCCCAAGTGATATGCTAAACCCCACTAGTGTTATGATCTCTTGTTTTCTGTTCTTCCGTTCTTAACTTTCAAGAATCTGTAAAGGTCAGCTGTGCAGCCTAAAGGAATGTCCTCTCAGTAAGTTATACAGCACATAAGGCCTCAAAGCCTTCCTCTAATGTTTTTCCCATTCTCAGAATAACCAGCAAAAATTCCATGTAGTATCTGTTAAGTGCATATTGTCATCCACAGATTTAAGCACACTACTATATAGTATTATTCTTATTGAGTTTTTAAAATTTTTTTTCCATGTGTCCTTTTGCTTTTTCTTGCCAAACTAGATGTTAAGCTCAGTAACATATCTCATGATTCTAGAATATTTTTGAAATCCTGTAAACTTTTTAATCATACTTTTTAATCAAATGTGTTTAGGGATATATCAGGTTTCCTCTTTTGCCCTATATTTATGTAAAGCCATTACAGGTATATCTTTTTCCAGATTCACTTAATAATGGGAAATATTATTTTTATCTTGGAATTCTTCACTAAGAATTCATAGTCACGCTGAGTGCATATCATCTAAGTTCGACAATGACCTTCCCACTTCAAAGACCAGAGACGGGCTTAAGCTGTGTTTATACAATATCGAAATGTGTGGCACATTTCTCTGAGATGTGTATTCTCTCAGTCTAAACAGTATTACAAAGGGCAATATTTCTATGATGAGTTTTTTTCACTTTAATAAATCATTCAATAAGCAAAGGGATAAAAATTATGTGACCTTTGCTCAATGGTTAATCCTTCTCTAATTTTATATCAAGACACTATGAACGCTGTAAAGTTTAGCTATGGAGTACTTTGCTTCCTCATATATAAATGATGTTTTGAAATTTTAGAGTTGTTCTCACAATAAATACAACTGATCATTAATACCACATTCTCTTGAAAAAATAGTGAACGTTATTGACTCAACATATTTAATATATTAAAAGCCTTATCTATGTAGTCCCTCATATATCCCTCTCAAATTTATCAGAATCATTTCTTATGACCTACATTATTACAGATAATATATCATCTCAAAATTTTTGGAGTCTTGGAAGGATCTCAAGTAGTCACATTATGGACCAGGGTAACTGTTCCTGGTATGAATTTATCAAGCTTCTCTCTTGGGAAAGAGAGTTAGAGTGTCTTTGTGCTATCCTAATTTGTTATATCCAGATCATGGCTAATCTCCACAGTTAACATTCAAAATACTTAACAATTTACATCTGACTTTTTTTTTTTTTTGTTTAGAGTCCAATGGCTTTTATTAGTTTTGTCCTTATGCCATGAATTCATAAGGAACAGGTCCCAGCACCTCAGGCTACTTTCCATTGCTTCCCACAAAGTGTGAGACCCCTACTATACCATGAATTCATAGGTAATAGGTTCCAGCAGCTCGGGCTCCTTTCCATTGGTTCTCACAAAATGTGCTTCTTTGGGTGGAGCAGGCTGGTGCTTCAGTTGAACCCAGGTACTTTTCTTTTTGGCTTCCTTCTTTTTCTGATTGTTTTCCTTCACAGGTTCCAGGAAGCTATCTTGGCTCTCAGAGTGTTTAATATGCCAATACGCACATTAATCCTCTTGGCAAGAATCTTGCCCTTAACTTGTTTGTTTACAACAATTCCAACAGCATGCTGGGTAACACTGTAGATTCTTCCAGTTTCGCCAAGGTAACATTTGTGGGGCATGTCTTTTTGAACAGTACCCATTCCCTTGATGTCTACAATATCACCTTTCTTATAGATTCACATGTATGTAGCCAAAGGAACAACTTCATGTTTTCTAAAAGGCCTAGAGAACATGTATAGGGTGCCCCTCCTTTTTCCCTTTGTGTTCATCATTTTGGCAAATTACTGGAAGATGGCAGCTCTGGCCAAAAAGAAGCTGTCTGTCCTTTATTATCTTGTATGAAGTCTTTCTTTGTGTTTGCCTGTTTGGTCAAGGGTTAAATTTTTACTTTTACCATCATTATGCTATTGATAATAAGGAAGCACCTAATATGTGCTGAGTACTTATTCATAGATTGCACTATCAATCATCTGAACAATCCATAAAACAGGCATCATTTTTACTTCTATGCATGAGAAGAAAGTACAGAGTTACACATGGTTAGGAGAGCTGACAATGCACAAAGGTCTGTCTCACATCAAGGATCATTACTCCCCAATTTTACTTTGCTGCCAATTAACTATGCTAATAGTAAAAATATGGAGGTTCTTAAATTTTGAGAGTCATCAATTTTTCATTGAGCCAGGTCACTGATGCATATTATACATACCTTGGCTTCTCCCTATAACATAGTTATATTAATATGTATGGCTTAGTGGAAGCATCATTAATAACACATTGTGTGCATCAGGTGCACCTTAGGGAACAGTTAAAAGAGAGGCCACTTTTTAATTGTATTCTCACAATACAATAAAGAGGATTAAAGTCAAACCAGAGTCTGGGAGAATTATTTTCAAGTAACACATCTACTAAGATACATGTATTCAGAATATACAAAGAGTTCTCAAAACACAATACTTAAATGGCCCAATTATAAAAAATCTGAATGTCACTCAACCCCAGAACGTATACTGATAAAAAATAAGAATATGAAAAGATGATCAACATCATTAGAGAAATGCAAATTAAAACCATAATGAGATACCATTACACACCTATTTGAATATCTAAAGCTAATAAAATGGTGCAATAGTTTTTGGAAATCAGCTTGGCAGTTTCTTAAAATCACGAAACATATGCCCATCGTATGACCCTGCCAATCCATCTTAAGTATTTCCCTAAAAGAAACAAAAGCATATGTTCACGGAAAGATTTGTACATAAATGTTCACATTAGTTTTATTTGTAATAGCACTAGACTAACAACAACCAAAGTGTCCATTAAGAGATGAATATGTAAAAATAAATTATGGTATATCAATACAGTGGAATATTATTCAATAATAAAAGGAAATGAAATATTGATGTACCCAACATGAATAATTCTCAAAATAATCAAGCTAAGTGAATAAAGTCAGACAAAAGTAATAGTACACGCTCTATGATGCCATAAATACATAATTCTAGAAATCACACACTAATCTATAGTGACAGGAGATTAGTGAATGTAGGGAATGGGAAGAGCAGAGAGGAGCAGGAGTAGGAGGAGGTTTAACAGGGGCATGAGGAAACTTCTGGGGTGATGGATATATTCTTTACGGTGATTGTGTTGATAGTTTTATAGTGTTTACATATGTTAAACTTGTCAAATTGTACACCTTATATATGTGAAAACTCAACAAAATTATTTTAAAAATACCTATTGTAGACAGTCTTTGAAGAGTCAATGACATGAGCAAAAATTCCTAAAGGGAATTCTGAAACACCAAATCTTAATTGTAGGAGGACAGAATAGCACTTCTCATTTAAATTTTTAGAAAATGTACAAAATAAAACAAAAATTATTGAATTTCTATTGTTAAATAGAAATAAGTTATTTTGCCTGGAGTATTCACGATTTTCTTTTCTTTTCCTATAGTCCACTATTTCACTGAAAGAACTAAGACCATGAAACCCATGTGAGAAAAGGCCAGCCCTCTATTCTTGTCTATGAAATCTGTCTCTTTTTAATAGCACTGCATTATGAGCATTCTGAATATTCAAATGAAACTTCTATTAATTTTCCAAAAATGAATTTCCTCTTAGTTATGAGGAAAGAGAATATTTTATATTCTCATTTAATTTAAAATTATACTGTATCACATTTTTAACCTAGATTTGAATTTTCATGATTTTCTTTAAAATATTTTCTTTATAGTCTGTTAATATGATGTTAACAAGAGGATGATCAGGTGTGATTGTAAATGAATTTACTTTTGAATCAGTTCGTTAATTAGGAGTAAAAAGGGGTAGCGTTAGTTTGAATTTCAACTTATAAACTTCACTTAAACATTGTATATATATATAAAGTTTGTTTATATAAATCTAGACACATAGAATAACTGTAGATATGTATTTATATATATATTTAAAAGCTATCTCTTCATCATAAAAAATTTTACATGACTTCATTAATAATTACAAAGATTTGTTGATGTGATATGCTCCAAAAAGACCCCAAGGAGAGTAGAACAAATATAGAGACCTTGGAGACTTTTGATTTATCAATTTTAGGTGTTCCCACAGAATCGGATTCAATCTAGAAGTACAAATGAAGGTAGTGTCCTAATTGACTTTCTGCCTGACTCTAGTTGTCTGATTCCTTTCAGTCAGATACAAAGACAGGTAGTGCTCTTGACTGAGCTCTGCCTCATCTTACTTTCTTGAATAATCCTAGGGAATTTTGTTAGTTCTTTGTTATTCCAAACTAATAAATGCAATATGAAGTACATCTGTGCATTTGTAATTTTTAAAAGAGCAAACTTTTAAAAGAGCCTTATTCAAGAAATTTATAAATATATGACTTTTATCTTTTGCAATATATAAATTAAGATTATGTTTATGTATATACAGAATTCATGATTTAATATACACATACAATTTTTTGTTACTATATTAAAAATGTGGGCTGAAATAGCAAAAGCCTATTTTCTCACAAGATGTTTTTTGTTTTGTTTTGTTTTTTGTTTTTTAAGTAAATGAAACAGAGAGAAAGGAGAGCTGGCAGAAATAATAACTAGATCATTCTTGAGGCAACTAGGTTACTGCAGGAAATAATTGAAAAATATCTAATAATTCTTCGATATCTTTTATGGTGCAGAACTCTAAAAACAGGAGTTTGGTATTTCTCTAGTCAGACATTAGATGTTTAATGAGAAAAGCCAAAAAGTCTTTTAGTTCTATAAGCTTAGAAATCAATTTAAGGAAGTATTTTTCATGGATGGCAGAAAACTATTCTAATTTTTAAAAAGTAAAATAAAACAGATCAGTCTCCTGCTCTGAGGGGATAAATATTTTCCCATTATTAACAATAAGTGTATTATCGTATTTATGTAGTTCTTTTAACTTACTGGTATTCAAGTGAGTTTCACTTAACTTTCAGTGTAATAACCTGTCTCTATATCTCTATATTTGCAATACACAAAAACAATGCTAGAAAATGAAAGTCATTGAACTGTTTATTCTGAAAATAAATTCTTATTAAATCAAGCTGAGGTGGGTGTGGAGAGACAGAGAGAGAAAAAAAAGTGAGAAAGAGAGATATTGTGCCAGTGTGTATATTTGTTCTTTTGTTGGGTATGTTTAGGTAAAGTTAGTCATCTCTCTCAAATACCCTAAAGTGCTGAAAATTTGTGAACATGACCTTTCATTTTACTATTTAAAAGGAAAGCATAACTGGATGCAACCTCACCAGCCAGGGAGGAAAAAAATGCATTCACATTTCATTTAACACCCAATCTTGTATGCCCCTGCGCTCTCATTCTTTCTATACATAGAAATTTAATCTCCATTGGGATTGCATTTTTTGAGTTTTTCTTAGAGGATCCTACTGTCAAGCTTCAGGATGTATGGGATAGTGAGAAACAAAATCCACCACTAGAAAGGACACTATATCTGTCTTACACGTTTAGCCAAGTATGAACTTATTTGATATGCAGATGAGCATGCAATTATTTTAAAATTGTGTGATCTAGATATTGATCACTATTTTACTACTTGTTCTATACCATTATGAAGTACCTGGAATGATCCTTTTCATTATTTCTCTTTTCCCTTCTTCTTTTTTTTTTTTTTT
>CM052446.1:27798784-27839487 GCA_028533085.1 Varecia variegata
TGGAGGGTGGGGGGAGGGGATGGGTGTATATCTACATGATGAGTGCGATGCACACTGTCTGGGGAATGGACACGCTTGAAGTTCTGACTCGGGGGTATAGGGGTGGGGGAGATGGGGGTGGGGGAGGGGATGGGTGTAGACCTACATGATGAGTGCAATGTGCACTGTCTGGGGAATGGACACGCTTGAAGCTCAGACTCGGGGGGATGGGAGGGGCATGGGCAATATATTTAACCAGAACTTTTGTATCCCCATAATAAGCTGAAATAAAAAAAATAAAAATAAAAATAACATGCATATTATCCACGGACCAATACTATGGAGTATATATGTTTAATTTGTATTACAGAAGTTGGATAATTATAATTTTAATCTGTAGGTAGCTAATTTTCTTAGGTGCCACTTTTAAAAATACAGGCATACCTTGGAAATACTGCATGTAGGTTTCCAGACCACTGCAATAAAGCAAATACTGCAATAAAGGGAGTCACACAAATTTTTTTGGTTTCACCATACATATAAAAGTTATTTAAACTGCACTGTAGTCTGTTAAGTGTGCAAAGGATCTAAAAAAGTATGTATCTTAATGTAAAAATACTTTATTGCTAAAAAATGGTAATGATCATCTGAGCCTTCAGTGAGTCATATCTTTTTTTCAGTGGAGGGTCTTGTCTTGATGGCTGCTCATTGATCAAGATAGCAGTTGCTAAAGGCTGGGGTGGTGATGACAATTTCTTAAAATAAGACAAATATGAAGTTTGCTGCATTGATTGACTTTTCCTTTCTGGAAAGATTTCTCTATAGTATGTGATGCTGTTAGAATTTCACAATAGAATTTCTTTCAAAATTCAATCCTCTCAAACTCTGCCACTGTTTTATCAACTAAATTTACATAATATTCTAAATCCTTTGTTGTCATTATAACGATGTTCATAGCATTTCCACCAGAAGTAGATTCCATCTCAAAATCTCTCATTTTCTTTGCTCATTCATAAGAAGCAACTCCTCACCCATGAATGTTTTTTCATGAGATTGCAGCAATTCAGTCACATCTGCGGACTCCACTTCTCATTCTAGTTCTCTTGCTATTTACACCACACCTGCAATTACTTCCTTCAGTGAAATCTTGAATTCCTCAAAGTCATCCATAAGGACTGTAGTCAACTTCTTCCAAAGTCCTGTTGCTACTGATACTTGACCTCTTGCTACTGATACTTGACCTCTTGCTGTGAATTGTGAATGTTCTTTTTTTATTAACACAGGTAGAATTTTATTTTTGCATTTTTAATCATTCATAAAGACCCAGTTTAAATGCCAGTCCTTTGAAGAATTCTTTTCTCTTCCTCAAATCCTCCCTTCATCACTTTTGCCAAAAGTCATCCTTAATACTGTTATCACTCATGGGGCAAGTACATTATAAATCCCTTACAGAGTAGTTATTTGTCTGCACATTACTAATTCTCCAACTATGTGGTAAGTGCCTAGAGGGCAGGGACAGACCCTGTCTTGTACACCTTTTTATAAGGTCTCTGCCATTCTGGGGATCATGAATTTTCTTAATGACATCTAGAATGGTAAATACTTTCCAGAAGGTTTTCAACTTACTTTGCCAAGATCCATCAGAGGAATCACTCTGTATGGTAGCTATAGCCTTATAAAAAGTATTTTTATTTAGTAATGAGACTTGAAATTTACTTTTTGAACTTTGGGCTACAGAATGGATGTTGTGTTATCAGGCATGAAAACAACATTAATCTCCTTGTAAATCTACATCAGAACTCTTGGGGAACTAGGTGCATTGACAATGAGCAGTAATATTTTGAAAGGAATATTTTTTTACTAAGCAGTAGGTCTCAACAATAAGTTTAAACTTTTCAGTAAACCATTCTGTAAACTAGGCTTTGTTATTACATTTACAGAGCATAGGCAGAGTAGATTTAGCCCAATTTTTAAGGGCCCTAGGATTTTCTGAATGGTAAATGAGCCTTGGCTTCAACTTAATGTCTCCGGCTATATTAGCCCCTAACCAGATAGTTGGCTTTGAAACTATGAAGTTAAACATTGACTTCTCCTCTCTAGCCAGGGAGGTCCTAGAGGGCATCTTCCTTGAATGGAAGTCTGTTTCATCTATATTGAAAATCTGTTGTTTAGTGTAGCCAGCTTCATCAGTTAGCTATTATCTTTTGGGTAACTTTCTATAGCTTCTACGTCTGCACTTGCTGCTTAACAATGCACTTTTATGTTATGAAGATGACTTCTTTATTTAAACCTCATGGACCAATCTCTGCTAGCTTCAAACTTTCTTCTCCAGCTTCCTAACTCTCTCAGTCTTCACAGAGTTAAAGAGAGCTAGGGCCTTGTTCTGGATTAGGCTTTGATAAGGGAATGGTGCAATTTGGTCTTCTATCCAGACCACTCAAACTTTCTCCATATCAACAACAAGGCTATTTGCTTTTTTGTCATTCAGATGTTCACTTGAGTAGCATTTTAACTTCCTTCAAAAACTTTTTCTTGGTATTCACAACTTGGCTAAGTGTTTGGCACAAGAGGCCTAGCTGTTGGCCTATTTTGTCCTTTAATACGCCTTCACTAAGCTTAGTTATTGCCAGTTAGTGTTTTCTTTGTTGTTGTTGTTGTTGTTGTTGTTTTTCAGAGAGAGATAGGGTTTCTCTCTGTCACCCAGGCTGGAGTGCAGTGGCAGGATCATAGCTCACTGCAGCTTGGAACTCCTGGGCTTAAGAGATTTACCTGCCTTGGCCTCCTGAGTAGCTGGAAATACAAGGGTGAGCCACCTCACCTGTTCTCCAGTTTTTCACTTAAAGAGAGAGACATGGGACTCTTCCTTTCACTTAAACTCTTAGAGGCCATTGTAGTGTTATTGATTGACATAATTTCAATATCATTGTGCTCAGAGAATAGGGAGGAAGAGAGAGGAAGAGAGAAGGAGGAAGGACCAGTCAATAGAGCAGTCAGAACACACACAGTGTTTATTAAGTTTACCAGCTTATAAGGGCGTTGTTCATGGTGCCCCACAACAATGACAATGGTAACATCAAAGATCACTGACCCAGATCACCACAACAGATATAATGAAAAAGTTTGACATATAGCAAGAATTAACAAAATATGACACAGAGACATGAAGTGAGCACATGCTGTTGGAAAAATGGTGCTAATAGCTTGCTAGAGGCAAAGTTGCCACAAACCTCCAATTTGTAAAGGACACAAAATCTGAGAAAACAATAAAGTAGTATGCAATAAAAAAAGTATACCTATATATAGAATATAAATATTTTTTAAAATCAATTTGCTATTTGCAAATCTGACTTAAATATAAAATCAAGTACATACTGGAAATGTGCAAGTCTCTTCCAAAAAACAATGAGATTGTTCACATTTTTATTAGTATAAGAAAACATATATCATATGAATAAACTAAACTGTAAAACATCAATTGGTAAATGGCTAAGGTTATAATTGATTTGTTTAAGTAATAAAAACTACATTGGAAATTTAGGATGCTCATTTCTATTTGGTTTTATCTTCTCAGGTAATTTGATTTGCATTGTAAATCTTAATCTTAAAATTTTAGAAAAAAAAGAAAATAAAACAAAAATAAAATTTTAGGTAGCATTTTCTTTTCCTTAGTATTTTCTCCTCTAGTATTTTTATTTAAAGAGAACTGAAAGCAATGGAATTATAATTTAATCATTACTATAGAGTTTCTAAATCTATTAATTGCCTGAAATGCAATGTAGGTGATCACTTGGCTAATATATATATAATGCCCACTTGATTAATAATTGTTCTTTTACTTGTATTAGTAGAGCCAGCTTATATAAGAAAACTTATAAGAAAACTTATATAATAAAGTTCCTTATATAAGAAACTTACAGAGGTTTCTTTACATTTCCATCACAAAACCCCTGAAGGTAATTTGCAGTGGACATATGAGGAGATTATGCATTTTGTAGAAGCTACTTAACTCAATTACATTTAGTCCTATTAACAATTTACCAAACTATTCTACAAGGTGATCCTTATTTAGGCATATTTCATCAATTGGTTATCCTCATTATAAGTTTTTAAATACTCATGAACTTGTTAGGGGATAATAATATACCATGATTTTAGGCATTACTGGAATATTTGCAAAAATGTATTAAAATGTGCAAAGTTTTAAAACATAAGTCTTTCTTTTAAAAAAGTGTTTCAATTCATTTCAGAGTTTGAAATATTTATAACACCTAAAAGGTCAACTTTACCATTTGTTTGAGACATAGCTGCCCAGAAAATTGGTGTAACTTATGGAATTCGTCACCTTTAGAAAATTGGTTCATTTTTTTCCTTGATGGTTGGTAGCTTTTAGAATTTGTAGAGTGGTCCTAGAACATTTCCAATGTGACGAGTTTGTCCTTTGAGACCTTAGTTTGGTGCTGCAACACTGTGAGCTCTGCTTGGCTAGGAATGAATGCTAAATTGTGTCTCTTCCATAGAGTTCCTTTAAATGAGATGTCAAAGATTAAATTTTATAGACTGTACTTTATTTGGTACATTTGGCCTATCAGAGATTGATTACTTGCTCCTGTGATTGTTTTCTAATCCCAATAGCTGTAGACACTTGGTGACTCTGAGAAATGGTCCAACAGTAACAAAATCTCATAATCTAAATAGATGTACCATTGTGCAAGGATATATGTTGATGAGGAAATCATAGTTTGTAATATCTTTTTTTTTTTTTTTTTTTTTTTTTTTTTTGAGACAAAGTCTTACTTTGTTGCCCGGGCTAGAGTGCCGTGGTGTCAGCCTAGCTCAGAGCAACCTCAAACTCCTGGGCTCAAGCAATCCTCCTGCCTCAGCCTTCCGAGTAGCTGGGACTACAGGAATGCACCACTATGCCCGGCTAATTTTTTCTATATATTTTTAGTTGTCCAGATAATTTCTTTCTATTTTTATTAGAGATGGGGTCTCGCTCTTGCTCAGGCTGGTCTTGAACTCCTGAGGTCAAACGATCCACCCGCCTCCCAGAGTGCTAGGGTTACAGGCGTGAGCCACCATGCCCGGCCTGTAATATCTTTTTTATAAGGCTAAAATGGTTGTCATTAAACTTTTTTTAGGAAGTTCTTTGTAGTATTCCATAAAATAACAGATGATTATGAGTTAAAACATCACCATCAATCAGAAAAATATCTTGAGCAAATGTGTGCAGAGATATTAAAATATAAACTTTCATTATGCCAAAATACTCCATATAGAGATATATAAGTACTCCCAAATAACTAAATCTCTGGTATGTTTATGATGTCAAGTAGACATAGATTGGATTAAAATACAATAGATAGAGAGATCTTTAGGAATTGTACTTGTGACCTCTGTTTTCAGAATGTTCCTATGCAGTCATCCAGGTCTAGTATTTTCTGAGATAAATTAAGTAGGTCTCTTTTCCTTGTAACCTACGAGAAATGAGTGAAAACACCAGGCAATCTCTTCCTCACCATATGTAACAAACATGTATGCTTTCTCTCCTTTCTGCCTATTTATTATAACTAATAAATACATATAATATGTGTTTCGGGTAAAGAGTAAAATTATGTGCAAAGAACAACTTCTACAATAGATGAAGGAGTTAAAGACATTTTATTTCAAATCTTCTTACGTATAACCATTTGTTTTGACTAGACTTCACTAGATTGAGTTTACTGGGGATGAGATTTGCAGTAGTTCTTCCTGACACACAGCCATGCCCACATCTGATTTACTTCCATTTGCGGGAGCAAAATCGATTCTCTTCTCGTTCTTACCTTGAAGTGTTAGACTCAGTGTAGTTTGTTTATCGCTAACTTATTTTCTATTCAGATTCTCTGAGGGAAAATATGGATGGCTGTATGTGTGTTGGAGTAGAGGGGACTGGAATAGGTTTTCAACCATGATGGGCTCAACTATTTAATCTCTCTGAAGATAACAGTATTTAGTAAAAAATTAGAAACAAAAATAATTTATGACTTTGGGTTCCACTGATTAGTATAATCTTGATTCTGTTAATAAGAATAATTTATTCTAAACCAAAATAACATGCTCTGTATCTGAAACTAAACATATAGAATATGACTTATTTTTTTTAAGGCATCTTCCTATTCGTTAACTTTACTTTTCTAGAGATGAGGTCTCAGGCAGGCTAAAGTTCTACTGAAATTTCTCTTTTTCTCCATATGCTCCCATTCTTCTTGAGATGTTAAGCTGATAACTTGTGGATTATAGCGTTTTCTTCCTCTTCGGCCTTTTCTGTAGTAGACCAAATTTTTCCCTGATACTTTATTTCTGAAATTTGGAATGCAAAATATAGGGTAACCTCATTATCTATATTCTCATGCATATATAAATATTCTATGATGAATCTTGAGGCTATACATGAATTCCAGAGGATCAGAGTATTCAGAAACAGAGGAGTTTTCTTCTTATTACCAGGCAGAGACCTTGGTCAGATAGATTTTGATAAACCTGTTCAGTTCAAGCAGTGGTTCTCAACTTTGGGTGCACATTAGAATTAATTTAGGAATCCCTATACCCTGTGAATGCAACCAAAAGTTATGATTTAATTGGTCTGAGGTATAGATATTTTATAATTCCACACGTAATTCTAATGCAGCAATGATTGAGAGCCACCCATAAAATCGGGCTTCAGGAGCTAGAGCAGATCCCGAGATTGCCCTGAAGCTGTAAGTAAAAACCTGAACTCAAAGATTATTTCCAAAATTACACTTTTAGCAAAATAACTATGTGGATAATGGTTTGAGGATTTTTTTTCCCCAAACATTCTAGTTCAGTGGAATAGGAGACAGCAATGAGAGAATGGTACATGAGATATTTTTATATGGAATTTTGTTCTAAGAACGTGCAAACAAGATGAGTGACTGTAGATGTTAATTAATATCTTCAGATATATCTTAAAAATACTCCTAAAACAAAAGTATTTGGCTCTATATGCTCCCCTATTTTTTACAAGCCAGTGTTTCTTAAAATGTGAGTCCCAGACCACCTGCAACAGCATCACCTGTTAAAATTTCAGCATTCTGGGTCCCAACTCTGACCTTATCAATCATAATCTCTTGAGTGTGAAAGCTGAAGAATCTTTATTTTATACAAGCTTTCCAGGTGACTTCTAGACACAGCTTGAGAACCACTGATGTCAGCAAGATCTCTGATAGCCAGTGAAGGGCTCTTCCTGCTTCATATATATCATAATATCTCTGAGCAATGCTAGTCTGGAGATCCTATCTAATTTTGCATAGATCTTCTTTCCTGTTTGACAACTCATTGAAAGTCAACTATTTGCTAGGCAGTGTGCTTATGGGGCAGATATACAGGTCAGGAAAATACCCAAGTCTCCTGAACTCATTGGTGGTAAGTTACTGCAAAGGGAAAAATGGTAAAAAAAAAAAAAAAAAAAAAAAAAAAAAAAAAAAAAAAAAAAAAAAGTTATTTACTTATCTTCTAAGCCAATTCATATATAATATTTTATGTAACTTCTGATTTTAAAGAGGATAGAGTATTGACAGAGAGAATTATAACATCTAGGTGCTATGGAAATGATGGCTATTGACTTGATCCCATGTGAAAACATGTCAGTGTAGAGAGCAGTGTGCTTATATGAAAGATGATAGCAGCTCTGTAGGGGAGGCCAAAGAGATCAAATGGTTATGTTTTATAGGTGTCATTTCAATGGATGTGCCTCTGATTGTTGGGGTCGCTCTCACAGAGTCCTTTACACACACACACACACACACACACACACATATGGGTAACAATTATAGAGCTCTTACAATATGCCAGGTACTGTGACATGTGCTTTAGAACAATTATCTTATTTCTTCATGCCAAAATCCTATGAAGAAGATACAATTTTTATTACCATTTTCCACATGAAGAAATTGAAATTTGAACTGGATAAACAACTTATACAGAGCTAAGATTCTAAGTAGTAGAACTGAGACAGAAGTCTATCTTTCTGATTTCAAAATGTAAACACCTATTCTTTACATATCCTCCATTCTCTTCAATACAGAATGACTCCTGACACTTGGAGACAGCGTTAGGAAACACCACAACACTAGGAAACAGTTTTCTAGTACTGCCGTAACAACAAAGAGGCTTTAAACTGCAGAAATTTATTCCCTCATTTATCTGGAGGTTAGAAGTTTGAAATCACAATGTTGGCAAGGCTGTGCTCACTCTGAAACCTCTAGAATAGGATTCTTCTTTGTCTCTTCTGGATACTGGTGGTTTGCCAGCAATCTTTGGCATTCTTTGGTTTGCAGCTGCTTAACTCCAATCTCTCTCTGCCTTCATTGTCACTTGGCATTTCCCCATGTCTCTGTCAAATTTCCATCTTATTATAAATACACCAGTCATTTGTGTGTTTATACACCAATTTGTGTAATACACAAATCCACTATTCTCCCCAGTAGAGCATCCATGAATGCCTTGTAGAAACTCTGAAGCCACATGACAATTCATTTTGGAATTATCAAGGTGAATGGGTTTTCATTTCTCCTACTCACCCTTAGCTCCAATTTCATATTTCTACTAAGATATTACTCTTTGATTCCATGCCATACCTCTTGTGATTTCTGTAATTTTTTTAGGTGGAGGGAAGTTGGGGAACACTCATCCTACATTAGAATGTATCTCAATTCTTTTATATCTCATACATCCACCAAGACAAGGTTGTTCTGTATGACAGACTTTTGCTAACAGTTCTGATTAACAGTATGGACAATAACATTGATTGCTGTATAGCTGTTTCCAAAATCTATGTTCAAGTTCTTTCCACTAATCCATGCTGCCTCTGTGGCACACTGATAGTGATAAGAATAAGAACAATTTCACTGGGTGAGAGGTTTGGAGAAAAGGGTGGACTGATTTTCTGTATAAAGGAAGAGAAGTAAGACTGATTTGCAATCCTGCGTGATGAACAGAAAGATGGTGCAGTGAAACAGAGAGGGAAGGGGTCAAAAGGATCCAAAGATGGTCTAAAATGTGAAATGTGATCTGATGAAGCACATGGAGTTTTAACTCCCTAAGGTGAAAAAGAGTGGAAAGGTCACAGGCCATGTGTAGGACAGGATAATGGTGAGGGTGGGGGTGGAGAAGAGAGACAGGCAGGAGAAAGGAATTCAAGGAAGGTGAAATTAAATCATTTCTCCAAACATGCTACTTACTCAAAAAAAAAAAAAAAAAAAAAGAAGAAGACTTGGTGCTTTAGAGAACTAGATTCCTATGGATAGTCCTCAACAACTGAGGACTATAAATAGACTGCAGGATGCCAGGTAGTCAGGTACACTGGAAAATATTAGAATAATCTATATTTAGAATTTGGAGTACATGAGCCTTGAGACACATGGATGAAGACGGCCATTTGAAGTGTACATTATACTATTTGTTGTTTGTTTCAATTTTGCTTTATTAATATTTGTTATACCCACCTTCCCCCTAGCTTTATTAAGATATAATTGACAAGTAAAAATTGTATATAATTACAGTATGCAACTTGATGTTTTTATATATATACTTTATGAAATGATTAAAATAAGCTAATTAATTAGCATAAACATCAACTCCCATACCCATCATTTTTTGTGGACATTTAAGATCTATTCTTTTAGCAATTTTCAGGTTTACAATACATTATTATTAACTATAGTTAGTCACCATGCTGTACAATAGATTACCAGAACTTATTTATACTTACTGAAACTTTGGACCCTTCATCACATTCTTGAGATAGAGGCAAAGGATATTGAACTAGCTATTGGTAGATAGCTATTAGAGTGCAAACTATAAAAAAAAAAATGTTAGTTTTTTGGTACCTTGTTTCCCAGTCTAGTATGTTTGGTCAGGAAGGAGTAGGAAGGTAGAATTAATTACAATATTGTAATATATGAGAACATCTGCCATAGTATTATTAATGACAATGACATTCATCCATAATAGAGGGTATGTGCTAGAGTCAATATCTTCTTGGAAATAAAAGTTTTAAAGTTAAATTTAAATCATTTCCCTTGCCACATCCTATTTGTATTTGTGCATTATCATTGTTAAAAATGAATGTGTCTATTAGATAATGTTAAATAATAGTGACACTGATAAAGTCAAGATAATGTCAAGCAATGTGAAATATAAAACAGAAAAATATGAAATGCCTGGAATTTGGATGCATTTATTTATTGCAACAATTGCCACATAGTAAATATCCTATCATAATTTGCTGAATGATTAAAAGTAATCCAAATGAAGCAATCACCAATAGAAAAGCAAGCATAGGGTCCACTAGTGATAGCATTTGGAGAGACCACAACTCAAACTTTCCAGGTACTGAATTCCAGTGCACAGCACCGTGCCAGAGAAACACTGAGAAGTCTACAAAAAGCACACTGTTTATTTTCATTCCCAAACCACATTGCAATCAGAATTAGCTGCCTGATATTCCCTCAGCTCAGTCTTTTGCCTCTTATGGTAATACCAAGAAATTACTGGTGGGTAGCCACAGTTGTTATTTGATACTATATTATATCCCACAATTCATTTTTGATAGGCAGAATACGTGAACTCTAAAGATGTCACAGTTATAGAAATGAGTGTTTATTTTCCTCTTTCCACAAACAGAAAGTAAAATGACACTGTGTTCATTTCTTGTCAAACAAGAACTATTCCTAAGAGACCTTTTCATTGCTCAGTGCAAGCTCTAATAAAATTTGACAGTAAAGAATGTTTTTCTTTGGGTAAATATTTGGCAGTGAGTAGATATCTTCTACAGATGCCAAGTTGTTAATTTCATACCACCAACCTACTGTCTTTCCATTTTTGCATTTTTTATTCTATTTAGAGGTTAAAGTAACACAATTTTTCTGTCTTATGAGGAAAGAGAAAAACGGTTCATAAATCTGAGATACCATTCAATGTTCTTCATTCTATAATTATTAGGAAAGAAAAGTAACTACTAAATTACAATTCTAGGTTTTGGCAAAATTAAGAATTAACAAAATATTTTTCATCTTAGAAGGAGTTTATTCTGAAAGTATTTCTATAGCATTAATAATAAGAAAAGATTTGCTATCTTTGATGTTGCCTTGGGATAATAACATCATACTTATAGCTGATCTAAAGCATTATATGCAAACATGACAATGTCCAAGAGGGGAAGAGACATCTTGTCTTTCCCACTTACTCTCTTTTAGGAAAGAAAAAGTCTGTTCCAGATGCCTGCTGTACACTTTTTCTCACAAATCATTCTCCAAAAATGCACCATATCCACAATCCTAAAATGACCATTGGCAAAGGAGTTAAAGTTATAATAATTGGCTTAATCTTTTGTGGTAATAATAGGTGTTAGGAAGTTAAAAAACAATGTCTTCTATAATAATACTCCTTTGAATTAATGTTCTAATTAAATGTGTAAACTAAAATATTCAAAACTGTTCCTAGAACGTTACCAGGGCTCAGTGAATGGTTAAAGTATTCTGTAATTCCCCAAACTCATATCCAGAGCCAATTCTATGTGTTCTTGATTCACATTTTTGAGAGAGGTTTCTTATTTATCAGAATCTTCACAAACATCTTGATCATGTCCAGTTTGCACTACTCTAGTTTTTTACTCACTATCTTACAGTTTTCAGTCTTGTTTCATTAGATATATATGTATTATCGTTTTGCAAAAATTCTTTATCCTTGATCACTGAGGTATACAATGAGATTACCCCTCATCAATTACTTCAGAATAGCTCTGAATTTTCTTCTCTCTATATCCCGGATGTCCAAACCATTACATTATTAGATCGAATCTATTTCATTTTCTGTTTATTTTTCTAATTTAACATTTATTATTCTCTCATGTGCTACCCCCATTAATATGTTCTTTACCTTCCTTCTTCTAGCTTTGGCTTTCCTCTTAGTTTAAGTGATCCGATTGCTTATATTACAATTTAGAGATGTTTCATAATGCCTATCATGAAAGGCAGTATCTATAGTCTCTAAATCCTGATATTCACACCCTTCTTTAATTCCCTCTCCTTGGATATGCCCTGGACTTATTGAATTGGTTCTAAAGAACAGAATACAAATGAAGTAATGAGATGTCCCTTCTGAGATTGATTCATCAAAGTTCTGTGGTGTCTGTCTTGGGGCCTATCTCTCTTGCTCTTTCTCAAATTGCTCACTCTGGGGGAAGCAAGCTGGCATGTGAAGCAGTGCAGTGGAGAAACACACATGGCGAGTGACTGAGATCAATCACATGACTGAGTTTGGCGGCATCCTTCTGCCAGACTACCAACAGTCAAGTCTTCAGGTGAGACTGCAGCCATAGCCAACAATTTCGCTGTAACCTACCGAGGAAACTTCATCCAGAGTCACCCAACAAAGGATTCCTAACCCACAAACACTCTGATATAATAAATGTTTCTCTTTGTCACTAAGTTTTAGGTTAATTTGTGATATAACAATAGATGGCACATTTATACTTGATATTAGAGTTTTCTTTCAGCTCCATATTTTAACCCATTTCTTTCATTTCTCCTTATGTTAGTCTTAGAGTTGAATACCATATTATAGTTCCCCTCAGCAATTTTATCTATGACCTTTCATATGAAAATGAATTTTTTAAGGGAAAAAGGCTATCTAGGTTTTTTCTCCTTTTTGTCTCTTCTCTATCTTCTCCTATTTTCTAGCTCACAGTCTTCTGTCTGTATCTTCTCTTATTTGCATGGTCACTGATTCTGTGAGCTATCATTTTTTTTCTTTCTGATGTATTTAACCCTTATATGTCAAAGGTGTTATGTGTAAGAAAGTATCATTGGCAAGCCATTTCTGTATGGTTCTAAATATACTCAGCTATAGTAAGACATTTATACAAATTTCCTCTTTTAGACTGGAAACTGACAACCCCTTTGAAAATTCATCTCTAGTTTTGCACTGATCTACATGCTATGATGGATTTTTAAAAATTATTAAGGAGAGCTCTCAATATGATCACTTATTTAACTGATTAAGCCCAATTAGGCAAGTATTCAAACATAACTGCTACATTTTTGACATAATTAAAATTATTAAAGCTAAGAAATTATCACTCAAAACTTAGTTACATCATGTAGTACAGCCTCCCTAGACAACTCCACTGTTTTCCATTTGACCAGAGGTTCGAATGGGGTTTTAATACCAGCTCTAATCCTGACTCTGACATAGCTCATCAAAAATAATGAAGCTTGACAAACATAGCTTTAAATTTCCCTCTTCTCCTCCCACAGTATTTGTACTCCTGACACTTCAGTCCTTTCTAAACATAAACAGCAGCTATGATCTGTTCTGGCTCTTATTTTTTGATTAAGGAAAATAAATGACTCACTTGCATGTTTTGTATAACAACATTCAATCAAATATACTTTTATAAAATAAATATTAAAAATGGGAGCCTTCTTTCAAAGCTATTAATCATTAATAGGAGAACACTATCTTCATAAAATTAATGACAGAACATCATTATAACTTCAACCATCTCTAAAAGGTTAAAACAGGATATAACAATTCATGAAAAATAGGGTTTAAGCATATTTTGAGGAACATTGATGATAGTAATATGGGAAATTAGAAAATAAATTAAGTGAAATATTTTCAGTGTTTCTATTACAGTATGCATATAATTACTATAATTGATAAAATTTTATTTCTACTCTTCGAAAATGGCTGATGTCTTAGTTCTTTTAGTGTTCATATAGCAGAATACTGAGGCTGGGTAATTTACAAAGAAAAGAGGTTTATTTAGCTCATGATTCTAGTGGTTGGAAAGTTTAAGACTGGAAAGCTGGATCTGGTGAAGGCCTCAGGCTGCTTGAACTCACGGCGGATAGTGGAAGGAGACCCTACATGTGCAAAGAGATCATATGTCAAGGGAGGAAGCAAGAGAGAAAAACTGAGGAAATCAGCTCTTTTAAACAACCTGCTGTTATAGGAACTAATACATTCCCAAAAGAATAGGAACTCGCTAACCCCTGTGGGTGGGTGGGCATTAATCTATTCATGAGGGACCAGCCCCCCCCCCCCCTCCCCCGTGGCCCAGAAACCTCACACTAGGCCTTACCTCCCAAGACTGCAACATTGGAGATCAAATTTCAAACTGAGTTTTGGAAGGAACAAACCCCATCCAAACCATGGCAGCTGGCTATAGTTAAAAGTTATACCTCCTCAGCTAATATAAAATAGTCTTCTCCCCCAAATCCTACATTCTTTTCTATTGACAAGAAAATTGAAAAAGCACAAAATTTCTATTGCACTTTATATGTTATTTTCAGCCTTTTACCAACATATGCTATAAACTTTAAAATTATTTTAAATTTTACAATTCCATCTACATAATAAAAAACTGAGTCAAATCATTGTGAGAATAGTAATGAGTGCTTAGCTCAATGTTTGAATTTTCACTGAATTATTTTACTATCTATACTTATCTGTCCTCATTGTTTAAAATCTTATTTTCATACAAAAAGGAATGCATTATGTATCAATATATTATTATTACAGAATTGTTATAAATATTCTATCTCTGATTATGCTTTAAAAAGTGTTATATATTTAGTTCATCTTGGGGGAATTGAATTCCCAAACTATTTGAAATTTACATAATTTAATGTCACTGTAGCCAGTCCTAGTGGAGATACCCCTAAAGCCAACTAAAAGTGCATTTGAACTAGAAACTCTGTGTGCTGCCCTAAATGACCTATACTAAAATATTGTTTCCTGAGAAGAGCAACTACAAAGAGTATTTACATCTGCCTCTACATTGATTCCACGTATCTGTTACTCCAGAAGTTCAGGAGATGGACATTATAAGAGAGAATGAATTTGAAATCCTTTAAGGAAGACTGACATAACTACAGTTCTTTCAGTGATGTTTTCCTCTAGATTAAGGAGAAGGGAAACAGAGAGTTCTCAATTAATCTTATAAAATAAATTAATCAGATTGACTAACATTGGATTAAATTGTTGGAGCATTGCACCCAAATTAAAAGATACGATTAAATAGATTTCCTATTTGGGTTTAATAAATCAATTCTGTATGAAAAATATCAGAAAAATTGCCATAATAATCAACCATTCATGTGATAAAAGTACTGAGGATATTCAATTAACTCTAAAGTTTGTAAAGGACAATAAAAATCTCAGGACTCTCCCACAAGTCCTTAAGCAAAAAGGAAGGTCAAGCCTGGAGGCTGAGTCATGCAACACCCTCTTACAAATGAATAGCTCTGACCAAAATTATGCATTAGCCAGATCTCAGAAAGGTAATAGGCCCAGAAGCATTTCTAGGACTGCCCCCACAGATGAGTCATAAGGAAATTTTTTGCTAGCCTAATTGATTCTTCCTTTACTCCCTTTTTTGCTTCAAACATTTGCCTTATCTTATGTAAAATGCAGATTTCATGGGCCCCACAAGAATGTAACCATTTGCTTCACTACCCAACCCCCTCCTACTTTTTTTTTTCTGTATTCCCTCTCCCCTTAAATACTCAGTTCCCAAATCCTCTTTGGAAAACAGTTACAGATGCATCTGTGGCTTGCCTGGTGCATTCTGAAATTTTGGCTTAATAAACCTCCATTGATTGAGATCTTTGTCTCAGTCACTTATTTTGGGTCATCAAGTTCATCTAAAAAATCACACTATGAGTCTACACATAAAAAATCAGTATATTGGACAATTTTGCTAAAATCTGTTTTAAATTTTCAGTGGAGCAAAGAAAGAAAAAATAATGATAAATATACGCATAAATGTGCCTTGTCCAAAACTAGCAAAGGAACAAAGTCTTTCCTGCTTGTACTGATAAGATCATGGCCAGAGTTCTGTGTTAAGTCAGAGCTGTCATAGTTTGTAAAATGCATTCGCTAATAGAAATATATGCTGAAAAATATAACCAGTTTAGAAGAAAGGCTGAAAAATCATGTTAGTTGGAACAGAAAAGAAAACTGAGAATTTTATATAAAAAAGAGAGAAAAATCTAAGTAACATTACAGCCTTTTATTAGTATATTTACCTTTGGACATTGGTTGATTTTGTGAACTTGAACAAATAACTTTTCTTTAGAAAATGGATATACCTACATCAGAAGTACATGAAGGACACATTTGTTGCTCAATAAATCCTAGTTTCTCTGTATTTGATTGAAAAAATTGTTACTGAAAGCCTGGCATTTGTCCTCAAGGCTGCATCACAAGAAAAAGAACAAGTAGTTGTTGTAAGGTTGGTGGCGGGCACCCCTCCCTTCCCTAATGAAAAAGAAGCCCCTCCTATTCCTCAATACCCACCCTAAAGCTGAAACAAAGAATTTCCTCACTCTTCCCTCGGAAACCTTCCCTCCGGAGAAACTCCCATCACCCAGCCCTAAAAAACTATATAAACCCCACTCAGGCTTCTGGGCAGCACGACTTCTCGGGTCTCCCCGCCTTCCCCCCCAACCCGAGAATCTCGCCCGGGCCCCTCTCTTGGGCACCGGCCACTCCAAAAAACCTTAGGTTTGGTGCCGAAACCGGGAGGGTGCTTTAACTTTCGACTGTGCCGAGGCTCCCCTGAACTCCGGTCTTAGATTTGGCCGGTGCCAGAGAAAGAAAAGAGGAGCAGAGTTGAAAGGGATAAGTAAAGAGGTTTTATTGGAGCGCTCCTGAGTGGGGGTAATGAGTCCCGAGAGAGAGAGAGAGAGAGAGAGAGAGAGAGAAACCAGGGCAAGCTTCACAAGTCCCATGAGTGGGACCAGAGAAGTCGCCCCGCCCAGAAGTCTGAGTGGGCTCATATAAGTTTTAGAGATGGGGGATGGGGGTTTCTTCGGTGGGAAGATTTTGGTGCGAAGAGTGAGGAATTTCTTTGTGGCAGTTATAGGGTATTGAGGAATAGGAGGGGCTTCTTCTTCTTTTTTTTTTTTTTTATTAGGGAGGGGAGTGGTGCCCGCCACCAGCCTTACAGTAGTTTGAGGAGAAGGAAAGAAAAGTTTATTAATTCTCAGGCAAAGGAGGAAAATGGTACACTATCATCTCAAAAACAATATTCCTGTACATAAGCAGAAATACAGAGCTTTTAAAGGAAGGGCCTTCAGTTCTCAGCTATTGTCATTTAACTATAGTTAATGATTCTAAGCGTCCCATCTCTGCTGAAGACAAAGCCTGTGACCTCTGCCCACATGGGAGACCCACCTAGACTTCTGCTGGCCAGGCACAGGGCCTGGGATAAAGCTACAGTAAAGCTGGACGATCTTCTGTAACACAAAGAGCAAAAGACATATCCCTGCTCTTCTAGACCACCTGCCCAAGGCAGAGATGCAGGCCTCAGTTCCCAAAAAGAGTAGAGAAAATTTTAAAGAGACAAAAAAACATCTTTAGCCATTTTTTTTTTTTCCCCAGGCCATTCCCTCTGTTACAAAATGAAACTGCCTGATTGAGAACTAGAACAGTTAGGGCCACAGGGATGAGCTGCAAAGCAGTACTGTGGAACTTGGCAAATTATTTTTGAGTTAAGTTCTTTCCCAAAATGAGATGAATTTTAACTAAAAAGTTTTAGGGAAAAAAGGACACATCTCTGAGAAAAGTTTTTAGAAAGGAAATGGAAGTCTTATAAGAAGTAATTTACACCCTGTTTCTGGGGACAAATATACAGAAGGAATGGGGAGGAAAAAGAAGATATAAAAAGTATAGGTGAGAAGGACAAATATGAAAGGATTATGCTCATTGTAATGGAAATGAACTATTACTAGTTAGATTTGGGATTTATGAATATTAATTTAGGAGAAAGTAACACACATAAATGAGAGTTATTAAGGTGTCTTTACAAACAGAAGCAGCTTCGTATTTCTTTCTACCCCACAAAAATGAGAAGGCACAGGAGAGCCATAAAAGAAAATGTGATGACATCAATTCAGTTGAGACGTAGCTAAAAGAAGATAATACAAAGAGGGCTTTACTTTTAGGAAAAATGATACACTAGTAACTTGTGGCCATGCTGATTTAACTACCATATTAATATCACAGAATACATTAAGCTATATGTATATATCTCTTTTAAAATTAAGAGCAAAATCTTTATAAAGGAATTATCCTATTGTGGTCCTATTATGCTCTTTTCTTATTCAGTGTATATGAAATTCTCCAGTAGCTATTGTTTTCAAATAAGCTATTCTATTCTGAAATTAAAATACATATATACTGATAGAGTAGGTCACAGCAGTCTCCAACCTTACTGGCACAAGGAATTGGTTTCATGGAAGACAATTTTTCCATGGACTGAGGGATGGGTGAATGGGGGTGGGAGGCGGGGTGCTGTGGGTGGGGAAGATGTGATGCGGAGCTCAGGTGGTGATGAGTGGCCCCTTTTCTAACAGGCCACGGACTGGCACCAGGCCACAGCCTGGGGGTTGAGAAACACAGAAGTAGGAGAATAGGAGACCTGGCTGAGACCAGATTCAGGGGCTTGAAGGTTCAGGATGTAAAGTAAACGATCCTCAGATAGAAGCTAACTAGAAGGGCTGTTAACCACATGCAAGAACTGGCTTTAATCAGCTTGTCAGCTGTCTCTACCACCTTACATGAACTTTGGCTAATTACAGTATTATTTAAATTGTGGTTTTAAAATTTCTCTGCCCTTGAAATTGCCACGACAGTTCTCAGACAGTCATTTAAATATAAAAATGGGAGGGAATCCAATTCTAGGAAATACTACCCAGCTTCTTAGTATAAGCCAACCTCTTATCCTGGAATATTCCTCCCCTCAATTAATAAGACTTCGAAAACCCAAAACCTACTTCCTCCCCGTGCTCTTTTTGAGCCTGCCTGTACCCTCTCTGAGAGTGCATTATACTTTTGCTTTCAATAAAAAAAAACTGTTGGTGGCTCACACCTGTCATCCTAGCATTCTGGGAGTCTGAGGTGGGCAGATCCTTTGAGCTCAGGAGTTTGAGACCAGCCTGAGCAAGAGCAAGACCCCGTCTCTACTAAAAATAGAAAGAAATTAGCTGGACAACTAAAATATATAGAAAAAATTAGCCAGGCATGGTGGCACATGCCTGTAGTCCCAGCTACTCGGGAGGCTGAGGCAGAAGGATTGCTTGAGCCCAGGAGTTTGAGGTTGCTGTGAGCTAGACTGACACCATGGCACTCTAGCCCGGGCAATAGAGAGAGACTCTATCTAAAAAAAAAAAAAAAAAAATAGAAAGAAAAAAAACAAACCTGTTGGTTGCTTGGCTTATGTGGTGCATCCTGAAATTCTTTTCTCCAGACAATTACCAAGAACCTGGAAAAACCTCCACTTGGCCACTAACAATACCATTCACCACAAATATTTTTTTTTTATCTATTGTATATTATATATTTATACACACACATATGTATTTAATATATATAATTATTTTATCAAAAATAATTTAAAAACCTAAACTAGATCAGATAAAATTGTTATTACTTAACCATAAAGACTTATAAAGTTTATAAATGGACAAAAATGTGAAGATTACATGCACATCTGGCAATTCTAGAAACTGCTGTCATCCCGGTAGCATGCTGGCTTTCAGAGAAGGGCTCCAAGCAACCATGGGAACTGCAGTCCTACAGAGCACCACAAAGTTAGCTGTAAAAATACACTGCAGCTTAGAAAAATGATTTCATTTTCGGGGGACATCACCATTACCATGGCCTAAGCCCAGATCTGTAAATTTGGGCACTAAAGGAAGGGATAGATAATGGATTAAAAATAGTCTCATGATAGCTATACAAATAAGGAGTGGCACCCATTTTATTGCAGCCTTACTCACAATAGCATAAATGTGGAATCAACCTAACTTTGCGCCAACAAATGAATGGATAAAGAAAATGTGGTATATACACACAATGGAATTATTATCCCATTCAGCCTTTGAAAAGAAGGAAATTGTCATTTGTGACAACATGGATGGACCTGGAAGACATTATGCGAAGTGAAATAAGCCAAGCACAGAAAGATACTGGAATATCTCACTTATATTTTGAATCTGAAAAAAGGCAAATGCATAGAGCTAAGGGAGATGTTGGTAAAAGTGTATAAAGTTTCAGTTAGACAGGAGAAACAAGTTTTTGAGATCTATTGCACACATAGCATATTGACCATAGTTAATGCATTGTATATTTCAAAATTTCTGAGGATAAATTTCAAATACCTCACCACAAAAAAAGATAAATGAGATGATAAATATGTTAATCATCTTGATGTAATCATTCCACATTATATACATATGTCAAATCATCACATTGTACCCTGTAAATACATACAATTTTTGTCAATTAAAAATATAAAAAAAGATGAATAAGTAGCAAGTATACTCCAAGAGAAAAGAATTTTTTGTAAAATTTAATTTAAAAAGATATTTGACATTTAAATCAAATAAAATAATGAATCAATATTTTGTGAGGAATCACTAAATTAATATTTAAAGACTCTAGATTATGATGCTGATTCAGCAATTATGAAATGAGAGAGACCTTGTGTAAATCCTTTAATATGCTAATTTTTATTCTCTATGAAATTCAGGGTTTGAATTGATTTATGTTTATGGTTTCATTTAATTTCAATAGGATATGATTCTAAAAATGATTTTATGATTCTTTTGTCATTTAGCAAATATCAGAATGCTTATTTCCCAGAAGCTAATGTCAGTGACAGGAATACAGAGGTGAACTCACTGTCCACTAAACCTTCAGTACAGAGGCAGTGAGTATATAACAAGCACTAAACAGAAAATGCACACTTCTAATCTGTAGATTAGTTCTGACATCCCTCCTCTAGTAAAGTCCTCAGAGGGTTGTGTCAGCACTCTTCAGATTCAAGGGTGAGAAGGAAACAGAGTTAAAACACACACAGGCACACACACACACACTTTCATGGACTGTGTCATTCAAAGCCATTAGAGTTCTTCCAGGATCTGCCAGAGAAGATTTCTTGTGATATTTGATTATTTGCATGATGGGAACAACTAGAGGTGATGACACAGGAGAAAGGTCCAAAAACACCACTTTCATAGACAACAGTATTTATGAGAATATGCATAGGAACACCGCAGGGTCATTCAGTGAAGCTGGTATCAGGCCTAGGGCTGGGAATTAAAATTCTAGAATCAGAACAATATGAATTTGTTAGGGATAAAAGTAAAGCACAAGCTTGGATAGGTGATCAAAGGTCAATACATAGAGATCAGTAAAGATCAGGGCATAAACTCTGTGAGGCGTAATGATTAAGGAAGCTAGGAACTAAGGGCAAGCATTTCTGTAATTGCCACTTATGACCGTATTATATTTAAAATATCCTGAAGCTATGTAAAGTCCATTTTGGCCTGATTCTTTGGGATAGTTTTTCATCAGTTTCACAGTGATGAAGTCTTTAATTAGGTCCTAGGCAAACTATCTCATATGCTATTCTCTAGATATTCCTGTCCTATACTGCTTCGTGAGTTAGAGGTATAATGATGTTGTATTAATACTTTTTCCACTAAATGTGTTGATTGTCAGAAATCCTTTCTGCCCCAAGTCTTTTCTACCCCAAGTCCTCTCTCCCCCAAGTCCTCAGATCTAAAATGTGCATTTTCTGTTTAGTGCTTGTCAGGTCATAACCATTGTTTCTCAGATCATAGATTAGCCTTCTTCCTTACCTACATTGTTTTGTAAAATGTCACAAATGACTAAGAGGCACAAGGGAAAACCCCTTCCCCCTTCACTGTTGATCTTCATTACAGATTATCTTGCCTCTTTCCTTTGTCACACAAAAACTTCATTAATATCACATTGTCTTAAGGCAGAATACTAAATATACTCTTTTAAATTGGAAAGGACATGAAAACAAGCTCTAAAGAAAAGAAAATAAACTGTGAGGAATTAAAATGTGACTCATAAACGAGCCTTATGTAGAAAATGTTGTAATGTTGTTAAATTTCTTTGTTTTCATCCTATATAAGTAAAACCTTAACTTTTAACTTCAGACGACTGACTCCATTTCTCTGGAGTCTACGTTTCCTGAATGGCTATTCCCAGCTTTGTGCTTGAATAAACTCTATAGTTGATCATATTTTCTGAATCTTGTTATTAATATTTAAGGGTGACAGTCATATGCCCATTTCCTCTGTAATATGGGTTTAGTGGGCATTGAGTTCACCTCTGTACCTCTGCCACTTACATTAACATCTGACAAATAATTATTCAGATATTTGCTAAACAACAAAGGGTTATCAAAATATTCCTTAGAATCATACTATTTAAATTCATTTATAACTGGGAGCTATGCTATGAGTAATGCATAGTTATACAGAGTAATATAATGGACATTGGAGACTCAGAAGGGGGAGGGTCGGAGGGGTTAAAGTATGAACAATTATCTACTAGTTACAATGTATACTATTTGGGTGAAAGGTACACTAAAAGCCTGCCACTATACAATTCATCCATGTTACAAAAAACCATTTATACACACCAAGTCTATTGAAATAAAATTTTTAAAGAAAGAATCATACTATTGAAATTAAATGAAGTCATAGATATAATCATTGTATATGAATCTCTATTGCCCTATACTGAAAAGAGAAAAGAAGATGTGCAATTGATAATGTTTTAATTCCTGAAGCAGTTTATTTGCTTATAAATAAGTATACTCTAATATTATAAAAAATTAAAAAAACAATAAAGAGTACTACTGTTACAAGGGAACAATATATTTTTCCCAGAAAACAATCATTAGTTGATTTTAATATTTCTACTCCAAGCATATCCAGAGTTCACTTCTTTGCTTTCAAGAACCACAAATTTTTTCTGATATTGTAGAGTATATATTCCTTTATAAAGGGATATAGCCTATGTCAAGCTATTCAATAAATACAGGGAAAAGACCAGAAGCCTTGGGTAAGATTTAATACTCATGTTTTGGACCTTTGTAGGTTGAGCATATTTCTCAGAGTGGAAGATTTATTCTTAGAATAAAATTTTAAATTCTTTTTTATGTCTCTTACTGCAACAGTCACAACTTATGGCTAATGACTTGCAATAAAAGATTCTCAGATAGTAATATTTGTGATATTTCATTTAAATTAATTTCAGAATAATTTAAGAATTCTGTGGACAGGAAGCTTAGTTAAGCCCATTATGCTTCAGCACCTTGGAGAAAATGTTTTGGTAGAAGATGAAGATGACAGAGGATGCTTTGAAGCAGGATACTGTGGTATCATACAGTCCATAATCTCTTACGCTAAAAATTTGCTGCCAGTTATGTTTCAAAATTCAAACTTTAAAGGAAAAATTTATAAAGGTAATATGATTCATATCCAATAAATTATGTAATATCCCTGGTGGGTTCCAGACAAATATTCTACACCAAACACAATATCAATATTTTTCTAACAAATATGTCTATTCAGTTCATGGTTTGTTGCCAAATGCATTTAAACCAATCTTAGTTAAAAAAGAAAAAAAAAAAAAACTTTTGATTTTTTAAGGCCTTTTTCAATTTCTGAAATACAAATAAGATATTTTGGATTCATGTTTGGAAAAATACTTACATAAAGTGGGCCAGTAAGATTTACAAGGTTTTATTCACAAACTCAACATGCCATTTCCATTCAACAATGGGAACAGTTATTTGTAATACTATTGTTATAGTGCCATCTTAAGATTTTTATTTATCTGTCTCTATACTTAGGTATTTAAAATGAATAAAATTGAAAAAAAACTTATTTTGAATACTTGACCACAATTTCTTTTCATATTTTTCATAAGAGCTACTTTTAGTAGGAAGCCCTGTCATCATTTTTCTACAGTAAGCCTTGCCTATAACATCAGTGTCTAGCCTGAGCTTACGTTACCTCTTCCATATTCTCATGTCAGGAAGCAGTTTCCACCTTCTATTGCACCAGTCTCTTTGTGTTTGTCTCTCACCAGGCTGTGTATTCCTGGAAGGTCAAAGTGCAGGGTGGGGGATAAGCCATCACTATGTAATGAGTTGATGGAAATTGAACTACTCAGCAAGAGTAAAACCATTAGAATAAATTAACTCAGTACAAATGTTATGTTTTTTCATTCATACCTTATGATCTCCCTAGAAACCAAAAACAATTTAGTGACCATTTTTCTTTGTCACTATGACTGCTGACCTACAGTGCTTGCTTTTCCTATATCTGTTCATATGAGAGCCTTGGGAAAAAGTAAATCCTATATTACTACCCTGGTTAGCAGCAATGTGTATATTACACTTAAGCTCTTGTCATATGCTGCAAAAATAAGGGGGATTAGCTCAGTATGAGAACTGGCCAATTCAAAAAAATGGCCAATATACCAGTTTTTCACAAAATATATTACTTTAAAACATTAATTTTGATTACCAAAATTTGTATTAAAATATGAAGTACTCAGAAAATACATTTTGTAATCAGTAACAAAAATTTCAGCATGATTATGTTCGTTTATATTATTTATTGTTAAATCTCTAAAGCCAGTTTTCATAATCCCATTTTTATGCTTTTGTTTGTTATCTCAAGAATTCCTTTGTTAATTTATCAAACAGCGTATCAAATTTAACTCATCATTTATAGGAAATAATAGTCAAACTTTACTATGATAATGCTTTTGTCATCTTTAAAATTTATCTTTTCTATTTTTTTAGTCTTTTTTGGTATTTTTATTCTCCTTAATTTTTGATCATTTTGTCATAAGATCATATTGATGGTCAACATATAAATAAGGTACTAATCAGTTTATGCAATACTCACTAAGATTTCTCACTTCCTTTGTTCTGTATTGATCAATTTTCCCTTTCATACTAAAACTTTCTGCAGTCAACTATCAAGACTATATATTTGATTGATTCTAATTGCTCCCTGTTGGAAATGAATATTTTAGCATTTCATCTGATATAGGGTTGTTTCAGCCCCTTATGCTTTTTTCCAGATGTTTTTTGAAGATCATTTCCTTGGTATCTAAATGTAATCACTTGTATTATAATTTGCCAAATCCTCAAGTAACATATCTCACTTAATCTTGTACTTTTAGAGGCGAGTAACCAAAACATTGACATTTCAGTTTTTTGTAGTTTCTCTTCAATTTTATATTTATAATTAATATATCTGATTTAGGGTGCCAATCTTATGCTGAAATTTTGGTTATACATACATTATGAAATATGGGTTTCTAAATATTAAATATATAATAAGACTAAACCACCTTATAATATTTATTATTTCACCAATATAATATTCATGTAAATATTGCTAAGAAAACTAAGTATATCTTGTCAACAAAGAGAAGGTAGATTTTTAAAAAGTTTTTAAAACCATTTTATGCCATATGAACTGCTTTACATGTTTAAGCAATTAAAATACATTTTTGAAAACTTGGCAAATTTTGAAAATTCAGGGAATTTATTATCTATAAATTTTTAGCTAATTAGCCTAGAATTCCTAGGAACATTTTTTATTCTTTCTCAGTATTTGGTACCTCTCGTAATCCTACCTATTTATTTTATCTTAACACAGACCATATCATGATATACCCTTCAAAATAGTGATAGGATCATTTAGTAATTATCTCAATCACATAAATATTTGATAAATATTAAAGATTTAAAAATACATGAATCCTACTTTTGAGGAATTTATAATCAACTTCATTTTGATTTCAATCTAATTTTATTTCAGGAGTGTAATCAAAACTAATGCCCCCATGATTAAAGCAATGATTACAAAGTCATTTTTATTTTTAGTGTTACATAGATGGCCAGTGAATCAAAATGCCCAGCTGAAACAGCTTAAACTTTTCGGAAATTACCCAGGTGAGAAAGGGTAGAACAACCTGTAGATATGAGTGTACACTTAGCAGTAGGTGCACAAGATGTTTACTAATGGCCTAAATTAAAGCTTCCCATTTATTCAAAAAGGAACAGAGAGGAACAGCCAAGAGACTTGGAGAGAGGTTGAGCAGATAAAAAGGAAGCAGATAAGATAATTAAGCCATCATTTCTTACAAAGGCTTGACTTGACTCAAACAGTTCAGATCCTAGGGCTGAACAGTAAGCAGGAGAAGACATAGAAAGGTTTTGTGAGGACTTAACAGCTTCTTAAAGATCAAGATGGGCAGAAATTCAGTGAAGTGCAGATTTTTTCTCAGTAAAGACAAATGGTGAAATTTACTAAGCTTTATTACAAATTTCACTGAACATCTTATTAAAAACAAATGAAGCAATCCTTAACATTCATAGTGGAAAAACATGTAATTTAGGGAAAATAAAATTATTCAATGTAAATTGACTTGATTTTTTAATTTTTTTTCAGATAACATCAAATTAATATTAGTAGGGCAATAAAAAAGTTTATGTTCTAGCCCTATCAACATCATATGGATCATTAAATAATTCTATATTGCACATCTTTCTTTGAGTTTTCTCTCAGTCTGCAGTTGTCTAAATCCTAACAATGCTTTTGGACTCATCTTAAATATTGCCTTTTCAGAAAGACCTCCTTTAGCCTCCCTGCTGAAATTAGTCCTAATGCCTCAGATTACAACAGATTTCTACAGACTGAATGAGATGAATGAGTTTGTAGGATCATGCTGGCACATAAAAAGATCACTAAAAACATTTTATTAGAGGTAATATTGTTATCAGGTCAGTGTATTAGTCCGTTTTCTGTCGTTTATACCAGAATGCCTGAAACTGGGTAATTCATAAAAAAAGAAATATATTTCTTGTAGGTATGGAGACTGGTAAGTCCAAGTTTGCAGAGCTGCATCTGGTGAGGCCTTCTTTCTGGTGGGGACTCTCCACAAAGTCCAAGGCAGTATAGGGTATCACATGGTTAACAGGCTGAGCATGCTAAGCTGCTAACATGCTCAGGTCTCTCTTCCTCTTTTCATAAAGCCATCACGATAACCCATTAATTCATTAACCCATTAATTCATGTATGCACTAATCTATGCCCTCATGATCTACTCACCTCCCAAAGATCTCACCTCTCAACACTGCCACACTGGGGATGACGTTTCAACATAAGTTTTGGAGGGGACATTCAAACCATAGCGGTCAGAATTGTATCATATTAAGTATGTGGGTTTTGGTAATCAGACTGCAATACATTGAAATTCTGACAGTGCCATGGGTTAGCAGTCTACCACTTGGGCAATTTTCGTGAACATTCTGAACATCACTATTCTCATTTGTAAAGGAGTAAGGAAAATAATACCTAATTCTACAAGGCCGAAAGTGGTAGTGGTAGATATATACATGAGTGCTCTATACATATTTACTCAATCACATCTTTCCCCTGGCCCTCTTTACTATTTGCTTAAATCAAATTTAATTTGTTGAAGGGGAGTAAAATTAATACAATTTCAATATGAAAGCTACTGTGGAACAGAAAACAGAATGTTCTCCAGTGTATTGTGTGGTGTTCAATGTTATAAACACCTTAAGTATCCAATTTAATTCTAGGTAAATTATAATCTATTTCTCAGATTCTAGGCGGTGATTATAGAATTGGAGGACAGATACTCTGAGTATAGTTAAAGAGTGAAACTAACTTAGAAAAGGAAGATTAGTCTTTATAGGAAACAGAAGATAAAATATTAATAAAAGAAATAAATATAATTCTAGAAAAATATGTTAAAATATAAGACCTCTAAATATACATTAAGACTACAGTATAAGTTAGAAAAAATATATTGAAGTAACTTTTTTAAATGCAGTATTGCAGGTCTCTTTTCATAAGACTACATTTAAAGAGGGGAAGTTCTGGTTCCTGTCTTTTAGGACAGTGTTACTTAGATTAAAAGGTTTAGGAGAAGGCAGGCAAATTGATTTAGTTTTCACAATTAAGAATCCTGAAGGTCAAAGTCTATGCATTTTTCATATATTCAAGAAGAATCAGACAGAGATAGTGTTACTGGTACAGGCCCTTGGGCTCTCTACATAATAGAAGGTAACAAGAGGCCCAAGGGAGTCATAGGCAAGGCTTTATTGGGGCTTATGCTGTAGGGCAAGGGATTTAGCACAAAAAAAGTCCTCTGACTGGCTCCCTGAAGACAGTTCCAGGAAAGTTTTAAAGAGGCTTAGATGGGAAAGGGGTGATGGATAAGCATGTAGAGGTAGAGATTTTTCTTACACCTGAGTAGTTCTGTTATAGGCTTCTTCATGCATTGTATGCCTCATTAGCATGTTAAATTTCCACCCCTGGGCATAATTTGTAGCATTAAACTGTGATTATAGGGTGAAGTCAAAGTGGGGGTCTATTCTGGCTTGAGGCAGTTGGATCTGGATAGGCCTGTTTTTTTTTGTTTCTTTTTTTTGCAGCCAGGTGCTTTGTCGGCCTATGTCAGTATCCTGTCTAATGGCTTTGAAAAACATTATTCACAATGTTATGCTGCCCCATGTTGCCTTCCTTGGTTGGGATGAGGTCCGAGTCCCATCCCTATGTTGTTTCAGTAGGGAACAGTTAGGAAAATTCTGAAAGGGCAGATCAATGACAAAACTGTTAAGGAATGTTCACTAATTTGAAGCTGAGGCCATTAATTCTAAACAATAAAGTTTATACAAATGATCTTCCCAACAGTAAGTTTTAATGTGGAATAGGATGATATGGGGGATATATAAATGAAGTAATACATAACATGTGGGTAGTATGTATGTTGAGAATTATATCATAACTGAATGCTATGTGGCATCCACATCTCTTCTGCTGTCTCTTAATTTTATATCATTTTTGTTATTTTATTTTTTCCAGAGAGGTAGTCAGCTTAGGCAAGGATCACATCACAGACCTGTCACCTAGAGCAATTAGTGTATAACAAGGAAGGGTTTTGGCTTAATAATTGAATACAGGTGGAAGGAAATGCATGCCAAGTCCGATTCATTAGCAGTGACAATATATCCTTACACAGCTTCTTTCCTTACAACTCCTATTTTTTAAAAAAGTTTTGCTGTTGGAAACCAAATGACAAGCAAAAATAAATTTTTCATGTTTTAAAGAGGAAGTTGAGTTTGGCATGATGGTCTGATGTCAGATTGTTGGATATTACTTTGTTGATGTCTTTTGTTCCCTTCCCACCTCAGTGACTGCCCCCCGCCAGCCTCGCACAAAACAAAACTTCCAATATTTGAATAATCAGGTCCTAATATAAATGATATCTTCAAGAAAGATATCTTCAAGTTGTAGCAAAAAGATTCTTTCATTCATCATTCATTCATTTCCCAATGATTTAACAAAATCTGAGGAACCTGCGATTAAACAGGCCACATGCACACATTTTAAATGATTGACCTTGCAAACTTTTTCTCAAATATTATCCATTCCTTTCAAAATTAGAGTAGTGAAGAAAATGTTGATAACACTTGTGATATTCTAAGTTTAATTATATTAAAGCATTTTTTTAAGATACATCTGGGTGAGGTGGAGGGGGGATTTAGTGATGCAGTTAAATAGCAGTAACATCAACAACCAAGTTAGGAAAATAGCATTTTAGCCATTACTAGATTTTCTTAAGTGAAGCATTTAATATACAATAAAAATAAGTAATTAGTATTAGAATACAAAACCATATAGAATGGTTTTTAGAGAATAAATTAAGTGCTTGATTTTTTAATGTAAATATTACACAGTCACTAGCTTCCAAATACATTTCAAGCAACATCTCTGAAGTCAGGGAAATCTCCTGTCTTTAGACACTTGGGCATTGAAAGTGGTCACAATCTAATACTTATAAAATTAATTATTTCAAGTCAATTTCCAGTCATTCTGACTTCCAAAGTATTGTTTATTAAAGACAGTAACATATCCCCTTTACATTCACTCCCTGTGCTGTTTCATTTGTCTCATGGATTACTTTTTAACCTTCTTACCCTTTGTATTGCACTTTGCTGCCTCTGCTTGAATGTAAACTTTAGCAAAACCAAGAGTCTTTCTCTGTCTACTCAAAATTGTATCCTAGGCAGCCACAGTAAACCCTCAATTCTCCTGAGACTTCATAAAGATATTAACATAATCAGTAATAAATACCTTCAAAGGGCCATGGCTGTTTACTAACCTCTTTCTTACATGCAGAATTTTGACCCCATCCTTTAGTAGAGTAATTAGCACCAATAGCACTTTTGGTTAAATTATAAAAAGGAAACCTTTAGGGTGGACAAAAATACAAAAAGTACTCTATCCCCTAATTTGACCTAGTCTTGAGTCAGAGAGCAGGGGACAAGAGTGGCTCTCCCTTTAGATTTCAGTATCCACTTGCTCTCTCAGCCAGTCACTTGTAAGGTACCCAAACTGCCCAATCATGCAAGAAAGCCCTTGGTTTCCTTACAGGTATTATATGGCAACTTGGAAAGAGTTACTCCACTTTCTTGCCATAATGGATTAAATGTCATTTAAAATTATAAAATTAACATAATACACAATCAAGGAAGTAATTAAGCACACTGCAAAAAAAAAAAAAAGAAGGAAAATATTTTTCTTTTGTGTAAATATTTGATTCCAGGAATTCTTTAAGAAGCCCTTATTTAATGTGATTTTAAATTAAAAGTATAAATCTTAATTCAGAAAAGTTTTTTAATTAAAAATAACACACAAATGCAGGGAAAAAAGTAAAAGAAAGCAGTGTTAATTTGAACCCTTCTCTTAATCCTGCTCTTTGAGGTGAAAATGAAAAATTGCTCTGAGACATTTATATTAAGTTTTAAAAAATTATTTGAACAAAAATTTTTGGCAAATATAATTACAGTCATCAGACTCATAGTGGAAATTTACTGAAAATTCTCCCAAAGTTTATAAACTTTACTTGGTATTTTAATGATTAACACCGATGCAATGAGACTATACTTTATTTTCTGAACTTCTTAACATTAGTAGTATTTTTAGTGATTGCTGAACGTGGATATATGTTTCTAAATATATTATAAATATTCTTCAAGAAAAGCACAAGAGCACTCTTTTCTACTGATAAATGTATCCACCAAAACAAGAGTGAAGGAAAGCAAAGATGTGTAGGTGATAAAAAGGCATATGCCTAAATTTCTGTTTAAAAAGTAGGGAAAGCACTATTATGTAAATGACAGGACTGCAGGTTACAAAAGATGTTTTTCTTGAGTTCTAGAATCTCCCCCAAATACGGTAGTATCTTGATTTCAGCAAACACAGTTTATTATCTCTCTGTCTTTATGTCTCTGTCTCTCTCTCCACGTATATTTCATGAAATCCAAGGTTTCTGACAGTATTGTAGCTAAGGCATCTATATCATATAACTAGCACCTGTCCTCTAAATTGGCTTGATAATCTGTGTATGCCAGATGGAACTGACTCTTTAGATATCATCAGGCTTCATCATGTATCAGCTCTTCTTAGTGACAAGTGGTTGAATATGTAGACATATTCTTTACTTCTTTTAAATCATGCCTTTCTTATCTCAGTGGAGTAACACTGAAATATGTTTGAAAGGTTACCCCAGCCATGTTCTGCATTGTATTATGAAACAAGATTCTATACTAAAACTATTTTTCTATTTTCATAAACAGTCATAAGACATATTAAATCATATTTTTGCTTGTTCATCCTCATTTTACATGTATTTTTAAATTGGGTGCTCATAACTCTGATCCCCCTGAGATACATTAGGGGATTCTTAAACTTCAGTTGCTTATCTGGTAATTTTACTTATTGAAGAAAACTCTTTTGAAAAGCTTTGTCATATCAATAATCTTCAAATTATTTTAATGAAATTCAGTCCATGTTATAGAAATGCTAAAATATAAGGATTGAGCAAAAGTAAGGTGTGCATGCTAAGTAACTATTAGAGGATAATGTCCACAAGCAAAACCTTCAATTTGAGTTATAACTCCCAGGACATAAAAAGAACGTTAAGCCAGTAAGAGAGTAAGTAAAGATCAAGTGTCAGCCTGTCAGACACCTATAAATCACAATTAAGTTGTTTTCTAATTATAAATGCATTTCTTGGCATTCAGCTCCAGCTCTAGCATGTCAGGAAAAAATGTTAATATTCTGACCCAGAGGTCTGGCAGCTTTAGACTTGCCTGATGGGTAAGCTTACATATTAATACAGGATATACCTTTGTTTGGTTCAAATCTGTCTCCCTTGAAGCAGGATGCCAATTATTTTCTTTGCCAGTTTTCAACTGAGAGGACATAGCTCTACTTGTTCAGTTCTCCCTGAAGTTCATAAAGCCAAACAATGCAAAAACAATGAAAAAAATGCTTTATTTAGACTGATTTTTAGGGCTTTTTGAATATTTCTTGAGGAGATGGGCTCATAGTATTAAATTGCAAAAACTATTTAAAATTTGTGTTAGATTTCCCTGACTGCTTCAGGATCCACTGGTGATAGACTGTGTTTCAATTATGCTATATGTATTCCTCTTTCGAATCATCAGCTTTCATTACATTTACAGGACTTGTTTCTTTTTTTCCCAATAGCATCTGCCTTTCTTTTTCTTTGGCAATAGCAAACCATATTTACTCTGGAATTTCTGGATGAAAATTGCTTGCTATTAAAGGCTTGAAATATTCTATACCCTCTAGTCTCATTCTGGACTAGGAAAAATAAAAGTTTTATTTATTCAAAAGGTGCTTTGGTCTGTGTCGCAGAGATTTGTTTAGACGAGATACAATCATATAAAATAAAGGTTAATTTTACTGATTATATACAAACATAATAGAATCTTTGATGTAGTTATATAATTGAATCAGGGGTGTAAGCAGGCCTACAATGACAAAATCCACAAATACATTAAGATCAATTGGACTTTATAGATAACTATAGCACTTTATTCCTAAGCTATGCTTACCTCACAAATCTAAAAAGACAGATCTTAATGAAATTCCATAACATATATTTTAAAATTAGAATCTTAAATGATTTTATATAGGATTTACTGACAGGGTTTTCTCCCAGGACAGCAAAGATTCATTGCCATAAAAAATGAAAATAAATGGGCAGGCACACAATTACTAAGTGTGAGTTACTAGAATCAGAGGACATGATTATAAAGGGAACCTGAACAAAAGATACCTTGTAGAGGAGGGGATGCTAATAGTTAATAGTTTTAACAATAGGTCTGGATAGAGATAAAATGTAAAATTATAAGGACTCTTACCTATTAAATCATTCTCATTTGTTCATATTTTTTTTTCTCTCTCTCTCATACACACACACACACACACACACACACTCACACAAATTCCCATTTCCCTTTTCTGTTGCCTAAAAGATTCGAAAGTCTATGAAGTCTGTAGTAACAAAGAGAATATGCCTAGCTTCTTTGGTATAATTAAAGTTCTTTACAACCTATGATGTTATTTATTCTCTTAATATTAACTTTCTTCCCTCTGTGGTAAAAACAATATATATATATATATATATATATATTCATTAAAATGAGGTCAAGCAATGCAGAGCTAATATACTCCCATATCAAAATAAACATTGTTTATATCAGGTAATTATCAGTTTAGACATCTCTGTAGGCATGTATGCAGGAAAAAAAAGTGATAGCTACATATTTAGTTGTTTAAAATGATAAATTTATCTAAGAAAATAAATTAAATATGCATTCTATATTTAATTAAAATCTTAAATTTCATTCTATTTTTATTTAAGTAAAGAAAATAAACTGAAAGGAAATTGAAGTAAATGATAAACTTATATAATAGTTTTTTTCAGTTGAGATTAATATGAAGATTGAGAAAATATTAGTAGATTAAAGCCATTGTGCTGTTTTAATTGTATGTATTTTTTCCAACTTTATCAAAGTAAAATTGACAATTAAAAATTGTATGTATTTAAAGTATCCAATTTGAAGATTTGATATATATATATACATTTTGAAATGATTACCACAATCAAGTTAATTAACACTTCCATAATCTCAGATTGTTACCATTGTGTGAGTGTGTGGTGAGAACACTTAAGATCTACTCTCTTAGCAAATTTTAAATATACAGTACAGTATTATTAACTATAATCACCATACTGTACATTAGAGCCCACAACTTATAGATCTTATAACTGAAAATATGAACTCTTTGGCCATCATCTCTCCATTTCCCCCAGCTCCCCAATCCCTGGCAACCACTGTTCTACTCTCTGCTTCTATACGTTTGACTTTTTTTGTTTCCACATACAAATGAGATCATTCAGTATTTGTCTTTCTGTATCTATCTTATTTCACTTATCATAATATCCTCCAGGTCTCTCAATGTTGTTACAAATGGCAGAATTTTCTTTTTTAGATAGCTGAGTAATACGCGTGCATGTGTGTTTGTGTGTGTATAATCACAATTTCTTTATCCATTCTTTATCCATTCATCCATCAATGGATACTTAGATTGTCTCCATATCTGACAGGGCCATCTGAGATTCACAATCTGGCTGTCCAGCTCTCAAATCTCTCCCCAGTCGGAGTGTCTAACCTGCTAGCATGCATCTCCTCAAAATGCTAGTGGGTAAAGAGCTGCCAAATTGGGCATTGCCAGTCCACTGTGAGTCCCCAAGAGAAGAGGTGTGGGCTCCACTCTCTGTGGAGGCCTCAGTCTGGAGAACATACCATTAGAGAAAGGTGGCTGCTCACCAAAATCTTGGCTGAAATTTCTCTCCTGGTTGTAATGAATGGGGGAGGGGCCACAGCTCCCAGTGCCTCAATGCACCCACCATGCCTGGTTGCTATGGGTCCCCGGACTGGGTCTGCCTCACTGGAGGATCCACCCTAATCCAACAGGGTGCTTTTCCTGTGGGGGGAATGGGTGCTCTCTCAGATTGCTGTATCTCAGAACCCCATAGTCTTCTTCCATCATTTCTGCCCGGGTGGACTTCCTTGCCACCCAATTCCAGTTCTCAGACCTCCCAGTAATGCGCTCAAGTCTGAGGAGCACAGGGTCCAGCCTGCTTGTCTGTCCTGCTGATATGCAACTTCGTGAAATGCCAGCAAAGGATCTCCCAAATCTGACACCCTGGGTCCTCTACAGTCCCCCAAGGGTAAAGGTGTGGGACTTACTTTCCATTGAAACCTCAGCCTTCAGCATGCACCTGCTGAGGAGAGGTGGCCTCTCCCAAATTCTAGGCTCAAGCTGCACTCCCAGTTGCAATGGCTGCAGGAGGGGCAGAGAGAAAGCATGTGAATGGAGGAAAGCTGGCTTTCCAGCCTTTCATAACACTGTCCTTGGAGGGGAGCCCCACACACAATGACCAAGCTCTAGGATCACACATGTTCTCCCCACTATTTCATGTTTGCCACTGTGCCTGGGCTCGTGGGGTGGAAAGCCTCCAAGAAACTTGGTAGCCCTCTGGTCACTGAAGGCTCATGGAAGGGAGAGAGGGAGCCTCCCTTACCCTTTCACTGGGCTCTGAGCCTCTTTAGGGTTGATCCTCATTGATATCTTTTTTCCTTTATCTTCTCCATTCTCTGCTTCACAATTTTCCTCCATGAGGTAAGCTCTGGTACCTCTCTCTGTGATCTACACCTGATCCATGTATCTTCTTCTTTCTCCTTTACCTGAAATCTTATCTTCCCTCCAGGACGGTCTGGCAAGTGATGTCTCTATTTGGCCATCTTGCATCCCTCCTCCAAGAGAGAATTTTTGTATGAATGAAAGCTTCTGAATTTGGCAAATCCAGTAGAAAGTTGAAAGGCAAATTTCATATCACAGATGCCAAATTTGGGGGGTTGGAGATGAATGCTGACACTTTTAACAATGTTAGTATTAACTCTAGAACTAATTCATTGTGATCATGGGGATATGGTTGTATTCCATCTCCAGCTAAAGTCTACTGACAGTATTCTTTGCAATTCTTTATTGTGCTAGTGTCTCTTTTCAACATATTATAAATAAATAGCTGACCAAGCTATTATCCTCTTACTCTTCAGAAAATAGTAGCACTGAGATTTACCAAGATAGTTTTTAACTTCAAATTATTTCTTAGCATTCTTCAGTTAAAAACCACAGGGCATGAACAATGCAGTTAATTGACCTTTAACTCTCACTCCATGTGCTGTGTGAAATAAAGATTCTCAGCAGATTTTTTTAAAAGTTGGAAATACAATGGATGCTGCATCAGCACGAGCCTCAAATGGTCAGAGACTGGCACACTACATGCTAGGATAGACAGACAAATACTTTTAGAATCAACATTGCAGCTTTAAAAAAAAAGTTCATTTTCCACAAATAGTCATGACACATGCAATATTAGCATATTTTCAATGTTTCAATCATTATGAGTCACTAAGTCACTAAATACTGTCTAAATAGACCATAAATGCTAAGCTAAGACATCTTATATATGCATACAAGCTACGGTATACAGCATTTATTTCAATATCATACCTTAAAAATGCTAAATATTCTCTCTTTAATCTCTTTAAGAACACATAGAACATACAGTTTAATTTTTCTATTTCTTCTAAACTATCTTTCTTTTTCTTTCTTTTTCTTTCTCTTTCTTCGTTCCCTGCCTCCTTCTTTCCTTTTTTTCTTTCTGATATCTATTATGGATATAAGGATATGAGTTTTGTGAATTAATACAAACAAGTATTTAAATTCTGGTAATAATAATACTAGATATATTTTATTATTTGATAAATAGTAGGCACTGTGTTAAACACTGGGTAAAAATTATAGTAATTAGCATATGAGTGTTATTAACATTTCCATTTTATAGGTGAAAAATTAAGACTCTGAACAGTTAAGTAACTTGTCCGATAAGTGTCATTCAAAGAATCAAATCAAGTTTTTCTCATTCTGGAACCAAAGAGATCAATAATTTGGTCATATTTATTGTTAAAAATATTTCAGTGCTAATTAATAGTCCCTCAGGACTCCCAGAATGCCCAATCTACCCATAACCAAACATGCAAGGTTGAAGGCACAGCATAAAAGAAAGCCTTCAGGAGTCCGATAAACTAAGGCTAGCATCCATTCTGATTAGTTAGTATGCACAATATATTGATTATCAAAAATCAATTTTATATCCCCCTTGTGTATTATTAAAGTTTTTCCAGAGTAACAGAGACAATAGGATAAATCGGGAGATAGATAGGGGAGAGAAAGAGAGAGAGAGAGAAAGAGAAACTGATTTTAGGAATTGGCTCACGTGACTGTGAGGGCTGACAAGTTCAAAATCTATAGGGCAGGTCAGTAGGCTGGAAAGGTAAGAGTTTATGTTGCAATCTTGAGTCTGAAATCCACAGTACAGAACAGCAGGTTGGAAATTCAGGCAGGAATTATTTGTTGTAGTCTTGAGGCAGAATTCCTCCTTCAGGAAGCCCCAGTCTTTGTTCTTATGTCTTTTGATTGGTTGGATGAGGTCACCTACATTATGGAGAGTAATCTGCTTTACTCAAAGTTTATTGATTATAAATGTTAACCATATCTAAAAAATATCTTCAGAACAACATCTGAATAGTGTTTGACAAGACAAATGGGCAGCATTGCCTACCCAAGTTAATAAGATTAATCATCATACTTTTCAATATCTGTACTTTAATGATGCAATCTTGAGGCACTTATTTAACTTTGCTGAACTTTTTGAAAACTTTATTCCCATCAGAAACACAAGGCTAATGACACATGTATTTTTGGGGAGAATGAAATTAGATAACATAAGTGATGTTCTTGGAATATTATAAATAAGTAAATAAATAAGATAAATAAATAATATACATTCTTTCTCAGTTCCTTTTTCTTACATGAATATAGAACTGCCACTTATTAGCAGTACAATCTTGGTAGTTTCTCCCTTATTATTCTCAGTTTCCTTTTCTGTAAAATGTAGCATAAGAGCTAGAAGTCCTTGACCTCTCTTCCAGCTACAATGTTTAATCACCTACGGTCACCACTTCAGTGATACTTGTTTACCTCATCATTCATCAAACTCCTAACTGATGTCTATTTTTATCTGTTGACAGAAGGAACGTTGCTATTGTACTAATTATCAAGCAAAAGAAGGTTCTCATTTTTCTATTAGTGGTAATAGTTTCAAGGTGAACCATCCATATTTTCTTGTCTGGTTGCCCTGGTGACCGAAGTCATATCTTTGTGGGAAATGAAGTTAGTATTCAGGAAACACACTTTTTATTTCAGTGCAAATGTACTGGCTGGGGTTAGGACTAAGTGGCATATTAGATCTTCAGTATGGGGTGCATCTGGCCCTGGAAATGCATGGATAGCAGGAAAGTAACCTAAACCTTTCATAATAGAGTTATATTGCAAATGTAATTGTTTACCACATCTAGTGTTTCCATTTTGCTGGTTAAAACATACCCATATAATCTCTCCAGATTTACACATCTAAATAAAATTGGCAATGAAAATAGACATGTTACAAAATTTACATATTCCTAATTTACATATTCCATTGATTATTTGTGCTCAGAGTTAATTCAGGTCTGACCAGTCTGCTGTGACTGATTCAGATGGGCAGTAATGGAATATCATTGCCAAAGCTTCTCCTGGGGTCCCTCAGCCTGTTCCAAATCAGTCTCTTTATGTTAACAGCCAACAGGGACATCAGCTGTGCTACTAGGTTTTTAATGAGCCCATCTTGGCATCAAGACAGAGAATTGGAACATAAAAGAAGCTTTAGAAATGTAGATATTTTAATAGCAATAAAAAAATCTATAAACAGGTTTATATTTCTCAATTAAAAGTATTTACACGCTAGGGAAAGTACACCTAAATGAACATACAAATATCCATTCTTTAAGTTGTGCATTAGGTTACTGTTTTTTTTTTCTTCTGTTTTTTATTCCTCCCCTCACCTCTGCCTTAGACAATATAAGTAATTGTATCTGTCTTAGATTTGAAGCTCTCTGAGAAAGTCTTTATACTATGTTTTTTCTCTGTTCATGTGATCTACTGAATAACTATAGCCAGGTGACAATGTAATAAATGCTTTTAAATAATAGAATATCTATACTTTTCATACCAAAGGGTATTTAATTACATTTTTAATGTATTTTGTGCCCAGATATGAAAATATATCCATTGGCATGTGGGTTCAAGATAATTTTCCTGTGGTGTGATTTAGCTTTTTGTTATGAAGCTGTGTTCAGTGAATGCCAGTTTATTTCTTAACCAGCCATTCTGTTTTCCAAAGCTATAGTATATGGTTCATACAAACATTGAAAATTTGAGTAATGCATAGACTAAATCTCCACTCAGAACAAGTCGTGAATGTACTCCTACAAGTTAGCAGACATTATATTGTTAAAAACTGATAAAAAAAATAATGTGACTGTTTAGAGATCATTCAATGTTACATCTTATTGTAATCATTAAGATATTGGTGTCTGTTTTGAAATGTATTTGGTATCTAACCTGCATAAATTATTTCAAATGTTGAAAATATTCTTTTGCTATCACTCCAGAACCTTGTTATTTTATGTGTTTCCATAAGTCTCACAAAAATAAAATCTTAAGAGATTGAAAAACATGTCAACAAAAATAATTTTCTGTTAGCTCAGGAATAAAAAAAGCAAAAACATTATAGATATCTTTTATCCCAAATCTCTATATTCAGGAATTTAAATAAAAGTTCTGCTGAATGATTATATTTATTAGAATTTATTAAATTAAGAACTGGGTACAAATGCATAGTGATAACCTAATTCTTTCAAGAGTAAATTAACTTTCCATAAGGACAATCCCCCTCTGCTGTGATATGTAAATTATTTGTGAAAAAAGCTTTTTATTTCATTATTGTATCATTTTCTTGGTAACTCTACCATTATGAAGCTATTGCTTGCTAATTTTGTGAGGGTACAAGAAGTTAGACAGAAGCAGACAATTCATGATGGAGTTTTTTTTTTCATTAAAAGAGAATATTTTTGTCTTTTTGTTGCTATGTATGGAAGAACTTGCTATTTGCTTTGAACATTGTTTCTAATGTAATAAGCATTATTATAATTTAGAAGCAAAATATATTTCAGTGTTTCAATGTTGAGGTAACAGAGCTGGATGACCTGAAAGAAACTATAGAACTATCTCCCTGCAAGCCTTTATCCTTCAGGCACTGCAGATGCTGGAGCAAAGGACCAAAGATATGCAAAGATATGCTTACATATAGATGGATTTCTTCACATCAGAGTCATATTGATAGCTGTACTCCAATTATTGATGGGATAGTGCATACCAAAAAAAGAAAAAAAAGTCTCTGGGAGCCTTAAGTATAGTAGCAATATCATGGAATCAAGTTTGGTACTTCTGAGAATAAGAGGTGGCTCTATTAATAATGACACCAGAACAACCGGAATAAACTAGGTCTGCCCAAATGGTCAATATTGTCTTCTTTGCTTTAGACCAGCGACCTAAACATTTTTGGCACCAGGGATTGGTTTCATGTATGACAATTTTTCCATGGACTGGGTTGGGGGTGAGGATGGTTTCAGTATGATTCAAGTGCATTACATTTATTGTGCAGTCAAACCTCTGCTAATGATAATATGTATTTGCAGCCACTCCCCAGCTGTAGCATCACTGCCTCAGCTTCCCCTCAGATCATCAGGCATTAGATTCTCATAAGGAGCGTGCAACCTAGATCTCTCTCATGCGCAGTTTCCAGTAGGGTTCACGCTCCTATGAGAATCTAAAGCCACTGCTGTTCTGACAGGAGGCGGAACTTATAGGGTAATGCAAGCGATG
>CM052446.1:27839987-27927395 GCA_028533085.1 Varecia variegata
ATAAGAATGGTATTATCCTCTAGTATTGTAGGGATAATTTCCTAAGATTTTACATGTAATAGACTTAGAACACTGCAAAGCATTAATTATGCAATAAAAAAACATTTACTTCTACCAGTATGGCTTTTATTGGTGGTATTCATATTATTATTATTGGTTACAGTTCTGTAATTGTAGGTGTAAAATGAGAATCTAGGCTCCTAACTGACCGTCCATCTAGTCTCTCTGCTTTGACCTTTACCACTGTTACTATTTCTCTATTATCCGCTATGACTTTCTCTTCGCTACAAAAAAGCCAGAGCAATTCTTTTAAAACCTTCACTGCCTATTTTATCATACCTGAGGTAAAATACAAGTCTTCACTCACAAGGCCTGTGTACAAAAATTAGCCCCGGAAACCTAATTTTTTATCCCTCTTGTTATTGCAAAACTCTGCAGGTAATACCCTGTCTTCCTGCTGTTGTTTTTTTTTTTTTTTTTTTTTTTTAACATGCTAAATTCTCAGACCTCTCATGGTCTTTGTACTTGAGGATGTCTCAAACAGCACCTTTCTTCATCAGATCCCCAAATTGTTCAGTGCATGCAGATCTCTGCTTAAATCCTCGTTTGAGAAAGGACTTCCCCTTATCTAAAATAACACTTCTGGCCAGGCATGGTGTCTAACACCCATAATCCCAGCACTCTGGTAGGCCAAGACAGGAGAATTGCTTGAGCCCAGGAGTTTTAGACCAGCCTGGGCAACGCAGTGAGACTATGTCTCAGATAGATAGATAGATTGATCTTCTGACTCTCTGTTCCTTTACACAATTTTATTTTTCTTTGTAGCACATGCCACTACCCAAATTATGTGTATGTTTATTTTCTATCTCTACCATTAGAATGTAAGTTTGAATATGTCATCATGTTTTGCTGTTGTATTCCAGTACGTAAAACCGTGTCTGGCACATAGAAGCTACTTACAATAAATATTTAATGAATGTGTGAAAGTAATGAATGAAATCATTAAATGAATATATGCATTCAAGAAGGGCTCTCATTTAAACAAACAAACGTAGAGGATAGAAAATGCATTATTACCAACAGTTTCATTAATGACTAGATTTGTTTACATGTCTTGTTCAACATTAACAAGCAGGTTTCAGGGAATAATTAGGTTGTAACTTGAAAAACAATTTTTTTTTCAACTGGAATCTGTAATTACAAGTAGGTAAGGATCAAGTCTATGGCTAAAGATAAGAATATAAGTCAAGTGCAATAAAACATATGGAAACCATAATTTGAATTACAGTGAAAAGTGTGTCTTTACATATTCTCAACATCCTAAATTCTAGTTCTGAATCTACCATTTACCTGTTTCCAGTGCCCCTGGGAAGGTCACTTTTTTTTTCTCTTTAAGTGTCTTCAACTACAAAATATTATCATCAGACTTTATTATCTCTCCTGCTCTTTATGAATGGGTAGTGTGAGTGCAAGCCAATGTATTTTAATGTTTCTAACATACTGAAAATTTTACTGAAACTATACCCAAAACATCTGCTTCCCTAGAAACTTGTTGATATTTAACTCAAGGCATCAGTACCACTGGTAGTTGATCACAGAAACCATATAAGCATTTATGAAATATCCAACAGAAAAAGAAAGTTTTCCAAAATAAATTATTCGGTTTTACAAATATACAGGTTTATATATAGTGTAATATTACACATATATGTATATAATGTAATATAGCATATATATATGTATATAAGCTTTAAAAAGTAGCTTATTTGGTAGAAATATAATTGAATCATATGAAAATTTTTTTCATCACCTGCAGCAAAATTGTTTAAACTCACATTCTAAATTACTCATACTGAAAATCTGCTTTCTCATACATTGTTGGATATCATGTTCAGAGAACTTTGAACATGGTAGATATAATAAATATCTGTTGTCTTTGCCAGCTAAATGAAAGTGGCGATTAGCTCTACCATAATTTTAAAAGTTTCAATAAGCCCAGCAGGCAATTTAATAAGATGCAGTTGTTTTCTGCCAGGTCTTCTGTGTTGAAAATCATGACTTTGCTCCCAATGGAGAGAAAAGGAATGAAATGAAGTTGATTTATAAGACTGTGTACTGAAAATTGCTTTTTCTCTCACTGTCTGTCTTGCAGACTTGAGGAAAAAATAATCAAAATTAAAAAGTACAATATTGCAAATTTGGCAGAATGAAGATGTTTTAAGACCAAGACTCAGGAGGCTAATAAAATTTTTTTCAATGGATCATCTAGTCACTGGTTCAAACATTGGCCTGTTTAGGATTATTGGATGTTACTATCTGTTGTTTGTTTGACAGTTTATAGAAAATGAAGTGTTCACTCTGGTATTTCTTTAGCAAACATTTGAAAACCACTGTAAATATTTGTATTCTGGCTACTAGACTTGAGATAGACTGTATCACTTTCATACTGAGTAGCATTTCTTTCACAGAGTTCTCGAGGCATGTCAATGACATTGCTAGTGTTGACATCACTCTCCTGCTAGAAACGCCACTGTCATCCAGAGGTGAACTGGCTATCTGGCCATCTGTTGCCATGAGACATTTCCTGGCCTCCATTCCCTACAACACATGTATTCCCATATGTGCACTTGGAATCAGGCTCCTGGCATGAACAGAAGTTCAACCAGGATGTTTTTAGTGTGTTCTTGGTAGGAAAAACAAATATCTTTCGTCTCAAAATACAACTCCTAGTGATCACTTGTGGTTGTATAGAGTGCTGGGTCCAAAATCCTGAGTCTGCATCCAGGTTCCGTAGAAAAGAATGCCAGAATCAATTAATGATACCTTCTAGGGAGGGAGTGGCCCATCATACACTCTCTTTATATTTGCCTTTCCTGGTACAGATTATCCCACCTTTTATGATTTAGCAAGTGGGGACCTTTTAATGTCTCACTTTTATATTTTTAGTGTAGAGTTGTTTTTAAATGTATCTTGGCATGCTTAAAATCTTACAGGATATTTGTATGGTACAAGTGAAACTTACGACATATTGCTTACTTGAATTTTTTTCCCCAACACAGAAATTTTGCTTTTAATTGTAAGCTAAATTAGATTTTGCAACTCCCATTTTCCCATATTCCATATATATACACATATGTGTGTATGTATGTGTGTGTGTGATATATATATATATATATATATACACATCTGTGTCCCATGATTTGGTATAGTTCTTTGATAGATCCATAAATTATTTCTTTTGGGTGTGATAATCTCATTTCAAATGTTATTTCAGTTGCATTTTGCCATCCTATAGTCTCCTCACATATCTACTATTTTAAATCCATGTTGAATGTAATTATCTTTGATGTGATTAATCATACTTTTACTAGACTATCTTAATGTCAGGAAGAATTTTGACAAAGCAATATAGGGTGATTGAAAGTTTCCAGATATACCTACTGATTGATTGATCAATTAGGTTATTCAATAAATAGGCATTCATTGAATCTCTAATAAGGAAATTAGGCTCTTTGTTAGGTTTCTGTGATAAAAATATAAAAAGATAACATCTATACAATTTATAGGATAAAGATTTCAAACAATAACTTATAGTATGTAGAAAGAATCACAAACTACTAACTCTATCTGAATGAATGAGGCAATGTTTCACTGTGCCATGGAATTAGAAAGCTGTGAGTACACACTGAAAAATTTTATACCGATGCCGTGATGGACTTATATGTTCAAGGAGTCACTCAAGATTAAAGGCTATAAGAACAGTGTCAATATTAAGGCTCTATATTTAGTGAATATATTAATATTATGGAAAATATGGTACTACCTGATGTTTTGTATAATCAGTGCACTATGGACCATGTCCATATCACTGATTAATTACATATTGCTGCATAAAAAAAGGAACATATTAAGTAATATGTGCTGATTAATTAAGATGGCTGGAGTTAGAATCTTACCAGGCATGAAAAACATTTAAATTGTATAAAGTAGGTTTTATTTATTTATTTATTTTTGAATAAAAAAAAATCAAAACATAAAATTTTCATATCTTGAAGGTAAAAAATGGTGGCATCATTTCCATCCATATATTCCCTTTCTGTAGATTTTCTCTGAGCTTTTGGGTTAAATAAAGAACTATCATTTGTTTTCCATGGAAGCAAATGAGAACAAATCCACGCTGCTGAAGCATGCTCTGTCATGCCTACCAGATCAGGTGAGTAAGGCAGAATCACATCTACTACCTTCTTGTTTCCCTTTTCTTTCTATTCCAAGAACAACTGGTTCCCAAACATTATAGAAAATAGTAGAGGCCTCCGGAGACTCTGGAGACTTGTTCTTTAGAACAGAGATCTCAAGATAGGCTGGAGAGCACCTCCTGGCTACTCCTGAGGCCAGATTCTTGTTGCTCTTTCTTCAAAGTAGCAGGTGGGAAAAAGCCCCCGTCTAACCATACTAGGTACCTAGAGGCTTGACATCTTTTTCAAAGTTGTCGTCATTGTTCTTTTTTCTTCTCAGATGGACCTTAGAAAATGACGGTATCTTGGGTCAAGCAAGGACTTTTACTTTTGTTTTCTTGTTCATTGTATAAATTATAATTTAGCAATCCCTGCAACAGTGGGCTTCAATACATATATTCAGATACACATGTTTAAATCCTGTGGCAGTACTTTGGAATCTACAAACAAGTGGTAAATTTATACAGAAACTGAGAGAGCTGAAGAAAGGAAATAAAACCTCTTGAGTTTTATGACTGCATTCCTGTGGAAACTCTTCCACTGGCATTTAGATAGAAGATGTAAAACTTTCCTTAGAAACTTGGGAACGATAAGAAGACAGTGCTAATATGCTTTGATAGTAGGAAAATGGCAGGGTTTGATAGTATTCTTGACAAGCTCTTGATTTGTAAGCATTAAAAGTAAATTCTTTTGTCTCTTCTGTTATAACCTTGGGAATGCACAAAACATTGCATAGACTGTTCAAAGCAGCTTTCACAAAAATCTAAATGAAGTATCATTTCTTGGGTTGTATAAAGCTCTTCAAGAACAATTATGTGTAATCTTTTTTTTTTTTTCTGAGACCTAAACGATTTCTGATAAGTTTTTTCCTAATTTTAAAATTATGTGCTGCAGTAAGCTGTATTGCAAAAAAAAAAAAATGTAGAATAGCACAATTTAGTATAAGATTTGTTGCAACTTGGCTTATTTTTCACTGACAAGATAAATTATTAGACAGCATTACAATATAGCCATTAGTAGCTCTGATTTTAGGATCAGAGGAAACTGGATTCAAGTCTGATACTTCCTGTCTATGATTATTCACCCTACTGTATGCTTCATTTAATTTACCATGAAAAGAAAATGGAATATAAATGTTACATCCTTCACAGGGTTGTTCTGAGGAGTGAGTGTGAAACAGCTATGCATTGCTTAGAACAGTGCTGGAATGTTACCAGTATTACTAGCTTTTACTGTTACTTAACCACTATAAATCTATTTCCTTGTTATAAAATAAAAATATTATCTCTCCCGAGGTAATCTTAACATGAAGCTCCCTAAGTTGAAGTCTAGTAACAGTTTACTCTCAAGCAGTGCCATGGAAAATCATACTGGAGTCTGAGCAACGTAAAAATAAAAATGTATGTGTGTATATCTGCTTGTATGTTTTAAATACTATATTAAAATGGTATTTATCTTACTATACATGAGATATCATCTCACCCCAGGTAAAATGGCTTTTATCAAAAAAATGAATAATAATGGATGCTGATGAGGATGCAGAGAAAGGGGAACATGCATACACTGTTGGTGAGAATGTGAATTAAGGCAGCCATTTTGGAAAATAGTATGGAAGTTTCTCAGAAAAACTAAAAATAGAACTGCCGTGTGATCCAGCAATCCTACTGCTAGGTATATATCCAAAAGAAGAGAAATCAGTATATCCAAGAGATATTTTTACTTCCATGTTTATTGCAGCACTATTCACAATAGTCAAGATATGGAATCAAAAACTAAGTCTCCACCAGTGGATGAATGTATAAAGAAAATGTGGTATATATGCACAATGGGATGTTACTCAGCCATAATAATGAATGGAATCCTGTCGTTTCCAACAACATGGATGGAACTGGAGGACATTATGTTAAGTGAAATAAACCAGGCACAGAAATACATATATCGTATGTTCCCACTCATATGTGGGAGCTAAAACAGTTGATCTCATAGAGGTAAAGAGTACAATGATGGCTACCAGAAGCTGAGAAGTATAGTGGGGAGGGGGTGGATAGAGAGGGATTGGTTAATGGGTACAAAAATATAGCTAGAAGGAATAAGATCTAGTGTTTGGTAGCACAATAGCTTGACTATAGTTAACCATAATTTATTGTGTATTTCAAAACAACTAAAGGGATAAATTTGGAATGTTCACAACCCAACGAAATAATGTGTTTGAGATTATGGATGTCCCAATTACTCTGATTTGATCTTACATATTCAGTGCTTGTATCAAAATATCCTATATACCCCATAAATATGTACAACTATTACATAAAATTAAAAATTAAAAAAGATAAATTTTATTTTTAAGATGAGGCTCTCACTTGCTTCAACTCATGCTGGCCCTGATCTCATGAACCAAAGTCCTTGGGAAGAACTAAAGTGGTTTATTAGTGCCAATAAGTCAAAGAATATTTGATTACTTACCATGCCAACAAAAAACTTTAAATGCCCTAAAATATTACAGTTCCTACAATATGAAACTTAGTAGAAAATTTACAAAATTTCACAACAATACTCACAATTTATAGTTGTGAAGCTAAGGAAACTTCTGAGCTATCAATAACAATAGAAAAGATAAATTGTAGTAGCTTAAAGACCAAATTATCTTTCAAATCTCCATAGAGATATTAATATTAAAAAATTGATATCCTCTGAAGAGGCAGTCAATGATGATGCAGCCAAAAAATGTAAGAAAAAGAAGTATTATATATTTGTGTCATGTATGGTGATTTATTTTTTAAAAAATATTTTTCTAGATATGGTGATGTTTGTAGTATGTGCCAACTATTAAAAATATAATTAGTCATGATTTATTTTCTTATTTTGAATAAATATTCACTTTTGCTATCAATTTTACTTTTGCAAATTTGTAGTTTTTTTCTCTTGAAAAGAGTCCGAAAATTGTGTAAGTTTTGGGCCCTACAAAAATGGGACTGCCACTGTGCCTAACATCCTAAGGTTCTGAGGTTCATAGGTCAGTGTTTTGGGCTGTGCTCAAAACACATCTTTAGCTATTCAGTGTTAGCTAGAGTGCTTAGTGCAGAACTGTGCTGTGAATATATACACAAGTGTCAACTTGAAAATACCGATATGGATTTTGTCAACCACAGGTTCTATGTTCATGAACAAGACATAAGTATCAATTTTCTATTTCCTCACTTGGAAACCATAGGCTAATTACATTGTGTTTAATTGTTAAATATTTTTCTGGAAATAATAAAAATTGGCTAAGTAAAGTATAAGGAATTGATAGTAGGATTATGAGAAAAGGACTTGTATTTGTCATATGCATTTCATATTATATGTTTCAATTTCCATGCAAGTATTTAGTTACTTTTCTTAAATGGTTAAGAAACATTAGCAAACTAACTTTTAAAGCTCTTTAGGGATCATAAAAATGCTTCAAGTTTTCTCTTCTTTTTCTTTTTTCTTTTGAGTGAATTTTGCTATATAGGTAATTAATATATCTCATTAATGGTGGTAGGGGGAAGAGAGTAGCTGAATTGATAATATGTGGCTTTAACTCTAAATGTGGATTTTCCCATCTCATTGAACACTGTAAAAATACTGATCCTCATTAAACTTCAGGTTTAGCAAACTTTAGTTTCTTAAACCACTCCTGTTGATTATGAGAACTTAAAAAATAAAATAAAAAGGAATAGAGCATCAAGATGTATTTTTTTTTTTCCTTTTGAGGGAAGGACAGGGCAAGGATCAAGGTATGAGGGTATTTAAGCGACATTTAAAATAAAAATGATAGTTTTTTTAAAAAGCTATATAATAAAAAGTTAGCTTATAAGGCAGAATACTAAAATCTATTTATTGTCTTGAAAACTTTTAAATATGATTAAGTCAGACAAGGCCAACTTTGATCAACATGGTTTCTGTCAACTTTAAGAACAACTTAAAAAAGAAAGATTACAAAAAAAAAAAAGAATAAAAGAACATCATGTTCTTGTATCCAAGAAGACTGAATGAGATCATTGATAGGGAGTAAGGTTGGCAGCAAAAGGCATGTCAATGCACTCTAGAAAACACAATTTCTTTTTATCCTGATGAGTGCATCATTTCATGTAGAACATGGTGACTGGAAAAAAGTAACTCAAGGGAAACAAAAATGATGAGTTACAGAGAGTGAATGCATATGTAGTTACACACCTACACTGGATTGTCAGGCCTCTCATTGCAGCAGATGGGTCTGGTGGGTAAGTTTCTCTTGCCCTGCCTGCTAAGATTATTTCCCGATGTTAAATCATTGCTGTGATGATTTCTGTGGGAAGGGTAATGAAACTTTTCACACATTTAGCACAATCATAGACTTCAATGATGATTTCTTGACCATCACTTGAACTTTTTTTCAGGAAATTTATTTTGGCTGCAGTTTATACTGCTTCACTCAGGGTATGCTTTCTCACAAGGTTATAGAATATGAACAGTTGACCCTTGAACAACACAGGTTCAAACTGTGTGGGTCTATTTATTACGAGGATTTTTTTTTTTAACCAGATGCAGATTGAAAATACATTATTCGTGTAATCCTAGCACTTTAGGAGGTCAAGGTGGGAGGATTGCTTGAGGCCAGGAGTTCTAGATCATCCTGAGCAAGAGGGAGACCCTGTCTCTACAAAAAATAGAAAAATTTGCCGGGTATAGTGGTACATATCTGTAGTCCCAGCAATTTGGGAGGCCAAGACGGGAGAATGGCTTGAGCCCAAGAGTTTGAGGTTGCAGTGAGCTATGATGACACTACTGCACTCTAGTCCAGGAAACAGAGCAAGACCCGGTCTCAAAAAAATAAAAAAGAAAGAAAGAAAGAAAAGGAAGAAAAAAACCCACAAAATACCTTATTCAGGATTTGACACCTGCTTGTATGGAGGCCCGACTTTTCCTATATGTGGGTTTGGTAGGGCCAACTGTGGGACTTGAGTACACACTGAGTTTGGTATATGCAGGGGGTCTTGAAATTAATCCTCCACATATGCCGAGGGATGAGTGTATTTGCATTACAAAAGCATAAAATAAGAGGAAGATAAAAAGCATTCTAGAAAAATTTTTATTACTACTCTTTTTTCTGTGAAGAAAAAAAAAAAAAACTGATCCAGTCGCACATGCTTGTCTTTTAAATGTATTGAATTAGCACTTCCCAAAGGCACACAGAAGACATATAATGGGGAGGTGATTCCCTGTCTTGAGTTTTCTTATGGCATATAGTCTCCTACTGTCTTTTTTTATTCCATATTATTGGATGCTACACTAAGAGTAAAAATTACAGGGAAACATTAGTAAAAATAAGAGATGTTAACAAAAAACTGACATAAATCAGCTTCGCTAATGAATGCTATATTCTTACTAAGCACTAATAAGATTATAGTCTCCAAAATCATGAATATTAGAAGTTTTTTAAAACAAGAGGAAAATAAGCTTTGACTTTTTTCAATAAATAATGTAAAGTAAAACTCAAGTATCATTTACAAGAATAAAAAAGTAATTTCAGTTTTTTAAATTTAAATTAATTAGACATGATTGAATATGAGCAAGCATTATGAGTTAAAGACTCAAAATATGAGCAAGAGAGATAAGATACATGAATTAAATATTTTTGGATATAACTTTTGGAGAATTGGTATTTTTGTATTGTATTAGCTACCTTAAATTTTTAAAATGTAATATTAAGGACCCTACATGTCCAAAATGAAATGTATTTGATTGAGTCATCAGCAAGTATTTATTTAGTACCTGCAAGTATGTAATTGTCCCTAGATGCTGTTCTGAGAGAATTTATCTTTGAAGAAAAATTGGTGTTCCAATTACTCTGGCGATATAGCAAATCACCCCAAATTTCAGTGATTTGAAGCAACAATAAAAATTGTATTAGCTCTCATGTTCTGTGGGTTAAGAAATTGGGAAAATATTCAGCTTGTAGTTCTATCTCAGGGTCTCTAATGCAGTTTCAGTCATATGGTAGATAGAACTAAACCACTGGAGGGGATACAGTAATGGAAAAAGATATCCAGGCATATCTTTCTCTTCATATGATCTCAGAGATTCTTCATATAGTTTGTCTGCTTGGCCTAATTTGGACTTCCTCACAGCATCGTGGTAGTCAGACTGATGACATACTTACATGGCAGTTCAGGATTCTAAGTGAGCATCTCAAGAAAACCAGATGAAATGTGTATAGATTTTATCACCTAGTTTCAGAAATCATAATGCTAATTCTATGGATTCAGAGTCATAAACCAACATAGACTCAGGGGAAGAGATTATACATGTGCCAAAGACATGCTGTAAGAGGAACCTGTGTGATGGGGGATATTGATGTGGCCATCTCTGGAAAGCACAATTAGCAATCACTAAATAATTTTCCTGAATAGACTATAATAATTAATGAATCATTTTAATTCTTGATAAAGGCCTTTCCCTTAAAAATGTCCCATTCTAAATGGATACTTGCAATATTATATGTTAGATTTTAGTCAATGCATTTTGATGGATAGGTAGATTAAGCAAAAATAATCTAGACTATATGCATAGATAGATGGAGGGTATAATGAAGAAGAGGAACAAAGAATGATGAGATGTGAATTACAGATTTTAATATACCAAACTTTGGAGTAGTTACTATGTACTAAGTTTTATACTAAGATCAAGGAGGATATAAATAAGAATGGAAGATTGTCCCTTCTGTAATAAAGTTTACTATACTCTGAGGTATTACAAATAAGTAATTATAATTCAAGACAGAATGAAATATGTTCTTTTAACATATGTATGAATAAAAGATGGATTGTAATATTAGTAAGATATATGATAGTACAATTACTAAAATGAAAAGAACTTGCAGGTGTTACTGTCATTGTGTGAGTATCGTATCTTTCTTGGTAACTTTAGCATTGGCATGTATGGAAAGGGATGATGAATGTGTTTTATAAGAATACATTGTGTTAATGATATACATGGGTGGCATAGTAACCCCAAATATACAGTGCATAATTCATTGTAAAATGGCTTCGGTGCAAATGAATTGATTGAAATTACCGTAAATTTTTCATCATAGTGCTATTTCACTTATAATTTTACCAATAGAATCATCTCAGTGGTTAAGATCCAGGCAGCAATGTTGAAGTGATGTGCTGGGTCACATGATTTATCTTTCCCCTCTTAATAAGTGAGAATTCATTTCTGTTTTTCTACATTGAGGCAATTGATAAAGGTGATTAAGAATGTAACTTTTAGGGTCAAGCAGATGGATTATCTTACTCTACCTTTTAGTAGCTGTGTGATCTTTGGAAGTTCATTTAGCATCATTAAACGTCAATTTCCTCATTCTTGAAATAAGATCATAATATTTATTTCAGAAGATTAATGTAATTTTCATGCAAAATATCCATACTATTGTTATTATATTCTAAGACTATTCTTCAAATGTGGTATACTATGCACACTTTCACAAAGATAGGTATTATTATTTTATTTTTTTTTTTGAGACAGAATCTCACTCTGTTGCCCGGGCTAGAGTGAGTGCCGTGGCGTCAGCCTAGCTCACAGCAACCTCAAACTCCTGGGCTTAAGCGATCCTACTGCCTCAGCCTCCAGAGTAGCTGGGGCTACAGGCATGCGCCACCATGCCCAGCTAATTTTTTCTATATATATATATTTAGCTGTCCATATAATTTCTTTCTATTTTTAGTAGAGATGGGGTCTCGCTCTTGCTCAGGCTGGTCTCAAACTCCTGAGCTCAAACGATCCGCCCACCTCGGCCTCCCAGAGTGCTAGGATTACAGGCGTGAGCCACTGCGCCTGGCCAAGATAGGTATTATTGAATTAGATTCTTAGACTGATTTTAGTGAAAATTTCTCTTAATATAATTTATATATTTACTCTTAGAATTTACCTTAATTTCTTGGTATATTAAACAACGTGTTAATGAGTAGACCACAACAAAGCTTGGTCCTGGTTCAAAGATTGGCATGAATGTTAAGTTTAGGTTGCTTTTATTTCAGTTAAGTACAGAGCAGCCAATAAGTTATTAAAAGAAGACAAGGAAGGCTACACTTTGCTTTATTGAGATAAAAGTAAATATACGAGCTTCCCTTTGATGGGCACTACAGTTCATGAAGTAGTAGGAGGAATCTTTAAGATGAGTGTAGGTTGCAGCTTTTGAATTGCGGCATTTTATGCCATTAGATCGTAAGTTGGGTAGGGAAAACATTAATTAAGAATCTATATTGTAACTATATAAGAAATATTTCTAGAAATATAAATTATATATTAGGTTAGTGCAAAAGTAGTTGTGGTTTTAGCATTGTTGAAATTTGCCATTTGATATTGGGATACATTCTTCAATAAATGCGGTTATGTTATACATTTTCATGTGCATTTCTTGCTTTATGTTTTTTTGCTAATGATTTATCACTTGCTGTTTCTTTTATATTTATTTTAGACCATGGAAATGATGTTAGGCAAAAAGCAAATTCTAGTGATTTTCTAGTTCAAAATGGGTTGTAAAGCAGTGGAGACAACTCTCAACATCAACAATGCATTTGGCCCAGGAACTGCTCATGGACGTACAGTGCAGTGGTGGGTCAAGAAGTTTTGCAATAACACCAATTGTGTATTGGACAGAGGTGGGGGGTGAGGGGAGGGGATGGGTGTATACCTACATGATAAGTGCAATGTGCACTGTCTGGGGAATGGGCACGCTTGAAGTTCTGACTTGGGGGGATGGGAGGGACATGGGCAATATATCTAACCAGAACTTTTGTACACGCATAATAAGCTGAAATAAAAAAAAAAAAAGAAGTTTTGCAAAGGAAATGAGAGCCTTGAAGATGAAGAATGCAGTGACCAGCCCTCGGAAGTTGATAAAGACCAATTGACAGCAATCATCGAAGCTGATGCTCTTGCAACTACATGAGAAGTGGCTGAAGAACTCAATTTGGACCATTCTACGGCGGTTCCGCATTTGAAGCAAATTGAAAAGGTGAAAAAGCTCACTAAGTGGGTGCCTCATGAGCTGACTGAAAATCAAAAAAAAAAAAAAAAACATTTTGAAGTGTCTTGTTCACTTCTTGTACGCAACTACAAACCATTTCTTGATCGAATTGTGACATGTGATCAAAAGTGGATTGTATACAACAACTGGTGATGACCAGCTCGGTGGTTGGATCAAGAGGAAGCTCCAAAGCACTTACCAAAGCCAAACTTGCACTTAAAAAAGGTCATGGTCACTGTTTAGTGGTCAGCTGTCGGTCTGATCTACTACAGCTTTCTGAATCCCACTGGAACCGTTACATCTGAGAAGTATGCTCAGCAAATCAATGAGATGTACCGAAAACTGCAAAGCCTGCAGCCAGGCCCAATTCTGCTCCATGACAAGGCCCAGCGCATGTGGCACAACCAGCACTTTAAAGTTGAATGAATTGGCCTCGAAGTTTTGCCTCATCTGCCATGTGCACCTGACCTCTCACAAACCGCTTCAAGCATGGTGACAACTTTTTGCAGAGAAAATGCTTCCACAACCAGTAGGATGCAGAAAATGCTTTCCAAGAGTTCATTGAATCCCAAAGGATGGATTTTTATGCTACAGGACTGAACAAAATAATTTTTGTTGGCAAAATGTGTTGATTGTAATGGTTCCTATTTTGATTAATAAAGATGTGTTTGAGCTTAGTTATAATGATTTAAAATTCAGGGTTCAAATCCGCAATTACTTTTGCACCAACCTAAATAATTTGATTCCTTTGGTAGCATTGGGCCTATAGCAGGTCTGCTAAAGTCTACTCTGTGGTGAGACATTCAAATTTATTTACCATTAATTTCATTAATCTTGGAACTAATAAAAATGAAGTTTCTGGCTTTTGTTTATTCTCTAGGGAATGAAAAAATAGATTATTGTGTTGAAAACATTTTTTTCTGCCTACACAAATCAAAGGGCATAGAAATATCTTAGTTTATCATTTTCTTTGGAAAAAGATTATGGTAACAAGCATGGCTGCTGTTTTGACACTGTGATTTATGCTACTAGCTTTCTGGTGCTATAAAACAGTTGTTTCCTAAACAACTAATAAAATGCCTTGAAATGCTTATAAATTAATAATTGTGTCTTTCTTTCTCACTCAGCATCTTGTAGAAACTCAAATCATCCACTAGATTTCAGTCATATCCATGACCAATTTTCTGTATATTCTGAAAAGTCATGAGCTTTGAAAGAGACAGATCTGAGTTTAAATCTTAGTTCTTGTATCCCTTCATTTAATGTTATAGAAATAATACTGAACATCTCCTGTATGTCAGCCACTTTCTTATGTACCCAGAATAAAATGCTGAAGGAATAGGTGACCTCTAGAAGCTTGTAGTTCATGGAGGAGACAAGTAACTATATATATTTACTATATATAGTTGACCCTTGAACTACATGGGGGTTAGGGGTGCTGACTCCTGCACAGTTGAAAATTCACATATAAGTTTTGACTCTCCAAAAACTTAATTACTAATAGCCTATCATTGACCAGAAGCTTTACCTGTAACATAAACAGTCGATTAACACATATTTTGTATATTATATATATTACATCCTGTATTCTTATGATAAAGTTAGTTAAAAGAAAATGGTATGAAGAAAATCATGAGAAAGAGAAAATATATTTACAGTACTGTATTGGATTTATTGATACCATAAGTTAATGTCTGTTACAGAATGAATGGTCTGTCTGAAAGGGTGGGCAAACACAGCTATAGACTTCAAACTATGGTGTATATCAAGCAATTCAACTTTTTCTTGTAATGTCATGACTTTTCTCTGCTTCTTGGGAGTACTTTCAGCATCAGTAGTGGCACTTTGTATGGATCCTATGGTGTTATTCAAGGTTTATGCTATTGCACTAAACACAATGAAAATACATGTGAATAGTAAGCAATTACTTTTTACGTGATATACAACTTACTGGAAAGATGAACTGCTCATGCAGAGATGATTAGCATCACATGGCATTTTAAGAGGATACTCTTAATACTTGAGTTCCCGGAAATAGCAACAGGATGTGGCCACAATATTATTACATTAGTACAGTATGTACCAGAGTTAATTTTATGCAGTTGCGATTTAATACTGCATCTTGAGGTTTGTTTATATTTCTCTCCACTGTGAATGGCCCCATGTACGATTGATAAGTGTCCATATGTGTGCACGTTTTAATAAATTTTAACTTTTTATAATATATCTGTGTATAGTTTAAAGCACTAGCTGATAAAATAGAGTAGTATATTTTGTGCATTCATGATATACCTAATTTTTATTAGTTTTTTCAATATTTCTAGGCTACACAGGTCATGTATAGGTTTTTTCAAATTGTCATAAATCTCCCCCAAATTTCCCAACATCTTTATTGAAAAACATCCATGCACAACTGGGCACACATAGTTCAAATTCATGTTTTTCAAAGGTCAACTGCAACGATGCATGTTAGGGAAGGATTGATGCTATTGGTGGGTAGGTGGGGCATTAGACTTAGAATTGGGTGATAAAGATGCTATCACAATATTAACACTTTAACTAAGATGTAAAATATTCAAAGTACTAAACAAAATTTCCAATGTCTGGAAATTGGTGTGAAGGTCAAGAGAGAAAAAGTGCCCATGGCAGATGAGGAAGCAGGGAGAAAGCCTCAGAAATACAAACGTATTTAATGGGGAACCATAATAGTGTACTATAGCTGATGTATAGAATCTAAAGGGAACAACAGAAATACCTTATTCTTCTGAAGAAAATGGTGGTCTGATCAGAAAGGACTCTTTATGTTATGATCAGTGTTTTGCCATTTATTAGCTGCAAGGCATTGCAAGATTATTTAACTTCTCTGAACTCAGCTTTCTTTTCTTTAAAATGGGAATAATAATGACTACATTGGAAATATATTGTAAGGATTAAATAAAAATCATACATAAATACTTTTGCATAAAGCTTTACCTATTAGATACACATGTTTAATTTCTCACTATGTTGACATTTTTGAACTTCCTCAACAAGTGAAACTATTATTTAAAATGAATTCAAATCAACAGATATGTAACAAGTCATCTGCTCTGTGACAGTCATTATGCCAGATGCTGCAATAGAGTACAAGGGAGACCTAGTCCCTGATCTCATTAAACTTATGGTCCTGTGGAGAAGATCAACAGTGAACAACAAATATAGGAATAAAGGACAAAATGCATAATGTTATTGTGACACATAAATTAGCTTGTAATATAAACTAGTTTAATTTTTCAGAAGCTTGTGATATTTAAGTGAGATTTCAGGAGCACATAGGAATTAGTGGAGCATAATATGCGTGTGGACAGTAGGCTGGGGATAAAAATCATTTTTTCCAGCAGAAAAATTAACACGTGAGCAGGACATAAGTCTTCAGTGACCATGACATGCTTTATTAATTAAATATTGTTCACAGTCAGTAAAGTGTAGGTAGTCAAAAGGAAAGTGGAATGATATAAATCTGGGAGAGACCATAAGGCCAGGTAAAACTGAATAATGAAGTAATGTAAAGAATTATGGACATGATATTTAAGAATTTCAGTAAACACTGATGGATTCTAAATGGGATGTGACTTAATCAGAATCTTTCAGATGTCAATCTGATTGTGATATGCAAAATAGGTAGGCAGGAATAGAAATGAAGAGTTAACAGATTATTGCTCTAGTCTTGAATAACAATGATTGTCATACAGAAAGGTTAGAGAGTAAAGAATAGGCTTGAAATATTTTAGGAGGTATGACTAACAGCATTGGTGCATGTTTGATTGGAAATGAGGCAAGAGAATATTAGGAATCAAGAATTCCATCCCCCAAAAAAGAGCTGCTCCCAGATTTTTGGTTCAAGCAACTGTGAGGATATCCTTTATGGAGAGGGAGAGCATGAGACCACAAGAACACTATTGGGAAGGGGAAGAGTAGAGGGTGTTAAGGAAATTGCAAATTTATTTTGAGTTTCTGGTACATCCAAATGGAGATATCTATTAAGCAGATGGTATGTGGGAATGGAGTTCTGCTCCAGAGGTGAAAACTTGGGAGTCCTCTGCTTCACAGGAAAATTCAGTTACTAGAGTGGATAAAAGCCTAGGGAGGAAGATGAGGCTTAATATATAGAGAAGAGTGCTTAGGACAGAATCTAAGTGTTTTAAAAATTTAAGAAAAGTCAGAAAAAGGGCAATGACTAACAGAGACTAAGAAGGAAGAGCCACAGGCAAAGGAAAAAACCGGGAGAGTATGGGTTTTGGCAATCCAAGAGAACAGACTCTAGATCATCAGAGGTGGTGTTGTTGTTGTTTATTTATTTATTTATTTGAAAAGATTTAGGGGGTAAATAGTTTTTAGTTACATGAATGAATTGTATAGTGGTAAAGTCAGCACTTTTAGTGTACCTGTCACCTGAATAGTGTACATTGTACCCAATGGGTAACTTTTGATCCCTCATCCCTCCCACTTTCCCCCTTCTGAGTCTCCAATGTCCATTGTGTTACTCTGTATGAACATATATATCTATTGCTTAACTTCCACTTATAAGTGAGAACATGAAGTTTTTGTTGTTCTGTTCCTGAGATACTTCACTTAGGATAATGGTCTCTGGTTCCATCCAAGTTACTGCAAAGACATTTCATTATTTTTATGACTGAGTAGTACTCCATGGTATTCCACACCACATTTTTTTATCCACTCATCACTTGATGGGCACTTGGGTTGATTCCATACCATCACAATTGTGAATTGTGCTTCAATATACATAAGAGGGCATGTGTCTTTTTGATATAATGACTTCTTATCCTTTGGATAGATATTCAGCAGTGAGATTCCTGGATCAAATGGTAGGTCTACTTTTAGTTCTTTGAGGAATCTCCACACTGTTTTCATAGAAGTTGTACCAATTTACATTCCCACCAACAATGTATAAGGGTTTCCTTTTCACAACATCTGTGCCAACATCAGTTGTTTTTTTTTTTTTTTTTTTTTTTTTTAGTTTTAAATAATGGCCATTCTAACAGGAGTGAGGTGGCATTTCATTACAGGTTTAGTTTGCGTTTCTCTGATGATTTTAGATGTTGAACATTTTTTCATATATTTGTTGACCATTTATATATTGTCTTTTGAAAAATGTTCATTTCTTTTGCCCACTTTTTAATGGGGTTTGTTTTTTCTTGCTGATTTTTTTTTTTGAATTCCTTGTAGATTCCATATACTAGTCCTTTGTCAGATGTGTAATTTGTGAATATTTTTTGCCATTTTGTATGTTGTCTATTTACTCTATTGACTCTTTCCTTTGCGTGTGGAGACTTTTTAGTTTAATTAAGTACCATGTACTTATTTTTATTTCTTTATTTTGTATTTGCCTTTGGGTTCTTAGTCATAAATTCTTTGCCTAGGCCAATGTGTAGAAGAGTTTTTCCAAAGTTTTCATCTAGAAATTTTATGGTTATTACCCATACATTTATGTCTTTAATCCATCTTGAGTTAATTTTTTTATATGGTGAGAGATAGGGATCTAGTTTCATTCTTCTGCGTGAGGCTACCAGTTTTCCCAGCTCCATTTACTGAATAGGGCATTCTTTCCCCAGTGTATGTTTTTGTCTGCTTTGTTGAAGATCAGTTGGTTGTTACTATATGGTTTTATTTCTAGGTTCTCTATTCTGTTCCACTGATCTACATGTCTAATTTTATACCAGTACCATGCTGTTTTGGTTACTATGGCCTGGTAGAGTCACATGGTACTAAACCAGTATTATGCTGTTTTGTAATATAATTTGAAGTTCAGTATTTATGAGGCCTCCAGATTTGTTCTTTTTGTTTAGGATTGCTTTCTATATTTAGGCTCTTTTTTGATTCCATATGAAATTTAGGATCAGTTTTTCCAATTCTGTGTAAATGACATTGGTATTTTGATGGAAATTGCATTGACTCTGTAATCACTTTGGTCATTATGGACATTTTAACAATATTTATTATTTCAATCTATGAGCGTGGAATGGTTTTTCATTTGTTGTATCATCCATAATTTCTTTCATCAGTGTTTTATATTTCCCTTTGTAGAGAACTTTCACCTCTTTGGTTAAGTACATTCCCAGTGTTGTTTTTTGTTTTGTTTTGTTTTGTTTTTTTGTAGCTATTATAAATGGTATTGAGTTCTTGATTTGATTTTCAGGTTTGCTATAATTAGCATATAGAAACACTACTGATTTGTGTACATTAATTTTATAGTCTGAGATATACTGAATTAAGTTATCAATTGTAAGAGTCTTTTGGTGGAGTCTTTAGGGTTTTCTAGATATGAGATCATTGACAAATGGGGATAGTTTAGTTCCTTTTTTCCAGTAGGGATGCCCTTTATTTCTTTTTCCTGCCTGATTACTCTGGCCAGTACTTTCAGTACTAGATAGGATAAGTTGAATAGAAGTGGTGACAGTAGGCATCCTTGTCTTGTTCTAGTTCTTAGTGGGGATGCTTTCAAATTTTCCCTACTCAGTATGATGTTGGCTGGGGTTTGTCATACATGGCTTTTGTTATCTTGAGTTATGTTCCTTTTATGCCTAGTTTGTTGAGGGTTTTTATTATGAAGGAATTTCAGATTTTATAAAATGCTTCTCCTGCATGTATTGAGATTTTGAAAAGTGTTGAAAAGGCAAGTAAAGGGAAGACTGGAGATAGAAGAGTCTATGAGAATCAGCAAAATGTTTTTATTGAAACAGTAAATGGAAGGTAAGTGTAACTTTCTTGCAAGAAGTTTGATCTAAGAGTTTGATAAAGATAGGAAGAAGAGGGTGATAGTTGGAAGAAACCAGTAATTTTATGCTTTTAAGATACCTTTCTATTTGTTTTTTAAGCTAATATTGGCAGAGAATTAGAATATCTGAGAAAGAAACATTCTTGATATTGGGATTATTGTATAAAAACATTTTATAACTGATATTCTCATAACATTTTTGTCATTTCTGTTACTTTTTTATTTATCTTACTACCTTGATGAATTAAGAATTATGAAGATGCTCATTCTTTGAAGAATGACTTATAGTTAAGCTTCCTTAGTAATTGGGCATTGTTGAAGTATGTTTATGTAATAAATGCTAGCAAGATTTGAGGCAAAGTTTAAAAACATGTACAAAATGTCTCCTTCAAAAAGTTTTAAAAACTCCCATTTTGAAAATAACTGACTGCATTCATCTCTTTCAACTCTTATGACTATCAAGTTTAATTAGATAAGCTTTATTTTAATGAGAAAGTTTATCTTTTATTTTTATTCAAACTATATTTTATCAAGATAACTCTATGAGTATCAATAGATTTTTAAAAGTTAATCATTTAGCTATCACTGAGTTATTGCTTAATGTACTATTTAATAAAAACACAATAAAAATTGACAACCTAGCACATGGTAAAACAGAATGGATCTCAGAATAGAATGTGCCAAGATATCGACTAAGTCAAACACCTGATCTGTGCTTGGACCCTGGACAATCTACATATTTTTTCCCCCAGAATTTTTCTCAGTTAAAAAGATATTTTATTTGATTATGTGAGCCTACTATTATAAGCAAATTCCAGAAGAAAATATTCACATTTGATTAGTTGCCAAGATTCTATTGCGTATACTAGGGCTGTCCAGAAAGTATCCAGCCATTGTTAATATAATGAGAACATATTACGTGGCTGGATACTTTCTGGACAGCTCTTGTATATGCGCATATATATACATAAAATGTTGAATAGTTCCCAATGTACTTCAGAAAATACTTGTTTGAAAAACCATATTGAACAACTATGGGGAAAATTTTGTTGAAAATAGTTTTCGAATGTGCAACTATAGATGCTTAATGGAGTACTTGGAGTTATATATTACAACAGACCCTTTTTATGCTTCTATTCCTAATTTACTTACTACAAAGTTATAGCACTATTAAGAATTGTTAAGGTAGAAGATCTATACCTTACTTCAATCATCAATTTTCTCAATAATTAGCCTATATTTTGATAAAAACATTTTCCAATATTCAGTTAGGTTGAAAATTCCAATTTCGTCTCTCAGTGCCAAAAAAAAAAAAAGTCTAATGCGTATTCTCAAATGGGGTCCGATGTTAATACAGGTTATCAGAGCACATTCATTGTATACTCTAGGGCTAACTCTTAATTTTTTGTAATGTTTTTGACTTGTTTTAGGATGAAATATAGAGTCGAGAATGTTAGGATCAATGCAAGAAATTTGAGGCACCAAAAAGTTATTAATGTGTTGTGATACATTTTATTACAGAAGTTATATGAGTATGTGTTTTTTTTTACCTTCAGAATTGGAATTTGGTGAATATTTGGTAATTAGCCTCTTCAAATAATGACAAATACTAATGAAATATTTTTAAACAGGTACATGGATTAGAAGTCTATAAAGTGTTAAGTCTAGGAAACTGCACAATGTCCATGTCTGGTAGAAGACTAGCCAAAGCAGCAAGACACAATGTTGTAAGGGACACTCACTCCTAAATAGATGTCTGGGACAGGATATTCCAGCCATCTCACTCCTGCAGAAAGAAAAATTCTGGATCACATACCAAAATTGTAACAGTAAAGGGAATTGATTTTTTTTTTGTATATGAAGGGTGAAAAATAAAAATAATACCAACACTTCTGAGATAAAGAATGAAAATCTGTAATCTATTATGCCTGAGCAGTGCACACAGACCTACTTGTCACAAGAGGCCCTAAGGGTGACAATGAAGGGGAATCCACTGCTGTGTTTATATAGATTTTTAAAAATTGAGTAGAGGATCCTGAGTGCTCATTTTTGGGGGAAACATCTTGAAGCTGTTTAGAAGCACATAGATTGTTTGAGAAAACGTTCAGCAAAATTACTATTTGTCAGTAGAAAGTGCATTAAGCATTTGATCACAATGAAGCTGAGAGAGGTATCTATTCTGAATATAAAAGTTGTTTCCCCTAAATTTATTTTCAAGTTCTACTAATACTAATGGTTAGAATAACACATTATAACAGCAGAGGTGACTGAAAAATTACCTAAATTTGTTTTAACTATTCTAAGGGATTAAGTGGGAAAATTCTGGCTTGAGCAAACTGACAACATCATCAACTGTCTTGTCCACCAAACTCCTTTCCTATTTTTTTTCTTGTTTTAATAATCCAGGTTCATTTTGAGAAATATCTGCTCTTTTATATGCTTTGTTCATGCCAGCTTTGGTTTTATTTATTACTGTGTCGCCAATCCCTACAGCTTTGCCTGGCATGTTGTTGGCACTCAGTATTGAATGAATAAACATGCAGCACTGCTTCTTCAGATACTGTTTCCACGGATTGATAGGAGATGAACGTTTTGAAAATGAAATGATAATACAATGTAAATATAGTGTTTAATAAGCATTCCTCTGTAGAGGAGACTGGATTCTCATTATGATTTTATTGAAATATGTTTCCTGAGCTCGTAATTTCTTACTGACTGTGTTGGCATTTAACATAGCAATGATAAATATTGTGGCATTTACATATTTTTATTGCTTGTCAGTAGGTCGTTTTTGAACTTCCCCAGAAGGATCAAGGTTCATTGATTCTGTTAGGATTGTGTGAGAATTACAGAGGGAATAAATGATGTTATAGATTGAATTTTATATTTTCTTTTTTTCCACTTATTTAAGTAAAAACAAAGCCAAGGGAGATATTACTAATAGAGAACATTGATAAAATCTAAGGGATAGATTAAGATTGTAGAAATCTGTGATAATTTTTGAATCTAACAGTTTGCCTAACATGATAGAGCAAGAGACTTTGCGGTTAAATAGTTCACAAATATTCACACCTTAATGATGTGCAATGAGTATTCCCAGTGTAATTTATACTCTCTTACTATGGCCTCACTTATCTCAGTTTTTGTCATCAAGCTCAGGAAGAAAGATGATGTTTCTCAGGCTGTAGCCAGCATTAGTATAGCTTAATGCAATCTGCATTTTTTTAACAACCTAAATTCTCTTTAGAGCTAAATCAACATAAAAAATGAACCTGAGTTTAGTTAAAGGTTTATGTGTTTTGGAAGGTATTCATGCTTCTGTATTTCTACCTGTTTCCATTAAGTTCAAAGTTTTCCTATCACATCACTTTGGATCTGGAGTGGAACTTGACCTTGTTCCAAAATATGTGACATGGTTATCTGTTCCTACAGGTATTATGAAACTCTTTTAAATGAAGCCATAAAGCAGTTACAAATTCTTTCACTCCAGCAGGACATGAATTTGAAAGAGAACTATTTTATACATTTTGGAACTAGCTGAATAATTGCCAAGAAATAAATCAACTGTCCATTATCCTTTAAGATCCTGGTACTGGTCGTGGCTCTAAAAGGTGGCAGTAGGAACTAAAAGATGAGATTTCCTGGGTTATTGACTTACTTGATAGAGTGCAAGTGAATAAAATGACTACATCCAGTCCACACCTCTTAGTTCATTTCAATCTGCTCTGCCATGCGAAGAAGCAGCTCACTGGGCTTGGGAAGTAACTCAAAGTGTGTTTCCTCTGTATGTGGGGTTTGGCTTAGGAGTGCCTGGCACATATGCTCTCTGCTTTTGAGTAGATCGTAGTTTCCCTTGAACACACTTGTCTGTGACTGCTTTTGGAAGAGATTGCAAGAGACAAAGAAGGACAAAAAGACTGAATGAATTTACTGACTTACTTCAGAACTGTTTCCCCAAATTCTGATCTTTGAAATGGTTTGAAATAGTGATTATTGAGTCAAAGAGAAACCAGTATAAATCAAAAGTAATGTAAGCCTCAGTTACAGTAACATTGATGATTTGTCTTATTTTATTTAAAATAATATTTATATAAATGCATTCAATGTTGTGTCTGGTATAGGAAGTACTCAACTGATATTTGCTAAGACTGGGGACTCTGAAGAACTACACGATTTGTATATAATTTAAAATGACAATTTTGGAGTTAGAAATGACTTAGGCCATTTAAAGTTCACAACGTATTATGCTGAAGATTTCTTCATGAGCCCCCAAAGTGATGTGTAGAAATATGATGTAGCAAAGTGATGAAGGTGATTCTGTGAACTATTTTTGTCCTATCATTTAAAGTCTAAAAATGAAAGCTTTAAACGACCAAAATAATTCAAACATTACTTGTTTGATAGCTTTGTGTGCTTTTATGTGTGCATTTTGATACAAACACACACACACACACATACCCTGTGTGTAGTAATAGGCTTTAGGCTTAAGAAATCTAAGAGGATATCTTGGTAATCTTCTCTGTAATTTTCTATTAAAGGAAAGCAGACAACACAAAGCCAGCTTTAAGTTTTGTTTTATTCATTAATGAGAAAAAAAAGTTCCACAGATCCTAGCAAATTTTATAAAAAGGTACAATTCATAGTAGGCACTATTTTACAATATATATGAATAGAATGCCTCTGTTGCATGGAGCTTAAACTTGAGATGTTTCTAACATTTTTAAAAAAATTTTTTGGAAGTATTTTCCTCAGTTATGCCAGTTTTAAGTATGTTAGCTAATTGATCAAAGTGATTATTGTTTAGTGGGGGTTATATTAAGTCTTTTTTTCTGCTAAAATTATGTATAATTTCACATACAGAAAATTTTATAAAATAACCTATTGAAAGCAAGCTTTGATTATCCAGAATCTTCAACTACTTTAATAAATTAGTATTGTGCAGACATAGATACGATTTTGTGTCTGAATATATTAAATACATTAAGAGTTAATCCACTTTGGCATGGAGAATTCTAAGGTGGCCCAATGACATATGGGCCACTAGTTTTATGTCTTATAAAATCCCTCCCCTTGAGTGTGGGAAGAAACTTGCTTAGAACCAATGCAATATGGCAAAGGTGATAGGCTATCAATCCTGTGATTATGCTGCAATATAGATGTAAAGTTTTGTCTTTCTAGTACACATAGCTTCTTGTGATGGCCTTGAAGAAGCAAACAGTCATGTTTTAAACTGCCTAAAAAGAGGGCTGTGTGCAGGGAGAACTGTGGGCAGCCTCTAGTGCCCGAAGGCAATCTCTAGCCAAGAGTCAGGAAGAAGTCAAGCCAGGGCATTCAGTCATGTAGTCTCAGCTAAATGATTTCTTCCAAACAACCTCAATTCTTTCCAGTCGAGCCTCTAGATAAGACCTCAAACCAACCAATACCTTGATTACAACCTTGTGGGACCCTAACCTGGACCTCTAACCCACACAAACTTTGAGACAATAAATGTATATTGTTTTAAGCTACTAAATTAGGGACAATTGTTATAAAACAATACAGTATTAACAAATCCAGCATATAAGAACTGGAATAGTGATATAACATAAGTATTAAATATTATATATGTATTTCTATTTAAACCAATTAACCTATTTTATTAAGTCTAAATTTCTTTCTTTTGGGGGAAAAATTATCCCTAGGTAAGTATGAAATAGTTAAAAAATAAACAGGGCATTTAAGAAACATTTTATAATAATTATTATCTGCACTTTTTTAAAATTTTATTTTCCAGGTTTCTAAGAATTTTAGATTATATGATATAGTCAAATAGTTTGACTTTATAATGTCTAATCTCATCCAAGATTAAAAATAGTCTCTATATTTGAAAGCCCAGCAAATGTACATAGAAATAAATTTCTCACTCTAAATTTTAATACTCTATGAACTAAATTTTAAAAGATAATGTGAACAGTTCAACAGCTTTGCATATTTTCCTAAGTCAAATTGTATATGTACATACACAACTATAATTTTATGAAATTAGTTATTCCTTGGAGCATTGCCCTTAAGCTACTGTATTATTTTCCCAAATTGTTTTTCTAAAATAATAGACTACCTGTTGGAAACTCAGCAGAGCTAAGTATTAAATAAAGATTATACTATTCCTTACCTCTTGGGTTGTCACTATAAAACAGGTAGTGCTAGGTTAAAAAAAAATCAAAGTAGATATTACTGGCAAGAAACTAAAGTCAACAATAGCTACCTTGAATTCTGACAGTAAAAAAGGGTCAGAATAAAAAATAAAGTTGTACAACATGAAATCATGACAAAGACTTGTTGGTGTGAATACAGGTGACTCCCTAGCCCCCAAGACCCTGGTTAAGGTTTCAATATGTGTTTATACTCAACAGCTTTGAATCTCAACTCTGACCACTGACAATAACAAGCCTAGAATGGCTTGATCCCAGGCAACTTGGAGAGACACTGCTTGTAATGAGCAAGGCTATTTTGATAATACTGCAGAAGCTTTTGTTCAGTAAAGCTTTAATCTGGGTTAAAAAAAAATGCCTTTCTACTCCTTTTTACTTTGCAGTTCCTATTGACTCAAGGACTCAGTCTTCAATCTGGAAGGATCGACAAAATCCTCTTAAGTCTTGCTTTCTAAATGAGATACATTTGAGAATAATGTAAGAATTAGTATTGGTTTGTTATGCTTTAATCTGATACTTTGAAATGCTCCCTACCAGAAGACTGGAGTCAAAAACTCATAAGAAACACTCTATTTGGTTGTTGTAGAAATTTACCAGGGAAAATTAGCATTTAAGTTTCTTGCCAACAGAAGAAGTACCTTTGCATACAGCAAACTCCGTACATGTACACCTACCATTAAAATGAGTCAAGATTCCAAAAAATTAAATACAGAAAAAAAAGTTTCTATCTTTGACTAGCTATTTGCTTTTTATTGTTCATTAAATATCAGTGCACAGATGAACTGGCATGAATACAAATGTTTATGGTAATCTTCACAGCTGTGTGTAGGATGTAGCTAATTTTTGGCATACAGTTAGAGCGTCATGTGTTTCAATATCATTGCTCTGTAAAATGTACAAAATACATTTTTATGAAAGTCTCACGAAATTCTAATATAATTAGTTTATGAATTTTTAGAATAACACATAAAATATACATTTTTGCACCAACACATTCAAGCAAAAATACCTGTTAAACATATTCAAATGTTTATTTTTGGAAGGGAAGGTGAATGACAGCAAGATGGTGCTAAAAATGAATGTAAGAAATAAAAATCCATAAAAACAGACATTGGGGAAAAATCCATAGTCTCTCTGCAATGATCATCACCAAATTTATATTCAGCATGATCTTGCCAGTACCTTTGTATATAGACATGTTGGAATGCAGTTTTTAACAGAAAATGCATACAATTTGTCTTCAACTTTTAAAATTTTGCAGTTTATTTTACTTTTTGCATTTGTAACATGTTTTCATGATTAGTACTTTACAGACTGGATAACTGTCCTTAAAGTTAGGTGGTGTAATTTACATATCTATTTTTCTATTGTTGATTGACTATATATTTAATGATTCATTTTTTAACCATGTATGTGACATTTTTCATTGTTTAAATGAAATTCTAATCATCAATGTTTAAGTATTTTAAATGTTAAGAATGTTTTCAATATTCAAAATCTTTCCAAGGTACCCAATACAACCCCTTTCCTTCTTAAGTAAACTAAACGTAATTTCATTTATCTGTGATCAACTGCTATGATTTAAAGATCACCTCTTTTGTGTTCAGACTTTGTGGTAGACAGTTTACATATCTTATCTCATATAACAAACCACTCTGTTATAAGCAGTTATCTGCCCATCTGTGCCTCTGTGAAATTTAGAAAAAGGTATCTTTAGACTAATGTGAACTGTGGATGGTACGGTGTTGCCTTTGTGGGAAGAAAAAAATGCCTTTTTCAGTTTCAGTCATACATAAAATAAGAACAACTAGCAACTGTATTCTGCCTGAGGTCTCTAGCTCATCAATGATTATTGATTTACCTTTACAGATTTTAATACTTGAAATTTATGACACAGGTGGGTGACCTTGGATTATTTCCATATCCTTAAAAACTTTTTCCTCCCCTCTAGAAAATTGAACCTGCAAGATAGGTAAATTTTGTATTAAATGAGATGTTACTCTCTGTGAATGTATGTGAACAAATATGACAACATTTCTGGAGGCACTGTGTGTGTCTTTTCTTAAATAGGATAGCATATCATCATGGTAAATAATCCACTATGTCTATGAAGAAAACATGTGTTCTGGGGGATTTTGTCTGTAATACTCTTCACCTTGTCATTTTCAACCAACCTCAGGATCTTTGCTCTCTCACAACCACTACTATAATATGCACTGACATTCCTTTTGTTTTTAGATCTTTCCGTCTCAGATACTCAGGTGAATATGTGGGCAAAATTCAATATGGGCTTGAATAAATATGAGGCAAGATAGTTTCCTTAAGAAATGTACTTCTGATTTAGATAACAGCACAACTGTTTTTTCACCAGTTTACAGGTCCATCTATAAAACTTTATTTTGGGAGATCTCATATATTACAATGTTTAAGAAATATGTGATAATTTTTTTATAATATGTTTCTCCATGACACCCTTATATGTATAAGTTGTATGTGTTTGTAAAAACCTAAAAAGTCTACTGTTGCCTCCTACAAAATGCGTGAAGTTTCTTCATGCCCAGAAGACGTGGAGGGCTTTATATAAGAGGTTAGATTTAATGAGTGAGTGAGCGAGAGAGTATGAAATGATGAAAGAATCTTAAGAGATTATTTTGACTTGTCAAGGATATTGTTATTGAATGTAATCTGCTAAACTTGTTAGTACTGATGAGGTAAAACAGTAAAAACAGCCACACTAAACAGAACAGAGAATCACCAAACAGGCTGACAGGACACAGTACAATAAAGCAGCCGGCACTGATGATCAGTGGGACATCAATTTGTCTTTTGGGCTGTAGCACCTGCTACTAATTGGTGCAGAACACTCACCAGTCACTATGTGGTTTAGCACACTCAGCTCTCTCCTGTATGTGCTGCGAGAAGCAGGATAGCTAATTGCTGTTGCTTCAGTGCCAGTGAATCAACGTGCTGAGCTAATAGCGACAGATAGAGGGCAGACAGATTCCTGCTAGCAGCTTAGAGTTAGTTGCTTGTGATAACTAAGGCAGTTGGCATACATCTCAGAACGTAGAGAATGATGGTATGCCTTCTGGGTTATTATGTTGAGGTGTTTTGCTTTGTTGTGTGCTTTGTTAAAAAAATTTCTAGTCACATTTTCTTGATGTTATGAGAGTGGATATTAATGTCTCACAGAAATAAGAAGTGTAACGTGTGAACGAATCGTCTTGGAACTAGATTATGAGCATTGGTTGTTTTGAAAGGGATTGCAAGAAGCAGCCTTGGCAAGAAAACTTGCTGCATAATCTCACATGGACTAAAGATGAAACTTTAAACCACAAGTAAGTTTTTTTTTTCCTCTTCCCTTTTCTTATTTTTTCAAATTTAATACAACAGTGAACTACAGAGAAAGTTAAGACCTTGTTTCAGTACAATATATCTCTGTCATATTACTTTCTGTCATGTTTGTTCAAAGAATAGAGTAGTAATGATGTGCAAGTAATTATTTGCTGGAAGAATGAGCACAACTGCTTGTCCTCTTATTCTTCCTGATGACTTCATGGTATTACAATTTTGTTGGGTTGTAAATGTAATATTTACAAAGACACATGATTTTGAATTATAGCTTTGTTTGATTTGTCATTTAAAAAAACTTAATCTTCAACCACTTTCTCCACTCTCCTCTCCCTAACAAAATATAGAAAAATTGCATTAGAATTGACATGCTATGTTTTGTTTTTGTGTGTGAAAATATTGATGTTTTGTTTTATGTGTGGCAGTTGCTTGAGGTTATAGTTGGTATAGTTGCTAGATAAGTTAAAGTAGCTAACTCTGTATCACAATGGACAACATTTCTTAACATTAGAGAAACAAATACTTTGTAAAAGAGGCATATTTTAAGCATTGTATGCTTCCTGTGATTTGTACAGCATGTATGAAGCTTTTTTTATACATGCTCATTTGAACTTGTTCTTTACTGTAAACTGGCTCTCCTATTTGTTTAGTTTGCTTAAGTTGTGTTTTGTTATAACAGTGTATACTGATGTTTTCACTATAGATGTTTTAGTGGATTAGGATATCTATTCCTTTTTCAAAGCATCTGGGAGTGTTAACCATTTAGAATTTGAATCTAGGTCAAGTTTATCCTTATAATACAAAATTAATGTTAAATAGTATTAACAGCTTTTCCACCTTGTGGTGTAGCCTTTACTTTAAAAACATGCTTTGGTAACTATAGGGTAAGTGGGCGCTGAGTAACAAGTTTCAGGTTCAGTCGGCTGGTACTCTAATATGTGTCTCTTGTATGCACAGATGATCATCAATTTGATGGAGTATGCAGAAAGCCATTGTTAACTAGAATCTAATATGATGGGCTCATGTAAGGTTAACTCCAAGTCATACTCATTTGCCTTCACAAAGGAGGCAATTGTCAAACCGAGTAACCAAATACTTAAGTTATTGTGTTGCTTACCATTAGAGAAACAAATATTTTGTAAAAGAGGCATATTTTAAGCATTGCATGCTTCCTGTCGTTTGTACAGCATGTATGAAGCTTTCTTATACATGCTCATTTGAGCTTGTTTTTCACTCTAAACTTGCTCTACTGTTAGTTTCTTTAGTTTGCTTAAGTCATGGCTAAGTGTGAGCGAGTGCATTTATCTGTACATGTGCGTCTTCAAGTTTCAGCAACTTGATCCGCTTGACTGTGGACTCATTCTCCTATGAAATAAAAGTGCAATTTAATGGGTGCCCAATTCCACTGAGTGATGACCTCCTAACTTCTCAGCTGTTGCAATGATGTGCTGAGCAGGGAATGTGAATGAATCCCCATAACTTTGGCACAAAAATTACCCCTACACATAATTTTTAAGGGACCTTAACAGGTCAGGGTTGTGGTATCCCAGTGTTAATGGCTTCTCTGGAAAATTATGGAGGTTTGAATATTATTTATAAAGCTATTTAAGTAAAATATTTCATTTTCTAGGAAACTTTTAAAATTATGATATATCCATTAATATTATTTGATGAAATTAATGACTTTCTGAACTATATAATTAATTTTATAAAAACTAATTATGATTTTAGGAAAAAAATATCAAGGTTAAAATTAAATGTCCCTTACAACTGTGTTTTTTAATTTTTCAAATTTATATCTTGCATAGTATACATTGTATCTATTTATCATCCAACTTTAATAGCCCACAAGCAGACATAAACTTTTTTTCCATATTGCAAAAATTTCCCTATATTTTGGTAAACAGTCTAAGTTTGAAATTAAGCACAAAACGTTATTATTATTTTTCTTATCAAAGGAAATCACTATTGTTCTTTTATCGCAGAATATATGTCAAGTCAATGTATGTTGAGTAATTAATGATTCCTTTTTGCGATCACCTGATCATGGAGGCTTTTACTTACTGGATAAATAATGAAACTTTACAGTAAGAGTAAAAACTAAAACAAAAAAATATAAAGTAATCCCTTAATGTGACCATTTTGTGAGGGTAGATGAGCGTACTCCCCTTTGTTGTAAATGTGCAGGTATAATTTCAAAAAACAGGAAATTTTTTTCCTACTAGAAAGGTGTAAAATGATAGTTTCTTATAAGCCAGCTGTTAGCTCTACTTTTTTCTAGCACAGAAGCCCGCTGTATACATTGACATTTTATTGTAGCACTTAACACTGGGAGAAATAGATAGTTTTAAGTTTCACTCAGGATTTCAATTTATGAATAAATTGAAGTTGGCTGAAATAATAATATAATATAAACAAAGAGACCACACTACTTCTTAATGGAGTGAGCATGTTTATTGTCTAAAAGTTTAATTTTACTTGAGACTCTATGTTAAAAGTAGGTTTTGGTCATAGTTATTTTGTTTGTTTTTCCATTTTTTACAGAGTTGTTCTTAGTATTGGTATCACTGGGTGAACTGGAGCCATTTTTTTCATTCTATGATTTTATGTCTCTGTGGATTTCAATTGCCAAATCAAGCTTTATAATTATATTATTGAAAAGATAGTTTTGCTTGACAGTGATGACTTCTGAAAACTATTTTTGTTACTCTCAACTAAGAGTTTTTGGATTTATAAATGTTTCCTTTTGTAATGGGATTCTTATTTGTTACTGCTACAATATGACAGAATGTGAATTCAAAACTAACAATCACCTCTGGGGCTTCATTTATCAATTTTAAGCTCAAATATCACTGAGTTGCATGCAGAGATATTGGGAGGAACTGTGGGAATTTGATAGTACTGGTAGTCAATTTTGAGTGAGGAAAAAAAGCTACTGTGAGTAATTTATGACAAGATTATGTTCTCTTGGTAGAGCCTCTGTACAAATTTCAAAGGTTCAAAACACTCAGAAACTGAATTAATATGTAACATTTCAATTGAATACTGGGGCAACTTAGATTGAAATGGTGACAAGACCAGAGAATACATAGAGAAATTCCAAGTGCAGCCATTATTTCCTTACATATATGGATGAGGCTGGGGAGGTTATTTTGAATGTGAAAATGAATAGGTTGGTCTTGAAGTAGAAGTACCACCTGTGATGTGTAAAGCAAAGTGACAGCATTGGAGGACTATGAAGATGAATGTGACTTCAGGTCTAAGCCTGAAAATAAGTCACACATTAATGAATAAGAGGGACAATACACAAAAAAACCTTATTAATTAATATAAGGAGCATGAGTTTCTGGTCCAAGGACAACAATTATTTTCCTAGGAAACCTCAGCACATCCCCTAAACAATTTTTCCTTACTGTCCATATTTCTAAGACACAACCTATCAGAGTTTTTGTAAGGATCAGCCAGGAAAATGAATAAGAAACTTGTAAAGTGCTAAATAATCTAAAATATAATTAATTGTTTTGCTCTTCTACCAATTATTTCTCAAGATGATTGTGTATGTGTGTATGTGTATTAACAAAAATGGCAAGAAAATAATTTCCACCCTAAAGAGTAAAAGTTTCTATCTGAGCACTGTAATGGACAAATTTCCTTTTATTTCACAATTTGTTTAAAGGTTGCACTCAACCTTAAGTATCAGATCATGGCTATTGAGGCTATAAATGTAAAAGACAAAAGCAGTTATTATTTCAAGAAACTAAAGAAAAAAAAGCATTTCTCTCAGCCAGACTGGTAAACGGAAAAATTCAAAGATTGTTTATTTTGCTCTTTGATGGATAAGAAATTGACAGGAGGTGTAACTTTCTGTATGGCTTTTAGAGTGTAAGCATTCTCAAGCCCTGGCAGATGTGTAGTTCCTGTTACTTTGAAAAGTCATTCATTCTAATGCCTAGTGAAAGGGTGGGTTTCAGATAGAATTAAGCACTGTTTCCTGAACGGGGAAGGACAGCAGTGTGTGCTATGAAGTGCATCATTCAAGCGGGAGCCCAGCTAATGAATGCTCTCCCTGTTGTTTTCCTGGAGGTGTCAGAATGAGCCTTTTCTAATTCTGCATCACTGAATCCTTATGGAAATGCAAATTGTTTAAACAAGGACAGTGACTTTCCTTTTTGCTTTATCATTTAAGGGACTGATTTCTTCAACTTTGCAGCACACCACTGGAATCTAGAGAAGGGTCATTAAAACTGAATGAGAGGTTGGTATTTCTTTAGAGAACCCTTTCAGAGAAGTCACAGAGAGATGCTCACAGAGATACACAGTCAAATAGAGATCCAGGGGTAGTCACACACAGGAAAAGAGAGAGAAAGAGAGAAAGATAATGAACGTGAGAGACAGAGTGAAAGATGAGCAAAAAGAGAAAGGGGACTGTGAAAGAAACTGCGATATATAGTGAGAAAAGAACAGAAAGAGGAAAACGTGGAAAGAGATGCAGAGAGAGAGACAGGGAGAAAGACAGAAAGACAGAGAGATATAGAATAGCAGAAAGACAAATGGTAAAAAAAAAAAATACAAAAAAACAGAGAGAAGTAAGGGAAAAGGGAATAGAAACAGAAAATCTGGAAGGCAGAGACAGAAAGAGAGACTGAGACAGATATATACAGAAGATAGATAGATAAATGGATAGATGGATAGAATGATATTAAGGATGTAGAAAGAGGAGAGAGCCTGTGATCTAGAGATGGACAATAAGAAAGAAAGAGTCTGTGTATATAATAGAGAGGGTGTGAGATGGGTCTTTCAGTTTTAATAACTGATGCTATAGAGGAATGATGGCAAAGGAAAGAGCATGAAGCCAGTTGGAACTGAGCTGTAATTCTGTTCCACTCCCTTATTGGCAATGAGCAAGTTGTTCAACCTCTCTGAGCCCTGGTTTCTGTCTGAAGGGTGATAAAAGGATATAATTCACATACACAGCACACCTTAGCACAGAACCTAGACCCAAGGAATGTCTCAGTCAATGGAGATTGATATTTATCATCATCATCATCATCATCATTTAGGCAGAATTCTTGAAAGCAAAGGCATTGGAGTCAGGACTCAAGTAAAATTCTGTCTCATCCCTTATTTTGCATAGGATATAGCAATATTGATAAGCTATAGTTACTTCACCTGTAAACCTCAAGTATTGCTTTCTACCTCATACTCTTGCTTTGTTAATTAAATGAAAGAGCATATTTCATTTGGGACTTTGTACAATGCATTTTTAGTAATTCCACTAACTAGCTCAGTGTCCAGAATTTAGTAAGTACTCAATAAATATTTAATGAGAGAATACATATTTGCTCTGAATATTAGTTTCCATGGAGTAAGGGGAAGCTGAAATGATGTTTTGGTGTTTTAATATGAAACATTGCAATAAAATAATCAATTTCCTCCTGTCTGCTTTTCAGAGAACAGTGGTATTGATTTGCAAAATTGCTAGAACAGATGTCTCCCTGCTGTTCATCCTACTTTCTTAAAGCCAATTTAAATAATAATTTTGACCATGAACATTTGTCTGTCCTGGTATTGACTTGGTCATTTTTATTTAGTTACTTAATACAAGAACTGTGTAAGAGAGTGGGTAAGAATTTTGAAAAATGAGTGAATGCTTGTAGTAAGAAGACTAAAGATGGACTAAGACAAGGAAAAGTAGACAAACTAGAAAAAAGCATAAAACTGAGAAGTTAGGAGGATTTCTAAAAAGTGAGATAAACATGCTTATTTTTCAAGAAAAGATGGGAGAAAATATCATCAATAATAATGTGTATGGTTTGTAAATGAAAAGGTACAATATGAAAGCACTAAAGCTATTCCTAGTTATAAGGAAGATTGAGAAAATGAAGCATTTTGCCAGAAAAAAATTGACATACTCAAAATCTAAATTTCAGCCTTATGGTTTTCTTTTTTTATTTGAACTGAAAAAAAAATTCTTGAAATGTTAAATACTGAGCTCTTTTCACTAAATAGGTTATTCCTTATGCATGAGCATATTGAAAGGACAGCAGTCTAAGAATGCATGCAAGAGTTTGGTTTGAATGCTTTTTTCCTAGTTTCTTTGATGTATTGTTGAGTTTGTTTTATAAATGATTGAAGAAAAGAATATTGAGTGTCTAATGTGTGCCAGGAGCTATGAATGGTGCTTTTAAATATGTCATCCATTTAACCTCTACAAGGTAGGTGATGTAGAACAGATTTATCCTCCCTGATTAATTTTATTTCTGAAAATCTCTGCATGAATCCCTTCATTTAAGAGGTGTTAACAGTCTGTTAAACAACCTTACTTTCTATCTGATATGATGAGCATGGAATAAAATGTCCTGTTTTGGAACATTAGCTATAGTTACGTCGGCATGCTAATATGTTATAGAAAATGACAACAAAATTTCCAGGCATCTTTACCAGGTGTATTGTGAAATTTTCACTCAGGATACACTGGGTTCTGAATAGCATACATTATATGAATTCTTATTTTCTATTCATAAGTCAAAGTTAAGAATATAATAAAATTCAACAGAGCTTCAGACAATAAGGCTTCACCTTACTATTGTCTCTAATAACTTTTAAAATGATGGTAACTTCAATGGAAGATATTGTGTGATTGAGAAAATGCTAAAGGAAAGAGCATTTCTTGTGTTTATGAAATATAATGCATTTTTAGTAAACAGTTGCCATTTAGATGTAGATTACTTTTTCCTTTCACTTTTTCATGTATGTATATCAAAGCAGTTCCTTAGAGTTCATATTTATTTTAATCTACACAATAGGTGTGCATGTAATGTTATAAAAACATCAAATTGTGAGTATAATTAAAAATAAACTAGTTCTTGCCCCTGGAGTTAGGTTCCCATATACAACTTTGTTCAACTCTTTTTTGGGGGTGTGTCTTCTTTTATTAATTATGTATTTCTAAATAATATGCTTATGATGTTATCTGTTGACATTGATTCGGATTATTATTTGTTTCCTACTATACTTAACATTTGGTTCCTTTATATCATCACCACCCTTTTTATCCTATCCCAATTTCCAAGCTCAGTAATATATCAGAATTCTGTTTACTTTAATATACCACAATATTCAATAATGGATTGTGATTTTAGTTTCCAATTTTGTTTTTTCCATCATTAATACATGCCTTTTTTTGCTGACTTTTCTAAATATCTGTCTTTAATTTTTTATGAGACACTCCACAGATTATGACAGTCAAAAGTCTCCCACATCTTCAGAAACATTGGTCACTCAGTTCCATGTTTTTCAGGATGGCAGCCCTCCTTTCAGTAATATTAAGACTTACATTGCCTCATTGCCTCTGAGTAGGAGTGTAAGATCACCTTTCCTCTGGTACCCCAGAGCCACCAGGGACGGGGGGAAGTAGAGGGTTGACTCACAATATTTTGTTGCTGTAGGGTGGAAGTGGAAGCTCAACTACTCACTTGATCTCCCTGACACCAAGCATTCGGCCAAAGTGGAGTGCTAACTAACCTAGACTTGCAACACAATTTTCAGTCTCACTGATGCCACCTGGGGATAGAGGCTTGGCTCCATTGAAACCCATTGATATTGAGTGGTGGTGGTGGCAGAGAGTAGGGGAGTGAAGCCTACTGGTAACAAGCTTGGCCTCATACTAGATTTGGGTAGAGGCTCACATGGCTTACCTGGTAGAGGACTCTGCTAACAACACACTGTGAGTGGGCTACTCAGAGCACTTCCTCCTTGTTTCTAGTAGTAAATCCAGCACTCAACCCTGCTAACACTAGTATATTGTTTAGGGTTCTCCAAAGACATAGACTGATAAGTGAGATAGACAGATAGATGAATAGATAGATAATAAGGAATTGGCTCAAGCAATTATGGAGGATGAGCAATCCCTAGATTTGCAGTAAGTAAGCTGGATATCCAGGAAAGCCGATGGGATAGTCCCAGCTGGTTCAAGCTCGAAGGTAGGAGAAGGAAAATCCATGTCCCAACTAGAAGACTGGTGGAGAGAGCAAATTCTTCCCTACACAATCTATTTGCTCTGCTCAGGCCTTCGATGGTTTAGATAAGGCCTATCCACATTGGGGAGGTCCATCTCCCTTACATAGACTACCAATTCAAATGTTAGTCTCATCCAGAAACACCTTCACAGACACACCCACAATAATGTTTAACCAAATATCTGGGCACAAGTGGCCCATTCAAACTGACACAAAACTAACCATCATAATTACCTTAGTAGGGAAATTGAGCAGTGGCTACCTGTATTCCCAGGGGGAAGATTGGTAGAGGTAGAAAATCAGCTTTCTACTTGTACTTGCTGAAACCACTGGGGTAAAGAGAGTGTCCAATTTTTCCCCTGGTATTTGGCTAGAGTAGGTGAGTATTGCCACAGTTTGTCTGTTGTTAGGCCGCCCTTTTTCTAGTCCTTTGGATAGGGTGAAGAGACTTTTCTTGTAGTTTTTTGAGTCCGAGTCTGTTGATGTTCCATGTCAGAGCCCTATCTCAGATATATGGGACACGATAAGGAAACCCAGCGGGCTCACTGCCATGTTGTTACTTAAGTCCTTAAGTCCCTTGGTTGTCCAGCTTTTTCTACTTTTCAGGGTCTTCCTATGCTTACTGACTGTGTTGTGTATAAGGTTTTTTGGTTGTAACAAGAGAGACATGGAGGAAGAGAGCTACGTTATCTTAGTGGAATCAGAGGTCTCCGTGACATACGTTGTACAAGTGTTGCTCTACCTGCTCCTTGGAAGTAGGTGACAGGTAGTCAAGAGCAGAAACAAGGACATAAGGGGCCAAAGCAATCATCTAGGCAAGAGAAATTGTGGCTCAGACTAAGCTATTAGCAGTGTAGGTGGTCAGAAGTAGTTTTTATCCTGGATATATTTTAAAGATAGAATCACATAATACATTGATGGCTTGAATGTGGGGTATGAGAAAAAGAGAAAGAACTTGGATGACTCTAAGATTTTTGGAGTTATTCCTGAGATGGGGAAGACTATGATGTGTTTAGAAAGGAAAATCAAGATTTGATTTTTGAACATGTTATGTTTGAGATGAATATAATATATACAGATTAGATAACTGTAAGTTTAGAGCTCAGAAGAGAGGTTATGCTGGATATAAATTTTAAGAAAAGAAGAGGTCTGTGGATTGAACTCTGGAGCCCTTGAAAGCTTAAAAGAAGGATTAACTGCATTGAATACTGTTGATGGTTCCAGGAAACTAGGAACTAAGAAAAAAAACAAAACAAAACATTGGTTTCAACAATTGGAGAGCATTAGCAACCCTGAGAAACAGTTTAGGTGCTGCAGGAGGATTGAAAGATAATAGGCCTGGGAATATTTTTCTTATAGTTATTTTTATCACTTTTGTTTGTAGGTCTTAATATTTTATACTTTCAAGAGTTCACTCTTGCTCTCTGTTACTTCATTTGGTTTTTATACAAAAGAATTCTTTTATCTTTGTGAAGATATTAATTATAGTTATGTTTATTTTAATGAAGTTTTATCTGGTTTCTTCTGTAATATTTCTTCTCTGCATTCCCACCTTTTATTATTTGTTTTGGTTTGCAATCCATTTTTCAGGTTCCAAGTTTTCCTCAAAGAGATTGATGAGTTGATTATTAATACCTCTCCATCTGTATTAAAGAATTTATTAGTTAGGGTATGTGGGCCCTGGAAACAAATATACCCTCACATGTAATTGCTTAGTGTTTATTTTTTGTTCATGTAACTGTCTCCAGGTAGTTTTTATGTTAACTGAATCTTGGGGCCTGGTTCTTCAACACATGATTTCCCAGTTCTCTATAAGGGTGTGTCATCCCAGACAACCTTCTGGGGGAGAAAAAATAAGAAGCAGCATGCAAAGGAAGTTTTGTGGGTCAAGATTGGATTCGACATGGCACATGTAACTTCTCACATTCTTTTGTCTGGAATTCAGTCACATAGCCATTTTTAACTATGAGGAAAGTTGATATATGTGGTTTTTCTGTGTACCCAGACAAAGGAAATGGATTTTTATTAACAGACAGGTGTCTCTCTCACTAGTGACAATCCACTGAAAAGCTGTTTGGAAGTCTGCATATGAGCCAGGCTTGTCAGAAGGTAGGCATTATTGTGATGTATTCAAGCAAAGAGGTAGCCTTATGTTCTATGACTCAAAGTCTGGGGACTCTGTGACAATTTCTTCAGAAAATGCTGCAATCTCTTAGTTATGGGGCAGAAGGCTTAGGGAAGATTGCTCAGAACTTGGGGAAGGATCCCTGTAATTTAACTAGTACTCTTATTTAATGCATCCCCTTGATACTGCTACACTTTCTTATTTTTTCATGGTATCCCTATTTGCTAAGCTCCTCATATGCTCTGAAGAGTCAATTTGCTGGTATATATTATCAATACTCCCCTCACTTTTGCCATTTGCAATGTAACTTTTTTTACTGTGCTAAATAAGTTACTGATCTTCCATCCACTTTCAACTTTAATAAACTTGTTGAAATTACATATTTGCTTTTACCACCTCTTTGTCCTTGAGTTTTAATACTTTTAAAAATTTTTATATTGAGCTGAGTATATGGAGGGTACCAAATAAGTACTTTTGGTCAATCTAAAATCTTAAACTCACAAATTTGCATTTAGAAATTATGTTAAGGAAAGACATTTTGTGGCATGATTGGTTTATGATTAATTGCATTTAAACATGGGATTTAAAAATTAAATTTTTTATTGAATATCTTAATGACAGGATATTGAACATAAGCCAATTGTTCTCTGTAAAATAGTGATTATGCTTATTGCTTCTTTGGAAAGATTTGGTTTTGAACCTTAAGCATATGTTAATTCCTTATAAGTGAATTATATTTGCAGCTATTCGGTCACCTCAACCTTCTATCTTTTGCTTAAAACACACACTAAAACGCACACACACATACACACCCCTCAGGTCAGGCTTACCATCAAATTCATCTCTGCTACAGCACAATTTAAGATTGAACATGCATGTAGAGGGCATAGCAGGAGGAAAGAATAAGCTGTTACACAACTCATCAGGAAATTCTCTCTCCTGCAGCTTCTCAGCAAGGCACAGGGTGGAAATTTAACAAGGGACAAAATAGAAACAAGATTTTTGGATAAAGTATAGCATTCACACAAAGAATATGTGGCAAGGTTTTTTGTTTTTGTTTTTGGTCATATCAAAGAGACTCTTGCAAATGTGCTAAAATATCTTATCAAATAAATTTGAACTTATGAATGTTTTTGAAGCTACCCACTATGTTACAGGTGCTTATGTTGTCTTATGGAGGAAAAATCAGCTATAATTCCTAAGACATTCAGTGTTGCCTCTTATCCTGTGTGCTTAGTATTCTGATGGTGGATATGAATATTTTCCCTGGGAGTCTCATATAAGAAATAGTTTCTAAGGGAACTTAATTCTATAAAAAATTAGATTCATAAGTTTGAATTCAATTTCAAATTCAGTGACCCCTTTAGTATATTATTAAAGCAACTTCACTGTTCTGTTGCAATCTGGCTTCTACCTTTTCTACTTTTCTGAAATGCCTTGTACCAATTTACCAACGACTTCCTACTTTCTAAATTCAACAGAAGATGAATTTAGACCTAGTCTTACTTTGACCTATTTTCATTATTTGTAATTGCTGACTATTCTAAGAGATCTTAGAATCTCTCTTCTTTCTTATTTTTTGTAGCAAAATTTTCATCTTTTGTTTATTTTATTTTATTTTATTTTTTAAATCTTATTACTGAAGACACATTTCAGATTCATTTTTCAGGGCATTCTTGTTCTATGTATGTCTTACATGTTAATGTTCTCAGATATGCTTCCTTACTTTTATTCTCTTCCATTCTTCCAGTTTACTTCTGATTTATTTCATCCACTGTTAAATTCTTAACTAATTTTTATCTGCAGATAGCAGCTAAAATTATATCTCCAATATCTCCAAGTTTCATTTCAGAGCTCAGACCTGCATAGCCAACCAACTGCCTCTTGGAACTTCCATTTAGATATTCCATGGGTATTTCACATTCTCTAAATGTGAAACTAAGCTCATGATCTCTTTCCCATCCCCGTTTCCTAACCTCTCCTGCTTTTTCCTTATATTCTTATTTCACTGACTAATGACAACTAACATCAAGTTGCAAGCTCAAAAACTGTCTATCAGCCTTGGTTTTTTCCTCTCCCTTTCTGTTCCTATTTCAAATGCTACATTTTTTTTCTGTTAATTCTATCTCCTTAATAGCTTTAGAGTCAAACCCCACTTCCATACTTTCCTTAAGGTCCTCATCACTTCTCATCTGCTACCCAAGTCTCCTGTTTCCCCTTTCTTCACTTCCTGTCTCCCACTTCCCTCTTCTGCCTCTATTTTTTCTCTGCAAGGCACCACCAGTCTCATTATGTTATTGCCTTGCTAAGATATTCCAACTGTTCTCATTCTGTTTATCCAAGCTCTCCCTTGGATACTCTCTTTCTGCCTAATCAAATTTATAAAAATAAATAAATAAATAAATAAATTTATTGTTCTAAGCAATTGAAACTTAGAGATGTGGATCTGGCTTGCTCAAATATGAGTTTGGGATGGGTGCTTTTATTGGCTTTCTTTGTTCGTTGAATCTGTTCTCAAAATCCATATGTTGGCTGTTAGCAGCTTTGAGCTTACTTCATTGAACTACCCAATACAAGGAAAAGTAAGAAGGTTCATGTCCTGATGATCTGACCAAAAATCTCTAGTGTGGGTCTACTTGGCTCTGATTTGCCTGAATTTGTCCATCTGCCCCATGAAGAGAAGGTGAAAAATACATACTGTCTCATTCTGTCATATGCTACACCCTTGGTGCCTGAAGAAGAGTTACTTCTACATAATATAGACATAGTGTGGCTTGGCTTGCAAAAGACAATATTTGAAAGTAACTGAAGTGGTAAACATTTTTAGCAGCCTCTTACAATTGAAAAACACTGTTTAGAATTTGTTTAGACAAATATTGTCAATCCCATATGATGTGTAAACCCTTAGACATATTTTCTAAAAAGTCAGGTTCAAAGGTTGAAAAATATGTTCTTTTTAAGTAAAGGACTGTACCATGCATTGCATGTACTTATCTATATAATGGTCACAAAGTATACATTAAAAAGTGCATTACTGATTTAGTCATGTTTGGTCATTCAGATTCTTGTGGAAGGGATTTTTTTTCTCTTTTCATCTTTATGTAGAATATTTTTAAAGCATTTAAACTTTGGCCTCTATTTTTAACCTGCTTTTAGCATGTATTTGTCGTCTATTCTTTAAGACTTTTTTTCATCATTTTTGTAAATAATCAGTTTATTGAAACAATTAATTACTTTATGTGATTCACTTGTAAAGTGAGATCAAGTACTATATTTTACATCCAAATTGTCATTCTACCTAAAGGAGAGATCTTCAAAGGTAGATAATTTTTAGGGCCACTAATTTTGGGGATAATCTAGAACAAACAACTCCAGAGATGATATGTAGCAATATAAGCATCTTTACATAGTTAAACTTAAAGGAAGCAGCAAAGAAAATTACATTTGATACAAATTATAAAAGTACAGTTGTAATGATAATATGCCATACATTGTTTGATTTTATTCTCATTGTTATAAAATGATAAGAATCGTTATTTTAGTAACAGATACAAAATGATGTGAAGAAAACTTGGTCATATAGTAAAGAATACATTATAAGAAACTGTGGTTTGTCATTTCATTGACATAGATTCAAGGATCTATAAAATCATATCGCAGAAAACATATTCTTCATTTGAAATTCTGCTATAATAAAAACTTATCTTTTTTATAATTATATTCCCAACAGCACTAACCTGTATGGTGCCAACAATTGTTTATTAAATGAATAAATCAGAATTTTTTTCAAGACAGCAGTTTTTCATGAATAATATGCACTTTATATCTTTGATTTCTATAAGCAGAGCATTATTATGGATATTTGAAATATGATTTGCCTGAATTCTCAGAAAATATTGTTGCAAACACTTTGTCTATGTTTGTATCTGTTTTTTTGGAAGAGTATATGGAATGTACTTTTCTAGGAGCACTTATTTTAATTGGCGGCATAGAGTGAGGTAATAAAATCAAATGCTTATTCTCAGTGATTATACATGTCATATATGATTCATTCAAAAGTTACACTAAAGAGTTTAACTGTGGACTCCTCAGATTACATGATTCTTTTAAAATATCTCCTGGTATTGATATGCTGATGAGAGCATAGCAGCCATGCTCTCATCTAGTTGCCAGTTTTGTTTCACACAATGAAAATCACAGAATGATAACTGATGGTGATGATGAGATATTCACTTCCAATAATCCCAGAAATCAGTCAAATTTTTTATATTAACTCTACCTGGAGAAGTAAAAGAACATATTATATCTTAAGTGTGGCCACTCAATACATTTGTTGACTGATAATATGTAGAGTCCACAATAAACACTTCAGTCTATAGCTCTAAGAAATCAAGAATTAAAAAAAAAGCAAAACTTTAACAATGTATCTTATTACATAGATTTCAATATTATTTATTTTTGTAACTTCGAAGTTTTATGTAATACAATGGTTAATAGTTATTAATATTAGAAATATATCCTTTTAGATGTTAATAAGTCAAGTATATTTATGTAAATAGATATTTGAGAAGCTCTATATACATTAGTGAGAAAGTTTGGGGTATTTACTGTTTTGATGTTTTTAGGGATATTGAATTTATATGAACACCTAAAATAAAATAAAGTCTTTATTTCACAGTGGTTCTTACAAAAAAAGTCCTCATTAGAAGACTTAAAGTGATGTTTAAAAATGTATGCATATACCTTGTTTTTGAGAATCCCAGGAATGAGTCTAATCCTTTTTAACCCACAAAAAAGTGAGCAGTATGTTTGGATGAGAAAAATATCTATTTTTCCCTATTATACTCATATAAACCTACAGCAGATTCACCCAAGCCCACATCAGAATTGGAAGGTGAAAATTCTCAAAGCAAAAACTGGATTTGTATTTATACTCTACTAATGATTCTTTTTTGGGTATAAGAAAAATAAATATCAATAATACACATCTCTAGATGACTAGAGATAATTATATTTATGGTAGTGAATATTCATTTTACAATACATATATCAGCATTTTGAGTATTATATTAATATTTTTATATCAATATATTGAAGAGAAAATATGACCAAAGCTTGCCATGAATAAACTTCTAATTTGTTTGTTGTTATCTAGAATAGTGCATAAAGTAATACCTACAAACAGTACAAGTAATGGTTTCAGTTATAATTACTTTCATCTTTATAAGGTTTCATCCTTATAAAGGTATAAGTATAAGGTTTCATCCTTATACTATTATTTTCCTGTTTATGCATATTAACATAATTAGCTGTATAATTGTACTCAATAGTTGGTTCCTTACTTTTTCAACTAACTTTTGGAGATCTGACTTCACATAGTAATCAGTTGTTATTTTAAGGAATGTGTACACTTAAGTGGGATGGACAATCAGATACTAAAAAATCCATGTATGACTCATGTATATCAGTCACCTATTAATATATAATAATGCTAAGTAACAAATGATCTCAAAGCTCCAGTGGCATAAAATAATAAGCAACTGCTCATGCATCTGGGATAGCCAAACTGGCATCTCTGTTGACTTGACTGAGTTCACTCACATCTGAGTGTTGGCTGTCTGTTGCCTGATCTACACTGGCCTTACCTGAGAAAATGGAAGATTCTTGGCTGTGTGTCACATGTCTCTTATTGTCTAGGCTATCATGGCATGTTATGATGTTGATGAAAAAGGTGCAGAAAGTAGGGAAGCACAAACACTTGGGTGTTTTTCAAGCTTTTCATCTTTTAAAGCAAGTTACATGACCAAACTCAGAGTGAGAGTAGGAGGATACTACAGGTACATGGTTAAAAGGAGAGGGCATAGGGAAAAGTGAAGAGTAGAGACCATTTTGGCCATTTGCTTTATATTTATTTATTTATTTATTTATTTTTTGAGACAGTCTTACTCTGTTGCCTGGGCTAGAGTGCCATGGCATCAGCCTAGCTCACGCAACCTCAAACTCCTGGGCTCAAGTGATCCTTGTGCCTCAGCCTCCCGAGTAGCTGGGATTACAGGCATGTGCCATTATGCCCGGCTAATTTTTTCTATATAGATTTTTAGATGTCCATATAATTTCTTTCTATTTTTAGTAGAAATGGGGTCTGGCTCTTGCTCAGGCTGGTCTCAAACTCCTGAGCTCAAACCATCTACCTGCCTCGGCCTCCAGAGTGCTAGGATTACAGGCATGAGCCACCATGCCCGGCCATTTGCTTTATATTTAAAATACAAAAAAAAAAAAAAAAAAATGTAGCTCCAGCTGCCTCAAAATATTCTTATTAATATTAGAATTAAAAAATTGTTTCAGGGACCTATATATCATTTTCAGTAGTATATTAAAGAAGCAGGACATTCAAATGGTGGTTTATACCTGGGAGTCAGGTGGATGGTATGTCTGAAGCATCTCTTCATGAATAGAAGGGCCCCAATTACTGTCTAGAAATAAAGTTCAGGAATTTGTCCTGAAGGAAAGCTGATATACCCTATATGATCGCTAGATAGTAGATTAGGAATTAGGAGGGGCAAAGTGGCATGCTAGTGGCCACCAGGAATTGGAGAACATAAAGAAGTGCATGTGGATTGTCAGAGACCACTCAGTTTGTTAGTGCTGTGGCATCTAATTTCAGCAAGAAAATTTGGGGAAACACAAACTGCCTCATGAGTTGTGACTTTGACACAAGATTCTGGAATTAAATGAGAAATTGCTTTCTAAACCCTGGGAGAGGAGGAAGCTAAGGATACTGCTATTTTGTTGGTGATGATTAAATGTAAAATAATGATGAGTCACAAGGCACATCATTTCTTGACAAAAAAGTAATGGGGGTGGTGGGAGTCATGGAAGATTGTAGATTTACAGATAGGGAATATAGGATTCCTTGAGGGGTTTTCTTCCCTTGCTGTTTCCAGTTCAGCTATTAGGGACCTATGATTAGGTCCCTAATCATAGGAGAAAAATGTCCATTATCTCCAGTCTAAATGGAGATGAAGAAATAAATGGGGATTGAGAGTCAAACATAGGATATCTTTTTAAACATTTCTGACCCTGCAGAAACAGATGGAGGTAAATCTTAGCTCCGATGCCAGGATTTAAGATTTGTCCAAGGAACCACATGTTTTTCCCTTCTCCTTGTCTCATTCTGAGTTTACAAAAACCTAGAATAGAGGGGCTTGAAACATGAGTAGCCATTTATCTTTATGTTGGCACTCAAGCTGATTATACAGGATGATTGTGAAATTCTGCCTTGAAGGTTGAAGAATGTTGGAAAATCAGCATTCCCTTAGGAACATTCAGGCCAAAAGGGGACACAGGACACTCATCACAGGTGTTTAAGGAATATCCCTGTCATTGTTTCTTTCTTTTTTTTTTTTTTTGAGACAGAGTCTCACTCTGTTGCCCGGGCTAGAGTGAGTGCCGTGGCATCAGCCTAGCTCACAGAAACCTCAAACTCCTGGGCTCAAGGGATCCTTCTGCCTCAGCCTCCCGAGTAGCTGGGACTACAGGCATGCGCCACCATGCCCGGCTAATTTTTCTCTATATATTTTTAGCTGTCCATATAATTTCTTTCTATTTTTAGTAGAGACAGGGTCTCGCTCTTGCTCAGGCTGGTTTCGAACTCCTGACCTCGAGTGATCCGCCCACCTCAGCCTCCCAGAGTGCTAGGATTACAGGCGTGAGCCACCGCACCCGGCTCATTGTTTCTTAAATAGACTTTCAGAATAGTATAGGTAATGCTTATGAGGCATTTCTCTGTTAGAGGGCTAGAAAATTAAGCTTAAGAAAGGAGGATGGGGTTGTGAGAGAAAAACAAAGTACATTAATTCTGAGGTTTCCAGCTAGGGAGGGAGAGGTTGGGGCAGGCTCCTGTGGATCAGAAAGAATAAATTGAACAGTTATTTTTTTGACCACCAAAATTTCTAGAACAAGAAGTTATTTTCCAAGGAAAATAAATAGGAGAGTAAAGACATTTTTTATACAATGGAGCTAACTTCATGCTGCCTTTGCCTTTTTTTTTTTTCCTTCTCTGTGTCTTCTTCTGACCTGATTTTTGGGTCATATTGAGTAGCTGACCTTTGTGTTCTGTTCTGAAATGCAGGGACACTTTCTGTCTTCGTCAGGGTTGTCTCAGGGGTTAGAGCAGTACTGATGACTATGTGACAGATGGGAAGTCATTAAAGGGTTCAGCGTGAGATGGGGTTGGAGAGCTGGGTGAAGTTAGAGGAATACAAATTAAAATAATATCTCATATAAAAAATTAATTAATTCACCTATATTCACCTTCAAATTATTCAAGACCACAACCGGTATGGTGCTGGTTAACTGGTTAATTATAAACAAAGCAAACAGCTATAACATACTCTATGATTATATAGATTTATACACATAAATATCTATTACTTTTTGTCCTGCATTCATTTTTCCCTTCTGTTGATAGCACCACAATTTTCCTTGGAAGACATGCCTCCATATTGTTAATTCTACTTTTGCATGCTTTCATGATGGTGGATATCATGACTTTGCCTCCATATGAGGGAGTCCCTTAAGCATTTCTTGAAAGTCTAGTCTAGTGGCAGTGAATTCTATTAGTTTTTGCTTAACTGGGAAAGGCTTTCTTTTTCCATCATTTTTAAAGGATAGCTTTGCTCAGTGTAATATTCCTGGCTGATAGTTTTTTTTTTTTTTCTTTTTTTTTTCTTTTAGCAGTTTGAATATATCATCCCATTATCTCCTGGACTGTTAGGTTTCTGTTGAGAAATCTCTTGTTAGTCTGATAAAATTCCCTTATGTGTGACTTGACACTTTCCTCTTGCTGTTTTTATGATTCTTTGTCTTTGACCTTTGTTAGTTTGACACTAATGTGCCTCTAGGAGGACTTTTTGGGATTGAGTTATATGGTGATCTTTAAGCTTGCTATATCTGGATGTCCATATCTCTACCAAAACTTTAGAAGTTTTCAGCTCTTATTTCATTAAATAAGTTTTCTATAACTTTTTCTATCTCTTCTGAAACTCCCATATATGAATATTTGTTCACTTCATGGTGTCCCATATGTCCCATAGGCTTTCTTCATTCATTTTTATTCTTTTTTTTTTTTTGTCTAACTGGATTATTTCAAAAGATCTGTCTTCAACTTCAAATATTCTTTCTTCTGTCTATTGTTGAAGTTCTCAAATATATTTTAATTTCACTCATTGAACTTTTCGGTTACAAGATTTCTATTTGGTTCCTTTCTATGATATCTATCTCTTTGTTAAATTTCTCATTCAGATCATGAATTATTTTTCCTGATTTTGTTGAATTGTTTCTCTTTGTTCTCTTGAATCTCACTGAGTTTCCTTAGGTTCATTATTCTGAATTCCTTTTCATAAATTTCCTTTTATTTGAGGTCTTTTACTGGAGAATTATTGTGTTCTTTTGAAGGTGTCATTTTTCCTTGCTTCTGCATATTTCTTGCATCCCTACATTGGCATCTGTGCAACTGGTGGAACAGTTGCTTCTTCCAAATTTATGAAGTAGCTTTGTAGAGAAAGACTTTTTCCTATAGATATATCCTATAGTGTCAGTTTTGTAGGGTGCTTTGGCCTTGGTTCTGGGTGGGAAAAGTAGTGTAGTGTCCATATGATTTCTTCAACTGTAATCAACATCAGCATTGTGTGTGAGTGCCTCGGTGTCCTATACTAGGGTTGTTTGTGGAGGCTGTGATGAGGCATTGCTGAGGGCAGGGACACTGGGCTGGCCAGTTTTCAGGTGCATAGCAGTGTTGTCACTGGATGAGGGTGGATATACCAGTGGAAATGAGCTGGGTGGGCCTGGGCCAGTTTTCAAGTCCCTGAGGGGTATGCACAAGTGTGCACAAGCTCTGCCACTAAAGGGGATGGAGCTGCTGGTGGCTGTGATAAGTATTGGGCAGGTTGGTCCTCAGCATCATCTTATCAGACCATAGTATGCTCTCTGCTTGGGCGTGGGAGTCAGGCTGATTCTCTTTTTGATAATCTGAGTATCTAAGAGATTAGAAAAAAATTCAGCCAGAAGGAAGAGACTAAGAGATGCAACACTTTGTTTCTACTAAAGTTAGGGTATTCTTCTGTAACCAGTTGGAAATAGAATAGATTTGATCGTTTAATATTCTTTATTTTACTTTATTTTACATATATTAATGGAACTGTGCTCTTTGTTAGATGATAAAAACAGTGGTGTCCATTTGGAGTTTACATTTATGAATATTTCACAACACTTACATAAGCATTAGCCTAATATTAAAGATATAGGGATTGGGGCTCATAGAATTTCAGAAAGTGAAACATGCTGATGGTAAGTGATGGAGATATGTCTGACTGCAAAGTTTATACTTTCTCACTGTATCATACTACTAGATAATTCACTCATATTACATCTTCAAAATTTACCTTTCTGCTGTATTCCACTACTATTTGACTGAGTATCAATAGTTTTCTTCACAGTGGGTAAATAAATAATCTGTCCTGTGCTTAATACTTTGAAATGTTGGTCGATTCTGTTTATAGATCTGTCCCATAACTTTGGTGATTAAAGGTTGCATTGTTTTTTTAAAGCCTCTTATCTCTGAGACTTACAAGCCTATTTGAATTATTTGCCAATGTGTTTTCCCTGCACTGTGACAAATCTAAATTACTTGAAGTAGCATAGTATGTCTTTGTAAAGTTTCTTCTTTCTAAATGCAAACACACAGCACCAGCTGTTGAGGTAATTAAAAGAAGGAACCTTGTGTTTGAAACATTTTTTTCATATGGGTAATATTCTTTCAAAGTACCATTTCCCTTCCAGAAGGAAGGATGTGTTTAGAGGAAGCAGAATGTAAAGATGTTTAGTGAGCTACCATATTTAAATCCAGTGGGAAATACAAAGATTTGAGAATTAATACCTGATAGTTGAGATATAGAAAAATAAAGTTTTTTGAAACAGCTGATAATTTTTGATCAAAAATGTTTTTTTCATGATCTCAATAATTCGTAGTACATTTATTAGAAAAATATGCTAGTGTGTTTGATCTATAAGAATTACTTTATTTCAATAATTAACTTTTCATTAGTTGTTAAAATACAGCATCAATTTAACAATCACATTCAGAAGAAAATAAACTTACATTAAATGTAAATGTACTTTGATAGTAAGTATATCATTATCTTAGCAATCAAAATATGAAAAGTGTACATTAAATTCAAAAGAGTATGGTCAGGTTTTTTCTATAGTTAACTGTCTACATAGTTGTGTTAATTTTTGTGAGTGATGTACATGTTATGTAAAATGTTTGACATTTTTCATCTGGCCTAGATCCCAAATTTATTATGTTGTAAACTACTGATGGCATTTATTTAGAAAGAGGCTTAGTTGGAAGAGAGAGAGAAAGTAAGACTTGAGGTGACTTTTCCACATTGCAGCTGTCATTATCCCTTACTATAGACAGTGCATGTCAAGTCATTTTCTTCTATATTGCTATATTTGAAACTTTATGGCAGTGCCATTTTTCTACAGAGCATCCCATTTTTCTGGAGCATTTTATGTTTCTGATCTAGCTTTCACTTTTGTTGCCAATCAAGCATCTATATCTTTCAGTGCTACTGTGATTTATCAGCTACCAAATCTCTCCAAAATGTGTACTCATTTGTTAAAAGAACATTTATATTCCAGATTTTCTTTATTTTCTTTTGCAATGGCTTCATTACCTAATGATTCAAAAATAGGCCACATTTTTATCCACACTTTAAATCCTGGTGCCTTGAGACCCTCTCCTTAGGTAGAACTTGAAAAAGTTTCCCAAAGTTTTCTCACCCCAAGATGTTTCCAAGAATGGCTTGCTGTTATGAGAACAGCCCACCTTTGTCAGATTATGCTGATTATGCAATGAAATCTCACACAGTTTATTAGTGAAGAGTATAAAGAATAGTGTATGCATCCTCATGGGAGATATTTCTGGTTTCACATCTCCTTTTGAGAGCACAGTTCTCCTGGTCCCCAAGCCCTACAGATTTTGCAATGGCCAGTTGGCCTACAGCCAGCTAATGGTGACATTTTACCATGTCTCAAAGATTTCTACTAATATATTTACATTAAATCTCAGGTTAATACTTTTCAATTGCATACAAGCTATCAAAACTGACTAACTCATATTTTTCTCTATTTTAAGTGTGACGTCTTTGTTGTATGGCTTTCTTGCTGGCTTTACTCAAAACTGATCAAGTATTTCTTTCCTAGAACTGGTTTGTGGTACCTTGCACTGAGGACTTTCTTATCTTACATGGATGACAGTGAGCCTTATTTGAGAACTACTTTGGGAACACATTGTAATGTTATTATTGAAATCAAGCAAAGCACAGTAAAGGGCTAAACGATTTTGAATTTACCACCGCTGTGTATGAGAATAAGTGCAAATATTTCTCATATACTTGGTATGTACTGTTAATTATGATTCTTTGATTGCACTAACAGAAACCAATACTGGCCAATTTAAAAAGAAACTTATCTGGAGGATATTAGCCCACAGAATTGATGAGAAGGTTTGAGAATGAGGCTAGTGTGTGGAAATACTGCAGTAAAGCCTCAGGGATTTAAGTAGCAAACACAAATTGACAATGTTGACAAAGCACCACCAATTGATTGAATGAATTCTGTTCATTTTTCTCATTCTTTTGTCATTGCACTCACACTTCAAATTGCTGAGAATGAGAGTAGGATCCACTTACATTCTGCTAGTTCTCTGTTGTGTCCACATTTTGGCTACGTGAAGGCAGCCCTCTTCATTTACATAGCAGTCAGAGTATCACATAGTGGGAGAGAGTAAGGGTGCTGTTATCAACAGAAAAGGAAACAAATGCAAAAATAATGCATATCTATGTGTATACATCTATGTCTATACGTATATGTCAACTAAACATGCTCAAGACTGAATGCTGCTCCTGATTGCTACCAAATCTGGCAGAACTGAGGTTATAAAGTATGTGCCTTTATCCTCAACATAGAGTTTTGCCCTACAGCCTAGGCTCCTTATTTCATTGCAGTGAATTTTGACTCATAAACATGGTTGTCCTTTCCTAGAATCTGGGCTTAGGAAGTGCAATGAGGCCTACTTTGTTTTTATAGTCCTGCTACTTAAAAGGATATGATAATTCTCTTTCCTGAATTAGAAGTTGTGAGGTGCAAGTAAAAGGAAAAAGCCCTTCGCACACCAGCAGCATCTATGTTCCTTAAAACCAATAGATGTGTTGGCAGCAGGAGAAAGGTGAAGCTCACGTCTACCTCTGGTAGAGCCACCAGCACAGCTAACCTGCTCTTTTCATGTAGCTTTTCACTGGGTGTCTCAACTTAAAGTGAGTAATAGGTTAGAGTCCTTGAACCTCTTTATAAATGGAGACAATTATATTAATAACTTGGTCTGCAATTATCAAGGCCTTTTAAATTTATTTTGATAATTAATATGAGATTCTCAATCAGTTAAGAGTAGAGAAATATTAAAGAAAACTTCTTTTGGAATTATATTTAATGAAACCTGACACAATTAATATGCCTGAACATGCCCTAATTTTAAGGAGAATTTGAAATTGGTTCACAATCATTTACCACTATATATTGTTTCAAAATTAAAGTAAAAACACCAACCAGAAACAAAAGTCTAAATGAAAGGAAATTTGACTTTACAATTTTTTAAAAATATGTAAAAACATAAACTGTTCACATGTTTCAAGGTTTTTTTCATGTATTTCTATATAGCAGAAGAGCAATGTTTAACAATACTTATTCAGAGAAATAATAGCTACTAATCCTCCATGGAACTATTAATGAGTTTTGTGAATGACATTTAATGAAACCACCATATCCTCAAAATACTTAGCTAATATATTATGTAAAGGAATCTACAGAAAACTTGTCTCTCAACACTAGAAATTTATGCTGGTAAAAGCAAGGAAATCCATCAATAAATAATAGTGAGATTGGATTTCATCAATAAATCACAGTGAGATTAGATTCCCATGTTGAGCACACCCATTTCAATCAGGATTTGTGTTAGCAATATTTACATTTGCTTTGCCTAGCTTCAGAAAATTGACACAAATTGACACAAAATCTGGTAAAGGGAGTTTCTCCCTTGCTGTGGCAATTTTGAAGTTTCTAATGACTCTTTCCATGTTTCACAATGCCTTGGCCAGTATCTTCTAATTCTGTCTGCACACATAATTAACAGCTCCTTTCAGAGTTTTTATTCTTTTGCTAGCTCAACTCAGAACTCCTGAACTGACTTCTTATTTCCAGCAGCATTGATTGCAATAAAGAAAAGATCTAAAACCCCATGCTACTAGCTGACACATTTTGGAAGACTCTTAAGGGGCTCTCATTTCCAACTTTGCTATAAATTACCAATACTTTCTTTTGGTAGAAAGAAATATTTTAATTTTTTCATTTTTTTTCTTTTCCATTATTCTTCAAATAAGTGCAAAAGAGAGGACAGAAATTATTTAAAATAGGCTGAATGAAAGTTGATGTGGAAATGAATAATACTAAATGAAAAAAAAAGAACTTTGAAACTTCAAAAGAAGAATGTTTGCATTTAAATTGGATGGATGCTTAAACTGAACCAATTCAAGGATTTCATGAGTCCACATGATTTTTCATTTGTCTGCTTCCACTACCCCTTGGGAATGTCTGCTTAATTGTGAGGAGACCTCCTCATATTCTTGAAGTCCTTCTCTAATATAGGTGTGGTGAGCTTCTTCTACGCAGTCTTTACTCTTGCCCCAACCTTTCCTCAAGGTTCTGCTTCACCTTTTCTAATAAATACCAAGATTGTTCTTTCATTCACCTAAACTTTCAACTCTCTCTCAGCCTAGGAACTGTGGCTACCGTGGCTGTGACGAGGATCACGCCCACACCTGCCGAACAGCCACCATGCAATGATTGGTGTGCTATGTGGTGTTGGGGTGAAGTAGAGGGTGCTGTATAAAGGTCTGCAATAATTCCATTAAACTGGGACAACTCATAGGTGCTGATTCTGACATAATTACATGCAAATACCCATCTTAAAGCCTGTTTCCAGGGCAACCAACCTTAAGTCATCCATCTTGGTATCTCAAAACAAATCCAACACATCAACTAGAAATTAATATTTTAATGAAGTTTGAGTAAAAAGATTGAGAAGAGGATTTATATTATACTCTACACAGTATAAACTTTTTTTAAAAAGGAAAACTTTGCTTTTGAAATATGTCTCTTCTGCACATTCCCATGTTTTTCTTCCTATAGACCTCCTCTTGACTACACATTTGTATCTCTCACACCGACTCCAGTCTCCTTTTATTGTTATACTGGAACTGTCTCTTCCTTCTCACCATGCCCTGTGGTGAACCCACCTACCCCCACGTGCAAGAGATATATGAAACTAACAACAAAACCTAATAAACCAAGCATAACACCTAGCAAAACCAAGCCTTTCTTTCAGAGAAAATTTTTCTTGTAGGGATATTTTGGATTGATTATTGATTTGCATTCCCTTTAGCGTGAATTGAAAACTGTAGCTTTCCATGATGTATCCTCTCATGAACCAGTCTACTAGAAGCTGCTCTTTTTCCCCCCGACATTAACTGTATCTTCAGTGTTTACCTCCTTGAAGATGCTTTGTAATACTGGTAGAAAACCATTTCCCTAACATTTAATTAATTAGAGGGTAAGCTGACATCTGAGGCCTACAGGGATGAGTTGCGTTGAATCTTTTTTTTTTTTTTAATAGTAAGGTTGTAATTATGTCTAACAGTAAGTAAATAGACTGTGCTTCTAGATCCCAGATAACTTAAGCAGGGACTGGTTAATTTTATCAACTAGTTTGATAACTCTCTCCTTTGAATTAAAATATCAGTTGATCATACCACATGATCCAGCAATCTCACTACTGGGCATTTATACAAAGGAAAGAAAATCAGTATAGCAAAGAAATGCCTTGCACCCCCATGTTTATTGTATCACAATTCACAATAGCTAAGATATGAAATTAACCTAAGTGTCCATCAACAGAGGAATGAATAAAGAAAATGTGATATATATACTCAATGGAATACAATTTAGACAATAAAAAATTGAAATTTGTCATTCATAGCAACATGGTTGGAACTGGAACCAATTATGTTAAGTGAAATAAGCCAGGAACAGAAAGTTAGAGCACCACATATTCTCATTCGTATTCAAAAGCTGAAAAATGTTGATCTCATAGAAATATAAGGCAGAACAAAGGTTACTAGAGGCTGGAAGTAGTAGGGAGAGGAAGGAATAGAGAGATATTTGTTAAAGGACATAAAACTACAGCTGGATAGGGGGAACAAGTTCTAGTGTTTTATAGCACTGTAGGATGATAATGATTGACAATAATATGTTATATAGTTTCAAATCACATAGCTAGAAGAGAAAATATTGAATGTTCCTGACACAAATAAATGAAACATTTTTTAAATGATGGATATACTAATTACTCTAATCTGATCACTATACATTGTGTGTGTCCAGACATCATTGTGTATCCCATAAATATGTACAATTAATATTTGTCAATTAAAAAAAAACTAAAAAAGTCAGTTGATCAGATAATTTCATTGTGTTTAGGTCCTATAGACTGAATATTGATAAAAATATAAGTCTTTAATCTTGTTAGGATGAATACATAAAAATGATAGCAAATCAAATTATTTCTAGGATTACTCTTTAACCCAAGACTTTCACTCCAGTATTTATTATCAGGTTTTTTGAGGCATTTCCCTCCTTTGGATTCCCAATAGTAAATAATGTATTTTTTTAGTAGACAGTAACAACATCTGTATATTTCCCACATAATTAGATTATACTTTTATCCTGCTTATTGCAATGACAGTTTAATAATACATTGATATAATGTAGTCTAATTGCCTCAGAGGGCAAATTACAAAGATAATTCTTGTGTTCAAGTAAACCTCTAAGAAATAAAACACATTTTTTCTTCTTTATTAAATAGATTACCTTCAGAGCTGTAGGATATTTAATAAGAAATAAAACTAATATGAAAAAGAGAGAAAATGTCAGATACTGATAGTAAGCCCCTAATAATGACTTACCTAAGATTTCAAGAGATGTGGCTTCTAATATTTATTCACCCATTAAACACTGTGCTAAGTTTTGACATTTAGGTTTTGCCTACTAGTGGAATTTATGTGAAAATAATGGTCTCTGAAGCTCAGTATGTAATACTGTCCGGAATAACAAACCATTGGTAAATTTAATTATACAGAGTTTGCTAAACATAAGTTTGTTTTTTTTTTAGCATTAATTTATATGTGTGCATATAAATATGCCCCTGTGTGTGTATGTAAGTTTGTGTGTGTGTGTGTGTGTGTGTGTGTGTGTGTGTATGCTTGTCAGTGTGTTTATTCTTGGAAGAATGTGTACTTTAAATTTGTGACACTTGGTTCTGTTGTTTTTAGTTTCAAGGTATAATAAATATACACAATTTCATTCATTGTAGATTTGAATCTATTTATAGTAACTGATGATTGTTTTACTTCCCTTAATGGTAATGGCAGTAATTTATTTGTAGGACCTTGAAGTATGCCAGTTCATCAAGACTTGACTTTTATGAAGGGTTAAGCAGCAGGTGTTAAGTAACAGATTGCCAGAGATAAGAACTGAGTTTTACTCGGTTATGAAGCTGACTTCATAAGAAATTAGTTCATTTTTATTGCATGATGCTGCTAGATTTTTTTTTCCATAGATTATTTTGGAAGCATTACATGATATTTTCTTGGTGTTTTTTAAAGTGATAAAAATAAAAACAGCTAGAAAAAAGTCAATAAAGAACTCTGAAAAATGGTGTTTCTAGTCAGCAGTAAGAAGGGTAAGTTATTGACCTATTGGTAATGATTTAACATATTTATAAAAGAAACAAAAAGTGCTAGAAGCAACATGTCTCAATGTGACAATATGACATTTATCCTTGTTAGCTCCAAAGCACTAATAGTTAAAAGATCTAACTAGATCTCTCTTTCCTAATATAACACAGTAAGTGATTGGAGACTGAGACTGCATGTGCACATGTGGGTGATTAATGATGAAGTCTAGTAAGTTACAATCAGGCAGGTCTCAAGGACATGGACACTAGTTGTATCTTATTTATAAAGATAGAAAAATTAAGATCTTTAATTTATAATTTTTGACAGTCCACATGTGCTGATGAGCATATCTCTAATTTATTAAGAAAAAATTACAGATTAATTAGGAAAATAAAGCATTTGTATTCATTTGTAATCTACAGTTTCTTTATATCTAGTTTCTCCCTCTAAGACAATATTTTAAGATAATATTTCCAAGTTATAATTGTATTATCCATTCTGAATGTAGTTATGATACAAGGGTATTTTAAATTATTTATTTCAGGGAGTAAGTCTTTACTTATTGGAAAATATGTTTGTACATGGACATTACAAATAGTAAAGCATTCTTGATAATATGCATTTAATGACTCTTCCTAAATAAACTTGCTTAAGCTTTGGAATGTAGCTGAAAAGCCAATAAATTAAAATAACTACTTAAATTTATGTAATATTATGTAGCTATAAAACATGTTGTATGTTTCATTTATGTAAGGTTCTTAAATTTCTATTTCTTTTTTGTATTCCTCAATAGCTTATAAAACAAAAAGAGGAAAACACGTTATCTGAGTAGACTCATGGGTGGCTTTTCCGTGAGATGTTTTACATTTAACAGCTGACATTTGTGGCATGTTTTGTATTGTAACACTTAATTCCACCAAATACTTAGCATGTAGAATTCAAATCCTCTCTCTTTGCAGTGTGCTACAATAAAGAAGATATTTAAGCATGACTTTGCCTGAATTTACAAATACAGATACTTTGCACTTATTAATTTATATTCAGATGGTGATACTGACCATCGCTCACATATAAGTAAATAAAAGTGATATTTCAAAAGCCTTTAGGCTGGATGTGTGAATTTAAATCAAACTTCAACCTGTCTTCTGTCTGCTGAGTTATCAGTATAAAGAATATTTATAATTATCCTTAATTTGTACTTACCAAAATAAATGTCTGTTTGCTTAATTTTTTTTCACACTGGCAATTTTGTTAAGCTCTAATCCCTTTTTAGCTTGTGGAATTACTCTTAGAATACAAAATTTTTCATAATGTCTGAATAAATTCAAACCTATTGGTAAAATTTAGTTCAAGACAAACCCCTATAATTTCATCACTCAATTTTGACTAGCTTAAACCATTGGGTTTTAGAGTGATTTGACTTAGGATAATAACCTTGAAATGATAGTTTTGGAAAATAACTTATATTATCCAATGTCTAACTTAAGAGTATTAGATTACATCCTGAAACAGAAAATAAAAAGAGTTAAATATACTTTGCTTCAAATTGATTACTTTGGCAACATGGTTTCTGTAAAGTCTCCAACAGATTTGACAAGGCTAAACGTATCTAAAATAGTAGTTTCTCCTCTCCTCTTCTCTTTGCCGACATCTCTCATAGCACAAAGAGACATTTAACTTCAAATAGCATTAACAATTGTGGGGAATATTAATGCAATATTTTGGCAGAAGTAGGCAGTCATTCCTAGGCAGCTGAATTCAAAGTACTCATCTGGGCCATCATGGGTGTATCAATAGTGTGCAAAGGTACCACGGCGAAGGGCAAGGGGGTAAGAATGGCATTTTAGAACATCAGGAACAGATGTAATTTTAAAAAGTTCCCATGTAGATTCCAATATAAGCATATGCATATCTTCCCTTCAACTCTAAATACTTTCCCATAAACCAATTGAGTATCTTAAAATCAAAATTCAAAGATCATCATTAAAATCTTATGGAAGGACACTCACTTAAAATAAAGGTTAAACAATCAGATTTCACGACAAAATGAAGACAGCTCTGAGGATCTAGAGAAGAGGAGCTAATGAGTGTATGTTTCAGGTAACTTCTATTTTGATGAATTAACTCCATTTAATTTTCTCTCTGTGCTAAATTCCTTTTTGGTTAACTCATTTCCTAAGTCAAGCACAAGGCCAAGGGAGGGTGGGCAAAACAACTTGATTGACAGATGTACCAATATTGCATGTATCAGAGGAGATTTTAAAAATTGGAGTACCCTTAGCAAAACGAAGGGAATGTGTGCTAGGCAGGTATAAACAGATGTTCACCTCACAGACTACATTTTAGGCATCATTGAACTACAAAGAACACATAACACAAGCTGAATGTAGTTTCTGATAAGGATGAATCTGTTAGTGATAGCCTTCAGATTTTACTAGTGGAGTTTAATATCCCTCATGAGGAGATAACTGAAAGGAAAACTTCAATGTTTGGTAATTGAGTGCTAATGAGATTTGATTTTGTTATTCTAAAAGAAAGTGAGCTCTATATTTAACTTGATCACTTGTAACCTTACTAGCAAAATCAAGAAGAATATTAGAGTGAATGACAAATATCATATCACATGGTATCAAGGCCATAATTTGAAAGTGTTAATAGAATAAATTACCCATTAAGAAGAGTCTCTAATGTAAATGCAGACAGGTATATCCCAGTCAAGTTGTCTATTCCTTAGACAAGTTGTCTATTCCTCCTTCTAATAGAACTTTCTTCAGTGATGGAAATGTTTGCATTGTCTGATATAGTATCTGCTAGCCACATATGGCTATTAAGCTCTTAAAATATGTCTAGCATAACTGGAAAAATGAACATTTAATTTTTCTTAATTTGAACTAGTTTAATTAAATAGTTACATAGGCATATATACTACAATATTGGACAGCAGAGTCTTCCAGTATTTACTTTCACCTGAGGGAACCAAAAATAGAGATCCATGCAGACAAAAAGGTATTTATTAAAGAATTAAAAAAAAAATATTTCCAGAATAAAAGAAGGTTTATATCTCAGGTGCTCTGAGTTGCAAAGAATAGATTTCACACTAGCAAGTTTATGCAGGAAAATATTTTATTGAAGGATACAGACACCACAGCTTTACTGCTAACCTTTAGGCACTAGATTCTGGAAACTTTGTCAAAATTGCTTCCAAAATGTGGATGTCCTGATGCCACCTTTAGAAGAATGGATTCTGTACAAAATCTGCTTTCATATGCAATGTTATATTGATGTCCTCTGTGAATATATCACATTTGTTGATCCCAGCTTGCATACTAGCATCCTGCACATAAGGAAATCTAGGTAATAGAATTTCTGTGATCTATCTTGGGGATGCATAAAACTTTGCAAAGGGTACTAGGTTTCCCAAAGTCACTAATTTTTGCACGTGTAAGGATGAGTGAAATTTTACTATAGCCTCAGTCGCCATATCCTGAGAAACATTCCTGCAAATGTTTTAAGCATCTTTTCACTTACAAAAGTTCAATTATATATGCCTGATTAAAAAAATAGTAAGAGAAGATTAAACAAATATATTGCATAATCTGCTGGAAAATGTGCCTGTTCTTCTCTTCAGTAGGTGTATGCCCTGGAGTGGCTAGTGACAATCCATTCCTATCTTTGTCTATGGCTGTTTCTTTATAGCTCTCAACATGAAGCATTTTGCAACTTTGATTATTATTAGTGTTTGAAGATACGGTTTTTTTTTATTCTCCTTGGCTCAAATACAGGAAGTAACTACTAACCAAAATCTGATTTTCCATATATAGAAATTTCATTTATCTTCAAATCATTTGAATAATTGAGAGAAGTGATGGGTACATCATTTCTGCAAGCTCGGATGATCAAGATAATCTGGGGAACGAAAATGAATGAGCATTTCCATGCCAAGTCTCGAAGTTTCATCTTTTCCCAGTCACGGTCCTGTCCTTAGTGTGGCAGACTAAGCATGGTTTCAAATTTAACCTTCTTTGGAGTTGTGGAGTCTTGAGAGTAAATCCTAGCCCTTGTCCTTAACTTTCTCTGTTTCATGACTGTAGGAGATGAACTCCTTTTTACAGGCCACCAGGAGATTCAAAGTCTTTAGTCTTCAATGAATAGTTAATTGTAGCCTGCCATTGTGTTTCTCAAAGCACTAGTTGCCTCCAGCAAGAACCATCCACTTCATTGTTTTTATAATTACTATTCCAACATAATTCCCATCCAGTTGATACATTCCACCTTCTAGCACATTTCTTTTCATTAGCACCCTATCTTAGTTCACTATCACCAGGGAAAATTTTACAGCCATAGGCTACTTTAGTCCATAAATTTTCTATAATCCATTCCACCAGAATTATGGGGCTGTTATCACCTGCCAGGTAGCAAGTATCTCAGCTCCAGAACTCCACCTTCGTGTCAATTTTCTCAAGCCAATAATTGTTATTGAAGTTCCCTGTAAAGCAGACTCTGAAGTGGAGATTATCTTGGAAGACAAGCATTTGGAAGTGCTTCCAGGATCAATATTTGTTGGTTTACATTGATTTGACTATTTCTGCTTGTTTTTGTTATGTTGTCTATTATCTTCATGCCCTTGATTGTGTGTGTGTGTGTGTGTGTGTATGTGTGTATGTGAGAGAGACATACTAATTGTGAAACTGTTGTAGAGATAATTTGAGGCTTGGAAAAACAATATCTGCCTCCAGAGAGAATTTACTTCTGCCAGGAAAATGAGAACATTAGCAATTCAGGATTGTATCAATTTAATTTCTGGAATTGACAAAATTTATAGCTGAGCTACAAACCTTGTCCAAGGCTTTATACCTCCTTCACTCTAACTTGTGGGTAGAAACTGTCAGGTTCCCAGCTGAAAGTAAAGGGTGTATAAGTTTTCATTTGTCAAGCTGGGCTGCAACTTTTTCTCCCCAGATGCACAAGAATAGCAAATATCTCACCTCACCTTGTTAGCCTCTCGGTGTTCCCCTTTGGAATCTAAAAATATCCTCAGGAATGAACCATCCCCAAATGCTCAGTTAATTTCCCTGGATTTCCCTCCCACCCTCTGGTCCCCACATCCTGGTCTCCTAATTCTTCACTATTTGTTTAACTCTATGAAGCCTGTCAGCAGACTGTAGAATGTTTGGTCCAGTTTTTCTAATAATTCTCAAATACAGGTTGACACAAATGATTTGATTCACCATTAACAGAAACAGAAGTCCAAGTTGGTACATTTTAAATATAGTTATATTGTAATTGACGTGGATTTTAAGAATTTCTAGCTGAAAATGTGTTGTATTTATGGTATGGTATTTATGGTATGAAGATATGCAAATTGAAAAGATTACAATCTATATTCTACCTATACAATTTGTCTTGAAGTATTATATGCACGTATGTTTTGAGTAGTTGAAAGAGATTTTGAAGAAGTCCAAAGCAAATAATAAAGAGAGTTGGTAGGGAACTATCATGCTAATGTACTATTTTTCTCTGTAAGAATATATGTTTCTTTGCCTGGATTAAGCTGAGGAGTATTGTCCCTCTGACATCAGTACAAGAAATAGTATCAGTGGCATTTCTATTTTTCTTTGGTGCAAACAAAAAATGCAAAAAAAACCCTAAAGACAAGGTTTTGCTTTCAGCTCTCTTACATAACTCCTCAAATACCACCAATAAAAAGGAATTTGAGATACAAACCAAAGATAGTTGCATCTGGCTTGTAGGTCACAGGAAAGAAAAGGTCAATGAAAACAACCTTGGAGGGAAAAGAAAGCAAGGGAGAAGACAGAAAAGGTATTCATTGAACTTCTCTTGTATTTGCTTATTTCTTTACTGTATAGTTCTAGAGATGCAGAATAATATGGATAATTGAAAGACACAAAGCTTTAGAAAATATTATGAATTTATCACAGCATGAGAGGGAGGAGAAATCTCCATATTTATCTAGGGCATTTATCCATTAGTTTTGCTGAACAAGCACATCCTATTCATCTTCACTCTCTCTTTGTTCCTCCTAAACTCTAATTACTTCTCTATTATCTGAATAATATTAATACTTTGTAAAATGAACTTTCTCAATTCACCTATAAAAATATTTATTGGAGATATATATATATATACATATATATATATATGTATTGAATAGATAAGTAAAATAAACTAAACTAACAGTCAGACAATGTGGTTTTAATTCAAGACTAAAAAGCAGTCCCTGACATAAAAACAGGCACCCGACAACAGAAGTCATTGTCCTATAGCACCACCACCGTCATCATTAGCATTTGCTAAGTATTGATTTAGGTGCAAAGATAATATGACATTGCCACTTTCATCACATGGGGAAAGTAGCTAGTGTTTGCAATGTCAATGGTGCCGGTAAACACATTGCCTAAGAACTGTGAAAAGCTGAATGAGGGTATTTAGTCCTCTTGATGGAAATGGATTTGAGAAAAATCTGAATGAGATGACATCTGGAAAAACTCAATCTGGAAAAAAAAATCAGTATGCCAGGAAAAGGACATGGGTAAGGAAGGAAATTATAGAGAAAGGACATGGATTTTCAAAATTACAAGGGTATCTAGCAGTGTAGTTAATGCAGGAGACTTAACACAGCTCAGGATTGGTCTAGTGCAAATCAGTTGCCAAGTGGCATGTTGATGGGTTTGGAGAGCTGAGAAGGGCAAGGTCAGGGAAGGCTGGCTATTCCATTCAAGGCACTTGGGTTTGGTGCTATAGGTGACAGTGAGGCACTGAGAGATTTGAAGGAATGTATTATCTTGTTCAAATCTTGAAATTGAAGTAAAATGAGAAAATAAGAGTGAAATTCATATGATTTGGGATATGGGGTACCTGTCATGTTTTTATCCATAGCCATCACTTTTTCAAAGTGGTCCTTTAGTCTCACTAGCTTCTTAATCCTTTCATAATATTGCTTGGTTTTCCTGGGGTCCTCAGAATATAAGCACATGTAATATGACTCCAGCCTTGAATTCTGTTCTTAAACATATTTTGATTTGTTTCAGCGTTGGCAAGTGTACTTTCTCATGTACCTTGTAATGTCTCTGAGGGTGACATCTTTTTTAGATGAATCAGTAGAAAAACAGAGTTAAGTGGTGCCTTAGAACTCTTATAGTCCTGTTCATTTATTTCACAGCAAACAGGGGAGAAGAGGGTGAAATGACTTATCTAAGTTGCACAAGCAGCTTGTGGCAAAGCAAGAAGAGAACTTCTGCTTGCTGAATCCTCTGGACTGTGTACTTTGCATTCTTTCAATACCCTGATGTTGTTATGCACCTCATACCTGAATATAACCACACTCATATTAAGAGTCTTCTGTTAGGTTCTTTGTATTATTAATGAACTTTTTTAGAACAATATAGATTTGTGAAAAAATAGAACAGATTGTACAGAAAATCTCCTTATGACCCCAGCACACCTAATGCAGCTATTAACATTTTACATTAGTATGGAACATTTTCTACAATTAAAAAATCAATACTCATGCATTATTATTAACTAAACTTTATAGTTTATTCATATTTACTTATCTTTTATGTAATGTTTTTGGTTTATTCCAGGATGCCATACAGGGTACCAGGTTACATTTAGTTATCATTTCTCCTTAGGCTCCTTAGGGCTGTGACAATTTCTTAGACTTTCTTTACTTTTGACTACCTAATCAGTTTTGAGGCATGCTGGTCAGGTATTATAGTTAGTAAATGTGATTGCACTTTGAATGGGAAGTTTATATTAAGAACAAAAACTTGTGTAATGGATAGATTTTTAAATCTATATTTCTAATCCTAAACTTAACTAATTTATGTCAATTTAATACATTTTATTTATCCAGTAAACATTCATTAAATATTTAGAAAAATATTCAAAATCTCTTTTAAATCTTTAAACTTCTTTAAGCTGGGTACAGAGTATATAAAAAGATGAAATGTTATAAATGTTTGATAATAATTTTACTCAAAGAAAAGGAGATTTGTTGTTATTGCTATTATTTCTTATTTCTTCTGACTGGATAACAGTGTGTTTTAGTTATTTGATTATTATTTTTTCAAGAAACTAATGAATAAATGGATGAATAGATGGCAACTAATACCATGTATTTCAGCTACAGTTAAAAATCTCAGGTCAGAATAGAAAAGGCAATTATCTCTAAAGAGAAGCACTATGTAGCAGTTATCTGAATTATTTTTTCAACTTAACTTGGTCTGGTTGTTTTGCTATTTTTAAAAAAATTCCCAAAGAATACTTAATTAAATCAGTCTCCATTAATTCCTCAAACTCTCTCTCACACACAAGATGATCTAATCTTTGTAGTCCTCATTAATAAAAAAATTACATGGGGATATAATACTGTCATAATTTTTAACTTTAATTACAACTATGTATATAAATGATAACATACAGGATAAGTTGCAGGAACAAGGGGATATAAGATATTAATAATTTATCATTTTTTCCTGTATAAATGATCAGATACTGGCTGAATGGAGTTCCTATTTCACAGTATTGACTGTTTCTGATAATACAGCAAGATGATTTATTACATGTATGTCCTTTTAAACATTCAAAAACTTTTTCTGAAGAAAGAGGGAGGGGAGCAGAGGGGTGGAGCCAAAACCGACCTAATGGGTATAATGAACACTATTTGGGTGATGGACATACTTATAGCCTTGACTCAAGCACTACAAAAGCTATCCAATGTAACAAAACCATTGGACCCCCTTAATATTTTTAGTTAAATAAATAAAAATAAAAAAATGCTGTGAAAAAACATGTTCATATTTTTAACCAAAATAGTGCAAAGAACAAACATTATGTAGAAATCAATTTGTATTCATATTTAACAAAATTGCCTACCTGAAAGTTGAAATAGTGTGTAAACTAATACAATTTACCACGCCCAATGGAAACAGAATTGCATCTTTTTAAGCATAAAATGGAGCATGTCTTGTTTTTTAGACTTTCTGATGCACGACTGTAGACAACACATAGGCTTATATACTTTGCTAAATCTCCTTTAAAAATAGCAAGGTGATGTCATCCTAATTACTTTGAGACATGACATTATGGATTATTTTCCTGTGTGATTATGGGATTAACTTCAGTTTGAGGTTTAAGTAAAATGTTTCAAATCCCAATACTATGTGTGAGTACCTGATTTCCTTTGACTGTTCTTTTTTTTTTTAATCTATGGTATAGTGTTGAGACTATTCTCTGGAAGACCAAAAGAATTTCCAATTTTACTGTTAAATGAGAAAAGCTTCCCTGCTTACAATAAATATTGATCCAAGCCCCCTCTCTCATTTGGCTAGTACAGAGGCACAATAAATGCCTGAATAGGTGTCCAACACTGAGGGTAAGTATACCAGGGAGGAAACTAGACGGGAACAGCCAGATGTGGTAGAATCATGGTGTAAGTTCCAATAATAGAGATATTTTTTTCTGTTGTATTAATAGTAATTATTGTCATAACCAACTTAATGAAAGGAGTTAATATGTACTAAGAACTTACTAGGGACCAGGTACTTATTTTTATTGAGGAATTTAAGGCAATGTGATGGGTCCCACAGGCTCATTATTTCAATTCTTAATAACTTTGGTAAATAAGATGTATTACCCTCCAAAAATAATGAGTTTGAATATTTGAATTATATTTGGCTTTTCATAACTGACTTTGAATCTTTTCAGCTTTCTTTTTAAAAAATGTATTATTGGCTGGGCGTGATGGCTGATGCCTGTAATCCTAGCACTCTGGGAGGCCGAGGCAAGAAGATCGCTTGAGGTCAGGAGTTTGAGACCAGCCTGAGCAAGAGCGAGATCCCGTCTCTACTAAAAAATAGAAAGAAATTAGCCAGACAACTAAAAATATATAGAAAGAAATTAGCCAGACAACTAAAAATATATAGAAAAAAATTAGCCGAGCATGGTGGCACATGCCTGTAGTCCCAGGTACTCGGGAGGCTGAGGCAGTAGGATTGCTTGAGCCCAGGAGTTTGAAGTTGCTATGAGCTAGGCTGATGCCACGGCACTCTAGCCCAGGCTACAGAGCAAGAGTCTGTATCAACAACAACAACAACAACAACAATTTATTATTATTATTTTATCTCTTAGACACAGGATCCCACTCTGTCACCCAGGCTGTAGTACCGTGGCATGATCATAGCTCCCTGTAACCTCAAATCCTGGGCTGAAGCAATCCTCCTGCCTCAGCCTCCTTAGTAGCTAGAACTATAGTTGTGTGCCACCATGCTTGGCTAATTTTTTTTAAAGTTTTTTGTATGTTCTTGCTGTGTTGCCCAAGCTGGTCTTTAACTCCTAGCCTCAAGAAATCCTCCTGCCTCAGCCTCCCAAAGTACTGGTATTACAGATGTGAGCAACAATGCCTGGCCCTTTTCAGCTTTCTGAACTCTAAAATGGGGGAAATTCAAGATATAAATAAATTAATAATTATAGTTCAGTTAATACTAGTAGATATTATTATTGAGATTATTATTATTACTTTACAAATGAAAAACCTAAGATTCAGAGAGGACAAGGACTGCACCTATGATCACATAGCCATTAAGTGTATCAATGCTGCAGGATGAGTTCAAGCAAGATAAGTATGGAGAATTACCTATTGGATTTAGTAATCTGATCATTGACAGTGCAATTTCAGGAATGTGGTAGAGATATAAGAATGACTAGAAACAGTTCAATCAGTTCAAGTGTGAATGAGAGTATGGCAATATAGAGAAGAGCATAGAGAGCTATTTTTAAAAATATTATAAATAAGCTGTATTGGTTGCTACATAAAAGTCTTCTGAGGTTCCACAGGATAAAGGATGTAAGAGATGGTATGCCAATGAGTATGACAGAGAAGAGGGGTACATTTTATGATCCTGAGAGAGGGGAGCAATTGATGGAGCAATACCCTTAAACAGACAAAAGTTAAGTTGATTATAGAATCATTTCAAGTAACTTCACATAAAATAATAAAACAATAGAAAGTCCCTTACTTCTTGCCAATTTTTTGCCTATTATAAATTTAACAGAGTAAATGTTCCGTTTAATCCTATTCTTCTGAATTTGAGTAAAAATAGATTTTTTGGTTTTCTTAATAAAATATTAATTTGAGTTTGTTTCTAAAAAGCAAAAGTAAACTTTCTTTAACTTCTGGCTGAGTCTATTTAAAGTATATAAAAAGTTGTAGCACTGTGTGATTAGTTTCTAAATAGAAACTCCTTTTTTTTTCTCGATTAGTAATGTCATAGTTTGCATCAACCACATTGACCTGAGGAATATAAACTAATACTTCCCTTTTATGCCTGACAAGATGTTAACACTATTGATGATTTATAAATTAACTAATAATAAGCTTTAAAAGACAGTTAAACCTTGCAATAATTTAATGCTGAATCAAGTCATAAGACAATTCAATTTACTATATTCTTGATTTCTGTAGTGTAAAAATTTAAAATTTTCCAAGAATGTATTTGCATGCAAAGAATCGCATTTGCAAAGAATACAATGCTCTTAAAATGAAATTCTTTCTTTACCTTATTTCGCTATATTGATATCACTTTCTTGCTCTCTCTCTCTCTCTCTCTCCCCCTCCTCTATATCTACCATTACTCGCTCTCACTTCTTTTTGCTCTACTCCATTGCTCTCTCTTTCATCAGGTCTCTTTTGCACAATTTTTTTCTGGCAATGGAAAATTTTATGCTCATATACATATTACCCATTTTGCAGATCACTCATTTATTCATATACATATTACTAATTTTTATTGTTTTACTTTTATTGTTGATATAATTTTTCTTATTTCATCTATAGTGCATGATTATTTTCCTCAACTAGAAGATATACAAGGTACACGGACTTTATTTCACACAAAGGCACTACACATACCATTACAGAGAAAAAGTAATGATTCTTGATATTAGTATTCAGACAACAGAGCATAGAGTACTTAGTGTAAAGTTATGAACTGTAACATTGATGATCAGAATCTCTTTGCCATGTAAAGCATGCAAGGTAATGTGAACATGGCCTTCCCCCTATCATCTGTGAAGTTGTGTTTCTACTGACAAAGCTTTCTCAGTTTCATTACCCTCCTGGGGGGTTATGCCATGTCCTAAAGTAGAGTCTGTAGTTTGAAGTCAGCATGGCTTTTCACAACTTACTTGTATATCTGAACCTATAATTTCTCTTCAATAAATGAGGATTAAGATTACTTTTCTCAGAGGTTTTCATAGTGATTACATAGGGTAATACTTATTCTTTGCATAGAGAATGGCACATAGTACACATTCATTAAGGTAACTTATTCACTCTAATACAAGTAATATTTTCAATATTTTAATATTTTTTCAGTCATGCAATAAATCTATTGAGTACTTACTATGTCCAAACAATATTCTGGGTCCTAGAGTCATGGTAATTAAAAAAAAAAAAAAAAAAAAAAAGAAGGCAAAGGTTTCTGCTCTCCTGGAGCTTATATTCCAATTTTTTCTTGACGTCATTTTGAATTTGCATTTCTATCTTATTTGTGATTATTATCTCCAATCCTTTTATTTTTTATCTTTTAAGTTCCTTTTTGCTAAACAAGTTTGAGAATTGTGGCACATATAAATTATTCCATTTTCCCATTAAATGTTGGTGTTTGAGATTTCAATACACACTATTTTTTTTGGTAAACATTCATATAGATCAACAGAAGAAAATAAATATGAATGTAGTAGTTAATTGCAGTATAAGGTATACTGACAGCATAAAAAATACCATGCATGCGGTCTGTGTGACTTTTTATCTCACAGTTGAAATTAGTGCAGATCCTTAAAGTAGTGGAGAAAAATAGATGTCTGTTTATTTTCTCCCCAACTTGTGGGTAGATGATTTCTTCTAAATCATTAACCTGAAACATACATTGTATGATGTAGCCTTTTTGCCTATTGGGTCTTCTTATAATTTGGGTTTTTGATTATTAGCTCATTCATAGTGGGACTAGAGAAATGTTTCTATTATGACTAATTAAAAAAATAAAGCTGTTTCTAAAAATTTTTCTTTTAAAAAAAATAAGCAACCCCTATGAAAAATCTTCCTGTTACCAGGCTTATCGAGGGCAAAGGTTGCTTCTTATCTTATTTATTTTGCCCTACAGTTGCCCTTTCTCATTGTAATGGCTTGCCTAAAACTGGTCACTGCCCTCACTTTGCTGACTTATACACTCAGAAGGCTACTTTGTTTGGGACCATTTTGAATCGAAGCCATATGCTTTCCTCTTATTCACAGCATCTTTTTTACCCGGTTGTAACCTGTTGACAAATATTCTACCTCATATGGTCATGGGGTTTAACCTATGCCACATGACCTACATAGCTTAAGAGTTATCTAATGGTGATCATTGGAATTGTGTATAAACTGGGTTGTTATAAATAGATATTTTATGCACCAGTCAAAATTTGGAAGTACCTTGCTTACTTAGCTTCAAGCATTCTTGGATATGCTCTAAGACCCTACCTTTAAGAATCTTTATTCTTCCTTCAGGTTGTGTTTTTGCCCTAAACGTCATGAGCATGGCACACTTATACCTGATAGTGGTTCACAGGAGTCATATTTCTCTAGGGCATGTAATAAATTCTCAAGGGAAATAGATGAAAAGAGCTTGTCAATAAATTTAATGTACCCACAGTCCCACCTTTCCTTTTATGACTTAGTATGCTTTTATATTTTGCATTAAGCAAATCTCAAAATTTCTGTATGTGTACTGGCAAGTTCATTCAGTGAAACAATTCTTGCTCAGTTTGTGCCTGGAAAAAAATAGACATGATGAATAACAATATTTATAAGATCTTTAGAGACCATTGAAAAGAATATATATTTATTTTCATTGCCTTATTTTATACTCTAGTTTGCTTTAATTATTATGCATTGAATAGAACTCCTTTTCCCCAGTGTATATTGTTGTCTACTTTGTCAAAGATCAACTGGCTGTATGTGTATGGTTCTATAGCTGGGTGCTCCATTCTGTTCCATTGGTCTATGTCACTATTTTTATGCCAATACAATGATGTTTTGGTTTCTATAGCCTCGTAGTATAGTTTGAAGTCTGGTAATGTGATGCCTCCAAATTTGTTCTTTTTGATTAAGATTGCTTTGGCTATTCAGGCTCTTTTCTGGTTCCAAACAAAGCATATAATTATTTTTTCTAATCTGTGAAATATGACATTGGTATTTTGATTGGGATTGCATTGAATCTATAAATCACTTTGGGCAGTATGGACATTTCAGCAATGTTGATTTGACCAATCCATGAGCATGATATGTTTTTCCATTTGTTTGTATCATCTGTGATTTCTTTTCTCAGTGTTTCATAGTTCTCTTTGTAGAAATATTACACCTCTTTGGTTACATATATTCCTAGGTATTTTTTATTTTCTTTGTAGCTATTGTGAATGGTATTGAGTCTTTGACTTGACTCTCAGCTTGACTGTTATTGGTGTGTAGAAATGCTACTAATTTGTGTATATTAATTTTGTAACCTGAGACCTGCTGAATTTAGTTGTCAATTCCAGGAGTCTCTTGGTGGAGTCTTTGGGGGTTTCCATATATAAGATCATAGGGTACTAGGAAAATTGGATAGCCACATGCAGAGGAATGAAAGAGGATCCATATCTCTTACCACCCACAAAAATTAATTCAAGATGGATAAAAGACTTAAATGTAAGGCATGAAAACATGCAGGAAAAACCCTTCCAGACATTGCCCTAGGCAAAGAATTTATGACTAAGACACCCCAATGGCAATTATAGCAACAACAAAGATAAATTAATGGGACTTGATTAAGTTAAAAAGCTTCTGCACAGCCAAGGAAATAATCAACAGAGCAAATAGACAACCTACAGAATGGGAGAAAATATTTACAAGCTATACATCCTATAGAAGGCTAATAACCAGAATCTACAAAGAACTCAAGCAGATCATCAAGAAAAAAACAAACAACCCCATTAAAAAGTGGGCAAAAGACATGAACAGAAGCTGTTCAAATGAAGATAGACAAATGGCCAATAATCACATGAAAAAATGCTCAGTGTCACTAATCATAAGGGAACTGCAAGTTAAAATCGCCCTACCCCAGTTAGAATGGATTTTGTTAAAAGGTCCACAAACAATAGATGCTGGCTTGGATGCAGAGAGAAAGGCACACTTATACACTGTTGGTGAGACTGCAGATTAGTATAATCTCTATGGGAAACAGTATGGAGATTCCTCAAAGAACTAATGATAGACCCATAATTCAATCCAGCAATCCCACTACTGGGTATTTACCCAAGGGAAAATAAGTCATTTTATCAAAAAGACACCTGCACTCAAATGTTTATTGCAGCACAGTTCACAATTGCAAAGATGTGAAATCAACCCAAGTGCCCATCAATTCATGAGTGGATTAAGAAAATATGTTATATGTATACCATGGAATAATAGTCATAAAAAAGGATGAATTAACTGGAGACCATTATCCTAAGTGAAATATCTAAAGAATGGAAAAACAAACACCACATTTACTCACTTTTAAATTGGAACTAACTGATGAGCACACATATGCACAGAGGGGAGTAAAACTCTGTGGAAATTAACCAGGGGAAAGAGGGGAGGTGAGGATGGGTGAAAACCTACCTAACAGGTACAATGAATCTGGGTGATGGGCACACTTATATCCCTGACTCAAGCATTACAAAAGTGATCCATGTAACCAAAAACATTTGTACCCCATAACATTTTGAAATTCAAAAAAAGAAAATAAAAAAAAGAAAACCCAACACATACACACACACACACACACATACACACACACACAAAATCATTATGTGTTGAGTCTAGGACAAGGAAACTTTTGTGAAATTTCTGTCTCTTCTTTAGATTGATTGAGAAATTTCTCATTGACTTTTTAAAATTATACATAATAGATTATATTTTCATATTAATAGGCCACCATCAAGTTTCCCTAGGAAATTTGCAGATTTCTCTTGGAATTTAGAAAAAGGCTAAATATTCTGTTATAACATTTTTTCTTTTTCTTTTATGTATTCATTGATATATCATAATCATACATGTTTATTGGGTGCATGTGATATTTTGATACATGCATTCAATGTGTAATGATCAAATTAGGGTATTTAGGATATTCAGCACCTCAAACATTTATCATTTATTTATGTTGGAAACATTTCAAATCTTTTCTTCTGTTTTGAAATACATAATAAATTGTTAAATTTAGTCACCCTGATGTGCTATGGAGAACTAGAATTTATTCCTTCTATCAAATTGTATGTTTGTTCTTATTAACCAATTTAAATGCCAACCAGTCTGTGATTAACCTCCAGAGCTCTTTTTTGCAGTTTGCAATATAAGTATAGTCACTTTGAGAAAGGGAGTTTTCATTATGGTATTAGATTCTACCCTTATTGAACTTTGAAACTTCTTAACATTTATGTTCTTGGTGTCTCTTGAAATCTGAGCTATAAAATGTGAAACATATTTTGACTTTGTGCATATATATGGCATCTTAGTGTTTGCCACCTGTCGTCGTAGTGCACCAATATTGCAAAGGTTTGCTGGCAAAGCTTTGTTGTTGTTGTTTCCCAGTATTATTCTTTGTGTTTATCTTCTGTACTAACCACCTGGAACTCTCCTGCTTTCACAAAAAGCCAGAGTGGGCCCATCATCAAAATGAACCTCCATGTTCCCATGGGAGACATGAAATAATGTCCTCTCACAGATGGTTTGCGGTGTGTACCTTAGTTGAATATCTAATCATGACAAGTAGTGAAGGATTAACTACAAGTTGGTAGAATCAACCTAAATTGTGACACAAACTTAAGCTTCAAAAATATAGAGCAAAAAGAGATTATTTCAAGATGACAACAACTTTGGCAACTATACTCTATACAAAATGTGTGTTTGGCAATTGCATTTCATTTCATTGCAACATGTCTAAACAGCTCAAATGTGTGAATGCAATTGTGAAATATTTCTTTTCCATTATATAAACAGTGGTTTTCATGATTCTATTCTTCAAAGTGCTAATAATTACAATGCTTAAGCATTTTATTCTAAGAGGAATATTTTAACCACTTAGGTTGTTTTAATAAAAATGTATTTTGGATTTTTCAAAACATTTTTTTAAATAAGTCAAACATAAACTGATAGTGAACATCTCAATAGTATGGTGTTGAATTTGAGAGACTGAAGGGTTTTGTTTGTTTGGTTTGGTTTTACTGAAAGATTCATCAGCTATGCCATTAAAATTAGAAATATTAACACTTGGTTTCATGAGAACATTTTATTGTCTTCATTATCACTAGCTATTACTCAAGATATTTAAACCTAAGTTTTCCGTCAAAGGACTACCCTACTAATGACCATATTGAACCCAGACTAGACCAAATTCTTATTTTTTTTTTTTTCTGGAAAGTGCAGCATGTTCTGCTAATATCTCCAGCAATTATTTTTCTTGAAGTTAATTTACATGTAAATATTTTTACAGCATGAATTTGTACTCTAATTAGCATTTTTGTAAGCTAAGTAAAATAAGCTATGACAATTTCACTCTGTAATAATTTTCCTATATGGTTATGATTATATATGCTTTTGACATTATGCTGTAATTCAGAAATAGTAAAATGTAATTCAAAGTTAAATTATTTGGAGAGTTTATTTGAGTTTCCATTTTATGGTAAGGAGATTGGTCTCCTAACCATGTCCAATGCCTGCCGTCCATGGTACGGACTCCGAATTAATGTTAGGATATGCATATATTATTATCATTGTTTGGCCTTCTATTTTCTTAACTTTCACTACTGTCTTGGCCCTGCAATACTCCAACTGCTTATGAAGAATGTTTCAGTTCTATATTGAATATTTCTCTGTAATGCTTGCATTTTGATTACTGATACCATTTGGTTTTGATTGACAGAATCAAACATTTCCTTCATTATTTTGGTAAAAAAAATGCTAGTTTATCTTTGGAGAATTACCCCTGGTGTAATCTTAGTCTATTGTTTTCAAAACCTGACTCCCTAGCTCCAGAGTTGAGCATATTACCTAGGCCATTCTGTTTCCTGACAGCTGTGACTAGTTAATATGTCACGAACATGACCCAAGCTAGACAACATTAAAATCAATCCTAACATTTTGCTGGAATGCCTAAAAGCAATTGTTTTTGGGGAAGATGGGGGAAGGTGGGCAGGAGCATAGGATATGAGATCCTGTAGTGATCACATTTGCCAGCATTATTGGGAAAGCCAACTTGGACAATAAGCTATTATGGAGGAAGCCACAAAAATAAAAAGATAGGCAAGTACCTGATGATATTGTTTCAGGCTCTGAATCCAACCTGTCTTTCTTTGGACTACCAGTTACTTGAACTACCAGTAATATGAGTCAATACGTGGTAGTTCACTATATTTTGTGAACCAAATCAACATTAGATTTCTGCACAAAAAAATAGACATGCTTATTATTTTATTTTAACATTATCTTCACATAAATTTGAACTCTGTTCAAACTCACTCATCTTCCCCTGCCACTTCCATGTTGCCTTTGAAAGAGAACTATTAACACAGAGATAATAGAGAAAGAGAATGGTGCTGATCAATTTTACCTAACTTTGCATTTTTCTGCCATCTAAAATCAACATTTAATTCTAAACATCTTCAATTGTTTATGATGTTCACAGTCCTGATACATAAACAGAAAGGATGGATCATTGAACTCGGTAACTTCAAAGACGGAAAATGATCAAGAGTGCCAACATCATCAAACACTGCTATTAAAAACACAGGCTCAGGCAGCAGTTCGTGAATTGCATGGATACTTCCACATTTGCACTTGGATCTGAGTTAATTTGAATAAGATATTTAGTAGCCACTTCTGCTGTTCTCATTATCCAAAGTGTTAACACATTAGATAAGGCATGGGTGGTATGTGTGGGAGGAGATGTTCCTCACATCAGCGAGGTTGCTGATAGAAAAAAAAAAAAAAATATATATATATATATATATATATATGTTGTATCATCCAGATGTTCATCCCATCTGTTTTAAAACAGTTTTTCAAAGAGGTGATGGTGAATAGAACTTCAAAGCTCTAGTAAGGTAAACTAAAAGGGAAATGTGGTCGGTTATCCAGGGTGGTAATTTGTAAAGTATATTCTGGGAAAACAGATCAAGGTATTGTTCCTTTGATAAATTGTATAATATTAGTTCTTGCCACTTCACAAATTATAATGAAGGTTGCCAGCACTTTATAAGCAAATACTCATTAAAACTCCTACAAGTATGTATAGAAATCCTTCACTGAATTTTTTGAGGATTTTTTTTTTTTTTTTGTAAATACAAGTTATGCCCTCTGAGTCAGGTATCTGTTTGTCTTGCTAACTGCTGAGAGCAGTGTGAACTGACTATCCTTCCTTTCCCCATACATGGGATTAGGTCATGAAATGAAAAGTATCTCCTCCCTAAGCAGCAGCAGAGGAGAAGGCATTTATTCATTCCTGTAGCCCAAGGCTGCCTTTGCTTGGGGCATAGTAGTGAAAGGATCATTCTGGGATGCAACCATAACCTCAACAATTTCAACCCCAACATGAAATAAGTACAGGACAGATGAGAAAACCTAAGTATAGACTTACTCCGTGGAGAAAACTTTAGGATTTCTCAAAAAGTTGGGAGAGATTTTATGTCTTGATAGTTTGCATTATTGCTCGAAGATGGCTATACATCCTAGATAGATGGGATGTTTTTGATTTTTTACTTGTAGGAATTTTAAAAATACACTGTCAAGAGACAAATAATGTTCCAAGTCTGCTCCCAGACAGGGCCTTAATATTTTCTAAATTAAGATGAATGGATCATATATGGCTAAGGAACTTAGCTGCACACATGCAAGTTGTTTCAATACTAAGAGCAAAAAAAAAAAAAAAAACAGAACTGTAGAAAGTAAGTATTGAAATGGAAATTTCTTTAGGATTTATATATTTTATGAAAGACCCGAATTTTTATACTTTCATATATCATTTTTATGAAATTAAATCATATTCATTTTTATTAAATTGTTCATTCATATTTTGAAAGTGGTGTTCTGCTTTATTGCTGAGTTCACAGTAAATTTAGAAAACTCTCATATTTTGCAACTTGAACACAAGAAAATGTAGGTGTTTGTTTGATAGTTTTCAAGTGAAATTGAACACTTCTGAAAATGATTTGCTTTGAATATCATGTCATATTTTTGTTGTAAAGAATATGATTGTACTCCCTTTCAAATGCCTACTTGAAATCTGATTGATTACATCCAGTGGATTTTTTTTTTTTTTTGTCTGTCTGTATATAAGGCTGCTGATAAACAATAAGACAGATGGAGGGAGAAGGGAGGGACTGGAACAGAAGTGAAAGGAGAGTAGTAGACACTGAAAAAGATGCCTAAAGGCACATCCCATAAAGATAAGAGGGGAGTCAGTGGGAGACCAGAAAATGAGAGGGCAGAAGAAACCAGACTTATAGGAGGCAAGGATAAAAGAAAATATAGGCACAAGTCAGGAAACTTGGAAAGATAAAATCATACACAAAAATTATATAATCAGGAAAGCCTTTCTGAAGAGAAGACTTAAAGAATATAATCTAATATGTACTATATTAAAACATATAAATATATATTACTTTAGTGAAAAGAGGTAGTTCAAAACACAAGGCAAAAGTTCAATTGGTTAGGTTTTTATTTGGATTTCCTTTGTAAAATACCATCCAAGCTTCTCTACAATCAGAATCAATTGAGTACTCTCATCGATCTGGTTCTGCTGACTTTATATAAAGGAGAAAACCACCCACAATTGAAATATAAAGGAAAAATTTATTATAATATAAGGAGACACTCAAAATTGAGTGATTTGGTATATAGATGCTCCTCAACTTATGATGAGATTGTGTCCTGATAAACCTATGATAAGTTGAAAATATTGTAAGTCAAAAATGAGCTTTTTGTAGATGCAACAGGATGTGAAAACACAAAACACAGTATCCAAAAAATATTGGCAACACACTACACTGTAGAGTATCAGTTGTTCATCTTCATTATCTTGTGGCTGGCAGGGAGCTGCAGCTTGCTACTGCTGCCCAGCATCACGAGATTATCTCACTGTATGTCACTAGCCTGGGAAAAGATCAAAATTCAAAATTTGATGTAAAGTTTCTACTGAATATGTATGGCTTTTGCACCATCATAAAGCCGAAAAATTGTAGGTTGAACCATCATTAATTGGGAACCATCTGTATTTGCACAAAATTTTTAATTTGAAGAACTTTTATTTAAAATAGTGGGCTATATAGTATATTATTTGCAATTTAAAAAAATGTTAGATAACTTCATTTGTGCCAAAAGCATATTCATGCTTTTCTTTTTCATGTACATCCTTATTCATATTCTACTCAAACAGTATTTGTTAGGGCTCCTTTGTTTGTGAGAGAAAGAAAACCAGCTCAAATAAGCTTAAAGCAATGAAAAATGTTATGAGGAGTTCTTCAGGCAAAGCTATATCCAGGAACCCAAATAGACTCCTGCAGAATCTGTTTCTTTTGATGCATTTTGTTTGGGTCTCATGATAATTGGGCTTTTATTCTGTCAGGATTTGTCCACACAGCTATATAGTAAGGCTGCTGTCAACCGAATACTTAAACTTTTATAACTACAATTAAGAAGAAAAGGAGCCCTTCTCTCTCAGCATACATAAATAAAACCTCAGGGAATAATCTAATTGGTCTTATTTAGGTCCCTTAGTTGTCATTGATGGTGAACATGGCACTGGGACTACTGCAAAGGGGGCAAATAAACTGACTCTCTAAAGGAAAGTCGATTTCTAAAAATATAGAGTTCTGGGCAAGCAAAAAACAACAGGTGATATATACAGGGTTATCTCAATTTTTGGCAGTATGGCATACACATAGTATGTTTCTAGTAGAGACAGTTTCAAATTTTCTCCATCTAGTAGAACACAACTATTCTAACTACAATTGACACTCCCCTTAGTCAGAAGCAGAACATTTGAAGCTGTGTTTTATACTTCTCCTTTCTCTCTCATGTTATCAAAAGACATTTGCCATCATGTTTATTGAGACTTATGGTAATTCTATTGAATGAGAGCTTGCTTAATAAGGCCAGTACTCATCAAAGTGTTGTCTGTGTTCAAATAAAATAAAAGGAAGCACAAATACTAAACATATTCAGACACTGCTACCTCCTATTTATAAATTTTATTGACATAAATTTCACAATGGATGTATCAAAAAGATAACTCAGAGACAATTAAAGTACTGAATATTTACTTGCATATATGTATGAAAACTAACTCTGAAGTCTGTTGCCCTGATTTAAGGCAAAACTGGGCCTTAGAAAGAAAACATCCACAAAGTTTCACACATGCATGCGCGTGTGAAACACACAATGACTGGTTTAACAAATCCAGGTTTCTCAGGTGGATTACAATAGAGCTCTGTGCAAGCTCATTACTGTTCCACTAAGTCTATTAAATTGTATTTTTTCCAAGATCTGTGCAAATTCATCTGACCCATTGGGCTGCAGATTTTTTTTTTTTTTTTTTTTGTTAGAAACCATGTCTGTGTGTGGCTTCTTCACTGATGGCAGAAAAGCCAAATTGGAGCAGAGACCCAAACAAACACAGAGACCAGTGCTGCAGTCAAAACCTGTCTTTGTATTTACATATTCAAAAATGACTGCTGGTTTCCTGTTATGTATTTGGTATTATGTAAAGGATAGAGGCAAATCAGTAATAAGATAGCTTTTGTTCTTGCACTCAGAGTTTACATAATAGAAAGAGAGCAAGTAACGTTCAGTTAGCATCCACTGTGCTCTAGGCACTGTACTAAGTAAGAATATTATATGTATGTATTATTAGGAATATTATCCATAATAACTCAATGAGAAAAGTGTTGCATTATCCTGATAAAGCAACAGATTGTTTAATTTTATTTTTATTAATCTTATACAGTAGGTTATAGAACTAATTTAACTGGCTTAAAATGAAAAATATACACCTGTATCTTTATGTATGGGCATGTTTAGATTATTTCACAATATACACATGTGTTTAATAATGTATTAAGATCTGTAGTATCTTAGCTTATTTTATCATAACATCATGGGTCTTCTTATTCCATGTTTTTTTCATTCAAAATCTTTTTAAAAACTATGTCCAGGATTTAAAATAATTTTATTCTCCAATTAATGTACTTTGTGGAAAGATGACTGACTAATAGATGTGATCCTGAAGCTAGAGCCTTAAGTATTTTAAGAGTGGAAAATATTGGCTGAAGTAAATTTTTACAGTATTTTAGTTTGAATAAACTTGATTTAGTTCAGTCTCTAGAAAAGTCTGTACAATATTAAATGACATTTTTAAGAAAAAAATGTATTAATCATTTCCTGTGCTATACTTGGTACCTCACATGTAAATTAAATCAACATTTGCATTGCTTTCAAGTTACTTTCTACCCAAGAAAAACTCTAAACATGAACAAACATGACAAATAATTTTACCTTAATCTACTTAAAATATTTAAAAGGTTGTAGCTTGAATCCAGAAAGAACATATGCATATGAATTAGCTGTGTAATTTTTCCCTGCATATTTATAATAATCCAATTATTTGTGAGCAACAACACATTATAATTAGTTATTTCCATCAATATTTTTGTTTATTTTAAGTAAAGCATTGTGAAAAGAGCTGAAACATCCATATGGAATAGTGTCTTTGAATTGAAATTTAAGCTGATGAAATCTGCTAAATATAACTTCTTAAAATTTGATAAAATGTTAATCATCAAATGATATACTTCATATCAGTGTCAAGATGTAGCATTCAGAATTCCTTTCTACTGGAAATCTATGTGTATTACCAAGCAAAAATTAATATAAAATTCTCCTTAATTGAAAAAGCTAGATGTGTATTGGTATATTAATGTTGCATATTGTTTTTAGTCTACCAAGTCTCAATAATTTTGAGACTATATAACATCAAATATAATTTTGATATTATATTTGAAATTGTATTTAATTTGAAGTGATATTGTATATTTTTAATATATTTCAAGCCATGGAAAGGGTACATCTTTATTTGCCAAACAGAATCTACCATTAATAGCAAAAATACATCTTGGGCTCAATGTTGGTTGATTGCACTGTTTTATTCCATGAGAATTTCACTGTTAACGTGGAGTTTTATAAAGTGTTAGCAATTTTATAATCTAAAGAAACTAAAGATTGTAATCTAAAAGAAGTTTAATGGCCAAATTGTCCAAAACCACAAGGAAATTATTGAACCCACCACCTTCTTTGGCAGTAAAGATTTAGGTAATAAACTTCAAGTACAATCTAGATTTAGAGCATTGAGCCATCATTCTTTAGTGCTGAGGTCACCTTTCTATGCTCAGGGACATGCTACCAAGGGAAAACATTTTATCTACCTCTTAATCGGAAGTATATTAGTATAGTGCTTTGTAATTTTCAGTGTTTTTACCTATATTATGGCATTTCATCCTTAAAATAATATAGTGGAAAGAAAAGACAAAAGTTAAAAAAAAAATTGAAGACATGGATATTAAGTGACTTGGTAAGATCAAATAAGTGGTTGGACTGAGAATATAATTCAAGAATTTTTTAATATGTGCCTTGCAGTTATTATTCCATACCAACCAATATCCTCTTGCTGTATATGCACAATATGTACCCAATATGTGTAACAATACATTGATGGGATATTTATAGATGGGTAACTCCTTATTTATGTGTATCTCTACTGTGTGAATACATAGTAGGCAGGCAGTATATGGTGCTGAATTCAAAACTAATCTAATCTTGGACATAGAATTATATTGTCAATATATTTAGGTCATGAGTTTTCAAAGATTGTTCTTTGTTCTTTATTCAAATATTTCTGTTGCTAATTTATTTGAACCTAAATGGTGAGTTTATTTTTATATTAATTACTGACTTTTTACCCTTTTTAGATGTCCAGACTATGCACTATTCTTCATGTACTTCAACCATGTATGCCCTTGATTACAAGGGAAGATACATGGGAGAGTTTGAATGAATGAAAATCCCTTATGACTGCTGATAAACCAGCAGGACATCAATGCTTTCCTGTCAGTTGGCTACATAACATTTTCATTGCTTACAAATCCTAAAGATACACTCAGCATCATTTTTTTAGAAGCAAAGAAGACATCAAAGAATGTAATAGAGTCAGCCAGTTGAATGTATCCATTCAGGGATTTATAAACCCCATAAACACTGTAAAGCAAAAGAGGATTTTTATGACACATAGGAAAGATTGTTTTATTCTTGAAGGTGTTTAAAATGTCATTCAGCTTAGATAACTTCTACAACAATTTTTAGTGCTTATAATCATTCCTAGTCATACAGATGTAGCTTACAAAACAAATTTAAAATACTGGAAATGTTCTGTAATATGCATTTCTCTGGATACAATATTTTGAATGATAGTTTCACAATAAAACAAGCCTTTTAAAGAGATTTTATTAATTATGATAAATTTGGAAAGAGGATCATGAGGTTTATTTGTTTTCTTAATGGTATTAAATAGAAACGTATCATGATGATATACTTTTCATAATATTGGGAAATACTTTTAGTCAAATAGTTTTTTAACTAAATGTTATCACTTTTTAAAAGTTTCTGCTAAGATGATGGGAGATAATAATGATATTGTATATTTTCTTATTGTTTATTATTGTGAATTAGCATCTTTCACGCTTTAGATTAAACAAGGAAATATAAATATTATGACAAAAATCTATTTTCTGGATATAATAGAGAAAACTCTAGAAACAGATGAAAGAAAAGTGCTTTGACTCTGGATTTGAAGTTTTCTTGATAGTAAATTGGCTAAATCATTTAACTCTTCTTGTCTAATTTTTCTCTAACATAGAATGTTAGTCTAGACTGTTCTTACATGCTTTTATAGGTGCAATATATTATGTTGTGTATTTCCAAAATCTTTATGATAGATTCTCTTGAGTATTTGAAAATATCAGGATATTATTGTTAGCTATGTGTTTAGCAAGTACCATCTGTTTGTGCATATTTCATAAGCAATTTTAAGAGCACACCTGTTTGAGCAATAGCAAGATAAACTGAAAAAAAATCGTGGACTTGGAATTATACAAGCCTATTTATGAGTCCTGGCCCTTCTACCAAGTAGTTAAATACGTTGGGAAAATTTTTAACCACTTTGAGTCTCAGTTTAAATTCTTCAGCATAGTAGGGATAATAATTCTTATGTGGCAAAGTTGGGAAGAATAAATGAGCTACTGTGTATGGTGCTTATACATATAATTCTTATTCTCAATGATACTTTGAAAACCATCTTTGTAATACAAAAATAAAATATTTTAATATTAGTATTAACATTAATAGCTTTTCAAAGTACTTAGTGCACTATTTCATAAAGACCGTATGTTCACTAAATGTTAACTCTTTTGCTATTTCTATTCAATGTGCTTTTAACTCATATCTATTTATTATAAAGATGTGAATTGTTTTTCAGTGATGCCAATGTATGTTGAGCTGGTATTTCTAGGCAACTATAAACCAGATATTACCACCATCAGTTGAATTCCTAAATTACTAAACTTTTACTGCTGGTAATTATGTTTGAGTTAAGAAGAACACTTTGAATTTTAGCTGTCAGTAAATTTGCTACTGGAAATTACTAAACAATGTTTTGTTATGTAAACTGACAAAAACTGAGAAATTATTGACTGTAAAACAAATATAATTGTATAATATTATTTTTACCAAACAATTTTTCTTATATATTTGCACTTTATCCTGAATACAACGTATGCAATTCCATTAAGTATAAACATACATTCATTATTGATTTAAAAGAACTTTAAAAGGATGATAATTCATAATAAAAATGTTTTAATTGTCTCTAAAAATTATAATTTTCAAAGAAGATGAAGTTAAAGTTACAAAATAATGCACTTCAACAACTTGAAAATAGATTGTACAGCTGATCTTTTTACACGTTGACTACCAAATCTTTGCCCTAACTGGCCTATATTCATTGAGAAGAACTTTTGTTTGTTGACTAGAGTTTTTAAAGAGAGAGAAAAAAAAAAAACTATAGCTATGATGGTTATTTACTCTATATTTAACTTAAAAAAATCCTTTGGATAAATTAATATTTTCACATTAACAATAAGAGACATATCTCTCAAATTTACAAATAGAATAAGAGTTTTAAAAATGGAAAAATGAATTGTTTGAGAACAATGAAATTAATTTCTCCAACCATATTTTAAGTTACTCTCAAATAAAGGAAAATGAAAGAAAGGGGGGAACACTGCATCTGTCTAGGTAGTAAGAAACTTGATAATGAAGTAATGCTATTATTTATTACCATTGAGAACACTACCCCCCCCACACACACATAAATCTTTTCTAATGAGAAAACTGAAATCAGAGAAGTTAAATAAGGATATTCAATTTCACAAATCTGGGTAGTGGCAAAAACAGCATTCGAATCTAGATCTGTTTTTTCTGTTATTCCGGAGCTCATACTCTTAAGTGTACAGAGCAGGCTGAGTAGTGAACTCAAGAAAACCAAAACAAGCAAACAAGTAAGCATCTAGATTTTTAAACTTCAAACTCTGCTACCACACAGTTAACTTTGTTAATTGCATAACCTCTATGACACTGCTTAAAGGTACAATGAAATCAAATAAGCCAAAGTACTTGGAAGCTTTGGGATTTTTTGATAAAGGCTAATCTCTCTTAAGTTAGGTGATATCTCACTGTGGTTTTGATTTGCATTTCCCTAGTAATTAGCAATGTTGAGCATTTTTTTATATGTTTGCTGGCCATTATTCTCTCTTCTTTTGAAAAGTTTATGTTCATGTCCTTTGCCCATTTATTGATGGGGTTGTTTGATTTTTTTCTTGTTGATTTTTTTGTGTTCTAGATAGATTCTTGTTATCAGCCCTTTATCGGATGTGTAGAGAGCAAATATTTTCTCCCATTCTGTAGGTTGTCTATTGGCTGTATAAAAGCTCTTTAATTTGATTAGGTCCCATTTATTTATTTATTGTAGCTGCTGTGATTGCTTTGGGGGTCTTCTTCATAAATTCTTTGCCTAGGCTGATGTCTGAAAGTTTCTTCCCTACATTTTCTTCTAGGATTCTTAAGGTTTCATGCCTTAGGTTTAAGTCTGTTATCCATCTTGAATTGATTTTCGTAAAAGGTGAGAGGTGGGGATCCAGTTTCAATCTTCTGCATGTAGCTATCCAGTTTTCCCAGCACCATTTATTGAAAAGGGATTCTTTTCCCCAGTGTATTTTTTTGTCTGCTTTGTCAAAGATTAGATGACAATATGTGGATGGTTTCATCTCTGGATTCTCAGTCCTATTCCAAAGGTCTATGTCTCTATTCTTGTGCCAGTATCATGCTGTTTTAGTTATTATAGCCTTGTAGTACAGCTTGAAGTCTGGTAGACTGATGTCTCCCAGTTTGTTCTTTTTGCTTAAGATTGCTTTGGCTATACAAGGTCTTCTCTAGTCCCATACAAAGCGTAGAATTATTTTTTCTAGATCTGTAAAGAATGATGATGGTACTTTGATAGGGATTGCATTAATTCTATAGATCACTTTAGGGAGTATGGACATTTTAACAATGCTGATTCTACCAATCCATGGGCAAGGTATATTTTTCCATCTGTTTACATCCTCTACAATTTCTTTTCTTAGTGTTTTGTACTTCTCCCTGTGTATGTCTCTCACCTCTTTCATTAAATATACACCTAGATATTTGATTTTCTTTGAGGCTATTGTAAAAGGTACTGCGTTTTTGATTTGAATTTCATCTTGACTATTATTGGTGTATAAGAATGCCTCTGATTTGAGTGTATTAATTTTGTATCTTGAGACTTTACTGAATTCATTTATCAATTCCAGGAGTCTCTTGGTTGAATCCTTGGGGTTTTTTAGATATAATATCATATCATCAGCAAAGAGTGAGAGTTTGATCTCTTCTGTCCCCATTTGGATGCCCTTAATTCCTCTCTCTTGTCTAATTTCTGTAGCAAGGACTTCCAGCACTATGTTGAATAGAAGTGGGGATAGTGGGCATCCTTGCCTGGTTCCAGATCTAAGAGGATGTGGAGAGATAGGAACACTCTTACACTGCTTGTGGGAATGCAAATTAGTACAACCTCTCTGGAAAAGAATTTGGAGATACCTCAAAGAGCTTCAAGTAGAACTACCATTTGATCCAGCAATAGCACTGTTAGGCATCTACCCAAAGAAACAAAAGTCATTCTATAATAAAGACATCTGCACTCGAATGTTTATGGCAGCACGATTCACTATAGCAAGGATATGGAAACAACCCAAGTGCCCATCAATCCATGAGTGGATTAATAAAATATGGTATATGTATACAATGGAATACTACTCAATTACAAAAAAACGATGGTGATCTAGCACCTCTTATATTTTCCTGGATAGAGCTTGAGCCCATCCTCCAAAGTGAGGTATCACAAGAATGGAAGAATAGGCTCCACATGTACTTGCCCTCAAACTGGCACTGACTGATCAACACCCAAATGCCCATCAATCCATGAATGGATTAGTAAAATGTGGTATTTGTATATCATGG
>CM052446.1:27927895-27948023 GCA_028533085.1 Varecia variegata
AAAAAAAAGAAAAAAAAACACTAAGGTGCTCACACAGTAGTAATACTCTTTGGGGATAGGGGGTTTGGGGGTGGGTAAACTCAACTAATGGATGCGGTGAGCATTATCGAGGGGGAAAGGGCACGTCTCAAATCATGGTTGGGATGTGACAAAGTCATATCATGTAACCAAAATGTTTGTACCCCCATAATTTCCTGGAAAAAACAAAAACAAAAACAAGCAAACAAACAAAAAACAAAGTACTTGGAAGGATATAACTAGACTATTTTTTTCAATACCATATTGATGGGAAATCTGTATTACTCTGGCTAATTTTAGTTTATGTCCAAGAAGAATGTATGGAAACAATTTGAAAAGTTTCCAAAAAAGTGTGGTCATTAAAATGAGTAAGTGAAACTCTGGATTTTACAAAGGGAATTTGGGATGCTATAATATTACAGTGATTCAAATATAAATTATCTTCTTGTAGCTTCTAGCAAGCCAAAGAATAGCTATAGTTTTGTATCTTCCCATATGACCCTTAGTGTTAATGGGGTGAACTTTTATCATTATTCAGGATCCAGAAATCAGTTTTTTAAATACCAACTACCTTATAATATTTTTCTTCTTAGTTCTGAAAATATTAATTGCTGAAAATTGTCATCATTATTAAATATATTTTTGTATTGCAGTGAAAATATTACATTTTGTTTAAATGCCTTAAATAAAATGTAGTTATTAGAATAGTCACTGAAGCAGCTTTGGATGTGGTGGAAACAATTTGAACCGGGAATTATAAGGCTGTTTTTTATTAGCACATCTAAACTAGACCTTAGTTCCTAGAGCACTATCAGGTTTATTACGTTAACTTTGTGATCTCAGTCAAGGTACCCTTTCAGACATCAGCATTGGCTGAGTCCTTTCACTTTGGAAAATAATGGATACAGAATAGTTCCCTTAAGGTACAAATGTTCACTAAGAAACAAAAAAAAAAATAGCTATCTCAACAAAGGAAGAGAATTAGAGTAATATACAAACAAACTTACTGCTAATGGCATGGGGCAAATGAACCTTATCTTTCTAACTAGGAATAATGCTACTTTCAAAGGGATAAGGAAGTGTTTAAAAGGAAAATGCTCCATCTAATTGAGTACTTTTCAACCCTGTTCTCAAAAATCGCAAACACAGAAACGATAATATTTGTAGGGTACACTGTATAAACATTTGAGCCATTTTATTTTAGAAGTGTCTTGTATAGCTGCAGTCCCCAACCACTGGGGTAGGGAGTGGAACCAGTCTGGTCTGTGCCTTGTTAGGAACCAGGCCGCACAGCAGGAGGTGAGTGGTGGGTGAGAAGTAAAGTTTCATCTGTATTTACAGCTGATCCCCATGCTCACATCACCACCTGAGTTTTGCATACTGTCAGATCAGTGGCAGCATTAGATGCTCACAGAAGCACAAACCCTACTGTAAACTGCGCATGTGAGGGGTCTAGGTAGAGTGCTCCTTATGAGAATCTAATGCCTGATGATCTGAGGTGGAGCTGAGGTGGTGAGGCTAGTGCTGGGGAGCAGCTGCAAATACAGATTATCATTAGTAGAGTGGTTTGACTGCACAGAGACCATAATAAATCAATTGCCTGCAGACTCATATCAAAATCCTATCAGTGAGTTGCAAGTGACAAGTAAGCTGCATCCGGTGGCAGGCTTTATAGGGGCAAGTGAGTTGATGTACTTCAGTTGTACAGTTGCATCTGGTGGCAGGCTGTAAGTCAGAATCGGACACTTATTTTAGTTTGCACGTGGCCTGTTCATTATTTTATTTACCACTTCTGACACCTCTTTGCCGCAATGTGCACTTGTCTCAGTCACAGTTTTGGTAAGCTCACAAGCTAACCCTACCAAAATTGAGTAAAAAACAAACATTGCTGAAGAGCTTCTTTGAAAAGGGAGAAAGACCCAGTGATGAGACAGCAGAAGACTCTAAGACTGCCAAAAAAATGAAAGCTGCATTTAAAAGAAAATACCAAGAGTCCTACTTAAATTACGATTTCATTGCAACAGGTGATTCACATTCTCCAAGTCTGCATTGTATAATATGTGGTGACTAGCTATCCAGTGAAGCCATGAAACCTTCAATACTGCTTCACCACAGAGACCAAAAACCCTGAATTAAAAGACAAGCATTTGGAGTTTTTCAAAAGATAGCAGAGGATGTTGATGCATAATTGTTAGAGAGGCACAATTGTGCATCAACATCCTCTGCTACTTCAATTTGCATAGTTATGGTGCTAACCGAAAGAGGAACACGTGCTACCTTTTTAACTGCAGTTCACGGCAAATGTCTTGTCCTTAGCAGGCAGGATCAACTCTTCACCAATAATTAAGGGCTTCTTAGCCTAAAGCTAAGTGTGGGTAGCCACTAAGAATGATTCTCTCAGTGCAGACACATTTGATAAACTGGTGGCCTTCAACAATTGCTTCTGTTCTTTGTGTTCACTTTTTCTTTTGAAAAACTCCAAATGCTTGTCAAAGACTTGAATAGTTCTGGAGCTGTGTGTTGGTTGGCAACAAAAGTGCACATAACATATCCTCATGCACATCCTCCTGAAAAATATATCACACAAAAACAAGCATCGTTGCCTTGTTGTCAACATTGGTAGAGTCATCATCCTAGATTGCATACCATGTTTAAGTCTTTGAATCGTTACATATCAGGAAAACTGAATTGATCATTTTGTGTCCATATATGCATGGCCATAGTGCTGCCATGACTGGACAGGTTTCTTAATTTCACTACTCTGGTCAAGGAGGTCGCCTCTGAATATGAGTCTATGCACACACTGTGTCATCCATGCTGGCTAGCCAAAAAATGTCACCTGAACTAAACAACGTTTTGCAGGATTTGATTAACATTATCAACCACATTAAAGTACATGCCATTAACTCACGTCTGTTCACGTAGCTCTGTGAGGAAATGGATGCAGAGCAGACACGTATTCTCTTATACATAGAAGTGAGATGGATTTTCAAAGGTAGATCACTGGCTGGAAGTTTTGGAATTATGAGAGCTGCTCCAGAGATTTCTTTTAGAAAAACAGTTACCACTGTTTTTTAAAAACAGCAGCACATTTCAAGGACACAGAATGGGTAGCAAAACTTGTTTACTTGTGATATATTCAACCTGCTCAACAAATTCAATCTGTTACTTCAGGGTGGAATGACAACTGTGTTCAAGTTGGCAGATAAAGTGGCTGCATTCAAAGCCAAAGTGGAATTATGGGAGTGACAAGTGAACATTGGTATTTTTGACATGTTTCAAACATTAGTGGAGATTTTGAAAGAGGCTATGCCAGGGCCTTCTTTCTTCCAACTAGTGCATGATCACCTATCTCAGCTTTCAAAAGAATTTAAGCATTACTTCCCAACCACAAAAGACCCGCAAACTGGGAGGGAATGGATCTGAAATCCATTTGTGAATAAGCCAGGTGAATCAACTTTGTGCTAGAAAAAGATCAACTGCTTGAGATTGCAAATGGCAGTGGCCTTAAAAGTATGCTTGAGACAACTTCAAATTTCCATACATCCCAGATTAAAGTCAAGGTGCAATATCCTGAGATTGCCACAAAATCACTGAAAAGCCTCCTTCAATTTCCAACATTCTATCTTTGTGAAGCAGGGTTTCCTGCAGTGATAGCACCAAAAAAGGATCATGGAGTAGACTGGACATAATCAACACACTTCACGTGTCACTGTTTCCCATCACCCCCAGATGTGACTGTCTAGTTGCAGGAAAACAAGCTCAGGGCTCACAGTGATTCTGTATTATGGTGAGATGTATAATTATTTCATTATATATTACAATGTAATATTAATAGAAAAAAGTGCATAATAAATGTAATGCACTTGAATCATCAAAAAACCATCCTCCCTGCTCCTCAGTCCATGAAAAAATTGTCTTCCATGAAACCAGTACCTGGTGCCAAAAAGGTTGGGGACCACTTTGGTATAGTCTTTTGGAAATCTATGGGCCCTACTGGGCTCTCTTTAGGATTTTCTGAATGGTGTCAAAGAGCACATGAAACCCTTTCTTAGAACACCTTAGAATCAAGGAAACAAGTCCTATAAGGCAAGCTGTTTTGTCTGTATTATACCTTGTTTTTAAAAATATTGTGTTTGCCTTTAAAACAAGAATCTACAATATTGTGGGGACACATGGGCTATGACAGTTATCTCTGTGAGCTTTTTTATAATTATCTTTATTTTTCAACAAATTTTTGTTAAATATTGTTTTCCACATAGTATGCAAGGTGCTGGAGAGATGGAGGTGAATTAAAAAAAAAAAAAAAAAAAGCAGAGACCCTGCTTTCATTAAATATTGTATTCAGGATGGGAGAGGGGGCGATGGCCAGGCAATAATCCAGAAGGAAGATCTAAACTAACCATATGACAAGTGTTATAACAGAGATTCATGAGGTAATGGGAGGTGTTTTGCCTTTCATGATAATTGTTATTATCATGAAAGTTATATTTTCAATAAATAAGAGGAAGCCCATTTTCTCAAACCATCTTATTAATCCAGAGCAGTTTCTCTGGAGTGGAGGATGGTAGACAACTCCATATTTCAAACAAGAATGTAACCACTGAGCAATTTTACTTTTAAAAATAATATTGGCTCCTTGGCAGAAAATGATTGTACTTAGAGTCTTAGAGTCAAGAAATGCAAATTCCTCATTCTCTTAGTGGTTACGTTTGGAAGTTATGTTGACTAAAACATTACTAGTATGCCATTTCCTTTTTCACTGAAAACAAGCTCCTCCATTGGATATACTGAATTGTTTGAAGATTTTCTGGAAATGCATGTCAAGGCTGGTACAATTAGATTCACTAAAATCTTCCTCTATTTAATTATAAAACTGTGGTTATACTTTTTTGCCTGGAACATTTTCCTCTATTTTGGGGTAAGAATCCCCCCAAACAAAAGCCTTAATAGAGAAGTTTAATGAAATCTTATTGAAAACATGACTGGTTGATTAATTAGTTTATTTATTCATTCTAAAAGTCTTTGGGTGGCTAAAATGTACTTGTCACATAACAAAACTTTGCAGGAAAGTATACAGAAAGAGTTAACATGACAGGCCTGAGACTGCCATCCTTAGAAAGATCTGCTTGCAAAGTTGACTGTTGGCTGGAATCTGGGAACTCAGATTTCTGGAAGCAGTCTTAATCATTCCCTAACTGATAAGCCTGGCTTCTAGGACCTGAACAATATGATTTTTTCTAAACATCTGCTTTTTTCTGAGTCTGCAATTTTGATATGTGCTAGGCAGTGAGCATTAAGTCTCTAATGAGCTTCTCTGGAGGACAATTCACAATTGGTGTTGGAACTCATTAGTGGAAGAATTACAGATTCTCATTAACTTATGCTGGGGTTACATCCTGATAAACCCATTGTATGTGGAAAATGTTGTAAGTCAAAAATGCATTTAATACTCCAATAAACCAATTTTAGTGTTGAAAAATCATAAATTGAACTGTTGTAAGTCCAGAACTGTCTGTACCTTAATCTGTGTGACTCAAATTGGAGGGGACTCCTGAAAATTTGCACCTGGTTTCCTCAGGACTCTGCCCTGTATCCGTTTCCCTTTGCTCATTTTGCTTTGTAACCTTTCACTGTAATAATCCATAGTTGTGAATATGCCTGTATGCTGAGTTTCAGGAAACCTACTACTACTAGTGAATCATCAAACCTGAGAGTGGTCTTGGGAACCCCTGATACAAGAAGTATGAAAAAAATATATACTAATTGTGACCTCAAAGAATATAATTTTATTTGCACGTGAGTCATAGAAATAGAATCCTTTTGAATAGTTGTTCTCAACTAACAGTAATTTTTCTCCTTAGGGGCATTTGGCAATGTCTGGAAGCATTTTTGGTAGTCACAACTGGGAGAGGGGGAGTCACCCAGTGGATGGAGAGAGGCCAGGATACTGTTAAACATCCTACAATACATAGGACACCCCCCACATCAAGGTGTTATCTGGCTCAAAATGTCTATACTGCTGTGCTTGAGAAACCTATTTTAGTTAAGAGTGCAAAACAACATTCAATCACCTATCAAAATAAAGAATGTGGAAAATAAATACTAAGGCAGAATGCACAAAGAGAAATAATAAGAAAAATAAACTTAACTTGAAGGTGCTACCAAACCTAAAACTCTTTAGAATGCTTATAAAATTCTTGGAGACACAAATATTCATTTATCTCTTAAATTGTTTGTATATCTATTAATACATAGTACCCAGTGTTTAATGAACAGAGTGTTTAGAAATATAGAATATTGTTTCAATAGGAACAGCACCAGAACTCTTAAGTGTATTGTATGTAAATATTATATATTTATATACATAGAAAAAAAAAATATATATATATATTCTCTTGCTGCTACCAGGAAATTTGTTTGGAACACAGGGTTCCATATATTTATTCTCTCTGTTGCAATTCTGCCAGTTGTTCTGCAAATTATATTCCTAGTATTAACAAGAAATGTACATTTAAAAATTACCTTATGTATTTGACTATTTTGCATAGCTATAAAGAAATACCAGAGGCTGTGTAATTTATTTTAAAAAAGAGTTTTATTTGGCTCACAGCTCTGCAGATTGTATGAGAAGCATGGTGCCAGAATCTGCTTCTGGCGAGGGCCTCAGGAAGCTTACAATCATGGCAGAAGGTGAACAGGTGTGTCACATGGCAAGAGAGGGAATGAGAGAAAGGGTGGAGGGTGCCAGGCTCTTTTTAACAATCAGATCTTGTGTGAGCTAATAGAGCAATAACTCACTCATCACTAAGGGTACATCACCAAGCCATTCATGAGGGATCTGCCCCCAAGATACCAACACTTCCCATCAGGTCCCACCTCCAACATTGGGGATCAAAATTCAACATGAGATTTGGAGGGTACAAATATCCAAACTATATCACTTTATATTTCTGCTTTACTTCTTAAAATAAGTTCTTCCATTACATAGAAGTGATATTATAAATGAAAATGGCAAAGCTTTAGGTTCAGAAAAGTAAATAAGTAAACAATAGTCATTTAAACTTTACCTGTGTCCACAAACTGAGGCTGTTCTCAGTACACTGGTAAGATAAGTTTAGGGGGATAAGAAAATGAGATATGGCTTCAGGTGCTTCCAGTTCAATGAGAACTTGGACTAAAGTCATATGCTAGATTGGAGGATGACAGGCAAATCTTAAAGAAATAGGAGGTAATGGGAATGCCTAGGGCCAGACAGGGTTATTGCCAAATAACTTTTGATATCTAATATATATGGACATTTTTAGAGCAAATCAGAGATTCACTGTGTATGTATGTGATATATATATATATATATATATATATATATATATATGACATATGTACCTAAGGGTATACTGCTGGTAGAAATGTAAATTAGTATAGCCACTGTAGAAAACAGAATTTAGGTTCCTCAAAAAATTAAAAATAGAACTACCATATGATCCAGCAATGTTATGGCTGGTCATATACCCTAAGGAAATGAAATCAGTATGTTGAAGATATATCTATACTCTCATGTTCATTGCAGCATTGTTGACAATAGCCAAGATGGAATTCACCTGTGCCCATCGACAGATGAATAGGTAAAGAAAATATGGAATATTAATGAGATACACTGTGGATTACTATTCAACCTTAAAAAAATTCTGTCATTTGTGACAATATGCATGAACTTGGAGGACGTGGTGTTAAGTGAAATAAGCCAGGTACAGAAAGACAAATGCCACATGATCTCACTTATGTGTGGAATCTAATAAAGCTGAACTCACAGAAGTGGAGAGTAGAATGGTGGTTACCAGGGCCTGGGTTGGGGGGTGAGGGTTCGGGAGATGCTGGCGGAAGGATACAAAATTTCAGTTACATAGGAAGAATCCGTTCAGGAGATCTATTATACAACTTAGTGACTATAGTTTATAACAATGTATTGCATTATTAAAAATTGCTAAAATAGTAAATTTTAGGTGTTCTCACCACAAAAAAATACATGAGGTAATCTATATATTATTTAGTGCAATCTAATTATATCCCAATGTCTCTATAGTTCAAAACATAGGTGATAAAATATACAATTTTGTCTATTAAAATAAATTAATTTTAAATAAAGTAAAAGTGAATGACATAATAGTGAAGAATTTAAAGAGAAGGATTCAGTAAATTGCTAGGTATTTATATCAGTGTTCAGAGAAGAAAACATTTAACTACTATTCCAATCAGTTATATTCCTATTACCTAAAAGTGTTCCTTGTTAGACTACCATAACTCCAAGAAAATATCCCATAAAAATTATCTTCCTTTCTAAAATTCTTGGCTCACATAACAGTATTGTAACTAGTGATTAAACTTCCCAGACATCTGGAAACTGTTCTAGAAATGTGATGGCTGATATTTCAAACCACTCTGGAATTCACCATAGATTAATTTTACATTGTGCTTTTATATATTATACAGTTTCTAAATCAGTGAGTTCCACTCTCCACCATTTTATTAGCATAATTAGTCTGGTATTAGCTGATAAAAAAACAGTTTCCAAACCTGCCTAGGGCATAGAAATCCCATGAAGTAACAACATTATGTGGAATCCAGCCAGAAGCCTCCTGCCTGTCTCACTAACTGATTTCAAGTTCAGTGTCGGATTTGGTGTGTTGTGAAAGCTAAACACATTCTTCCAGCATACATCAGTTAGCAACATGCCCACTCAAAGAGAGAAATCATTTACCACGAGAGTGAGATTATATAACTCTTCATTCTCCTTGTCTATTTTGTGCAATATTTCTGATTAGATCACTTTCCATTTTTTTTTTCAGTGTGTATGTAGATGGATTTGGGTTTCACTTCACCATTTCTTTGAATAGTGTTTCCTATAGTTAAAGGCAATCAGTGATTTAAATTTCATCTGAGCTCCAGTCACATGCAATTTATAAAATTTTAGAACACAGGTAGGTATGTATGATATAGTAATCAGCTTAGCTTTAGAAGGACAAATTTTTATTATCTGCCGCAGTCATAAGCCTGGCAAATTGCTTTAAATGATTGAGGTATAATTGCTTTGGGAAAATTTTTGATTTTTCCCCTTCTCATAAAGTACTTATTAACAAAACAAAACAAAATCTATATTCAAAAATTAACATAATTCATGCCATGCAGGAAATGTTACTTATAAAATACAATTGGTCAAATAAAAAGTTTTGTTAAGATTGAGAGACTTTGCAGTTTATTGGAAATAATCACAGAAAAAGTATCTTTAAACAAAGATGAAATGTTTTTACTGAAGAATGGAATCATTTTTTGCTTCCTCATGAAAGGACAGGTGTCTGTTTACCTGGATTGTTGCATAAATCTGCCACACATTTGTTACTCAGAACTTTATTTATTATATTATGGTAATACAGTAATAATTACTGCCAGAGGAGACATATTTTTTATAATCTTGTACATTTTCTTAAATATAAATTCTTATATATAAATTTTGATTTGAACCTTTTAATTATTTTTCACAACTACCTCCCATACATTCTATGTCTTCTTAACTGTGTCTTTCTTAACTTCACAGTGTGTGGATTTCAGCATCATTCTAGTTTTCTATTGAAAACTATAACATGTATAAGGAAAAGATACCCTAAGATTTTCACATGCTGTAATCAAATATGTTAGACTTAGTTTATGATGAACTGTGTCTAGTTTTTGCATCTAGTTTTTGTTTCTTTGTTTTTTCTCAAAAGTTATGCTTTTTTGCATGTTTATGTGTGTATGTGTACAAGGTATGTATTTATGTTTAACAAATTACCCCATATCTTAGTCACTAAAACAACAAATACTTATTATGTTACAGTTTCTGTGGATCAGAAAGTGAGGCAATAGTTAGCTGTGTCCTCTGGGTCTGAATATCTCACAAAGCTACAAAGTGTCAGCCTTGTGTCTGACACAAGGCTACGAAGTGCCTCCCAAGGCCCAAGTAGTGATGGATGCATTTCTATAATCACTGAAGTGGCTGTTGGCAGGGTTCAGTTTCTCCATTACTATTCCTAATTGGTTATTGGCTAGAGTCTTACTTCACTACCTCACCACATGGATCTTCTCCACAAGGCATCTCACAACATGGGAGCAATTTCAAAAAAGCCAGAAACTAAGAGGGCAAAAAGAGTGTGCAAGATATGTCACTCTGTATTGTGAGTAGATATGTACAATCTCTTCAGGAGAAAACCAGGCATTTTTAATCTAAACTTGGAAATGATTAAGCTCAAACATGAAGCTCACGATCAAGGGGAAAGGATGGGATATGAATATCAGGAGAAGGGATCATTGAGAGCCATTTCAGAAACTACCTACAGTAATGTATGTGTTTTATGAAAATAAGTTTTCTTTTCTTAAAGCCATTTTCTCTTACTTTCTTTGATATTCTTTATACATCAAATATTTTATAACCCAAACATGAGGATAAAGACATATAGCATATAGTATGTCCTTAATGTTTAAGAGCAATATTTAGGAGCATAGCATAACATATGTCATGTTAAGGGTGACAATTTTGCCTGTATATAATGTTAGAAAGTACATGCTCATTTTTTTCTCTCTCAAGTGGTGGTGATTTATAATGACTAGACAAAGTACTCCTAGAATCCAAATTAAAACTCTACTCTAGGGCTTTGGACCAGTACCGGTCTGTGGACTGTTAGGAACAGGGCCACATAGCAGTAATTGAGCAGCAGGAAAGCAGCAGGTGAAGCTTCATTTATATTTACAGCCACTGCCCATCACTCACATCACCACCTGAGCTCTGCCTCCTGTCAGATCAGCGGCAGCATTAGATTCTCATAGAGAAATCCTTCTATAAACTGTGCATGCAGGGGATCTAGGTTGTGAGCTCCTCGTGAGAATCTAATGCCTGATGATCTGAGGTGGATCTGAGGCGGTGATGCTAGCTCTGGGGAACAGCTGCAAATACAGATTATCATTAGCAGAGAGGTTAATAATGTAATAGTAATAGAAATAAAGTGCACAATAAATGTAATGCTCTTGAATCAACCTGAAACCATCCCCTCCCCCAGTCCGTGAAACATTTCTTTCATAAAACCAGTCCCTGATGCCAAAAAAGTTGGAGACCACTGTTCTAGAGTATTAATATAAGCTTATTAAAGTATTACCAAGTGGTCCTCTGTGTATTTTCATAATATCCAAACACTTTTTTCCATTATGTTATTATTTTGTAATTGTATGAATCAGACATGGCTTTTGAAATAAGAACTTTTGAATGGAATAAGAATCAATATTGGCATGCCACTATGAAGGCCTCATGTAGCTAAATGGAGGGGGAAGTGTTGGCTTACAAGACAAGACCTAAATATACTTTTAAGTTCTTCCAAAATACTATACCTTCTCAATGTACCTAGCATGAATGTCACAAATTTCACTAATCCCTTGAAGTCACATTTTCCTTAAATGCCTGAATAAAAAGACAGATCCATAATTCAATTTGGTTATATGTAAGGATTTAATCATTTACCAGGTGTCCAGAGATTTCCTGAGATATGTATCTGATCCAAAATTTTTCCTAGTGTTCACTTTCCACCTCCATTTCCCATCTGGTTCCAGATAAAAACTTCTAAACACTTTTCTGCATGTTACCCACTTCTGGATTTCTTTATGCTTACATGGCTCTCCTTTAAACACTTCAAACTGAGTTGTGGACACCTGTACATCCTTTTTGCAAGCACTCATAGGGATATAAAGACTGGTTTTCAACTTTTACCAACATTATGATGAAGATTGTACAATAGTGAAGAAAATTACAACACAAAGACTTGAAACTTAGCATGCAATATGACTATTCTTAAAGAACATGATTCCAAAAATCTTTATACTGGTCCCCTACAACATAATGTATTACCATGAAAGAGGTATACTTTTCCCTTAACCCCAGGCTGCCAACCCAACACAGGAGCTAGTGTACCATGTCATTATGGATGTGCCTTTGGGCATGTTTCCTTTCCTTTCTAGAATGCAGGCCTTAAATACAAGTTTCTGAAGAAAGACTATGTCCGGACTTCACTTGGGTATAAGGTCTGCCTCCACATCCTCATATCCAACTCAAGATATGTCACTCTATATCGTGAAGAGAAATCTATAATCTCTTTAGGAGAAAACCAGTGATCCAGGACCATGGGTGGATAGCCTTTCTCTATGTCATTCAACGTGGCAAGATGTTCAACATTCAGTGATCAATATATCAGAATATTTTCCAATCTAGCTTCTTCAGTCTTGAGCAGCATCATTATTCCATTTAAGTAAGAACTTTTACCAGTCTGTCATCTAATAAGTGGTAACAATGAGGCTTGCACATATCCTGTCTTTTTGTTCTCTATTCCTGATTTGCTAGTCACCACCTTTTGAAAAATAACACACCTACATACACACTCTAAGAACAAGCAACATTAAACATGTCTTGAATATTCCAGGTACATAATTTGGAAAGTCTCCCACATAGACCACTTCTGTCACGATCACACAGGGAAATGCAATAATAAGGGCAGAGTGGTGAAATGTTAGATGTTTTCTATAATGATCCAATGAACTCATAAGAAGAAATAACTATATAGGATAATTTTGAAATAAGTGGTGGCCTATATCCTACTACATATATTCACATGGATTCTGACCAAAGTTATGATGAAAGGGAAAGATGCATCTAGCATCTCATCACCTTAAGCTTTGCTCACCATTTGTGATAGGCAGAATATTGCCACCCCTCTCCAAAGACGTTAGTGTCTTACACCTCAGAATCTGTGAGTATGAATACTACTCAATTACAAAAAATGATGGTGATCTAGCACCTCTTGTATTGCCCTGGATAGAGCTTGAGCCCATCTTCTGAAGTGAGGTATCACAAGAATGGAAGAATGAGCACCACAAGTACTCGCCATCAAATTGGCACTATCTGATCAACACTAAGGTGTTCACATGGTAGTAATATTCACTGGGGATGGAGGGGTGGGGGTGGGTAAACTCACAACTAATGGATGTGGTGAGCATTGTATGGGGGAAGGGCATGCCTCTAATCCTGGCTTGGATGAGGCAAAGTCATAACATGTAACCAAAATATTTGTACCCCCATAGTATCCTGAAATTAAAAAAAAAAAAAAAAGAATCTGTGAGTATGTCATAATATCTGGCAAGTGGGAATTAAATTTTCAGATGGAATTAAAATTACTAATGAAGTGACCTTAAGATGGGGAGATTCTCCCTCGAGCCTATAGATGAAACACAGCCCTGTTAACTTCTTGATTTTAGTTCAGTGAGACCTATTTTTTTTTTTTTTTTACTTCTGACTTCCGAAGCTGTAAGATACATTTGTGTTGTTTTAAGCCACCAGTTTTATAGTAATTTGTTACAGCAGCAATAGGAATCTATTACACCATCCTTCATATTTTCTCTGCCATCAATGATTCTACCTCCACCAATCTGTAAGTCACCCTTCCACTTGCTATATGACCTTTGCCATGTGGCTTTACCTGTTAATAGGGACATTGATGATCTCATGACATTATTGTAAGGAATACCTGACATAATAAATGGAAAGAATAAATTTTTGTAACAAAATATATATAGTTAGATATATATATTTGTTTTATATACTGATATATGGTTTTTATATACCAAATATTAATAAAATACTTTTAGTTTTATATATTATATATACACATGCAATCACTTGTAATTTATAAAATTTTAGAAGAATACAGGTAGGTACTAGATAGTACTCAATATATCAATTCTATTTACTAATACATAAAAGGGAAAATATGTGTGTTTATATCCTGTTTCTCTCTCTTTTTTTCTTTTTGCTTAGAGCCAAATGTCCTCTTTCTATGATTGTGGCAGTTTAACTCTGGACCCTTGGAGAAAGTGACTTTTGTCTAATCTACTTTAGGATAGGTAAAACCTTTTACTCACCCTGATGGACATAGAATAAAAAATAAATAAAAACAAACTTAAATTCAAACACTTGGGGTTATTACCATCACTTTAGCCAGATTTTTAGTTTTACAGAAATTATACTATTAATAGATGTGTCTTTTGAAAACCATTTACTTTCATATCTCTGTTTACACACTTGCCCCAACATAATCTATTCTCAACACTGCAGTCAAAATAATCCTGATCTTTTTTTTAAAAACCTAAGTCAAACTGTATCATTTCTCTGCTCAAAATCCTCAGTGACTCTATCTCCTTCTGAGTAAAAGCCAAATTCCTTAAAATGTTCTACAGCGCTACATGATCTGACTTCCTTTTAACTTTCTAGCATCATCCCCGTAATAGTCTGTACTTCCGTCATTTGGCTCAAGTCACGGAGTTCTTTATCACATGTTTCCCAGAACATGGGAAGTCCACTCCCTCCTCGAACACTGGCATTCTTCTTTCTGCTCCTCCTTCATTATCCATTTATTTGGATCCATCTCTCCACCTCTTCCGTGAGGCCTACCCTGGCCACCCGAGTAAATATTGCAACCCGTCTCTCTGGCCTCCTAGCTGTTAATACACTGCACACAGATTGCTTTTGCTGTATAACTCCCCACACTAGAATTTAAACTTCAATAGGGCAGGAGTCATATCTAGCTTTCACGACTGTATTCTTAGCAACTAGAAAGGTGCCTAGCTCATAATTTGTGCTCAATATTTATTAATGTCTATTTATTTGCCATAGATGCAGAATCTCAAACAGATTAGTTTGTATAAAATATTAGATGTCATCAAATTCATTCCTAGGACTTCACAGATGGAAAAAATAAGGCCTAAAGAGGTCACACAGCTATTTTCACCAAAAGTGGAATAAGAAAACAGCTCTTTCTCATGACTCACCAGAGTGGAGTGCAAGTTATTCATAACTTTGTATTTAAGCTAATAGATGCCTAAAACTCTTTCCAGTTTTAAACATTTAGAGGTTGTTAACCTGTGGTCTTTTCTTTTAACAGAATTGTTCACTTGTAATGTGAACATTCACTCTTAACGTCCATTACATTTTCTTAACATTGTTATTTATTCAGCAAATATTTTTATAATTGTCATATATAAAACATTTGCAGTACAGTGGGTATTTCAAAGATGAACTTCAGCTTTATGATTACAGCTTCATGATACCAACAAACTAAACCAGACACTTCTTATGTGCCACCTTAAATCCTTTCAGTGCCACTTGTGTTCTGGGGAGATGGCCCTTGGTTCTGCCCCAGCCACTGGGACAACTCTGAGTAATCTCATATATGCATTTCCTATGTGCAGCACCCAACAGTGTCACACATCAGGTCTTTGCTGTGCTTCTTTCATGTCCTCTGTAGGGCTTCATTGTTGTCACTAAAGCATGTGATGCATTGGAGCCCCGTCAGCAACCATAGGTATGTGGCCCATTTCTGCAGGAAGGTGGTACTCCATTGCATACACCTTAGACCAGGGAGAAACAGAAGCTGGCCTATGATTTTGTCCTCCTGGAAGGAGTTTATTTGACCATTTTGAAGACAGTCCTTCAAAACTGAGGGACCAATTACATCTGACACCATCAGTGACCAACTCAGTAATGCACTGTCACATTGGCTCTGCCTCCTTTCCTGGCTCACCCTCCTTTCCCGGCTCACCCTCCTTTCCCCTCACTCCTGATTCTCTGGGGTCTAGTCCCTAAAAATATTGTGGGACAAGAATTTATGACTCAGGTTCTTTCTGGGAAAGGCTGAGACACTATAAGAACCTTAAACCTAGTAAGAGAAGCTGGTATATTCAGGCGTACATGGCTACTACAAAGTCCCATGTAACTTACCTTAATAAACACATACGAAAGACTACTCAAGTTCAGCGGAAAGAGAGCTCTTTCTTGACCGAAATTAAAAAAAAAATTGTTAGAAGTATAAATTTTATTATGTGTTGAATGCTAAGCAAAATTTTGTTAGAAAGAGAAAGATGAACCCAACAACATATGTAGTGCTAGTAATGGTCATAGCATGTCCGAATGGAGCATGGAGTACATTTATAAATACTGAGGGGGGCGGTGTATTTGTGTGTGTCTGTCTGTCTGTGTTGGAGAAAATTGTTGAAATCATCTTCTGAAAGCTGCTTTCTTGAAAATAATTCTAATGGATCACTGATCTTTTGAAATTTGTGGTTAATAAAGGCAAATTACCAGCCTGTCTCTGAAAGTATTGTCTACTAAAATGGGGATTACAGCATTTTTCAAGAACACAAGTGACTGTACTTCAGAGACATAATGTGGTAATGCTGTTGTGTATGTTTACAGAGCTAGATTTAATCCCCGGTATGGCAATGGCTAAGATTATTGTGACCTCTATGGGCTTAAGAGGGATAATTTTAAAATTTAGTTTGACCTGTGGAAAGAAAGTTAGGATCCTGACATTCAGAAAGTATGGTTCTAAGTCACCTGTTCATTTTGTTTACAACACTCAATTATATATTCAGTGCTTCAGAGAGTTTTAGAAAATAAGGAAAGTAAAAATAAGCAAACCTAACAGGCACTAAGTCAGATAGGCCCTATAATGAACGCTAATCAAAACTGACTGATTGCCACTCTTGTATCTTTTAGTGACTGACAAACCTAAATCAAGAACTGATTTTAATGAATCTGAGGTCTGATGAATGAATCACTCTACTTGGAGGTATGTGTATAAATCCTTAATTATATATTCTTGAAAAGACTATAGGTATTTTCTTAAGACATGAGCTAAATCATGTTGATTCTCATTAATGGTTTACGTGGTTTTTGTGGATCAATGCAACTTCATTGTTTTGTATTTTATATAATTAATCTCTTGTTTTTACATTATTTAACTTTAAAGTGAATATTTTGTATTCTAACTTAAATGAAAAGTTTTAAAAAACTTTTTTTCTAGAGTTTTAAACTTTGAATCCAAGTTGGAAAAATTAATAATTTGTAGTAAAAATCTCAGAATGTCCAATCCATGTCATTTAAACTGAACTATTAAATATTTAAATATAAGGAGACAGAAATCCAATTGGTTGCCCAAATATAAGGTTTAAAAATGCTAGAAGTAGGTGCACACATCTGTTTACTATGTTTAGTATTGTTTTAAAATTCATGTATTCTTTCAAAATCAGATCAGGGATTCTTAAACTACATTTTCTGCATTGTATCCCTCATAACCTACCTCCTTGCCAAAATCTCTTTCCATCAATTGAGGTTGTTGTGATGAAGACAACCAGTAGTGGATGAAAAAAGGATAATTTTATAAGTTGCTTATTATGTTGTCATGGGCAAGTTACATTTCACATTATATATAGCTTTGGAAACAAGCTAAGACAATATTGTTAGTTTATTTTACTTATCCAAAGTCTTTACCACTTCTCCATTGCTCCCACCGCAGCCAACATATACATTTCACACTCCTGGGATTTAAGTCAGTACAATTATTTAAATATTTTAGTTCTCAGTATGATGGTAAGTCTATCTATGCTGACTATGATTGACATGTTTTATTAAATAGATATTTCTCCTTCTGTTAAATAAATTCAAATTCAAATTTAAAAAAATTCTATGTAAAGAAAATATTTGTTTCATTTTGTTTTCCAAAAGCAGGTAAGAGTAATATGCATATTTAATTAAGGTGCAGACAATCTGTGGGTGACTTTAGTGAGTTAGATTCAATATCATGTGCTTTATATTCATGTTATCTCATATAATCTGTACCTCCATTCTATATGATATATGATATCACCATTTTACAGATTGTGTCACTGAATATCAGAAATATAAGTGCAGTGACTTGTTCAGAGCTAACTCAAGGCTAACTAGTTAATAAGTGGCAGAATCAGTTTAAAATCTAGGTCCAGCTGAATCCAATATCTGTTCTCTTCACAATATTGTGAAAATCAGAGTACAGAAAGAAAATATAACTTCTCATGTTCATTTTAAAAGTAATATGTGTCAATACATGGGTGGCTATAAATAGCACTATTTTTAATTTTTTATCTTTCAATGTTTCTTTTTTAATGTGATTTATTTCTCTTTAAAATTTTCTTGAAATTTCTCCCCAATGACAATAAAGGGAACTTGAAGGCTACAGAGAATCATTGCTAAATTTACCCACATGACATAGATAACAAAATACTTTTCAGGGTACTAAAATAAAATATTGTTAATAGGATTAACTGAATTGGTCAAAAGCAAAAACTTCGTATATAAACATGCATTTGAAACTATGTTTTCTTGTAGATTTTTCTATACACAAAACTTATACGGATTTTAACATAAAATATCTATAAAGGGATAGTAAAATAAAGCAACTAACAATATATCAGACACTTTTTAAATGTCAGTTGTATTGAGATATAATTTATATATACACAACAAAATTCACACTTTTGAGTATAGAGTATTATGAGATTTGACAAATATATAGTCTTTTTTATTTTTTTCCAAATATTATTATTTTTATTTTTTAAAATTTTTTTGAGACAGAGTCTCACTCTGTTGACCGGGCTAGAGTTCCATGGTGTCAGCCTAGCTCACAGAAACCTCAAACTCCTGGTCTCAAGCAATCCTCCTGCCTCAGCCTACCGAGTAGCTGGGACTACAGGCATGTACCACCATGCCTGGCTAATTATATATATATATATTTTTTTTTTTTTTAGTTGTCCATATAATTTCTATTTTTAGTAGAGACGGGGTCTCGCTCTTGCTTAGGCTGGTCTCGAACTCCTGAGCTCAAACAATCCACCCGCCTCAGCCTCCCAGAGTGCTAGGATTATAGGCGTGAGCCACCGCTCCTGGCCCAACCATATAGTCTTGTACCCATCACTACAATAAAGATACTGAGATATTAATAGTTCCAGTAAGCCAAAGACAGTTTCATGTAGCTGCTTTGTAGCAAAACTCTCTTTTTCCTTATAGTTTTGCCTTTTTCTGAATGTCATATAAATGAATCATATAGCTCATGGCTGGCTGAGTCTGACTTCTTTACTTAGGAGAATGCATTTGGTTTTCCTCCATGTGGATTGTATGTATCAATTGTATGTTCCTTTTTAATCACTCAACAGTACTGCGTTATATGGATTACCACAGTTAATTTCTCTGTTTCCTAATTGAAATTTATTTGTGGTTTTTCACCGTTATGAATAAGTGTGTCATAGCGATTTGCCTGGAGTCCTGAGTGAACATAAGTTTTCATTTATTTGGGGTAAATACCTAGGAGTGGGGATGCAAGGTCATTTATTAATTAAATGATTACTTTATAAAAACCTGCCGGATGGTTTTCTAAAGTTGTCATATCATTTTGCATTCTCACCAGAAATGCTTGAGAGTGTCAGTTGCTCTACTTCCTCACTGGCACTTGGTGTTAACAGGTTTTGTTCTGTTTGTAATTTTAGCCTTTTTAATAGATGTGTAATGCTATCACATTGTGGTTTTAATTTGCATTTCCCTATTGACTGTTGTTGAGCATCTTCTCATTTGCTCAGTTGCTCTCTTTATTCTTTGGTAATGTGGCTGTTCAAAACTTTGTCCACATTATTTTCCTCATTATTGAGTTGTCATAGTTCTTTACCTATTCTGTGTGCATATACTTTGTCAGATAGGTGATTGGGGCAAATGCTTTTTTCCCAGTATATGACTTGTCTTTTCACTTCTTAAATAATTTCTTTTTCAGAACATTTGAAAAATTTTTTGTTAAAGTCCAGTTATTTATTTTTTTGTCTATTGATGCTGTCTCTGTGAAATGGTTGCCTATTCTCACATCATAAGTTTTCTTCTGGGTATTTTCTTTTAAAGTTTTATGTTTTACATTAGGCCTTTGTATCCATGTACTGTAAATTTTGATAAAAATATGAATACAGGTCAAGGTTCACTTTTTTACATATGGATGTTCAATTTTTCTGGCACCATTTATTCAAAATCAATTCTTTTTTTTATTAATTGCCTTTAAAACATTTTTGTCAAAAATAAATTAAACATTTCTGTGTGGTTCTATTTATGTTCTATTTTTTTTTATTTCAGCTTATTATGGGGGTACAAAAGTTCTGGTTAGATATATTGCCCATGCCCCTCCCATCCCCCCGA
>CM052446.1:27948523-27974634 GCA_028533085.1 Varecia variegata
AATCCATGAACACAGTGTGTATACCCATTATTTAGGGCTTCTTTTGTGTTTTCTATTATTCAGCATATAGATTGTGCATATTCTTTGTTATATCTCAACATAAATATTTAATTTTTTGGTGATATTGTACTTGGTGTGGTTTTAATTATTTTTGATTTATAGATACTTATTACTAGTATGTAGAGATGTAATTGAGTTCTGTATTCTGTGACTTACGACATTCCCTTATTCTTAGATATTTTTGTTTGCTTTTCTTTTTAAGGTTCCAGGTATTTTTCTACATAGAAAATCATGTTTCTTTTAATAGAGAGAAATTTTTTTCTTTTCCAATTTGGGAGCTTTTATTGATTTTTCTTAAATTATATTACTGTTCAGGACTTCTAATACAATGGTCAACAGTAGTGATGAGAGAAGACATTCCTGCTTTGTCGGTCTCTCACCATTATAATATCAATTGTAGGTTGTTATAGATGACCTCTAGCAGGTTAAAGAAGTACTCGTAGTTTGCTGAAATTTTTTATCATAAATGAATGTTGAATTTTGTCAAATGCTTTTGTTCTGTATCTATTGATTTTTCTTCTTATTTTGATAATATCACAAATTATGTAGATTGAATTTCTGATATTGAAACAGGCTCACATTATTGGAATGAACTCCACTTGACTGTGATGTATTATTCTACATGTGTACATATGTGTGTACATATATATATATATATACACACACACACACACATATAAATAGAGAGCTGGATTAAATTTGTTAATAATTTGTTAAAAAATTCTGCATCTATATTCATGAGGATTATTAGTTTCTTGTTTTCTTTTATCATAATATCTGCTTTTATATCAGGACTACAACTGGTCTTATAAAATCAGGCAGGAGTTGTTCCTTTGTCTTCTATTTTGTGGAGGAGATTTTTTAAAATTGTTAATATTTCTTTTTTTATTTTTTATTTCAGAATATTATGGGGGTACAAATGTTTTGGTTACATGAATTGCTTTTGTACAGATTTAGTCAAAGTTATAAGTGTGCCCATCACCAAAATAGTGTGCATTATACTTGTTAGGTGTGAACTTACCCATTCCCTCCTCCCCTCTTCCACCTGCTTGATTTCCATTGAATTTTACTACCATATGTGCACATGACTGTTGATCTATTAGTTACAATTTAGTAGTGAGTTCATGTGGTTTTTGTTTTTCCATTCTTGCCATACTTCACTTAAAAGGATGGTCTCCAGTTCCATCCATGTTGTTACGAATGACATTAGCTCATCAACAACAGTCAAGCTGAGAATCAAATCAAAGATGCAAAGGTGCAAAGATGCACCTTTAACAATAGCAACAAAGAAAATAAAATGCCAAGGAATATATTAAACCAAGGAGGTGAAAGATCTCTACAGGGAGAACTATGAAACACTGAGGAAGGAAATAGCAGAGAATATAAACAGATGGAAAACCATACCATGCTCATGGATTGGCAGAATCAATACTGTTAAAATGTCTATAGTACCCAAAGTGATTTACAGATTCAATGCAATCCCCATTAAAGTACCAATGTCAACATAATTTTTCACAGATCTAGAAAAAATAATTCTATGATTCATATAGAACCAGAAAAGACCCTAAATAGCCAATGGAACCTTAAGCAAAATGAACAAATCAAGAGGCATCACTTTACCAAACTTCAAGCTATAGTAACTTACAAGTCTATAGTAACCAAAACAGCATGATACTGACACAAGAACAGAGAGCTAGACCAATGGATCAGAACAGAGAACCCAGATATAAAACCATCCTCATATAGCCATCTGATCTTTGACAAGGCAGACAAAAACATACACTGAGGAAAAGAATCCTTATTCAATAAATGGTGCTGGGAAAATTGGATAGCCACATGTAGAACGTTAATCACTTTTATTGATGTAATATGCCCCCAATCAGTTAGCTAGAAATCTAATAATAGGAGTCTGCTTTTCCATCCATGCTCTCTGTAGTCTACTGTGCTGTTTTGATTACTTTAAATATAGGTTCTTTGACCCATGTTTTCTCATCATTCTCTTTTGTTAGCATTCTCTCTTATCTACTTTTCTGTACCTATTTACTCTCTATTTACACACACACACACACACACACACACTCCTTTGATGGGTAGACATATTGCAAAAATAATGAGATTGAGTTTGAAGAATGACTATAGAATAAAGTTCATTATTTTATAAACATTTTCAATGCTTATCTTTCATTTTTTCTCTATAAATATTTATTTTCTTGGGAAATTAAACTAAGTTATTTTGTAGAATTTGATTTCTTATTATTTTTGAGATTATAGTCCATTTTCCAGGAAGTTAGTAAAAATTAGTCAATATTTTTAAGAAAGGGATGTAAAAGTCTTTTAGTACTGCTGATGATTCCCAACCTTACAAAAAAAAAAAAAAAGAAAGAAAGAAAGAAAGAAAGAGTTAAAATGTAGATAAACTAGAAAAGAGTTATTTTATAGCCTAATCTTGGTCAAGTTTTTGTTAGAATGGCAGAGTTATGCCCTGAGGTTTGCATGCTTATACTTGTGACTGCTGCCTACATGAATTCAGACAGATACCTGTTTAAATCTCCCTTAGTTCACATGCTGACCTGTGACAACCAAGTCTGTGCATATCAGCAGTATTTATCACTAGCAATGAAGTCTGACATGCAACTCCTCCACTGAAAACAGTTTCCCCAGAATTCTAGTTTTAACCTTTTGTGTTCATCTCTTCTGCCAACTATCATTAGCTTCTGCCACTTTCACATGGATGCTAGTATTCCCACTTTATCAATTTTAACTTAAACCTGCTCATTTTTTTGTTTTTAAAAAAAGCTGTAAAAATAGAAATTTCAAGTTCCTAAATAAGTTCTTAACTGAGAGTGAAATACAAGCTGTCGAATACTTCTTCATGACATTGAGGTTGCAATATCTTCTTAATTACATTCCTTCTTACATCAGAGAAATGAGCCACTAAATTCTAATTTTGAATCAGTCTTAAATTCTTTGCTTTCTTAAAGTCACATCTAGCTCATTACTTTATAATTTAAACCTGTATTCATCGTCTAAGAATATGGACATCCTCTCCAATGGTATTTAGATTTTTTGTGTCTCTCTGTGCAACTGTAATTTAAATACATGTTTACCAATCAGTAATCTTCATTCATAGGCATTTCTACTTGAAATGGTAAAGTCGTAGCATCCATTATCAGTATTATTTTCCAAAATGGCTTATGAACCCCAAAAGTTGGAATGTTTCATGACTCAGCGTAATTCTTTATTTCGGTATTTGAAACTCATAAAATTCATTTCTCTGTTTCCAACTAATGAGAACATGTTTTAAAAATATATATTATATATGCACACATATAATGTGTGTATAGTGTATGTGTGTATAGCTTTTTGTTGTTGCTAACCCTCAGTCTTGCTTTTCACGTATGTTTAGTCATTTATCTCAGGAACTGTTTAAGGAGGAATGTATATTTTGTTACAATTTTTATATACTGTCTTGTATGTGTTTATATATTCTGTTGAACCATACGAAATTTACATATAATCTTTCAGTGAAGACATACCACTCCAGAGCAAAGAGTAATTTCTTAATGGATAGGCAAATCAAATTCTTTTCAAATAATTTATATATTCAGTTACCTTGCATAAGAAAAAATTATTTTAATTCAAATACAAATCAAGCATTTTACATGAGATATAGTGGTAAACTATAATGGATATATTTGCTACCTTTTTGGAACTCACTATTGTTTACTGATATATACTTAGTTTGAGCACAGATCTAGAAAAAATGGTAGGAATTAATAATCTCAATATTTCTCTTAACAAACATGTGCTTAGTAATTGCCATTAACTTAATTATGACATTAAAAAAAAATTTTTTTAAGCAAATGTCTTCTACCCAAAATTTGAATGTAAAAGAATTCACTACACAACATGATGTAAACATTTTTGGGACTAGAATATATTTGTTTGTACCACAAAGATAGAAGTTATAAAAATTTTAACATTAACTGAACATAAAATAGGAAGACATATAAGTTATGTGTGTGATCTAGAAAGATTGCAATTTGTGAATAATAGGGACATGCCTATAAAATTTCAAGAGGTATCAAATGATGAACTTGAATGTTAAATCTTAGACATGTGCTTGAAGAATTTAATTTCCCAAATCCCATGGGCAGTTTTTCAGTCACTTTGAGTCTAAAAGATTTCTTAAAGGTATTTAAGAAGCCTACAAGATGGTTTTATTAAGTGCTTTGGAAAAAGTTACTTAGTCAAATGTATCTTTTTGAAAGTTATGACTTCAGTACTGAAATTAGATCATAATGCTATTAATTCAGTGTTTAAGGCTTTTTAAAAACAACTTTAAGTCTTAGAATAAAGATTGCATATTTTACAGTACTTACATGCTTGATATGTGCACATCTGAACTTATACATAGCTCACTGGACACACATACAATCTGTGTCCTCTAATTTCGATTATTTCATGTTACCTACCATGCCCTCTGCTTGTCTCTACACCGTCGAAAAAGGCGGCCCTTAGGTTTTGACTAGTGCGGCTATTTACAGAAACCAGTGGTGTTTGCGATAGACAGTTCACCTCACAGGATATCTGACACCTTTCTCAGAAAAAGATCTCCTCCTCTGATTACAATGCTCTGTCCCACTTTAGTCTGTCTGACATTGTGCTTTCTAAACCCTGTGTAACTGTGAAGTTGTGAAAGAAAATATAACCGAAGAATAGAAAGGCTGTTAAGTGGTCAATGTTTCTGAAGTGAAAATTGAGTCTCACAGAGGTTAAGTAACTTCAGACGGAGACATTTTGTACTTCAAAGCCTCAGTGCTGTTTAACACACTGTATCGCTCCATCGATGGTCATAGGACACGAAATTAAGATGAACTGTTTAGTTCTACTGCTAAAACACGATAAAAATAGCACTCTAAGGGTTCATCAGGTCAAAATGGAGTTTGCAGGAAAAGGGTTTAACCTTTTTGATAAACTTAAGAAGCTTCACCTCCTGGGGTCAAGAAAAAGAAACTTGTGGTCAGTGCGCGTGCGCAGGGCCGCCCCGCCCAGAGAAGCTGAGAGGGTGGCAGCTGCCGCGGATTTTCTCGCTTGTGCTCAGCCTCTTCAGCCGCGTCGCAGCCCCTGCCTCTTTCCTCCTTCCTTTTTACCCCAAGTCCCGGGGCTCCACTGCCCTCCGCACCGCGCGGCTTTCTCCAGGCCTCTCTGTGCGGGTGAGACTTGTTCCCAGAGGCAACTGGTGCGGACCCGGTACCCCAAAGGAGAAAACAGCTGACGGAGCACAGCCTTGGTGCTGGTGGCCGCCATATCCCTGAAGAGCCAGACAAGGAATGTGACTAACAAGAAGGACCCCAAATCCGTCAACTCTCAAGTCTTCATAGGAAACCTCAACAGAACTGTGGGGAAGAAGTCGGACGTGGAGACTATACTCTCCAACTCTGGCTGTGTGGCCGGCTGTTCCGTGCACAAGGCCTAGGCCTTTGTCCAGCAGCCCAGGAGCGCTGGGCCCCGGCAGCTGTGCCGGGAGAGGGCCGGTGGGTGCTGGTTGGGCAGACCCTGGACATGGCTGGAGAGCCCAAGCCCGGCAGACCCCAAGGGGCTAACGAGAGCAGCATCCCTTTAGTTGAGAGCCACATACAGGCTTGTCAACTACCAGGGCTGCCTGTTGCCAGTGCCAGTGCCCAAGGCCATACCTGTGAAGCTACCCCAGATCACACAGTCACTGTGATCTGACATGTCAAAACTGCCCTATCTGTCATGCTCTTTGCCTGCTCCACAGCCATCAGCATTCGCTCAGATAGTATCAAGTTAAAGAGATGTGATCTACAAGCCATCAAGACAGAGCTGACACAGATCAAGTCCGATACTGACCCCCTGCTGGGCCTTTTGAGTCAGATTTCTGAGAAGGAAAAAAGCCATTCCAGATGGCAAGAATAAGGGAGACAACAGCATTGGCAGTGGCAGTGGCAATAGAGGCAGCAGCAGCCGGCCACAACTCCTCCCAATCCCCCCCCAAGAAGACAAGCCTCTCAAGAGGCAGGCACACCTCAGGGACAAGCACAGGCTCCAGGCAGCAGCGATGAGGAGGGCCTGCTGACACGTAGCGAGGAAGAGGTGGAGCACAGCCAGGCCACACATGAGGAGCATGGGACCTTGCAGTAAGCATCCTGACATGAGCAAAGGCCGCCCACAGGAGAATGGCATCACAGCCACAGGGCTCAGGCTGGACACCCACCCTGGATGTCACCACTTGTCGGGTACCAGAGGAGAGCTGGCAGCAGGCACCTGCTCCCCCAAGCACCCCAGCCAATTCCACATCCTTCAGCAGGTAAGTTTCCAGCTTACCCCTTCTCTAGGCACCTTGCCTGTCTGCACTGTCCAGGCCAGAGCGCAGAGCCCAAGAGTTTCCCCGCACTCTGCCTTCCCTCCCCAGGACACTCTTGGGCTTGGGATTTTTCTGTAGGTTTGGAAGGGACCCATAGGGAGGGACCCTGACAATAAAAAGACTGGATACTTCCCCCCCAAAAAAAGAAATTTGGTTGATAATTTTTAAAAAAATAATTTCCAAATATAAGTAGGATACTTACAGAATAGAATACAATCTAATTGATATATGACCAAATATATTGAAATGTTTAACTAGAGATTTATCAAGAAACATTAAAATGTTTTCAAATAAAGATTTTAGGCATATTAATACTCTGCAGTGACACTAATTATATTAATGAGCTAAAATATATACTGAGTTCTAAAATCTTCTATGGTCTGCAGAATACTGACTAGTTAATTATAAAGATTTTATTTAAACTGTCGCTTCTTCAATTTTGAGAAAGCCACAACAGCACAGATGGAAAGAATTAGCATATATCAGCAATTTGAACACTTATTACACTAGTATGAAAAATAGAATATTATTTTCCTGCCAGTACAAGTTTTATTGACCTAAATATGCTCTTCTGCTTCTGTCCATAGTGTTAAGCTGAAGAATGACACATGTAATTAGTTTTAAAATTTAATTGTGTTGAAGAATTAATTTCTTTCATGAGGACTTTTAAATGTAAACAATGTTAAATAATTCCCTTTTTAAGAAAATTTCATTCAGTTATAAGCAGCTATGTCTATGGACACATGCCAAATTGAATGAATTCTATCAAATCAAATCAAATCTACTAAAACAACTGTTCTAGATTTACTTCAATACATTGAGGCAATGTTCAAACTTACCTGCCTTTGCGGCTAGTGATTAATGATGCCCATTACCTAGGGGAATAAAGAAATAATCTCTTTAAAATTTGAGGTAGAAACTGAAAGGTATATTTGTAATTCTCATCCATGCCAAAATATTTCATATCTATTATATGTTTATTTTAAATATAAAACACTAATATCTGTCTTACTACATAATGAAGTCAAGTTTCATCTAAACTATTCATCTATTATATTTATAATTATTATGATTAGTAAAATTGGGGATATGAATCTTGATACAATATAACTCATGATTCTTTCTAGTTTTTCACTTTAAACTTATATTAATCCTCAACCCAATCGGTTAACTATGTATTTCTGTTCTCACTATCTTACTGGGTTCTAAATGCAACCATCAATTCTAGTTCAGAATGTTATTCTCCACAGTTATATGAGCTAAATTACTGCTCCTTCAGTTTTGTACCCTCAAAACTCCAATCTAACCTTTTCCTGCTACATAACAGCCTCCATCCATCAACCTTTACCTTTTTATTTGTATTGACATACAGAGTTCTTTCTGGTCTCTACAATAAATATGAGATATTTTCTAACATATTGTCTATAATACTCAAACTTTTTCAAAACCCTGCTTACTACTTAAAATGCACATTCTCTCCATCATTATCTCTTCCAGCAGTATAGTATTTCTTCAGCTGTTATAATTTTTTTTAAATATCTTTTAAAATTTAGCGATCTGTACTGATGCTTAAAACAATGAATTTCATAAGGTTTTGCTTCAACTTGGAGAATAGATCATTCCTCTTAACCTAAACACCCAACAAAGTTTTTAGCTCTTTTTCCTTCTCAATGTTCCCACTGGACAGTTTTTGGGGATATGCAGACACAATCGATTTTCTCTGTCTCCTCCAAGACCTTTATGTCACATTGAAGAATGAATGAAGAAGAAAATATCAGATGATTTAATAGTATCTGTGGTAGGTGAGAATTCTACCACTGAACCACCCATGCAATTTAATAATATCTTGTAAAGAAAAAAAACAAAATATCTATACTCTCCATATTCAAATTTAGGAGTGATTTAAAAGACCAAATTACCTTGACAGTATGTAAAGTAAATATCTGTAGATGTTTCAAAATTCAACAATATTTAATGTTTATTTTTATAGTCAAAGATAGAAAAGCCAGGACCAATTAAACATTATACACATCTAAATACTTTTGATTATGAAAGATCTGGAAATTAAACCAGGATAAATGATTATAGAAATAGACGATATCAGACATGAAAAATAGTTTATTGCAAATTCGATTATTTCCAATATTCGAGGGTTGTAATTTTAAAAATTAATAAACTCTTTCTGCATAGTTATAGACATTAGAACTAAGGTTTTAAAAATAACATGTTAGATTTTCAAATTAAGGTTAAATTACTTAATTAATAAATACCTATATGTTTTTAACTGAGCTTTACTTTGAGGAAATTAGTTGACACATCTGGATATTTATAAGCAGAGAAAAGCTATCACAAATCATGATATTATAGAGTGATTTATTTTTAGCATATTGGCAATCTATGTAATGGACTCTAAGATCTATACCAATGCAAAAATTTCATAGTTCTTTAGTTTTCATCCATATGACAGCAGAATGTCTTTGATTCTTTATATTTTTTCTTATTTTTTGGCCCTAGAAATGGATATCTATGGCTCAAAGAAACTCATATTGACAATTTACTCTATTTCAATAAGGAAATCCATTTATTTTCAAATGTTGAGTGTACGAGTTTGTCAGATTAAATGTCTGAAAGTGGATGTCATTAGATTTAGTCACACTATTAGTATTTAAAAAGATATGGTATCAAGGCCCCCTTAATGCTGCTTCAGTAATATTTTTCAATAACTTGAAATACCAGAGGAAGAGCATTATTTTTTCCTTTGGAGTGTTAAAAGGATTTCAACACTCAGTGGTACTCTTGGGGCACTCCGATTGGTTCAGGTCCATCCAGTGTGTGAATAGCCTGAGTTGTGACAACGAGCAGCTTATCCTCTTAGCAGACACACTAATCAGACAGTCAAGGAAGTGAATATTCAAGGAAACCGAAGGCATTTCTAAATACAGTACTAGCACACTATCAAGTACTGAAATGTAGTCCCTTATACACAGGTGACTACATATCCTGGTTTTCCCAAAGCAGTCCCAGTTTTCCTTGCTGCGCTATTATTAATAGTACCACCTTTCACTTTCAGAAGTATTCTGGTTTGGACCATAAATTACTGTATATGTCCATCCTACAGCTAATAATAAAATTTGAAATGAAAATAATTAGGTACTACGTCTAGAAACCTCTTGAAAAGCTGGGCCATTAAGTAAAAAACTAAGAGATATAAGAGGATTAAAACTTTCTACTTTGTGTTTTTTATTTTTTTCTGCTCACATAAATGAGTGCTTCCATTTATTCTAGGCTAAGTATTTTTTGCAACGGAAATTAGGGAAACACTTCTGCCTCTTCCGCTTTGGGCAAAGGGTGGGAGCAGGAGCTATAAGGAAAGTATAATTTAAAATTCTTTTGACACAAACAGGCTGAAATCTAGTCTGTGGTCATTATAGAGGCTGTTATTTTCTGCAGCAGCCAACAGATAATGAACAGGCTAATAATAACATAACAAATTGCTATTCCAAAACTCTGTATGGAGGGTAATACAGTCTTGAGAGAGGAATGCTTTGCTCAGAAATTTAACCAACAGTAAAAATCAAATCATCATTATTAAATAACATTAAACTAAACATGATTAATTTTGAAATTCAGAGTATCCATCGTAATACTTTTCCAGTGCTATTTATTGATTTCTCAGTATTTGCAATCCTTAGAGGTAAGCTCATGTCACTACGAAAACTGATATTTTATTTCCAGTTTTATAAAGAATCATTTCAGGATCCTCCTCTGGAGTGGGACTGACAGCATCTATCTGAATTAGTACAATTAGAGGAAGAAGGATTACTCAGACTTTTGCTTGGTAGGATTATGTCAATATCATTTTGAATTGCTATTTTTATGCAGCATATATATAATTAGGAATTGTTAACAATTGCTAAGACATGTTGCATGTTTCCTTGTGCCAGGCATATTACTAAGGGCTCTTTGTCATTTAATCCTCACAACAACAATAGAAGGTAGGTAGATATTATTATTAATATTAATATTATGCTCATATCCATTTTATAGAAAGTAAAACTGAGGCTTAAATAGATTGAAACTTCTAAATTCATATCTTAATTATAACCCTGATTTAAATTTTTTTAATTTAAGAAAAAAAGTTAGTTTTTACACTTTTGATCAATTCTTTTTGAAATTTTTAGGTGTTGACATACAATAAACAGTTTTTCTTGATACATATAAGACTTCTTTCCCAGAAAATTCCTTTGCCCAATGATACCCAATGATACTCCACTCCAACAATAGAGGTGACACAACACACAAACACAAACACATGCACACACTCACATACTTTATTCTGGTCAATTACATGAGTAGCAAAACAACTAGAAATTTGGTTAAAACACAGCCATGAATTTAGCAATATTTTATTCTATATTTATAGATTCATTAATTTTAAGCTTTTTTCAGCATCAAAACTAAAACTTTTCTGCACTTTATATATATTTACACAGATAGTATTTATATCATTTAATAAGTTATGTATTTTATCATCTCAATAAAAAGTAATCAACTCTGTAAGATTCCTCCATATTCCAACCTGGACTTGTTTACTTTACCCAATGCAAACTGAATATCAAATATAAACTATGGCTTTTTTCTTTAGATCTTGAAACCCTGAAATCCACCCTATATATTGTCACCATAGTGATTTATCTGCAATAGGGAACTGGCCTTATTCCCCTTCCATTTAGCAGGCCTCTGGCTCCATTATGATTATCTGTATGGCACATGACATGTCTTCTGTGTCCAGGTATTGGTCTGTTTCCTCAGCCTCATTCATCAGCATTCCTGATCTGATGTTTATGTCACAATAATATTGATCTGTTTACAGTTCTTCCAACACATATATGTCCTTTTATGATTGCCTACCTTTGTTTATGCTTTTCCTGATGCTAAAACATGATAGTCTCTGACTTATTTACTTGCTTAACTCATTATCTACATTGAAGGATTACGTTAGACAGTGTCCTCTAAAAAGACACTACCCAATCTAGTGGGCTGGGCTAAGGGGGCTTGCTCTGAGTTTGTATAGTGTCACCTCTTCCACTTCTCAAAATGATATGTTTATAGGTTTGTTTATTCCTGTAGATTACCAATTCTTTGATGGTAGAGCCAGTGTGTGTTTCTAGCTTTGTATACTTATCACTGAGCATTGTGTCTGGCAAACTTAGGTAATGCATATTTGTTGGAATGAAATAGCCACTTTTTCATGAAATGAGAATCAGAATATCGTTTCAAATCAGTTTTGGCATTGATGAAAGATCTTGTGTTATTTTTAAATAAAGGCATAATTCAAGGAGTAGGATATGCTGGATCTTTCCAGTAATCTTCAACCCATGCCCTGCTCTGTTTTCTTTTGTATTTTAAGATAATTATTTTATTTATTTAGTCTCCATTTTTTATCTTTGTAAATTCTGAAGATAGGGTCTTGGTCTTTGTAATTGTTTCAAACTCCAACCAGTTTCTATACCAGCAACTTACTCCCAATAGGAAATATAGCAAAATATGATTTATTTGGATCCCTTTCTTCCTTAAGCCTATATGGACCTGGACAAGAACAATAGGATCAGTAGTACTGTTATTGCTGCCTTATTGCTGCACTATTTATTTTTCCTAGGAGAGGCTACTCTTACTGGAGTTTTCTTGAAACAAATTCCATTAACTGAGTCTTACTTAAGTTCTCTACTCCTGCTGTGGGACTGACCAAGCCTGCCTACCACCTCAAATTACTCTTAGGTCAATAGCTTAGGTCAATAGCTCATGGTCCAATTCTATTCATCACCAATAGAGGTCAGCATCTAGAAGTATACCAAGTACAGCTATAGTGCTCCACATCTCTTATTATAAATACATTGAAACTCTTTTCCAATTGCATTAGAGAACTAGGTCTGTATAACATTGTGCAGTTTGGTTCTATGTTCTCAATAGGATTTCCTGCTTTCTATTTTCTAAGGTTTAAAGTATGTCCTCTGATTTTCTATTTCCTGAAGGTAAGACTTCAAATACCTGCATACTCCCCAAGTATGGTGGGTGCAAACTTAAGGATTAGAGACATTGATTGCAATCATTCTAGAATTTTATTATATACTCTTCTACCTATCTAAGACATTTCATCTATCAAGATCGGCTCTACAATCTTATATTTATTCAAGATACCAATGCAATTTAAATTCTAATAATGACTCTGGGTAATGTTTAATTATTAGATAAATATGTAACTTTTATGTATACATATAGCTATCCAGATACTTACCATTGTGTTACAGTTGCCTGCAGTATTAAGTAACATAAAATACTATACAGATTCAGGGCTGAGGAACAATTGACTCTACCATATAGCTTAGGTGTGTAGTAGGCTATACCATCTAGGTTTGGGTAAGTACACCCTATGATGTTCACACAAGATGAAATTGCCTAATGCTGCATTTCTTAGGACATAATCCCATCATTAAGTGACACATGACTGTATGCATTGCTTAAAGTAGAAAGTAGTTGTGTATGTATATCTATCTAACTCTATGCCATTGGGCCTCCATATCCATGGATTCCACATCCATGGATTCAACCAACTGTAGATCTAAAGTACTTGAAAAGAAATAAAATATAACATAACAGTAAAAAATAATAAAAATTTAAAAACAATGCACTATGCCCATCCTCTCTTCTGCTTTAACTGCCCTTCTCTCCTTCATAGATTCCCCCCCTTAGTAATAGCCCTGTCTTTAATACATGTGAACACATGTGCCCAATTCCTAAACTAATCATCACCACTCTCTTTCTGGCCCTGAATTTTGCTGCTCACTGACACAGTGTTTTTTTGGTGAAAAATACCAAAGAATTATTTAAACTATTTATTCGAAAACCTCTAGTCAGGCTTCTGTTCCCACTGCTCCACTGAAACCACTTCTCTTAAGGTCACGAGTGACCTCAGTTTTGCCAAATACACATCGGTCAATTCTCAGTCCATACCTCCTCAACTTATCAGTAGCACTTGGCACATTAGCATCCTCTCCTGTTTGCAATCCTTTCTTCACTTGGCTTCAGGCACTCCCTCTCATTCCTTCTCAGTCTCTTTAGCAGGATACCCCCGATTTTTCTGACCTTTAAATATGTGTAAGTCTTGTTTCTTCTCCCTTTATACTCACTCCATACAGAGTCCCTATCAGTTCCATGTTCATTTCATGACTGACAACTTTTGTATCTCCTCTGACTTCCAGACTCATTGATATCCATCTGTGGGACATATTTAGTTGATAGTTTAATAGATATGTCAAACTTTAATTTTCCCAACTGAACTCTTGACTTCTGCTCTAAACCTGCTTCTTCTTCAGCAGGGAGTAACATTCCAGTAATTGGTACCTCCGTGTTCTCCCAGTCTCCTGAGTTGGCTACTTCTCTCATCTTATCTATTAATACTATTCCCTCCCAGACTCATTAGTCTGGACTATTTATTGTTTTTTAACCATGACTGGCATGATTCCAACTCAGAGCCTTTGAAACTGGTATTATTGCTTCCCAGTGATGGCATTCTCTGAAATTTCCCTTGGTTTATCCAGATCTCAGATTAAATGTAATTTTATCAGAGAACATCTCCTAAATATCACAGCAACCCTCTCCCTTCTCTAACCCTCTTCTCTCTTTCTCTCCCCTTACATCTTTCTTCAAGCAGTAATATTGTCTACACTGTATTTGTATTTTTTCTTTTCTCAAAATAAAATGCAAGCTCTGTAGAGACTTTGTTAAATAATACTTTTCAAACAAGGTAAAAAGAGGTTCAGAATATGCCTGATTATTGTATTTGTAATACCTAAAATAAGGAGAGATGTATCACAGCATGTCAAGTATATACTTCAGGTTCATTTTCATAAATTGCTAAATTTCATTGCAGAAAGGAGAAAAAAGAACCTAAACCACTCTCCCTGAAGAATATTTCTCCAGACACTCTGCTAGGTTATCGATCTTTTCATTTCTATTTGGTTAGGGGATTCTCTGTATTTTCATTCATCTCCTACAACTATATTTACCACATTATATTTCTCCCAAGACAAATAGGTAACACATCACTATTATCCTTAGGGAAAAACCTTTCTCTCATAAATGAGAAAAAAAATCTATAAATAAGCTAATATATTTAATTGGAGTTCAATAATAAATGTTTTGATTAGATATATTTTATCTTGACATTTGACATACGTATGTTAATGTGTCATGTACTCAAATAAAAATATGCACAGTTATCAGAGAGCATTTCCTAAATATCCTAGCAACCCTCTCCCTTCTCCAACCCTTTTTCTCCCCCCTTACATCTTTCTTCAAGCTGTTAAACTCTCTACATTATAATTGTATTTTTTTCTTTTCTCAAAAAAATGCAAGCTCCGTAAAGACTGTTTTAAATAGAAAAATGTTCTTAATCTGTCAAACATGTGACACACCCAGAATTAAAATTAGACCCAAAATTCAGAAGTTTAGAAGTTATTGGAAAATTATTGCTTAATTTGCTCTTAAGAAAATAAGTAGTAATATTTTAAAAATAACCAATAAAGATTCATTTCAATTTCCATTATTTTACTTCTATACAGAAGTTTAAACAAAACTTTCCTTATCAGACTAAGCATTTTCATTCTCTTATTAGTTTTTTTATATTTTCTATAAACAAATAACTATTGTGAGTCTATTACCTCTTCTGTAATTACTGTTGCTTAATGAAGCTCCATTCTGAATGAGATTACAAGAAAATTATAGACATAAGCCACACTTAAAGTTTTTTAATATGACAGTTAGAATGACTTTTGCTCTGCATGTATTACTTGCCTAGTGGAAGACAGTGCATAATATCATTTCAGTTGTATCTTAGAGTATTAAAATTAGTCTACTTCTCATGTGTTTTCAGGAAAAGTGATTTTCAGAGGCTAATCTCTGTACAGTATTTCCCATTTTAATTAACAATGCCTCATGAAACAGAGTATGTTTTGCTAATGTTTTTGTTTGCTTAAAGCCTCTTTTGGTAAGTATCATGAGATACAAATGACTTTTTTCTCTTTAATACAGTAATTTCCAAGGGAAATTTCTTAGGTTATACTGACAAAATATTGGACATTCCATTATGTAACGTATTTTATTATCAAGTGTATGGTTTTAAATTCACAATGATGATATAAGTGATATGCAAATATTTTTAGAATTCTAACTATATCTTCAGGACTTTATTGCTCTATTCAATTTTATATCAGTATTGCCTCCTGCCATATTTAGATATTATTTTACTTATAAAAAGTTGTATTTTCTTCAAATATAATTCTGTATATGCCTTTCCCTTTCATCTTTATTGATAGATACATGATAACCTTCAAGGTGGTAATAATAACATTCTGCAACTCAACTTGGGAAGGTTTCTTTTTAATTTAATTTGTTGAAAATTAGAAATGCCTACAGGGAACAATTCTCATGATTTCAATCATTGACTTCTCTTTCTTCCCTTTTTTAAAATGTGTTTGAGTGGAGAAGCAATATGCCTAACCTTAGAATCATATAAGGGCTCTCATCAGAAGTTGAAATGCCAATCCAAGTATTGCACATCCAAAAGATAAGCAGCAAGTACCCAAAAGCTAGTTTAAAAGATTATCTAGAATCATCCTAAAACCTTAAAGAAAGAAATAAAATAGGTAAATGTCATCAATATGAGTTTAATCTAGTAATCTGGTATCATTTTAAAAGTTGCTCACATGATTACAAAATTTAGAGAATAAATCAATACTTGAGGCAAGAATAAAATTTGCATTAATGATGACTGTGCCCCAAATACCTTCTTACTTTAGAGGTAGATGTGCATGCAAGAATGCCTTTGAGAATGTGTATGTGTATTATATATATTACATTTTAAAGTAACTACATGACATTTTTGAAAATTCCAATTTTGAGAAAATCCTGAATAACAGCAGTATTAAAATTTCTACCTAGGGTATCCTGGGCATCCTAGCACATAATCTTTATAGTTATTGCATATGTTACTGAGATAGATTTTTCCAGGCATAAAGACACTCTACACTGTCATAACTCTAAAAGGACAAGACTATGAAGAGAGGTTTTGTGGGACGTCATGAGAGTACTATGGTCCTAATTGCATATGGAGAGATAGTTGTGATTATGTAACTGGCAGCCAACTGACAGACCTTTAAGCCAAATTTTTTCAAACTATTGTATTGCACCATGGTCTGGACAGCACAAACAGCTTTATTTTCTTTGGACAACACTGTACATTTAAACACAGTTTAATTAAAACAATTATAAATTATATAATTTTATATTAAAATCTAGACATTCTGTTTTATCTAAAAAAATTGCAAGATAAGATGTAAAATATAGATTAAGACTTCTACAAAGAAGCTAATATCATTTTAAATTTAGCAAAGTCTCCAGAGCCATCATTTTTTCTCAGCCAGCTGTACTTATTTATAGTATCTTTCTGAACCTTATATAATCTTATGCATTTATGACCCCTTCCTGAAACAACCGTGCTACTTTCACTTAATATTACATGCAACATAATGCACATGCACACACATGAATATACATATCCTGCCACAATTATATTTAATTTTTAAAAATCTTCATATATCCCTGTTTACAAGGTATTAGCCAAATATCCTTTTGAAATACATGATAGGTTGGTTGGTATGGGCAGAGGCATGAAATTTGTTTCTTCTTTGATTCTCTTTTTCATTATACCTTTATCATTATTAAAACTGCTACTTCAAAATTATCCATAATATATGATTTTATCTTTGCCCATGGGCATCACATTAGTGATTTTCTAATCTTAAGACTTCTACTTCCTTTTATCCACGAAAGATCTCTGACTGATTTATTCACCCATCTCTAAAACTGAAAAGGAGAGGGAAAAAGTTTCTTGCCATTAATTTGTAAGAAATTTAGTACTTATTAATGATATTTTTTTCTAAGAGAAATATCTTGCTGAATCATGTAAAATAGTGGACTTTTCATAGTTTTAAAAGTTTCACTGCATGCTTTATGAGTAGTAATTAAAAACTTGAACTTTTGAACTTCAGCAATAATTCTAAGGGGAAAAGCATTACTTTTTAAAGTAATTATTGCTTAATTGGACAAAAGTGCTAATTAAGTGTAAAAATAACTATGTATTTCTACATATGCACTGTTTGACCCTTTGTTTTTGTTTTCTACAAATTATTCTAAAAGACGGTGCTTTTTTGAGACTTTCCATTACTTTTGTCTTTTCAACAAATATATGAAAATAGTATTTTGTGGGTATGTACACTGCTTTTTAATGATTTTTCTATGAAGAACTATATTAAAAATAGAAATTATTTTAGGTTACAGACAGTTCTGCTCATATCTGTGTACTCAGACATAGGGAGGAAATTTGAGAGCACATTTATTTAATTGGTTCACAGAAAAAAAAGTGACCCCAATAGTCTTTGTGGTTACATTGACCATAAATTTTAATTTAGAGGTTAGGATTTGGTACTTGCTTACCAACATTATAATTATTTTATTCTTATCTTTCATAAGCATATATTTTATCTGTTTGACAATTTCAAATATCATTATGAAATTAATATCACAATGAATATATATATATTTATACATAAATATCTCCTTATTCTCTGTGAGGATTTATGATATTTATGGCCTTTCTCCAACAATGTATTATAAACATCTAGAAGGAAATAAAACTTCTTCAGGATTTATCAATAATCTATCTTTGCCTATTCAGCAAATGCTGCACAAATAATTGATACATTTAAAAATTTCATACATATATATAGACTTGACCAGAATGAATTAGCTTTAATTAAAATAAGTAATAGGTAATTGTGTGAAATTGCTAAATTTGTTTTAGAAATTCATTTATTTAACACATGCTTACAAAATGCTAATCTGGGCCAAGCACTTTGCTGGGCTCTGGGATAAAAAGCTGGGATAGGAATTTGGCTAATAATGATTCCTCTTCTCAGGGGCAGAAGATGAAATACAAATATTGTCAAAGTACCCACTGGCAAACATCTAATTATAAACTGAGACATGTTTTATGAATAAAAGGAAAAAAGCTAGGAAATATTATAGCAAGTAAATATGCCCTATACCCAAGTGAGGAGGGGACTTGTCAGAGAAGTCTTAAATGAGGGAAAGATTCTCATGTTGAGATCAAAAGAAGGAGGAAATGCCTAAGCAGAAATAAACAATTAAAAATAAAATAAAATAAAATGAGGTGATGGTAATAAATGTAGAGGATTACAAGTTAGTTCAGATTGAAGAAACATATGACAATTCCCTGGAAATAAAAAGTTTGGAATGAAATGGGCTCTTGTACTTCTAAATTCTCTTGCCATGGTGTGTTGGGAAATGAATATTTTTAATTGTTGACCCTTTGGAAAAATAGTAAGTAAGAAAATATCCTTAAAATAATAACCAACCCCGAGTGATATATAACAACTTATTTTAAAAGTGTAGAAAAATACAATAATTATTATTAGAATGTCCATACCATTTAATATCTGTAGTATTTTAATAAGATAAAGAACATTACATAGGCAGTTTACATTTACTTATAAGGTAATAAATTAAATTTTTAAGTTAGAAAAAAATGGACTTGTATAATTATCATACCATATAATGAACACGGATGCTATAGAAGGAAGAATGATTACTTTTTAGTTTTGTAATTTTAAAAAGCAAGATACATGATAAAATTAGGTATTTGTAGAAAGAGACAAATTTTCTTGTTTATTACTCATAAAGTTCACCTTTTATGAGTATATTATTTAAATTGTGTTTGCCCCTCAAACATAGAGCACCTAATAATTATAGTGTGTTATCATTTATAGACAAGACAGAATTTTACAATTGTAATACAGTTATATAAGCTGACCCTTGAACAGCACAAGTTTGAAGTGTACGAGTCTGCTTATACATGGATTCTATTCAATAAAAGTTACGTTTTTGTGTAATCAGATAAAACTCAGCTTTACATATCTAGTCTCTTTAAGAACTAGCATAGTGACTTTGATGGATTTGTAGTGTAAATGAAGGGTTTACATGGTTCTTACATAATTAGCTATTTTCCTATTTTCCTAAGTCAAATTATTCAGCTTCACATTTTTGCTAGTTGATATTGATCACTTCCTTATTTTTACAGGTTTATAAAATAAATGGTAAAAGCTCATATAATTGTATCAAATCAAAGCTTAGAAATATTTGTAAAATGCATCTTTATCTGTACATCATTCGGTATTAGACTATTATATGAGTTACTATTTTTGAGATAATATTTCTGAAAATATCCCAGACTATAAATTTCACATATAATTTCTTAAGAAAAATAAGTAAAACACAAAATGAAATTAAACAAAGGAATCCACCATTTGGCTATCAAAGTTAGTAAAACATGTCTAATACTTTTGATAATAGTAACATCTGCCATACTCAAAAATGACTTTTTATCAGCATCAAACATAGAGATACAATTCATGATATAATTTTTCTATTTTAAAACTATGGCCAATAAAATATTCATAGTTTCAGTTCAGTTAGCTGGGGACCTTACCCTAAAAATCTCGAAAAGACAATAGAAAATGATATGTATATTATTTTGTTTCTGCATCTGCTTTGACATGGTATGCAAATTTGTGATCCCTGGTTAGCCTGCATATAATGTGAAGTATGGGTAAAGTGTAGAAAAGATATGATCTATGAGTCCCTTATAGTGAGAAGGGAGCAATGGAGGATAAACTTAGTCTTATTCATTCTGCATGTCACTTATCGAAGTATGCAGAATACACATTTTCTATTTTTCTATTCCATTCATGTTAAATAAAAGTTATAAGTAAATTTTACAAAGTATATATTACTTCTATATAGTAAACAAATGTTTTATTAATTAGAATTCAGGTTTTCCAATCAGCATTTATTCTAGTATCCATTACATACATCTTAATATTCAAATAAATATTATAAATCTTATGTGCCCTACTATTATCTCCTATATTAATAAAAATGACATGCTTTACTAATTAATTTTCCATGGTTTTAATGCATGCCGATTTAGAAAAACAAATTTTAAAATTTAAATACTACTGTTTGATATTTCATTAAATGCTTGCAATTATTTATTTATTAGAAATGTTATGATGAATATTTCATCTTAAATCCAGCACTTAAAAGACTATTAGTTAAGACTATGTATATATATATAATATATATATATATATTTTTTTTTTTTTTACTAAGCCATAGTATATGATTGAGTTCTGGCACAAAAGTTTTTTAATTAAGAAACAGAAAGAAATAGTAAATAGATTTATCAGAAAAAAATGATTTTTATGTTTGTAATTGATCATATATAAAATAACATCTCATTATTTTAGTGTTTAAATTACATTTCTTTTCAAAGTGCAATTAACACTATAGAATACAATATTTTACAAAGCTCGTTTAGATTGTTGGCAGAATTCATTTCCTTTTGGTTGTATGACTGAAGGTTGTTGTCTAGAGGGTACCCTCAGGTCCAAGAAGTCACCTGAAGCCCCTTGGCATATGTCCCTTTACATAGACAGTTTTCAACATGAACGTTTGCTTCCTTGCACACAGCTGATATCTCACTGTCTCTCTCTCTCCCCGCTACCCCAATGTGCTGAGACTGAGTTTTGTATAACTTAGCTGAAACAAGAGAGGGAAATCTCATTACCTTTACCATATTCTATTAATTCCAATCAAGGTATATATTCCACCTGCACTCTATGGGAGAAGATTGTCCAAGGGTTTGATTCACTGTGGGGCACTTTAGGTATAGCTGCCACACCTATTAGACCGAAAACTCCATATGAACTACTATTTAGTTATTTATTAATTATTAATTCATCCACTTGTCCTCACAATGCTGAAGCTTCTGCATCTTATAAAATGTATTGTTCAGAATCAGCACTCAATAAATACTTATGCAGTAAATAAACAAATGAATATTCTTAACTGCCGCTATATATTTTATTAAGTTTTTTGTCTGTCAATTACTGTAGAATAAAATAGGTTTATTGTCCTGATTATAAACTAAGTCTCACAAGTTCTCACTAGTTTACCGTTATATGGTGCCAAAAAAAGTGGCAGAACTAGTAAATGCAACACAAGACTCTCTCATTCCAGAGCCAGGACTTTTATTATAATACATCATAAAAATCACTGACATTTTCACCCCTTTAAGTTCAATCTCTCTTGATTAGCTTTATTTTTTTTCTAATAAATTTCCCCTAAGAAAAGACTTGTTTACTCATATTTATTTGTGTTTCTTAGGATGTATAACCTTCGTGAAACAAGAATATCGGGCAGAATGTGTTTTCTAATCCAGAGAATTACATTACTGAGAACTCCCTCAAGCTTCCTTTTAAAACCATGCATGCACTTACCTGAACTGTAAAACACTGTTGGTTATGTTTTTAAGTTAAAAACTGCATAGGTAAAATAATACTTGGCTTTTTTTATTTCAGAGTTCTCACTCCTTTCAAATTGTGATTTTTCTAAGAAATTTTGAGAAATATATTTATCTCAAAGACTTGTATTTAGACAAAAGTTCTGAAGGCATAGATTGAATGGAAATCCCATACAATTGGCCATTAAAATTTAATGTTCTCCTAATTTGGAATCTTTTTACTAAAATACTTTGAAATAATATATTAAATAAAAAATATGAAATACAGTACTTGCTCAATAGCAAAGTCATTGTGAGTAAATTCATTCAATTTACTTATGTAGCAGAAGTGGTGTCTGATATACACTAAATATATAAATTCTAATTCAGTAAATGCTTGTATGAACACTAAAACAAATATCCAATATGATAGCCATAGATAGTGAACATAGGTACTGAATTTTTACTCATTTTTTAAAATTTTTGATGTATTCACATTTTATTAAACCAAATAGTATGTTTAGATTATTGTAATATATAGCTTATATTTGTCATTGATTTAATCTAATGTTGCTTTTTTTCTAATAGCACACAACCTTTAAATGTAAATTAAATAGGCTAATTATATTTGTCAGTAATTTATTTTCTTAAGGAGTATTACCCGAAAAGAAAATCAGTGTTCTTCCCTATTTTACTTAAATTTTTTTTTTTTTTTTTTTTTTTTTGATACAGAGTCTCGCTTTGTTACCTGGGCTAGAGGCTAGAGTGAGTGCCATAGTGTCAGCCTAGCTTGCAAACTCCAACTCCTGGGTTCAAGTGATCCTCCTGACTCAGCCTCCTGAGTAGCTGGGACTACAGGCGTGAGCCACCACACCCGGCTAATTTTTGTTTGTTTGTTTGTTTCTATTTTTAGTTGACTGGCTATTTTTTTTTGTTTTCCTAATTTCAGTAGAGACAGGTCTGGCTCTTGCTCAGGCTGGTCTTGAATTCCTGACCTCAAGCAATCCTCCCGCCTTGGCCTCCCAGAATGCTAGGATTACAGATGTAAGCCGCCGCACCTGCTCTTATTTAAAATTTTATGATTAAAACTACAACTTAAAAAAAGGGTAGACCCTGACAGACAAGATAACACATAAATTTGAAGTTTCCAAGGGTCCACCAAAGGTTGTAGAAGAATAATGTCTAAATTTGGACTTCCCTTATGTGTATCATGTGATTTCTGGAAATATATTTTGAGTTAAATCAGTTTTATTTAATGTTTAAAACTGTTGATTATATATGTAAAATGTTTAAAACTAGAATCAAATACATTGTAAATGATTAAAGTGGTGGAAAGATGAGTTTTTATGAATTTCTTTTCCTCATTTTTGAAATTATTTCCATCAACTTTATTTTATTCAGCCATATTTAGTGTGGATATCTATCTATCTAGAGAGGGACAAAGAACAAGAGGTTATAAAAATCAAATTAACACACATTTTAAAGTTGGTAGCAAAGGCACTTTCAGACATTGCAGCATGTCAACAATCCGTAAGCCCCAGCAAAGATCAGCTAAGTCTGATTTGGCTAGACCAGCTGAAGAGATGCCTTGGACCTCACAGTGTCCTATGAAAAAATAGGTTACATTCCCACTTTACCACAAATTAGATACAACCTGACCATTTCTGTGTTTTAATTTGAATTAAACTCATAGCTAAAAAAATAAATAAATAAAATAAAGCAGGGGATGATATCATAATCTACCTATAATATAAATTTAAATAAAATATAAATATACTCCTTTATGTAAATTTTATGTGTAAATATGTAACAGTTACATATAAATATATTGATTATATATCAAACATGTAATATAAAATCATCTGTAAATATATGTTTTTATAGGTGTATATATAGTATAAATTCACATATAAATACCTACTAAGGAAAAATATAAAATGATCTAGACAAAAGGGATATATCTGAAAGAGTCTGCAGTTTCATTTTCCTGAAGTTCATGTTAACAAAGAAAAAAAAAGACTGATTCATCAGGTCATTCTTAAGAGTGATAACTACTGTCTGTAGTGATGAAAACTTTATTGATGTTTTCCACCATACTGAAGTAGAAGAAAAGTTTCCAGCCATTTAAGTTAAGCAAATTCATATTTGGTGTGGTGCAATATGGTGACTTTGGAAAGCTTCATATTTTCAATTTAAAATTGAGGTTGTTTTGAAAGGAAGTTTTCTTTATGCCAGCAAGTGGATAACATATATTTCCCCCAAGAAATACAGAGCAGTGACAAGTTTTATTTTTATAGCTCTATCTCGATTTTGTCAGAGATCAGAAGTACCAGGAATTTGACTGAACAAACTGTTGAAGGGAAGACTGCTTATGTACAACTCCCACATCACTGTGAGACTCCAGCTTGCTTTCTAATGCAGTATTGGTATGGGATTTCTTATCATGGTAATGACAGTGTGCTCGAAACTTTGATAGCTCAAGAAAATTAGCAGTTTTTCACATAGCAGTCAGGGACAGAGGCTCACAGAAAATAGTTAACGTTGTCAAAAACGTATCCAAGGGAAGAATGCTGTGGTGTTGAAGCCAGAAAGTAGAACCCAAAACTGAGATCTGGCCTGAAGGCCAAGAGGGTTCTTGGCATCTCGCAGGAAAGAATTCAAGCATGAGCCTTAAATTGGAAATGAAAGCAACATTTATTACACAAACAAACAGTGATCAGACTACACCATAGACAGAGTAGCGGCTATCTCTCAGAACAACAGAGACTATATTGCTGAAGAACTCTTATCTTTGACTATCTCTTGATTACATAATAAATAAGGGGTGGATTATTCATCGGTTTTCTGGGAATAGGACATAGATTCCAGGAATCAGGGGTTCCTCCTCTTTTCATACCATATAAGATAGCTTCCTGGGTTGTCATGGTGATTATAAACTGTCATGGCACTGCTGGGAGCTTATTCTAGTAAGGTAATGCATAATGGGCTGCAAGGGTGAGCAGAGTTCGTTCTTCTCGCCATCTTGGCTTTTACTGGTCTTAACCAGTTTCTTCACTGCATCCTGTTTTTTTTCCCTGTTTTTGTCATAGACCTTGGTTTGGGTCCTGCAACTTTTTAACAAGTTGGGCATGCCTGTTTCCTATCTCATTCCTCCTTCAGGGATCATACTTCTTAAACTTAAGTAGTTTAGAAGGATGGATGTCTATCTTGTGTTAACTGCTTCAGGCGGACTTTAGGAGAATTGGCCTTGCCTGTCATGGGAGGAGTAAAAGTGTCTGGATGCCTGCTCTAAGGGGCCCAAGGGCAGGGCATCTTCATGCTCTAGATCAGCTGGCAAGATGGGTTGGAAGCCCTGCTATGATATCACCTTGAATTGAAATTGTTGTAACTTATAAGATACAGACTTTACAAAGAGGTTATACAATCTAGGACCTAAAATTACAAGTAATAATTTTGACACTAAAGGCCCTAATAGGGGCAGAAAACAGATAACAAATGGTAAAAGCCCTTTTATTGAGTCCCATAAAGTTTCTGTCGAGGTGGGACCTTGACCAAAGCTGTGTAGCCATTTAGCCTGCTTATATATTTCTTTATATCCTCTTATATTTGTCTACTGGTATTGACATAGGTACAGCAAGTTTTATTGATTACTGCACAAACACCACTTTGTTCAACCAATAAATAATCTAAGGCTAATCTAAGCCACTTACAGCTTTTTCTCCCCTTGAAATACATTCTTATTCTTAGTAACTTCAAATTTTATTGAAAACCTAAGAAGCAGGAAATTTTGAATCATCTGCCATTGTAAACTGTCAGCTGTTTGGCATAATGATTGTACTAAACATGCTGGTCATATAGTCTTTTGACTGGAGAAACCTTTCTGGGAGGGTTTTCATTGTTTCTTTATTTAGAAATTGATGTTTCTCATTAAGTCAATATGTGCTTTATGTTTTTGAGTAGTTTAAGGTTGACATGGTGAGTCATGACTTTCTTTCAAGTTGCTATAAATATCGAGTCCATTGAAATGATTAAAATTTCTTTGGAATTTTCCAGATATAACATCATATCATCAGCAAAGAGTGAAAGTTTGATCTCTTCTTTCCCTATTTGGACTCCCTTGATTCTGCTGTCTTGCCTGATAGCTCTCGCAAGGACTTCCAGTACTATGTTGAAAAGTAGTGGAGA
>CM052446.1:27975134-27995181 GCA_028533085.1 Varecia variegata
CCAACTTTTTGTTTTATTAATCTCCCTTATGGCATTTTTGCTGTCCTTTTCATTCAATTCTGATTTAATTTTAATAATTTCTCTCCTTCTGCTGGGTTTGGGGTCAGTCTGTTCTTCTTTCTCCAGCTCTTTGAGTCTATTCATTAGGTTGTCTATTTGTAAGTTTTCCGTCTTTTTGATATAGGCATTTATGGAAATACATTTTCCTCTCAGGACTGCTTTAGCTGTGTGCCATAGATTTTGATAAGTTGTGTCTCCATTGTCGTTTAATTCAAAGAATAATGCAGATACAAATGAAACAGTAAAAAAATGAAGTTATTTTCTTTCTCATTATTCAAAAATAAACAAGTGTAACACATTCCTCAGAATTATCTTATTTCTGTAGGTGGCAAGCACTGTACCTATTTTAAATGAAGTTTTATGCACATTTTTATTATGATGTTTTCAATGATATGAATGTTATACCCTAAAAAAAAAAAAGTGCACAGTCACAGATCACAAGGTTCTATTTCTGGAGACCTAATAATAACAGTGGCATTGTTGATTTTAAAATGATGACCCATCAGGTTGTTTTTATCTTGAAGGCTGTTACATAAAACCAAATTGGTTAGAGACAGAAGTGAAAGAAAATAGCATAATTTGTGAGAGCATAGTACTAAAAACTAAACTAGTAAGAAGAAAGTCAAGGCCGGGTGCGGTGGCTCACGCCTGTAATCCTAGCACTCTGGGAGGCTGAGGCGGGAGGATTGCTCGAGGTCAGGAGTTCGAGACCAGCCTGAGCAAGAGCGAGACCCCGTCTTTACTAAAAATGGAAAGAAATTATCTGGACAACTAAAAATATATATAGAAAAAAATTAGCCAGGCGTGGTGGCACATGCCTGTAGTCCCAGCTACTTGGGAGGCTGAGGCAGAAGGATTATTTAAGCCCAGGAGTTTGAGGTTGCTGTGAGCTCGGCTGATACCGCGGCACTCTAGCCTGGGCAACAGAGTGAGACTCTGTCTCAAAAAAAAAAAAAAAAGAGAGAAGGAAGTCAAGCTGGTAGATCAAGGACCCACAAAGGAACACAACTGTGTTCTTTTGTCATTTGTTAAGATATTGCTTTTCCTTTAAGTTTTTTCTAATAAATATCCTTTCAGTTTATTCTCTTTTTTTAACTTTAAATACTATTGTTTATTAATACACTCATGTATTGATGGGCACTTGTGTTGTTTCCACATCTTTGCAATTGTGAATTTTGCTGCTACAAACCTTCGAGTGCAGATGTCTTTATTATAAAAATAACTTTTTTCCTTTGGGTAGATGCTTAGTAGTGGGTTTGTGGGATCAAATGCTAGTTCTATTTTTAGTTTTTTGAGGTATCTCCATATTACTTTCCATAGAGGTTGTACTAATTTGCAATCCCACCAGCAGTGTAAGAGTGTTCCTCTCTGTCTGCATCCATGCCAGTATTTGCTGTTTGTTTTTTTTTTTTTTTCTTTTTGATTTTGAGAAATTTTATTTTTGGTTGTATATAATTAAGGTTACAACATTATGTTTTGCTATATATATATACACAAAGTAAAATTTTCACTACAGTCACATGAATTAACATATTCATCACCTTAAATATATACAGTTACCTTATTTTGTATGTGTGTGATAAGAACACCTAAAATCTATTTTTTTGCAAATTTTCAGTATGTAATACAATATTATCAACTATAGTCCTCATGCACTACATTAGATCTTTAGCCTTATGCATCCTACATAACTTCAAGTTTGCACACTTTGACCTACATATCCTCATTTCCTCCCCATTTATGCCCCTAGTAATCACTGTTTCTGTGTATCGTATTTGACCTTTTTTTTTTTTAAATATTCCACTAAGATCATGCAGTATTTGTCTTTCTGTGTGAAATAAGCCATTTCACGTAGCATTATACCCTCCAGGTTGATCCATGTTGTCATAAATTGTAGTATCTCCCTGTTTTTTTACTTTTATTATTTATTTATTTTTTTATTTCAGCGTATTATGGGGGTACAAATGTTCAGGTACATATATTGCCTTTACCCGGCCCCAGTCAGAGCTTCAAGCATGTCCATCCCCCAGACGGCACACACCACACCCATTAGGTATGGATATACCATCCCCTCCTCCCCCCTCCACCTGCCCAATACCCGATGAATGTTACTACTATATGTGCACATAAGTGTTGATCAGTTAATACCAATTTGAGGGTGAGTGAGTACATGCAATGCTTGTTTTTCCATTCTTGTGATACTTCATTTAGTAGAATGGGCTCCAACTCTATCCAGGGTAATACAAGAGGTGCTAGATCACCATTGTGTTTTGTGGCTGAACAGAACTCTATGGTATACATATACAACATTTTATTAATCCATTCATGTATTGATGGGCACTTGGGTTGTTTCCATATCTTGCAACTGTGAATTGCGATGCTATAAACATTCCAGTGCAAATGTCTTTTTTATAGAATGTCTTTTGTTCCTTTGGGTAGATGCCCGGTAATGGGATTGCTGGATCAAATGGTAGTTCTACTTTTAGCTCTTGGAGGTATCCCCATATTACTTTCCATAGAGGTTGTTCCTGTTTTGGGACTTTTTAATAAAAGGCATTCTCACTCGAATTAGATGATATCTCATTGTGGTTTTGATTTGCATTTCCCTGATGAATAGAGATGTTGAGCAATTTTTTATATGTTTGCTGGCCATTGTTCTGTCTTCTTTTTTTTTTTTTTTTTTTGAGACAGAGTCTCGCTCTGTTGCCTGGGCTAGAATGAGTGCCGTGGCATCAGCCTAGCTCACAGCAACCTCAAACTCCTGGGCTCAAGCAACCCTCCTGCCTCAGCCTCCCGAGTAGCTGGGACTACAGGCATGCGCCACCATACCCGGTTAATTTTTTTTTTTCTATATATATTTTTAGTTGTCCAGATAATTTCTTTCTATTTTTAGTAGAGACGGGGTCTCGCTCTTGCTCAGGCTGGTCTCAAACTCCTGACCTCCAGCGATCCACCCGCCTCGGCCTCCCAGAGTGCTAGGATTACAGGAGTGAGCCACCACGCCTGGCCCATTGTTGTGTCTTCTTTTGCAAAGTTTCTGTTCATATCCTTTGCCAACTTTTTAATGGGGTTATTTGTTTTTTTTTTCTTGTTAATTTTCTTATGTTCTATATAGATGTTAGACTGGAGGTCTTAAGACATCAATATGACCTGCCAGAAGCATTTAGTCTTATAAAGAGGATTGAACAATTATTTAAACACTGGGCAATCACATGAAAATTAGGATTTCTGCTTTATCCTGGAAAATCAGAAGACCTGGCTACACTGGTTTGCATTCCCATATAGCAACCATTGACAGAAGTTGAGCACCAGCTGGTCTCTTTAAACAACCCTACACTGCATGGTTTATGGCAGCCTCCACCATCCCTGTTGTCCCTCTAGGCTAATTTACTTTTTTCCTTTGTTCTCTGTAGGCATCTAAGTTTGGAACCTCTGAATTAGAGAAACAGTTCCGATTCCTATTCTACCACAATCTATAATCAGGGGCATTATGAGCAATTCTGTGTGAATAATTTATTCAATTTACATAGAAACTGAGCACATCATTCTTTCAATGAGATTTTCTGGTATGCTCACTGGCCACTAATTTCTCAATCAATTTCTTTTCTTTTTTTACTTATTGAGAGGTTGCAAAGTAAAACAAAGGAATTGACATGAAATTCATCCAAATGCTTCATAAAACAGATGGGGTAAAAATGGATGGCTTATACTTAGTCTTTCTTGGCATAATTAAGTCAATCTCTTATCAGTTCAGTAGAAAGGAATTACCATTTTAATTATGGGATTTTCTACTTAATTGTGTAAGATATATTTTCATTGAAATTTTTGTGTAGGATAATAAAAACTGGTTTACCATTTTAAATTGTTGTAGAACATCTTAAACTTTATTATAGGATTATTCTATAGAAAACGTAAGTTTAGTAATTCAGATCGATTAAAATCTGATTTACCCATAAGGTCTCAATTTTAAAGACTGTGTGTTTATGATATTATTAGTATGTTAACTTCTCAACCTACTTGCTTACAAATTAAATACAAGAAAATATGTCTTTCCTTAGAGATTACTTGTCTGCAAATTCATGTTGATAGAGAGTTTCAGTACATTAAACAAATGTGTTACTTTGTTAATGGATAGCATAGCACAGGTAATTAACTATAAAGTCATTAAGGCTTTTCTGTGCTGTGACAGTTGTGTTTACCTATATAACTGATTAATGAACACGTCAAATGTTTCTTTCTTCCTCTTGTTATTTCAGATCAGCCTTGAGTAGAATTTGACTGAAGATGTTTCAACAGTTTTATCTCTGGAAATGTTTAGCTTCAGGGATCATCATTGGCTCTCTTTTCACAATCTGCTTGGGCCAGTACGACGATGGTAAGGCTGCTTTTAGACTGACCTTTAGAGCTAGCCAGAATTTCTGTTATTAAATTAAAAATGAAATACACCACAGAAGTGAATAATGCTGATTTGTAGCTTGTTTCCAAAGGTTAGTAGCTCTGTGCAATAATTTCCATTAACTAAAATGAGCTTACAAAAGTGAAATCAGATACATTTTGTTTCTTAATAAGCATTGCAGTGTGGTAGAAAAATCTAATACAAGACCTCTGTTTGAATACTTACTCTCGGTAAGCAAATGCTTAATTGCTATGAAAAAGATATTAAATTATATTTACTAAGCCTTGAATAAATACAAACGAAGGTCTCAAATAAAGCTAGACTTACAAAAGACAAAATTTGACCCCCTGTAAGGGTCAAAAGTAGAAACCATTAGTGGTTTTAGTGTTAGCACTTTAACTGGGCATTGCGTTATTTTATACCCCACTATTTTACTTGGAACGAGTACAAAAATGGAAAAGATTTGGCATTTGGCTTCTCAAGTCTTTCCCTAATAGTAAGTCAGTCACTTCAGAAAGATGTATTAGTCTTTAGGCTCCTTAGGATCCATTTAACACAGTATGTCTTCAGTGGCCCAAATGTGCACATCTAAGATATTTCAGTATTGGAGGAATCTGTATTTGAATACCATATAATGAGATATGAGATATATATATACACAAGGTCTGTCTGTTCATAAAGTATCCAGCCACATAATATGAAAAATATATTAACAAAAACTGGATACTTTTTGGAATTAAAAAGAGTTTGACTCTATATTAAAGGGATGCATTTCAAATCATGCCCCAGGAGTAGATGACAAATCAATGTGTTGGTATTTCTTCACGTTATAAGGCATTCTATTTTTATTCATATTTAGTATTCACATAGAGCAGGAAACTGTTCACTATCTGTCATTTCTCACACATTCACAAACCATGTTTGTGTGTGTGTGTGTATATATATACACACACTTTATATATGACATTTAAAATATATATAATACTTTAAGTTTAATAGAAGAAAAGAATAGACAAACTTTCCGCCCTAGGGGTCTAGAAATTTGCTATTCAAGAAAACAGAATTTCATTGTTTTTTTGTTTGTTTTTTTTTACTTTTCATTGTTCTTACTCAAGATTTTTTTGGCATTCAGGGTACCTGGACAAGAAACCATTTCCATCACCCTTGTTGCCCTGTTAATTGGTTGTTCTTAGTGGCAGCAAATAATGTGAATTTCTTTTGTGCTTTGCTTAGCAAAAATGGTTGATCTGAAGATAGATGAATTAGTTTGACTTAAGAATATTCATGTTGTGTACATAGTAAGACATTCTCAGTCCTCAATAGTGTGAGAGATCTCTTTGGGAATTTGCAGAATAATTCATGTCAGTACCTATTTTCATAAAATCAGCAGCTTAATCTCTTGAACAGTTTTGCTAATTAGCATGAATTTTCTTCAAGTGAATCTGAATTTAATATTCACCTCTTTGCCATTTATGGAGATTATGAATCTTAAGTCTCAAAACAAATTTTTTAAAAAAGTAACAAGAAATAAATAATATAACTGCTACTTTCAAGGAAAAAATGAAATTAAAAAGAGTGTGACTTTATATTAAAGGGACGCATTTCAAATTATGCCCCAGGACTAGATGACAAATCAGTGTGTTGGCATTTCTTTATGTTATAAGGCATTCTATTTTTATTCATATTTCATGTTCACACAGAGCAGGAACTGTTCACTGTCGTTTCTCACACGTTCACAAACCTTGTACTTTTTAGCAATGTATTTTAGGTTAGCAGAGTAAATCACTTAGGATTTAATTTGTAATGGTACAGGTTGGTCTCCTTCATAAGTTCGTTACTGCACTTAGTCTTTTATAAATGTACTCGCCTAGCCTCTAATATAAGATTATAAAGTCACTATTGGCCATCACATAGTCAGCTTCCTGGAGCAGAGTAGAACTTCAGACTTTCTGAGTGATTGTGTATAGTAGAGCTCACCCTTAAAATACTACGCTTGTGGATAACTCTCCTATAGCCACAGTTAGAAAGCCTTCTCAGGTCTCTCCTCTTGGAGATAAGTGATTCAATTCTTAGGAAGATAGGAACTATGGTAGATAAACCTATGTTTATCAAAAACTTTATAGTGTTTTATAGAGATTTCCTAACTGTATATGCATTTCACTGTTCCTTCTCTACTTGTATCCTCCAATGTGCTCCCAGATGTAGTAATGCATTCTCTTCCCTTAGGTCTCCATCCAGCTTTTTACTTCCTTCAGAGCTCCCTCAATTAGGGACTTTGATTTTAGTTTTAATCAATTATTCAGTTGTGTGTGACTGAAAATGGTTTTTCTATTTCTTTTTCTTTTGTTGTTGTTGTTGTTTCTTTTTCTTTTTTTTTTTTTTTTGTTTTAGTCCATATAAAATTTTGAGCTCATAGTATGCAAAAATGAAATCAGGACTATGCAAATCATCACTAACTCAAAGTAGCACTAAATTGGCATATGTGATATGACTATCTGAAGTAATTATTTTTTATCAAAAGGCTTGGGCATACAGGTACATGGTTATGTTGAAGAAAGGCAATGGCGATATCCATAAACATGATAGAAACCTGCAAGAAAATACCAAAAGAAAAATAATACTTTTGTCATAGATAATCCACCGGATAGATAAGCGTTAGCCCATTATGACAGTTGACAGTGGATTTACATAGAGTTAGGAGCTTCAGAGAAAAATGAAGAACAACAATTTTAAGATATCCTAAGACAATTAGTCTAACAATATAAGTGTTTTTTATTATATTAAAGAATAATACCCTACTGGACTTTTAATAAAGAACAATATCCTATGCTTTTCTATGTTATCTTCTTAGTTAGGCATAAGGGAGTTGGAAGGAAAAAATTGGATAATGTTTACATAATAAATATTATATTCTAAAATGGGATATTCTAGGACTATCCTAATGTGTGCAATTATTTCTAAGAAAAATATCTTGTATAATTATTATTTTTAACATTTTATAGCAATATTTTTTACTCAAAAAATTTGGCTAAGTTATGAGGTTTTAAAAATTGCTTATTCAAATTTCTGGGATAAGTTTTTAGCTGTAGTAACAAAATTTGGAGATGATCTATTCCATAATGGATATTTCATTTGGTTGATGACTATATACCTAAGGAAGTTAGTTTTCGCACTCTGATACTGCAGGGTTGTAGGCATATGGCTTTTATCAGACCCCACCTGCCTTTGAGGACAAAGCTCTTCCATGTGTCCTTGCCCTAATTCAGTTGCCTCAGGCACCCAGAAATGCTGAGCATTCAGGTGCAAAGCTTCTGTGACTCCAACTGAGTCACGGGAATATGGAAGCCAGAGACTGAAGAAAGAGGAGCTGAAAACTCCAAAGGAGAGGGGAGGAGAAGGAAAGGTCCTGAGAGCAGCAGGTGTGAGTAGAAGGTAAAAGGTGATCAGAGAAGCACTTCAAAGCACAGTGACTGATGAGATATGGGGCAGTGTGAGGGGATCTGTCATAAAATGCTCTTCCCCTTCTCTTGGCATTTTTGCCAACATTCACTCCCCTTTCCTGGGATCCTAGGACAGCTTAGTCTTAGAACTTCAATTAAAATTGTAATTAGACATTAAACTTATTGAGTTCAAGAATTGTGAAATCAGGAGCTGTATTTGTCTTATATGTTATTGAAATTTTGTATCCCAATTCATATTTTTTCTCAATCTGCATTTGTAGAATGAATAAATAAATATCCCAGGCCTTTTGTTTTTACATTAGTAGAAAACAGTAAAATTTGGTAAACATTTTAATTTGTTCTGTTGGATTGTTTGAACATTTAGCTATTAGTCAGGACTATATAACTATCTCTTGGCTTTGAAATATGAGCAAGAATAATGTATTATTGTTGGGCTGATGCAACAAAAAGACCATATGCAATTCTTCAGTTTCTCCTCTCTTCTGCCAAAACAACTAATGAAGCCACACATTATAGATAGTTAAGCTATAATTAAGGTGGTGCCTAAGTTAGCCCTGATTCCTGAGTGAGTAGGTGGAGTGGATCTCCCCTTTCCTACTCCCAACCCGTGATGAATATGCACCAAGGCGGGGGTGGGGGCAAGGAAGGGGAAAGAGAGATAAATACATTCCCCACTTGGATTTAAGGGCTATGTTGTTACTGTAATACAGCTACCCTAAATGATTGAACTTCCCTCTTTCAGCTATTCGTAAAATAGTCAACCACTAATCTCTATGATTTCCTAAGACAATACTTTTTTCAATTCTCTCCCAACAGTTCTTCCACTGACAACTGATTTATATCTACATCTAAACTTTCTGGGCTCATTGTGATATATTCTCACTTTGCCTAGTCATATTATTTCCCAGGATTTCTCAACACATACATTAAATGTTTACTCATATTGTATTTTTTTCATGACTGGGATGTTAAATTTTTATTTCCTTCTATGTCGTTTTAAACAGTCTTTTTGTTTTGCTTACTGTGCCTACCCTCTTTGCCCTTTCCTCCTCTCTCATACCCCATTTCCCTCTTCTTTCTCCTCTTTTTCCATTCACCATCTATCCAAGGCTTATTTATAATCTCATCTTCTTTGTGGAACCCAGCTTTCTCTCTCTTTCCTCCCTGGTTGTTGCTTGATTGATTGCTTGTAGTGCTCAGTTTTTGCCACTGATTGTATTTAGTACCTTCTGATACATTATTAAGCAATGTTCTTACATATTTCATACACGCCATTCCTACCTGTTCAACAAGTTTCTTGAAATCATGAATCATGTCAATATTTATTTTATGTGTAAACAGCAGTCATTAATAACCACCAATATTTAGCATTAATTAAGCCCTATATGTAGATTATTTTATTTAATCTTCACAAGTACTCCATGAGGTCTTTGTGATTATAATAATAATCACATTCTGTTGCACTATTATTATGCTTAGTTTAGAGATTAGGGAACTACATAAATGCAGAGAAGTTAAGTTGCTTTCCCACTGTGGTACAATTATTATTAATATATGGCAAACAGAGACCAAACTTGTTATCTCAGCTCGACATGCAGTAAATACGTGCTGTGCTATTATATTTATTATATTATGATGTCAAAATCTGAACAGTCTTATCCTTCCAAATTTTACTCAAATTCTACTTACTCCTTAATACTACGTTTTTCATTATTCTTCAGTGTTACTACTGACACCCAATCAAAATTAATGTTCATTTTCCCCTTTATAACATGTTTTTCATTTTGTTTTCATGCTCAGGTTATAAAATCCTGAAGACACAGACTGTCTTATTTACTTTTGTTCCCTCAGCACGTAACAGAATGACCCAATTAGTGATTATTGAAATATATAAGCATTGAATTTGAATAGAAAATAGATTGAGAGACAAAATACCTCTTTTAACATATAGGGGAAAGGTGGTGAGATTTGAGGATGGTAGCTAGAGTTCAAACAACAATTCAAAAATATAACCTAATGCAGGTGTTATTTATATGACACTGCTCAATGCCATAGAGACAAAGCAATCAATAAATATGTGTGGCAAGGAGATATTACCCAGAGCATTTAGAAAAGTCTTTGCAGAAAACTCCAACTCTGAATTCATATTTTTTTCAAGTGTGTTTCCTGTCTTTCTTGCTCAAGTCTTACTTTTAGCTCCCTTTCTAGGTATTTGTTCATAATGTTGGTGGATCATACTTCAGTGCCTGTTTCTGATATCAGGTGGCCCAGTTCATGCTATTAATCTTTCCTCTCTTGTAGAATCCTATCCTGCCCCTCAGGGCTGCCCAATTACACTGCTAAGTGAAGATTATTCAGCTAGTCTGAGTTTATTAAGTATCTTTATTGAACAGTTGGCATACTGATGAGAGTTGTTCAGGCTTAGACTTAGATAATGTGCAAAAAGAACACTGTTCACACAGTCATCGATATTTTATCTGGTTGTATCCAGGATTTGTCCACACATTGTCTGCTGGATATGTGAAATGCAATTGTGATGATATTTCCATAAGGAAAAAAAGTACAGCATATTAAATGAATATTAACAATGCATTATACTCAGTATTTTAATTTATTAATTTATTCATGTATAGCAAGCACATATGTAACATCTGTTATGCTCACACCAGGTTTCTAATAATAACAGCTAGCATTTATTAAATGATTTCTAAATGCCAAACACCTTATGAATACTCTACATAGATGCTACATACTCTCTTCTACTCACATTGTATATTTATATATAACTACACATAACATAAGTACTACTAAATTTCAGTTACATAAGCTTACATAATTTTATACAAATATTTTTAAGTGGTAGGTACAACTGAGCCATAAAAACACTGATCTTAAGAGTCCAGGAAGATGAGGAAGAATCAGCAAAGATACTGATACAGAGAGAGAGTTAATGAGAGGGAAACAAGTAGAGTGGTTTACTAGAAGTCAAATGCAGAAGACATCTCAAGAAGAAAGTGAACAGCTGAGTTTAATCTGATCAAGCAAGGTGATCTGTGAAATCTGAATATTGAAATAGTGATCTGTCACTCATTTGTGACTTTGGCAGGAACAGTTGTGATGGAATGTTGAGGATGCAAGTTGGGATGGGTTCAAGAGAGAATGGAGAAAGACGAAATGCAAGCAGTTTGAAGGTGTAAGATACAACGTGTTTTTATATTTATTTTTTCTGTTTCTGTTTTTTTTTATTTTTTCAAGCAGGATGGCGGTGGTAATAGGGAAGCAGGAGTAAGGAGCAAGAATATCTGCCCCATCTCAGGTCCTAGCGATGTAAGAGTCTGATAAAACAGTCACCACTAGTGAGAGGGTGACAGAAAAATAGCACCTCTTTGGGGAAGAATCAGATTTCTGGTGGAGCAAGAAGAAAGGAATGGTCAATGAAGTATATATTATATTATATAATCTATTTAATCTTCACTAAAATCTCATAAGAGAAATTCTGTTTTCTATATGTGGGAACAGAAGGTTTAAAGATATCAAGGTATCTTTCTTAAGTTCAGATAGCTTCTACATCTGGCAGCCATGATGCAAGCTCAGGAAGCCTGGGCCATGCTGCCAAACCCTTCTATATTGTTTATTTTTGTAGGAACCCCTGAGATCTACCTTCTTAAGATAATTAAGTTTTTAACAATACTATATTGTTATCTATAGGCATAATGTCATACATCAGCTTTCTAGAACTTATTCATTTTGCATAACTGAAAGTTTATACATGTTGATTAGCATATCCCCATTTCTTATTGCTCCAAACCTCCCACAACCACCGTTCTATTCTTGGATTCTACGAGTTCCACTATTTTAGATACCTCATGTAACTGGAATCACGCGGTATTTGTCTTTCTGGGACTGACTTACTTTCACTTATTCTAATGTCTTCAGAGTTTATCTATGTTGTCAAATATTCCAGGATTTCCTTCTTTTTTTAAGGCTGAATATTATTCCACTGCACATATATACTACATTTTTTTTTATCCATTCATCTGGCAATGAACGTTTAGGTTGTTTCTACATCTTGGCTATTTTGAATAGTGCTTATGGTGAACATGGCAATGCTAATATTTCTTTAAATCTTGATTTCAGTTATTTTCTATAAGTACCCATAAGTAGGATTTCTGAATCATGTGGTAGTTCTATTTCAATATTCTTTGTTTTTTATTTCAAAGTATTAAAGTGGTAAAAATGTGTCTGTTACGTGGATGAATTTTATAATGCTAAAGTCAGGGATTTCAGTGTAGCCATCACCAGAATAGTGTTTATTATACCTTATAGGTAAGCTTTTATCCCTCCCACCCCTCTAAGTCTCCCCACTTCTTGCTTTCCAATGTCCATTACACCTCCTTGTGCCCATGGTACCTGTCATACCCATTGTTTAGCTCCCATTTATTATCGAGTACATGTGGTGTTTCTTTTCTCATTCCTGAGATACTTCACTTAGGATAATGGTCTCCAGTTCCATCCAACTTGCTACAAGAGACATTTCATTCCTTTCTATGACTGTGTAGTACTGCATGGTATATACATACCACTTTTTCTTTATCCACTCATCACTTGATTGGCACTTGGGTTGATTTCATATCTTTGCACTTGTGAATTGTGCTGTGATAAATATTTGGGTACAGGTGTCTTTTTGATATAATGACTTGTTTTCCTTTGGGTAGATACCCAGTAGTAGGGTTTCTGGATCTAATGGTAGGTCTACTTTTAGTTCTGTGAGAAATCTCCATCCTGTTTTCCATAGAGGCTGTACTAGTTTGCAGTCCCACAAAGAGTGTATAAGTGTTCCTTTTTCACTGTATTGGTGCGAGCATCTATTTTATTTATTTATTTTTTGACTTTTTAATAATAGCCATTGTGACAGAGGTAAGGTGGTAGGTATTAATTTGTGGTATTAATTTGCCTTTTCCTGATGATTACTGATGTTGAGCATTTTTCATGTTTCTTGGCCATTTGTCTATGTTCTTTTTAAAAAACTTTGTTCATGTTTTTTGCCCACTTTTTAATGAGTAGTTTGTTTTTTTCTTGCTGATTTGTTTGAGTTCTTCTATTTTTGTATTCCCTCCAGCAGTGTACAGGAGTTCCAATTTCTTCACATCCTCACCAGCACTTGTCTTTTATTTTTTTTAATAATAAATCACTTGTCTTTTTTTTTTGATAATAACCTTCCTAATAAGTGCCGTATAACCTGTCATTGTGGTTTGCATTTAAATTAGCATTTCTCTTATGATTAGTACACTGAAAACTACAAATAATTTCTGAAAGAGATTAAAGAAAATACAAATGGAAAGACATCTTATGTTCATAGATTAGAAGACACAATATTGTTCCATACTATGTGAAGTAAGCTACAGATCTAATGTAATCCCTATCATGCTGCCACGCTTGTAATCATTATATTTTACAGCCTTAATACAAAGTGCTAAAAGACTCAGAAAAGTACAATAATATGGGGACTTTTCTATTGAGCCTTGGAAGAATGATACAAGCTGTGATCAATTCTTATTATTTGTCTCTTTCTTCAAAATATATTCATTGATATTTACCATATGGCAGTTTTGTACTAATTTCTGGGGATGCATATATAGTCATCCCTCAGTATACACTGGGCTGGTTCCAGGACCACCTGTGGAACCAAAATTCACACATATTCAAGTCGCACAGTTGGTCCTGCGGAAATCAGCCTTTTATATACCCAGGATTCATATCCTGGGAATGCTGTATTTTTGAACGAGGTTTGGTTTCAGATGCTGAACATGCTGATATGGAGGTTCATCTGTATTTATTGAAAAAAATCTTCAATAAATACAGTATATGTGGACCAATGCAGTTCAAACCCCTGTTGCTCAAGGTTCAACTGTATAAATAAGATATTAACATATTTCTTGATCTCATGAATATCATAATATGGATTTTTGCATAATATTAACTGTTTCATTCCTTAGCATAAACAAAAAAATACAGACATTCTAACTTATATATTAAAAAAACAGTAAGAATAGCATCTTTCATTTACTAAAAATTCTTCATCTAAGAATTTTATGAGTGTAATATCCTTGCCAATGTGTCTTAATCATTCATGCTGCTATAACACAATACTGAGACTGAGTAATTTATAAAGAACAGAAATTTATTTATCACAGTTCTGGAGGCTGGAAGTCCAAGATCTAGGTACTAGCAGGTTTAATATCTGGTGAGGGCCTGGTCTCTGCTATCAAGACAGTGCCTGGTTGCTGTGTCTTCTGTAGGAGACGAGGAACACTGTATCCTCGCAAAGCAGATGGGCAAAGGGCCAAAATAGTTCCCTCCAGCCATTTTATGAAGTACTAATCCCATCCATGAATGCTCTGCCCTCATGACCTAATCATCTCCTAAAAGCCTCACCTCTTAATATTCTTCCATTGGGGTTAAAGTTTCATCATGAATTTTGGAAGAGACACAAATATTTAAATCTTAGCATAATGTTAAAAGATACATTATGAAAAATCTTTGCAAAGAAACTGTAGTTATGGGTCTTCTTAGTAGCCTTATCTCATCACTAGAGTAGATTAATGGAATTAGCAACTTGTCAGTGATGGAATTGCTAATATTATATAGTTTCAAATAGCTAGGAGGAAGATATTGAATATTCCCAACCCAAAGAAATGATAAATGTTTGAGATGATGAATGTACTAATTATTCTGATCTGACCACTATGTATTATCTTTATCAAAACATCACATGTGCCACATGAATATGCACAATTATTATTTGTCAATGAAAAAATAAAATTTAAAAGGATAAAAATGTTAAAAAAGAATAACTGGAAGCTTAAGAGAAAGTGCTTTGAAAACAGATGTTCAGGCATGTCCCTTAAGACAGGGAGGAGTCAACTAATGATACTACTTGATGACATTGAATAAATGATTATAATATGAAATGCTGCAATTTGGAGATTGCTGATATATTTTGCTAGAGTAAAAAACATAGATTTTAAAAAACCAATGACTTAGAGTATGAAAAACATATTCAATAAGCTTCAAAAATAACTGAATCTCATCTAGGATTATATGCTTATGTAATTCACCAAAATGCAAATGGAATTTTTTTTGGATCAGTACCAGATTACGAAGATATATTGCTCTAACAGAGAAAAAAGTGTGTATTTAAAAAAAATGTGTGACACAATTTTTCAAATTAAAGTTATGTAAGTGCAAATGATTTTCAAAAGTATGTATTATACAAAAGGCAAAATGACATTCTAACCTCAGAGAGTCTCAAAAAAGACATTCTTCTCACAATACTATATGTATAACAACACATGTATTTAAATATATTAGCAAATGATACTTACCATTTGGGTTCTATTATTGAATTTAATTACATACAATTAGAAAAAAAATCCTTGTTTTCATTTTTTTATCTTTTAAAAATGTTTCATCTTTAATTATCATGTTTATATAATGCTTGTACATATCCATGGGATATATGTGATATTTTAAAACAAGCATACAATGTGTAATGATTACATTGTATCATTGATCAATTCTTTGTGTTAGGAACATTACAATTTCATTCTTTTAATTATTTTGAAATATACAATAAATTATTATTAACTATATTTGCCCTATTATGCTATCAAACACTAGATATAATTCTTCCCATCTAACTGTATTTTTGTACGCATTAATCATCCCCTCATTTCCTCCCCCTCCTCATTACTTTTCCCAGCCTCCATTAACCACCATTCTACTCTTTATCTCCATGAGTTCATTTTTTTTTTTTTTTTTTTTTTTAGCTCCCACATATGAATGAGAACATGGAATATTTGTGTTTCTGTGCCTGGCTTATTTCACGTAACAAAATGTCCTCCAGTTCCATTGATGGCATTATAAATGACAAGATTTTATTCTCTTATATGTCCAAATAATATTCCATGTGTACATGTGCCACATTTATTTAATCCATTCATTTGTTGATAGATATTTAGTTTGATTATGTATCTTGGCTGTTGTGACTAGTGCTGCAATAAACATGGAAGTGCAGACATCTCTTTCAACAACAGATTTCCTTTCTTTTAGATATACACTCCAGCAGTAAGATGGCTGGATCATATGGTAGTTTTATTTTTAGTTTATTGCGGAACTTCCATACTGTTCTCCATAGTGGTTGTATTAATTTACATTCCCACCAACAGTGTATGAGGGTTTCCCTTTCTCCAAATGCTCACCAGCACCTACTAATATTATTGACTATCTTCTTTATTAAAGCCATTTTAACTAGGTTGAGATGATATCTCATTGTAGTTTTGATTTGCATTTCTCAGATGATTAGTGATGTTGAGCATTTTTTTTTTCATATACCTGTTGGTCATTTGTCTTCTTTTGAGAAATATCTAATCTTTTGCTCATTTTTAATTGGCTTATTTGGTTTTTTTTTTCTATTGATTTGTTTGAGCTCCGTATATATTCTGGTTATTAATCCCTTGTCAGGTGGATAATTTGCAAATATTTTCTCCCATTCCTTGCTTTCACTTCTAAAGTATATTTAAGTATTTGGTGACCATTCTTTAAGATTTGAGGTTTGGAAATCATTTTGAACAGGTGTAATATAAAAAGTTATTTGAGGAGATTCTTCTAAAATAAATTAAAAAAATATGCCAGAATAGGTGCATGAAACTTTATCACCAATTCTCCTCCTTTACATTGGAAGGTTACAATGGATGTTTACAAAGAATAAACTTGGGTCAAACTCACTTTAGTAAAGACTGCCACTTTTTATACAAAATGTATTTGGGGTATTTTTATCAAATAAAAACTTTTGGCTTTTTATTTATTTTCAACAGATTTTGCTTAAATATGTAAAGGAATAAGAACAATGTAAAATAAATTGTCACCTCTAAACTAACCTATTATGATTATTCTGGTTTATGACATAATCATGATTGCTTCAGTAAAATAAATTGATTTTTCTATAAATCATTGTATTTCTGATAATGAACATATTTTGTGCTGATGTATTAATATTAATTTTTCTTGATAACCATTCATGTAATTATTTATTCTTTTAACACATTTTATAGGGTCCCCCACTATATGCCCAGTACTATGAAAAATGTTGGGGCAAGAAGTTTATTACATATTGAGGGGATGCTATGTAAGGCTCCATGATCAAAAATAAGTATGATATGATCAAGAGTCTTGTCTTAGTCCATTCAGGCTAATATAATAAAATGCCATAAACTGGCTGGCTTATAAGCAAAATAAATTTATTTCTTATACTTCTGAAGGCTAAGGAAGTGCAAGATCAAGGTGCTAACAAATTTGGTGTCTTCTGAGGGCCCACCTCCTGGTTCTTTGATAGCCATCTTTTCTCTGTAAACATACGTGGCAGAAGGGGCAAGCTATCTCTCTGGGGACTCTTTTCATGAGAGCCATGCTATCATGACCTAATTATCTCTCAAAGACCCCACCTCCTAATACCCATTACCTTGGGAGAAGACTGCTGCAAATCAAAGGCTAATAAAACTGAGGAGCTATGTAGGGACCAATGTTAATTGGCCAATGATAGTAATTGTACCCTTAATTCTAAGTGAAGCCATTAAAGTTTTTAAAGCAGGAGGATAAGTAGGGAAAAAGGAGTAACAACATGATCCAATTTATTCTAAAACAGATCACTCACTATAGTGAATAGAATGGGCTTGTGTGAGGACTGATGAAGAAAAGTAACAGCTATGGCATAATCCAAGTATTTTAAAACAAGTGGCAAATGAAGAAATTGAAAGATTTAAAAAAAGGAAAGAAATTGTGCATGCACACACACAATCATGTGTGTGTATGTGTGTGTATATCTGTGTGTGATTTATTGTAAATTAAATTAACCTGAGAGACAGGTATTATATTTAAAGGATTTGGGCCAGGTCTGGTTGCATTTTTTTTTCAGCATATTATGGGGGTACAAATGTTCAGGTTACATATATTGCCTTTGCTCCTCCGGAGTTAGAGCTTCAAGAGTGTCCATCCCCTAGATTGTGCGCACTGCACCCTTTACATGTGAATATACCCATCCCTGCCTCCCCCATTCCACCTCCTCTACACCTGATGAATGTTACTCCTATATGTTCATATGAGTGTTGATCAGCTAGTACCAATTTGATAGTGAATACATGTGGTGTTTCTTTTTCCCTTCTTGTAATACTTTACTTAGTAGAATGGGCGCCAACTCTATCCAGGATAATGCAAGAGGTGCTAGATCACCATTGTTTCTTATAGCTGAGTAGTACTCCATGGCATACATATACCACATTTTATTAATCCACTCATGTATTGAGGGGCACTTGGGTTGTTTCCACATCTTTGCAATTGTGAATTGTACTGCTATAAACATTCGAGTGCAGATGTCTTTTTTATAGAGTGTCTTTTTTTCCTTTGGGTAGATGCCCAGTAAGGGGATTGCTGGATCAAATGGTAGTTCTACTTGTAGCTCTTTGAGGTATCTCTATATTAGTTTCCACAGAGGTTGTACTAGTTTGCAGTCCCACCAGCGGTGTATCAGTGTTCCTATCTCTCCACATCCATGCCAACATTTATTGTATTGGTACAGGACTTTTTGATAAAAGGCATTCTCACTGGAGTTAGGTGATATCTCATTGTGGTTTTGGTTTGCATTTCCCTGATGACGTTGAACATTTTTAGGGAAAGAATTTATGAAGAAGACCCAAAGGCAATCACAGCAACAACAAAAATAAATAAATGTGACTTGATTAAGTTAAAAACTTCTGCACAGCCAAGGAAACTATCACGAGAGCAAACAGACAACCTACAGAATGGGAGAAAATATTTGCATGCTACACATCTGATACAGGGCTGATAACTACAATCTATATAGACCTCAGGAAAATTAGCAAGAAAAAAAAATCAAATGACCCCATTAAAAAGTGGGCAAAGGACATGACCAGAAACTTTTCAAAAGAAGACAGACTAATGAATGAGAGGTGATTTTGATCAAAATAACTCTATCTTTAATCCAACCATTTATAGAAGTGATTATCTCTTGCATTTCTTGGATTCTTAATGGAAAAAAAAGACAATTGTTTTCTGATGGAGTTCTTAGAGAACTTTAATTTATACTCATCCCCCACAACACACAACACTTCACTTCTAAATTGCTTTGCACTTTTTAATATGTCACTAAGACTTTTCTTTCTAAAGGCATTGTGAAGAAGTGCACAACTGATATTTTTCCTTCTTTTTCTATTTCTTCCCTTCTTCATCTTATTTTGATTCTAGAACTCATAAAAGATTCATGTCATTTATAAATAATTTCAAGAATAAAGAAGGAAAAAGAAATAACTGTGAAGAAGGGAAAGGGAAAAAAGTATATTAATTATTTTTTCAAATAAAATTATATTTCATAGAAAACATTTCAGTAATTGTCATTGATGCTATAGAATTTGATACTACTTTATATCTATTTATTAGGCATATCTTATTCAATGATATATAGGAAGAAAAATCAACTTAAAGCAAAAAAATTCTTAATTTTATCAGTTCATTTAATTTCTTTTTCTAGGCTATATTTAAAGAAAATGGAAAATATTAAAGTAACACACTTGTTGATCTCAAGTGTTTTTGAACTCATATATGGACTGATTCGAGATGTTGAATTTTTGTAACAATAATAGTAAGTAATTCAATGTTTTGCTCCTGATTTTCTAAATACAAGAAAAAACAAGAAGGCAGAATATTGCCAACTTTTACATTTATTCTGATTTTGTTTTTTCTTGAAGGAGAAATTATGTTTAATTCGGACAGAATGACTTTATTGTTGAATTAGACATTCAGATGAAAGCAGCAGAATTAATTATAATTTTTTTTTGTCATTTTGAGAAGATGCTTTCTATTTTTTTTTATTATAGTTTATTATGGGGGTACAACGTTCTGGTTAAGTATATTGCCCATGCCCCTCCCAACCCCCGAGTCTGAGCTTCAAGAGTGTCCATTCCCCCGACAGTGCACATCGCACTCATCATGTAGGTATACACCCATCCCCTCCCCCACCCCCAACACCCCGAGTCAGATCTTCAAGCATGTCCATTCC
>CM052446.1:27995681-28025011 GCA_028533085.1 Varecia variegata
GGAGAACCAAATTAAGGACTCAATACCCTTCAAAATAGCAACAAAGAAAATAAAATACCTAGGAATATATTTAACTAAGGAGGTAAAGGACCTCTATAGGGAGAACTACGAAACACTGAGGAAGGAAATCGCAGAGCATGTAAATAGGTGGAAAACCATACCGTGCTCGTGGATCGGAAGAATCAACATTGTTAAAATGTCTGTACTGCCCAAAGTGATATACAAATTCAATGCAATCCCTATCAAATTACCAACATCGTTTTTCACAGATAAAATATTCTATAATTAATTTTGCCTTCTTATTCAAACTTATTTAGCCAACTTTTGCTTGATTACCAAACATGCCAAACAACTTAGTGTTACTCAAACAGAACATGTATTTTATTTTTTGCCTTGGTATCTTTTGTAGTGTTAGTCCATCATCTTACCCAGGCAGCTCCTACTCATCCTTGAAGTGCCAGCTCAGACATGTTTCCCCAGAAGCTTCCTTTACTCTTTATCCCTTCTAAAGTTATTCACTCTCCTATATGCACCTAGCATGCCTTGCATACAGCATAACACTCACCACATTGAATTATTCATCTCTTTCTTCAACTAGATTATTGCAACCTTGAAGGTAAGAACTAAGTCTTATTAGTTTCAACATGTGAATGTTTTGCATGACATTCACTCTCCAACCAGGTAGTTTACCTTTAGATAATACTTTTTGTGGAAAAAACAAAAAAAGATTTTTTCCATCTGTTTCAGCCAATCTGCATGGATGGATGCTTGGGTGCTTATTTTATTGATGCCTGTCCTGTATAGTAGACCCTTCAGCTTGGATTCAATTCTTGTTCGGGTGCACCCTCATGGACATGACTATTTAGGCTGTCCTTTTTTCTTAAGTCTGCCATTGTGTAGTCTTCCCAACATGGCCATATACATCCATTTTTACAACTAGATAAAATTCATCCTGGCTCTTATCACATCGCTAGCTTAGTAAATTGCATACCCATAAGTATACTAATAAATATGTGTTGAATATTTGATGGATAGATAAAAATATGGTTGTTTAAAAATATCTCAATGTCTGAACTTTTCCTTTAAATCAGAAAACAGTATTATTTTAAATCACTTAAACATTTCTCATATTCTAATATATAAAGAAAAGTACAAACCATTTAAATTCTAATAATTTATATTTTCACTCATTCCTTTGAGAGAAAACTGTACAAACATCAAATTCCCAGTTTTATTTTAGACATACTTCATAATATTTCAAGCATGAGTACAGATAACAAACAATAATAATTAATCAAAGTTGATTTTAGTGCCTGAATCATTATCTCTGAGGAAAATGACATAGCAAATATTCTGACAAAAATGTTTTGCTCTATGTCACTGAAATATAATAATAAAACAAAACAGTAAGGATTTTCCCTTTTATGTGTTTTATTTTAAGCTTTTCTATTAATTTATTTCTCTGCCAGGTTTTGACAGTTTTTTCCCCCCAAAATGACAGATAATTTATTTAAAATTCTAGAACATTACCATTATACTTCTGCTCAACTTTTATTCCTTTTCCTTTCGTCTAGGTATTGTCACCACAAAAAAAAAAATTGCCTACAGAAGTTAACTTACATAAAAATACAGACAAAAAATTTAAAATCTTTTAAAAATCAAAAACTTGAATTTACCATAATCGATGAATTTTTGCAAAGTACTAGCATCCTAAATGGAGAAATGATTGTGTTTAACCACGAATATGCTGGAAAGGTGGCAAGAAATGAGCCATCTTGACCTTGCCAATGGGAGGTTCTCCTCACTTTGTTCTAACTGTGCTGGCCTTCAGCTCCTGACATCCTCTCAGGAAAAACAACTGCCTTCTATTGCTAATTGGAATAGGAAAAGAAATACACCTAATTTCATGCAAAGCAATCCCATTCTCTTCATCTCCACAGAAAAAGTGGAAAGAGCTCCCACATCTGTTGCTTTTATAGTTGTTTAAGCATGCTATATGAGAGAGAAACAGCCCTTGGGTCCAAATAAAATGTGATTTAAATATGAGACCTACAAAGAGTCGGGACAATCAAAGGGCTATCCACTCAGGAAGTGGACAATGAGCTATATTGCAATTAGGTTTGTTCCTCAATCTTATACTAACTCCATACCTTAGGAGCCTCAAAGGTAGATGAAACATAAAAAAATAAAAAAAGTAAAAAAACTTGTTAAAGGTTGGTAATGACCCTGATGACCCTGTCCTACCTAGGATAAACTAATAAATAATTGGTTTTAATTTGCATTTCTCTTATGTTTTGTGATATTGAGCATTTTTTCAAATGCTTCTTGTGCATTTGTATGTCTTCTTTTAAGAAATGTCATTTCAGGTCCTCTGCCCATTTTTTAATCAGATTATTTGTTTTCTTGCTATTCAGCTGAAGTTTCTTTATATATTTTGGAGATATATATATATATATAAAACCACTTATCAGATGCATGGCTCACAAATACTCTCTCCCATTGGTTAGGCTGTCTCTTCACTTTGGTGTTTCCTTTGCTGTGCAGAAGATTTTAATTTGATACAATTCCATTTGCATTTTTTGCTTTTGTTGCCTATGTTTTTGGAGTCACACACACACACACACACACACAAATCTTTGCCCAGACCAATGTCAGAAGCTTTTTCTCTGTCTTCTGCTACTTGTAAAGTTTCAGGTGTGATGTTTAAATCTTTAATCCATTTTGAATTGATTTTTGTATGTAGGTTTAGATAGGGCCCAATTTCATTCTTAAGCATGTTGACATCCAATCTTCTGAAGTCCATTTACTGAAGAGACTTCCTTTTCCTATTGTGTGTTTTTGACACCTTTAGTGAAGATCGGTTGACCATAAATGTCTGAATGTGTTTCTGGGTTCTCTATTCTGCTCTATTGGTCTATATATTTGTTGTTGTGCTAGTACCACACCACTTTTATTACTATAGCTTTGTAGTAAATTTTGAGATCAGGTAGTGTGATGCCTCCAGCTTTATTGGTTTTGCTAAATATTGATTTGGCAATAATATATCCCCTTACACATATTGGGATATCTATTATCAAAAGGACAAGTGATAGTAAGCATTGGCTAACTGAAGAAAAGGGGACACTTGTACACTGTTGGTTAGAATGTAATTTAGTACAGCCCTTATGGAAAAAAAAAAGGTATGAAAGTTCCTCAAAAAGTTAAAACTAGAATTACCATATGATTCAGAAATTCCACTACTGGGTATGTATCCAAAGGAAATGAAATCAGTGTGTCAAAGACATAACTGCAATTCTATGTTCATTGCAGCACTATTCACAATTGCCAGGATTTGAAATCAACCTAAGTATCTATAATGGACAAAGAAAATATGCTATATATATACAAAATGGAACACTATTCAGCCTTAAAAATGAGGGAAACTCTGCCTTCAGGATTTGTGTCAACATGGATGAACCCAGTGGACATTATGGATGAACCTGGAGGGTACTATATTAAGTGAAATAAGCCTGACACAGAAAGACAAATATCACGTGATCTCACTTATATGTGGAATCTTAAAAAGTTGAACTCAAAGAAACAGAATAGAATGGTAATTACCAGGGGCTGGGGTAGGTGTGGGTTAGGTGGGTATTGAGAGATGTTGGTCAAGGGTAAAAACCTTCAGTAAGGAGAAATAAGTTCAAGAGACATATGGTGCAAGATAGTGACTGTAGCTAATAACAATAGATTTTATACTTGAAAATTGCTAAAAGAGTTGAATTTAAATATTCTTACTATAAAAATAATAACTATATGAGGTACTGGATATATTAAATAGCTGGTCCCACTATGTGTTCCATTCCACAATGTATACATATATCAAAACATCATCTTGCATGCCATAAATATATATATATTACTTGTTAATTAAAAGATGAATAATAATTTAAAAAATATTTTTGTAATAGCATAAATTCAACCCAGATGTATAGGAATCCCATAGATAAGGCCTTTCTAAATATATATTTGCAATGTTTTAAAAGAAATAACTTTCTTTGCTGTAAATGTGAGAATTAGTAGACAAAACCAACAAATAGAAGTGGACTTCAAAGTTTACTAGTTATCAGGATTCTTAGAGAAAGGCTATAAAATAAACCTTTAAATAAATGTGTGAAATAAAAAATAGAGATCCTGAGGAAGGAACAAGGCATTATTAAAAAGGCCATTCCAGCAAAGTTTTTTTTTTAAAAAACTAAATATAACTTCTAACAATTACATATACAAGTATGTGTATAGGGGAGTGTGTATGTATATATCTAATACATATATATGTGTATAAATATACACAAATGTAGTTATTACAATTCTAGAAAAAATGTATATAGCTGTTCCAACTAAGAAAGAATTAGTGAATTGGAATATAGCTAAGAGAAAGTATGGGTTAAATCATTCAATGAAGCAATGATAATATGATAAAAAGTTACCCAAATGATAGAAACAACAAGATTTAAAGTATTCTAATGTTTAAATTTCATTGTAAAAATTTAGATGTTTAATTTTATCTAAATATTTAGTCCTATTAGCATTTCCCCCCCAAAATAAACCAAATAATATGTAAATATCAGTTTATTTAGAGACACCGTGGCAACATAGAATAATGCAGAGAATTTGGAGCAAGACATTTCTGGCCTTGAAATACAGCTTTGCTACTTATAAAATGTGTGATTTGGAGCCACATATTTAAATCTGTGGGTCAGTTTCCTAAGACTTTTTAATTCATGATATAAAACTTAGGATAAAAAATATGAAGCGCCTAATATTGTGCATTTTAAATATTAAGCAATAAAGATAATAATGATTAATAATTATTTTAGAGCACTTATATTTTTTCAGTATGGTTCTAAGCATATTATTTATAAAAATCTAGTTAATCCTTAATTTTATGAAGTAGATACTATTATGTAAAATAAATGAGTCAAACTAGAAAATCTCTTGTTACTCTTAGTAATAATAGTACTTATGACCTATGTAGAAGGAACCATAATTCAGCAAATTTTTTGGTTGTGTTAATTTTCACAAGATGGAAGTACGTAGAACTTCGGCCACCAAGGTACCTGAATGGTCAGAGAAGGCCAGTGGATATCCTGGGGCATGAGTTTTACTTTGATATTTGGTGTCATTTTCTTAGATGGCTAAGGCTGTGAACAGTGATTTCAGGGCAAGAAATAAACACAATGGTGGAAACTAGTCTACCTTGAATAGCCTAATGGAAAATCAGCCATGGAAAGGAAAATCAATTGAACCAAACTATGAATAATTAAGGTAATGAGACTGGACTTTATTCTGAGGCAATGGTGATCAAATAGGCACTCAATAGAAGAAATAACTTGAAAAGAAAGTGTGATGTTTGAAGAAAACGTGTCTGATAGCAGTAGGCAAGACACATCAAGTCTTGGGAGACTTAAAAGAAACTATTTTGAAAGGAATCACACACACACAAAAAAAAGAAGAGGTTTTGAGAGACACTAGTTTAAAAAAAAATAAAAACGGAAAGGACTTTTCAGAAATGAGAAGTATTATACAGGAAATAGCCAGTGGATTAACTCATGGATTTTCAATGGGTAAATATATATACAGATTACACTGACACTTTACAGTAAGCGTTTGGAATAATGAAAAGAAGCATTTGGAGCAGTTTGAGGAATAGGTTGAGAGAGGATTAGGAAAAATGACACCAAACCAGACAAAATGCCTTATCACACAAGACCGGTGGAAAATGAAATGTAAGTCTTGTCACCAATTATTGTATTTTTCAAAGTCAAATTTCTCTCCAGCACTCAGCTTCCCTGGAGCTATAATGCTTCTCATAAGAGATAGGGAAAGTCAGAAAGGTCTGATATCTCACTGCCTCCCCTCACAATACACTCACTCACATAAATTTCCTCCATATATATACACCATTGATCTTGACCTCCATACATCCCTTCCCAAATGTAAAGTGTAGTCTGTATCTCTCTGTAGCAGGGAGGCTACTCTATTACTGTCTCATTTTTCATTACAGTATATCACCCACCCTTCTACAAAGAATCTCATCCTTACTTAGCCAACATCATCTACCTTATGAGAAGGAACGCTGATTTAATAAACAAAGAAAACCACATTAGAAAACTTAAATTTTAATCCTTCAGTAATAACTCTAACTTCCAAAGTTAAAAATGATTCCCGTTTTGCTATTTGAAAAACAATCTCTCTTTTTTTCATGCCTTATGACATTCGATACTATCAACCAATCACTTTCTCTAATTTCTCTTCTTGGCTGTATCCATATCAAATGTCCTGTTTTTTTTTTTTTTTTTTCCTTTCCCAAAGAAAATTCCTTACCTTCTTTTTCCCCTCTGCATCAACATTTTAGCATTCATTAAGTTGTCTATGTGACACTTTGTTTAATCACCAATGATTCCAGTGAAGGATGAGATTATGCAGAAAAGATTGGGATTTCAGGAAAAATGATAAGGAGTTTGGAAGTAAAAACAATGCTGAAGGAGTGTATTTCTAAATTATTTTTTGAAAGATTTTTTTTTTACATTAAAAATGGGAAACGGGTAGGGACCAGATATTCAGAGACAGAAAAAAGGGAACATATCGAATATTTTTCATTGTCTGAATAAAGTAGGTTAAGTTACAGCTTAAAATGTCAGCTTTTAAGAGGATGAGAGAATTCAGAAAAATCAGCCTTCTATGAATCTCATATTTGGTGAAGTTTTGGTAAACTTAGTGTTTGCATATATCATCTTTACTTTCTCACTCAAAGTAAACTTTTCTTGCAAAATAATCTTGAAGAGGTATGCAGAGACCAGCATATTTAATACATTGAACCATTTAATATGTATTAGAGGATGCATTTTATTAATAATAGTAATGATTGCTGCTAGCACAGGGTTTTGGAAGGTCACTAATCAATAGATGTTCATTTAACTGAAATAAAAGAATCCCAGCATTAATCCATTTTAGATGAAGTTTGCTTTGGGTAAGCAAATAATTACAACCAAATTTTGCATTTATGAGGGAATCAGATTTATGTCCACAGGGTTTACTTAAAATGAACTGCAATTGTATAATTTTAAATGAAAAATAATTTTATCCACCTACACAGTAAACCTTAGGGAACAGAATTTACTAAGCCTGCTATTTTGGTCTTCCCCCAAGAAAGGATCTATTTTTTTCTCCATTAAATATTAGGAGATTGGATATTTTTATTCTTACTTTTTAAATAAAATTAGTACTAGATTTTTTTTACATATTTTAGGAAAGCATGATAGAATGTTTTATTCTTAGGTTTAGAGTAGAGGGAAATAATGGAGGCATCATATGGATAAAATGTGTCCCTTAGAATGGCAATGGCGTTAGCATAGACTACTTGTTTCTCTTGCAAACCAAAATTCTGTTGCAAAATACAGACAATCCTACAGGGTATGTAGAAAACTTTATAGAATTTTACAATAAAAGCTATCTTACTATGAGCGTTATAATTATATACTAATAAAAACAATTTCTGTCTCTCTTTCTCAGTGGCATCTATCATAAAATATGGTTCTCATTTTTCACAAGAAAGCAAGCAGTGAGAATATTCAGAGGTTTAAATGTGGTGAGGCAGGCTTCTTTCTGAAGGTGTACTGGCATATTCCATATCCTTGACCTTCAGCAAAGAGTAAAAATAGTTGGTTTTAGAAACCAGCCCCTATAATTTGTCTTACATGATCAATTTCCCCAAAAGCTTCATTGAAGCTCAGTTTTATTTATAAGACTGGAAACATCAGAATATTTTTATCACTTTAATTGATACTTAATATATTAAATCCATTATATCAGTTTTTTTATATGATGTTTGTGATTGTAAAGTAGTAAGGTGGATATTTCATAAAACTTTGCCTAGATAACTTTCCCATTACTCTACAATTGTATCGTAGGTTCACAATATGATTTTCCTGACAGTATATACAAATTTATGTATATCCAAAATAATATTCTCGAGCCGAGGTCAGCAAACATTTTCTGTAAAGACTGGAGTAAATATTTTAGGCTTTGTTGGGCAGATGGTCTCTGTTGCAACAACTTAATTCTACCATTGTGGCATGAAAACCATCAACAATATGTAAAGGAATAAGCAAGATTATGGACATTAAAATTTGGATTTTGTATCCTTTTCCATGTAAAGAAATACTAATCCTTTGACTTTTACTCAACTATTTAAAAATGTAAAAACCGTTCTTACCCTGTCAGCCATATGAAAACCAGGTGGCGAGCTAGATTTGTCCTATGGACCATAGTTTGCCAACCCCTGTCCTAGATGATGCAAGCAATGAACCTACTCTTAGAAGCTCAGTCATAGCTTTAGAAGAATACAAATTAAGAACTTTAGAAGAATAGGAAGTAGAAGAACACTATAAAATCGGTCTATACTGTCATGGTTCCAGAATTTCAAGGTAAGAAAAACTTAAGTGTGGCAGCCTAGCAAATTAAAGACAATAACCCGGTTAGAAGTGGAGTATAGTGATAATGGTGGCAGCTAGATATTTGTCTTGAAGTCACTTTTGCAAAACAAATACATCTTTATTTACTTAGATCATGTTTATCTAGAGTATCTTTGGTGGCGATCAGTCCTTCTGCTTAACATCCCTGCCCTTCAGCCTTTCCACTCCCAGTACTTAAAACATGAGCAGTCTCTTGCAAGAGTACCTAAGAAAGGAAACCTAAGGGGAAAACTATGTGTTTCCCATCAATTTCACTGCAAGTAATAATAGTATTAAATTCTTCCCTCAGTCTTCAAGACTTATTTCGATGCTGCTATGATACTATCCCTGTTTTCTCTTGTCATTTCCTCTCTTACCCCAATCAATGAATTATCAACCTTTCTTCCTTTAAATTATTTAAAGTTTTTGGTCCTAATAGATGTTATCATAGTGTGCCATGCAAGAGAGTTGTTGACTTATTGTTTTAAATCTCTTTCAATTTAGATTCTGAGAAGGTAGGACCCATATTAGTATCCTCAGTTGTTTCCCCACAAGGGGGCTTCAACTTAATTGTTATTTCTTTAACATTTTATTTTTTTTTAAGTTATATTAAACCTGTTACACAAAATGTAAAATATTTCCAGGTGCTTAACTATTAATATTGAAGATGAGTGTTTGCCTTTCTTTTCTCTATGCAAAAGGCAACATTTCATTAAAAAAACAGTAACAGTAATAATCAACAGCATGGATGGAAAATTTTTTAAAAAATACTAAATATTTCCTTTTAACAGAAACATCCATTTGATACCTTATTATCCTCCTGGAGTACCCTCTTACCTACAGTTCTATATTTTTCATATAGAATAACATGCTGTTGATGTCTCCATATATAGCCACCTCTGTATTTTGCTTTATGGTGAGGTTATTTTGACACCAAAGTATATTTGTTTTAATTTTGTTAAGGCATATACTATTATAATGATATTTCAGTGTAATCATTTACTCTAATGGTAGAAATAGATAACATGTAGCAACACATTATTTCACCTGGCCCACACTGGTATGCACACACACTCACATACACATACATGCATACACTCAAGTAGATAATACAAATATATGTTATTAGAATGTATGTGTGTATTTATATACAGGAATTACAAATGAAATAATAATGATAATTATCATAATAATGATAGTAACTCACATTTGTTAAATTCTTACTCTGTGCCAAACTTTATGCTAACCAAATCTACTTGCATGTTCTTATTTGGTGCTCACAGCAATCTTGATAAAACATAGCTTCACAACCATTCATCACTATTAAGAATGAGTTTACTTGAAATATTTGCCTTGTTCTACCTCACAATGTCTGTCCCAGCGTGACAATAGTAGGCCATGACGATCTGCATATAGAAAATATATCAATTGAGGAAGGAGCTAAACTTAATACAGTTTTTGTAATAGCCTAAGTATCACTGTAGGAAGAATGCATATAGATGCATTTCAACTTCCAATACTCATCTATTTAAGTTAATCTACATAATTTGTCTATAGAAAACTAGAAGCATCCAAATTTATGTTACCTCTTCTCATATCACACTTACATGACAGAAGAACTTTAGAACATATTAAACTGGCAAATAGCACACATAAAAGAACCCACAATCTTCCTATACTTCCTGAAACCTAAAAGATATAGTTGGGCTGAAAACTCTCATTTCAGATGGTTATTTGGATGATCTATGGTGTTTCTTCCACTCTTCATACTCTTCTTTCTTCTTCTATTTGTATTCTTTTTCCTTTTTCTTTTAATCTTGCTTTATATAACATATAGTAATGGCAAGTAATGTCATATACTGTATTGTTTGTCAATGCTCTAGGTTTTTAATTTCTCATTTTCTCACTCAGATGTAGTCCAGGTACCCTGATCACAAAAACCTTAGCTATATGAAAGCCCCAGTGATGTACCCATTTCCATATATATAGTAAAACTCTATGTTCTACTTACCTTATGTTAATATGATTTATTTATGAGTAAAGTTGCTTCTAAAACACAATTTTACTATTGTTCAAAGACATATTCACAGATAGCTTAGGTAATGAAGAAAATGCTATATATTACATCTTGAAGACCTAAAATTTCATCCATGAATTACTCAGTGGCTACCATCCCACTGGAAAATCTTAGCAGTACTCTTAGGTCATTTGTTTTATCAAATATTCATGTTTTTAAAGATGCAATGAAATTTATTATAAACATCAATGTTCTATAATGATGTATTACTTATGAACGAGGTTTTCTTTTTTTACGATGAATTTAAACAAATCTAGGACTAGAAACACCATTTTACAAAGAAGTGATGTACTTTTGAATCACCAATTTTATTAGTAAAAATGGGCATCCAAGAAAATTTAGAAATGCAGTTGAAGAGTCTAATGCTATAAAATGTATCCTCCATGCATCTGAATACAAAGTAATTTCACCTAGTTAAACTTGTAAACAAAAGTCTCTTGGTTTCAGGCCCAAGGTACCTGTAATTCTAACAGGGACTCATTCTCTGACTAAACAAGTGTCCTTGGTGGCTGTGAGTCCAGTGATATAACGATATAATTCCCAACAATTACTTTGTATTAAAATTCATTAGAGGTACTTTTTTTAAAATTCAGATTTCTGTACCCAACCAAAAATATTTGATTCTGTAAATCTGGAAAGATGTCTACAATATGCATTTTAACAAACATATCAGGTGATTCCAGTATTGCAAAGAGGACGCACTTAAAAAGGTTCCATTCAAATAATCGCAAACTGATCAAAATTAGTGCCTCCAGGAAAGTGATTTTATGATTTCACTAATTGAAAAGTTTTTCATCTGTCTAGCAATATTGTCTTTATTTATGACCTAATTTTGCAAAGAACATCTAAGGAGAGTTGCTTCTTCCTCAGGGTTCATTCTGTACTTTCAAACTTTCTATACTTCCCACAGAATTCTTCATGCTTCCCTTTTGTATAATAATCCCTTTAATTCAGGATCAAACACTGGAAGCCTGAAAATTGATACTAACCACGGACGTAGTTTTGAGTTTGCCTTTTGTTTTCTATTTTTAACGTTATTTTGAAGTTTTTTTTTTTTTTAATATTTTTGTTTGTTTGTTTGTTTATTATAGCTTATTATGGGGGTACAACCGTTCTGGTTAAGTATATTGCCCATGCCCCTCCCAACCCCCCGAGACTGAGCCTCAAGGGTGTCCATTCCCCCAACAGTGCACATTGCACTCAATCATGTTTTTTTTTAATTCACCGTTCTGAATTGAACCAATCATTAAAAACTTTGTAGGTGTAAATATTTAGATTGGTTTCTACTCTTAAAATATATGAGATAATTTTGTAGTGCTGAATCTGCTGTTGTATATGACAATTTCTGAGTAGAATTCGCCTGCTTTAAACAGAGTGTGATATTTTTATTTTACCAGTATTTGTACTACTGCCTGTTAGCTCACTGACATTGAGACTAAGTATCCATGGCCATCTTTCAGTGGGAATATTTTCTATTACTGAGTAACTTATCTCTGTACTCATGTTTCTATAAAAAAATCATAGACTGCAAAATTGGACATAAAAGCTGCATATTTCAAGATAAATGAAGGAGAGAATTTTTTTGTGAAAGGAACAATATTTTATGTATTTAGTTTATGAATCTGCAATTTTTCACACATTTTATTATTTGTATATGTCTCATTTTGTAATTCCTGGATTACATGTTTTTTCTGTCTCATTGGAATGAAAATCTATGTTTTTATCCAGAGACTGATGATGTCTTATTCATCTCTGTGTCCCAAGTACCAAGCTAACTTGGAAGTACTTGCTTAGAATAGCTGCATGTATATTTTGTTGATTAGTATCATTGTGTTTTTTTAAAATTTTTATCAACATTATACATTGCATAATTCTAATTATTTCATTATTTTCTTGGCCTTATTTCTCAATCTATCGCATACCTGTTAGATTATCTTTTGAATGTTCTCCTTCTTCCATCCCTTGCCCCATTCTATAATTTCTACATATTTCTTTTTAGTTAAGAAAAACAGAATAAAAAAAATCTATTGAACATAATTCTCCCTGGGACATTGTATCTAGTACAGAAGAATCATTTGATGTCCTAACATACTCTACCTTAAGACTACCAATAGAAATCATCCCTCCCATTTTGTATTGTATTCACTCAATTTGTATCACTTTACCACTTACCTAGTGCATGTTTATTATCAGTTAATTCACATTATGTATTCACTCACCTAAGGAATGTTTATTCTTTTAGGTAATAGCCACCTTCCTCTATACTTTTATCCTTAACTTTAAAAAACATGATGATCATGTAGAAAACTGTGTGAATGGATAAATACATATCCAGCACCCAAGAAAAATAAGAAAATTAAAATCCAAGCCCAAGTGAGCAATAACAAAAATAACCCCCATTTACTGAGTACTAATCATATGTTTGGCATTAGACTGAGAAAATTCTGCACAATATCTCATTTGATCCTCACCACAATACTTAGGTAGACACTATTATTTCTCCTTCATTGAGGAGAAAGTATAGATTCAAGGAAGACGTAGTAACTAGAAAAGAATGGAAAGGCAGGCTCTTTGATTTCAAACTCGTGTTCTGTACACATAATTCTGCCGTGAGACTTTGTCTCATTCTGGGGATTGCTGTGGACAGGCATGGGAGAAGTCAGGACAATACAAGGGGAAGGTTGAGGAATTTCAATAGCACCCTGACAAGACATTCATTTGTAGTGACAGAGCACTTCATTCATGCTTCTTATGTTTAAAGCTTTAATAGTTAGGTCAGATAGTGCGAGTAAAATTGTAATATAAAATTATAGTTTTGCTGATTATTTTTTGTTTGTTTGTTTGTTTTTAACCTTTAAATAAATGCTTTTTAATGTACTTGCATATGAAGTTTTTAATAAAGCATTATATTTTTAAAAATATTTTTAGGCCAAGCACAGTGGCTCACACCTATAGGTCCAACAGCTTGGGAGGCCGAGGTAGGAGGATCACTTGAGGCCAGGAGTTTAAGACCAGCCTGGGAAATCTAGCAAGACCTTGTGTCACTACAAAAAAAAATTTAAAAATTAACCAGATGTGGTAGTACTCACCTGTGTAGTCCTAGCTACTCAGGATGATGAGGTAGAAGGATTGCTTGAGCCCAGGAGTTGGAGGCTACAGTGAGATATGATTGTGCCACCGTACTCTAGCCTGGGCAACACAACAAGATCTTGTCTCAAAAAAAAAAAAAATGTATTTTTAAATAAAACTTATTTTCATGTCCCTCAATATAATAAAAACATATTAATCAATAAAGAAATTACTAAATTATATAATTTTTTTTCACAAATGCAATTTCATTTTATTTGTATGTAATTCCAGTATTGGAAAGCACTTAACTTAGATGCTTTCCCCCTCCCCAAGTAGATTTTTTTTACACCATGCTCAATATGAAAAGAGTGTTTTCTATTTACTTTCTGCATGTATTGAAAAAAGTTCCCTTATTCCCTTTACTGAAGTACATAATAATATAGGTTTTTTTTTGATACTTTAATCTCATTTTTGTTTTTATTTTATTTTATTTTTTTAATCATGAAAATTATTCAAGTGTAAATTGCTTAAAACTTAAAACAAAAGGATAAAGTTCTTGACATTCTAAACCCTTAATTTTTAAGCCATTAAAATTCCTTTAAGAGCAATATTGCCTTAATAATAACCCCTTAAAATGAATAAAACTTTCAACAATTCCAGCTGCTCTCACATCTATTATATATTTTAAAAATTCTTGGGGGAAGCAAAATAGCATAGATTTGGTACTGATAGGAAGTTGTGAAATGCTTGAATTGACGCAACAACAGATGGTAAAACTCAAAATGTCTTCTGATGTCTCAGCACCTCTAGGATATTGATGGTTCAGTATTTTTATTGTCATACTTGAGATATTTCAAGAATTTTTTGTTATATTAATGTATAGTTATAATTATATACATATAGGTCTAATATAAATGAATATATGTATATATACATATGTTTATGTGTGTATGTTGCTAGGTGTTGCTTACTAATTCTCATGCTAATGATTTTCTATCTACTTTGTTTTACATATCATTGAAATATTTATCTTTATTAAGAAACAGCTACCTTAAGAATTACATAAAATAATGAGGAAGAAAATAAATAAGAAAACAAATTAAGAAATAAATTAAGAAAATAAATAAGCTAACTCTTCAGTCAAAAATTATATAACTTTACAGTTTGAAGTGGTTTTGGAAATCCTTATCTTCCTCCGTTGTAGCGTGAATTTATACAATACTCATGGAAACTTACCCAAGATTGAAGAGCTTATAAACTCCCTGGTAAACTTGGATTGTTGATTTTTTGTACAGGATAGTTCACAAAAATCAGTGAAACCATTTGCCACTTCTGGTTCTTTGTTTTGTTTTGTTTTGTTTTTTGAGGGCTTGATTAGAATAAAACTACTGCTTACTCTCTTCCATTTTAATCCCAGTTAATCTTTGTTAATTTGCTAAAACATTAAAATCATGATGAATTTGCTTAATTTTCTTGTCAGATTGTTCAAGAAAGCATCATGCACACAGAGAACCTTGATCACATTTCTCAGAGACTCTACTCGATATTTCACTCACTTCTCGTAGCCTCACTTACTTGTGTGTGTGTGTGTGTTCATGATAAAGAGAGAGAGAAGGATACAGAGAGAGGAGAGGACGAGAGCTTTATATTTCATCCTAAAATTGTGATAGAACATACTTCCCTATTACGCCACAAAGTGAATCATATTTTCTGTGAGTCATTGAGTTATTTTACCAAAATAGACTCTGCACAATAGTCTTTCTTTTTCCCTATTCATATTCTCTATGTATTTTAAACCTTGCCTTTAGGGGATGAGAAAGTTTCTTTCTCTTGAACTATGTGTGCTTTAGAAAAAATGATGCCATGTTTCCCTAAAACAATCATTGAACAATACAAATATTTTTTTCTAGCCCTAAACCAGTATTTTTGTCTAGCCCTCCATATTTCTTTAGTTTTCCTGAATATTGTGACTTCTTTAAGTTAAAATATGAAATTATAGTGTGCCTCTTACATGTTTAAAGTGTAATTAAATGGAAATGTATTAATACATTTTTATTTAACAATGCTATGTTTTATGAAACTGAGAAAACTATAGGAAGCTTAAAAGTGATTTAAATGGATTCATTTGATTTTTGATGTAAATATTTGCTGCCATTTTAAAAGGAGCAACTAAAAGTAAATAAACATTATCTCTAGATGACTTTGTTAATAGCTTAGCATAATTAAAATTTATCATAAAAATAGATGTAATAATTTTGCATAGAATAAATATTTTAGTTAAAGAATAAATAAATATATCTTCCTCATTCATTTATTTAATTCATATGTACGACCAGGATTATTGTAGGTACTAAGGATAGAGCAATAAATTAGACAAAATCTCCTGCTGTCTTTTAAGTTACAAAGAGCTAGAGTTTCATTTTTTATTATATAGTATGATGTGTCCATCCATTCATGCTATTTCCTTAAAATGAATTTTAAAAGCATTAAAAACATAAATATTAAGATAGATGTTACAAAGTAAATCTGATTAGAGACAATAATAACTCAGATCTCATAGAATGTATTCAAATAGGTTTTTATCCTGTATAGATTAATACTTTATGTCCCATTTCAGTATAACTGTTGCCCAACTGTTGGGTCCCACAAGACATATTACTAAAGTATATTTCCACATCCAGTTTTATTTACCTCATTTAAGTAAGTCAAAGGCAATATTTTATCACATAGGTTAGGACATAAAAAGCCACAAACACTATAGCTTGCTGTTTGCTTTTCAAACTTTTAATTTTTATTTATTGACTGATTTATTTTATTTTGTGACAGAGTCTCTCTCTGTTACTCCATGTAGAGTTCAGTGGCATCTTCATAGCTCACTGAAAACTCAAGCTGCTGGGCTTAAGAGATCCTCCTGCCTTAGCCTCCCAAGTATCTGGGACTTACAGGCACATGCCACGCGCCCAGCTGATTGTGTGTGTGTGTGTGTGTGTGTGTGTGTGTGCGTGCACACGCGCACGTGCGTTTCTGTGTGTGTGTAGAGATGAAGTCTTGCTATGTTTCTCAGGCTGGTCTCAAACTCCTGGCATCAACCTATCCTCTCACCTAGGCTTCCCAAAGTGCTAGGATAAAGATGTGGGCCACTGCACCCAGTCTCAAACTTTTTAATTATGATTTTCTCTGAAGATTGCCATCTTGACTTTGCTGGGTAAATCTATAAGACAGTATCCATTTATGTGACCAGCCCAAGTAGATCCAAAATTACTCTAAAAAATTAGAAATTGGTCATTTTATTTAAAGTAAAAACAATTGTTAGAAATTTAACAATGCAAAGAGAAAATTTTCCTATTGGTAATGGAGTTTTATGTTAGTCAATAGCTGAGTTTAAGTACTTTACCTTTTCATGCCATGCTTTGTATTACCAATTGTTAATTCAATTTATTTTATAAATGTATTTGTATAAAGTTTTAGAAATATATACTTTATTTCATGATGCACAGAGACCTTCACAAGATAAGTATTTTTGTTAGGCTGAGGCTTTCTGATTTTATTTCATTTGCTCATTTTATTTTATTGTTTGTCTCTTACTTTGGGGATTGCATAATTCTCCATCTCTGTTATTTGGTATGTTTCTACTCTGCCAAAGCCACTAGAGCTACTGTTTAGAAATAACTAGAAGGTTCTAAGACCCATTTACCTAATAAAGGATGATGTACCTCATTATTTATTAATTTTTCTTGTATTAGTTTTTGTGTTTGTTAATTTACCTACACTCTTTGAACAATAGAATACTCTAGAAGAGGAACAACTATAAAGAAGGGATATTAATCAACCATGCAATTTCTTCCTTTGTGATTTTTTGTTCTCTCCTTTTCCAAGTTGGAGAAACTTTTGAAGACAAAATAAGTAGGAATATGACTAAACTAGGAAGACTGACTTGGGAGACTGATGAGAAATAGAGGAAGCTTAAGATGCTGGTTTAGTAGGCTGTTCACAAATCTTCTGCTTTGGCTGAAATGTCTAGACTGCCCCTAAGATTCTTGGAGTAATGAAAGCTCTACTTGGTTGCTCTGCTATGTTTAGCTCATTGTTTCTCTAGATATCTAGCTGCCTCATATGTTTTGTCACTGTGCAAAAGGGCCGAGAGTCCCTAGACCCTTTGAATTCTGTTCTCATTGACATATGTGTTCCATATTGGCTAGTGGAACATGATCTCAGCTTACAGAGTCCGTTTTTGATCTAATTATCTGAACAAAGTAATTCTCTCTAGGTATGAATAAACTCAAGCAACTAGTGGGCATTTTAATTTTAAAGAGGATTTTTACAGTGCATGCTAACAGAGTTCTAGAGGAGTCAGAGGTGATACTTTTAAGTGTTTCTGTGTTCTTTGTTCCTAGTTCACTAACTCTCATTCCATTCACTTTAGTGTTTTTTTTAAACAAAAAATCATCAATATTCTTGATATATATCAGTGCTTCTTTGTTATTGTTTGCAAGAGGACTCCATAGTGTTTAAAGACACATGACTTGGGAAGAAAAGGGGTGTTAGCACAGAGAATTATAAATACTCAAAATGGGAATCACAAATAATCAAAAAATTTCTCATCTCTTCCATAGTAAGAGAAAAGGTATAGTATGTTTATTGTTTTTTGAATTTTGTGTACTGTCCTTTTCTGTAGTCAACTATGTCCTACATCGGTGGTATTTAGTGCATTTAAATGTCTTAATAAAATGATATTTGCAAAGATCTGTAAAAGTCATGGATCCATGTTGTTCTATCCTAGAGCAGCATTACTATTAAAAGAATCAAATAGCAGCAACAAAAAAAAAAAAAAAAAAGAAAGAAAGAAGTAAAATGAAATAAAACAAAGCAAAGAAAGAAAGACCAAAAAACCACATCTTTTATATGTTATTTCTCAAGTACTACCAGCAGATGCATTGTCCTAGGATATATATTTTTCATTTCTTTGCCATTTAGTGGCTTCAGACACAGAGAAGCTAATCCCTTAAGCCATTCTCTTCAAACCAACTCGTCTTCAGAATGCCTTCTCCCTGGATCCTACTCTCCTCTTATTTTTATTTTTATTATAACAGAAACCAAAAGACCTAGTACAGCAAAACAGATATATATTCAGAGAACAAAAATAAAAATTATAAAGATTAATTAAGCTAAGCCAAAATATTTAATGAGGAGAGGGAGCAGAAAGTCTGGGAATATTTAGGCTAAATAGACTAAAAAATTAGGGTAGGACAAGTATATAGTTAATTAGATTTTAGAATCAAGATAGACCTGGGTTTAAGTCCTGTGCAACGTACTAGCTATGTGACTTCAGAAATGTTAGTTAACCTCTTGAATCTGAATTTTTCTATTATAAAATGGTTAAACATACCTATCTTGTGGGGTTGGTGTAGACAGAATAAGATAATGTGGGTCAGATGTTTAGACAGTGCCTTGTACTAGACACTCAATATAAGAAAATATTTCTGTGGATAAAGAAACATATACCCAATGAAATATTATATAGCCACAAAAAAGAATGAAATCCTGCCATTTGCAACAACATGGATGGAACTGAAGAACATTATATTAACTGAAGTACACCAAGCACAGATAGACAAATCTCACATGTTCTTGCTCATATGATCTCACGAACACAAAGAATAGAATGATGGTTACCAGAGGCCAGGAAGGATAGCAGAAAGAGGAGGGTAAAGTGAGGATGGTTAATGAGTGCAAAAATATAGTTAGATAGAATAAACAATATTTGATAGCACAAAAAAGTGACTGTAATTAACCGTAAGTTAAGATATGCTTTATTTATTTATTTTATTCATGGAGGGCAGTCAAAGCCAAAGATATACTTTAAAATAACTAAAAGAGTAGAATTGGAATGTTCCTAACACAAAGAAATGATAAATGTGTGGTGTAGTGGATATCCCAATTACCCTGGTTTTATTAATTCACATTGTATGCCTGTATCGAAACATCACATGTACCCTATAAAAATATACAACTCTTATGTACCCATAATAACTAAAAATAAAAAGTTAAAGAAAATATTTTTTGAGATCCCAAGATTGTTAAAGGCAAGACCAAGAGTTAAAACCATCGGAAAAATATAAGCCAGAATATTTTTAAGTTGTAAGAGAGCTCATACATAGTACTTGTGAGGAGATTTATTGAAAGAATCAGCATCTGCCCCAGTGCACAGAACCTCTTCACCTTCTAAGGCTATGACTTGATCAGGCTATGTTCACATCTGCTAGAAGGAGGAGAAGTGACAGTGATAGGTTATTCACATACCCTAGAAGGAGGAATTAGTGACAACAAAACTGATGGAATAGGGTAGACATAAAGGTAATAACTAACAAATTTTGATGACTGTTTTACCCATGAAACACCATCAGTATTAATGAAACTTTCAAGAAATACAAACAGAAATAAAATTTATTTTTACAACATATAGAGTTATCATTTTAATGACATAAATATATGAAAATAATTGGACTACATATAGGAAATGTTAAACAAACATTTACCTATCTAATACATTATAAATAGCCCTGCCTTTACATACATTTTCTCTAAGGAGCAAATAAAGTTATTTACTTTCTATAGATATTTAGTGTTATTCAAACTGTCTTTCTTATTAAATTAATTTTGGAGGAGGGAGCTGGTTAAGAAAACACTACTTTATACCAACACATGTAAGTATGTGATTTATATAATAAATGCAACCACAACAGCAGTATATTTTCTGTATGTTATGTATGTTAATAGCCTGAAATTCCTTTCAGTAGCAGCATTAATCAGTCAAGGATGGGTTATTTTATGGTCTTTAATGGCCTTTGTTGATAGATGGAGATTTTGTTTACAGATTATTCTTCATTGAACTGCCATAGATTGCAAACTATGATTCTTAAGAGATGTTCTCAAAATACAAATTGTGCTGCTAGGAAATCTGTTCCCAGCTAAATTAAATTAGATAGCTGCATTCTTTATGAAGCATAGGTAATGGAGCAGTATGCTGCAAATCCCTTTTCCTGAGACATTAGAGTAGAATGTGTTAAACATACATTTTTTCTCTAAGAAATATTTCTCTGTGTGCAAGTTTATGAGCTTACTTGTTGTTTCTCCTGAGTAATTTATGTAGAATACACAACATTTGAAATTTACTTTATGATGTTGACTATTATAGTGAATACCTGCCTTCAGGTCAGACATTACAAACAATTTTCATTTTTTTAAAAATGAACAAAAACAGAAGTGTACATTTATATTTTCTAAATGTCTTAATAATGTTGAATATACTGAGAGTTTAGTGGCAAGATTTTAAATAATTGTCAAAGTCAATATTCTGTTTCACATAGAATAATTTTTTATTGTACCTTTCAGGGTAACATTATTCAAAGACTTGTAATAAATGATTATCATTCATCTTGGTTCTAATAATATTTTGTTCACATAAATCTTGTAGATTGACTACAGAATCTACAAATTTGGGTATAATTGTATTACTACAGAATACATTTTCATTTTCCAGATACTATTGAATTTTAAAATTTCTACTTAGGGAATTGAATGTGTTTCTTATTTTTTTTTTTTTTTCTTTTTCTTGTGTTGAAAGAAAAAGCTGTAGAAAACAAAACACTGATTAGGTTTAACTGAACTATACTAAACATGATACCCCTTAATTTAATTCAATGTGGAAGTTGGATTTTTAAGAGGACTTAAATGCCTGACTTCTTAGAGCATAATATCTTACCAGATGACATTTTATTTGATGACTTTCTCCTTTTATTTTGAGTGAAGTGTTTACATAGAAAGTTCCTCAGAGGCCAGAGCTGTGCCTGTTCCTCTTTTTAGCTTGATCTATCACTTTTACATTATTTGTCAAAAAAAATTTCAAGTTAAAAATATTTCAAGTTAAAAATATTATTTTAAAACAATAACTATTAGTACAGGTCTTCTCACAAAAACAAAAATGATATAGGCAAAGCTTTTCCAAATAGACGCAGGGAGTGCAGAAGTAGCATGATTAACACCATCCTGCTCACAGTAGGCCTTATGGCAATACATCTTTTCCCCATCATTATTCTTAAATATCTGTAAGAATTCTTTACTCTAGACAGTAATAACTTTTTAGAGTTACTGTTGATTTATTATGTGATCTAATATTTATTCTAATAAACATAGTAAGATAATATAAATTCAGAAATCTCCATTATCTTGTAGGCCATTATATTTCCTTACTGATTGCAGTGTTTTTATGGTAAGGCAATTCTAATGCTAAGACCAGGGGTTATTTCCTCCTCTTAACCTGAAACTAGAATAAATTTGACATGCGGACAAATTGACATAATGTGCAAAAAATAAACATATGCCAGGAATTCAGAGGTCCCTGAGATCAGGAACCTACATTTTTTGTGTTTTTCACTCTTTTCTCCTCATACCATGTATGCTATTCTTTCATATTTTTCCATATTTAATAATATCACAGTCTGTCATATAGGAGGTAGGGGTATATTGAGAAAAAGGAAATTTGCCCCAGGATCCTCAATCAAGAAAATTATTAAATTTAGATAAATTTTATATCCCATTATTAATGTTTGCCACATGTAATGTGCATAAATTCATTTCAAAATCTGGTAATTCCTCTGTTAGGCATGCAAAGTCAATAAAAATTAAAAACACAAAGTCTCTAAACAAATCTGGTAATTATCTTGTGACTAGTTCAAATATATTGACTCACAACATAGGATTTTATGTATGTAAAAAGTGTTAATTTATTAAATGTAAACATTCAAAACAACTTATTTTCACAAATAAATTTTAGTATTATTTTCATTTTTTAAATTATGCTAAATATTTATAAATATGAATTAGCTTAACAGCTAAAAGAGCCTATTGCTGATCTTAATTGTTCTAGGCAACTCAGATTGGTATTTTTTTTTAATTTATTGGCTTTTTATATGTATTTGCAGGCAATCATCATTTGGCCTTATGTTGACGACATCAGGAATTCTTCAGTAAACTCTTTAGACTAGTCAGACTCTGTGAAACAGAAGACAGAGCTTTATAAGGCTGATTCTTGCATATTTTTTCCTCTCTCATCCTTCTGTTAGGAATTGTGCTATACTCTTGGTTTCTGATGGCTTTAATGTGACTTCACTTAAGTTTCGACCATTCTTTCCACAATCTATCTGTGTTCTCTGCTAATGCTTTCTGAACAAGTCTAACCTGACATCTCATTCTTGCTTGATTTCTGACACTCCTCCCCTCCCTCCCCCATCCCCATTGATGCATACACTTAGGTTCTTGGTTGCTGATTCTATTTCAGGGCAATTCTAATTTTTTGGACTTATGTCCAAACTCTGGCATCTCTTCATAATCTTTATTCTGACCCATTGCTTCCAACTAAGGCAGCATACAGTTCCCAAATTTTTATTTTATTTTCTTCAGTTTCCTTCTGTCTTTCTGATAGCAGGAGGGCCACAGACCAGGAAAATATCTCTAAGCAGTATGTGAAGGCTGTCCAAGAGAGTTGTAATTGTTCTTATGTATATCAGAATTGAAAATGATTCTTCTCATTTTGATAGGGTTTCTAGTATTTGCTTTTAGAGTTCTTACTTTGTCTTCTGCTATATACCCATCCATGGCAGGCATTCTTTGGCAGTAGTTACCACCTCTCAATAATTAGAATTATTACCACTGTGGCCAGCTACTACGCACAAACTAAAGTACTTTGAAAATAAATGTCTACACCTGTGAGTTCTTCCTATAACTCCTTCACTGCCCCCTCCCTGCTCACTGGCCATCTCCAGCAATAATGCCCAGTTCCCAGATTCTCCATGGAAGGAGTTGGACTGCAAATCTAGCACTGTACGTTTTCCAGCTGCAACTTTAGGTCTGGCTTCTAACTCACCTATCTATGGGAGTTGTTGGGGCTAGTATTCATGAATTCCCTGTGGGCTATAGAAAACAAAGCATCAGTTTTAAGTAGGCATGTGGATGGTTCCCACATCTTCGCACAGCTCCTTCAACCTGTTAACTCCAGTGATAAAAGCCTTCAGCCCTCACCCTGGAAGGAGTTGAACTACTACACATCCAGCCCCTGAGGGACTGGCTTCTAATTCAACTGTCTTTGGGAACTGATAAAATACAGCATCCAATAGGTCCCTGGGGGTGGGAAGAGCTACAGAGATCAAAGAAACAGTTTGAAAGAGTGTGTGGTTTGAATGAGCATACAAGCATTTGCCATAACTACTCTCCCCAACTCAGTACAGTGTGAACAGATTATAAATACTCCACTCAACCCCCCAGCTTCTTTTGGAAAAGAAAAGCAATTGGACTACACAGCTAACACCCCAACTTTTATAGCTGCTACTAAAGGGATTGGTTTCTGATCTGTCTCAAGGCAATGATGAGACTTGGCATACTTTAGACTCCTGGGGGCCACTAGGAAAAAAAAAAAAAAAAAACATTTGGGACAATCACAGAGGTTTGGGAGGCTACAAGAATCTCTGGTTGGGCCAATTAATGAGAGTCTTTCTCTGTATAAAACTAGTCTGTGAAGACTGGAAGTCATGGCTATTTTTTATAATGTGCAGATATCAACACAATGCATAAAGGAAACTGAAGAAATAGGGAAATATGTTCAATTAAAAGAACTAGATAAATACCTAGAAATCAACCTCAATAAAATGGAGATATGTGATTTTTCCCAACAAATAATTCAAATTTTGCTCATGAAGATGCTCACCAAATTCAGTATAGAAATACAAAAACAAAATAAGTATTTCAACAAAGAGAAAATATATAAAAATACCAAATGGAAATGAGAGAGCAGAAAAATACAGTAATTGAACTGAAAACATTCAATTCAAGAGTTCAGCAAAAACTAGATCAAACAGAAAAAAGGATCAGTATACTAGAAGACCGATCACTGGGAATCATTCAGAGTATCAAAAAGGAAAAAAGAAAAAAAGACTGAAAAGGGAAAAATACTGCAGGTAGCTTAAGGCCCTATGGGAAACCATCAAGTGAACCAATATAAGTGATATGAAAATCTCAGAAGGAGAAGAGAAAGAGAAAGGGGATAAAAGCTTTAAAAAAGTAATAATAATGACAAAAAACTTCCCAAATTTGGTGAAGAAACAGACGTCCAGATCCAAGAAGCCCAGATGACATCAAATAAGAGGAACCTTCCTTTCATACCAAGATATGTTATAATCAAATCAGCAAAAGTCAAAGACAAAGAGAATTTTGAAAGCAGAAAGAGGAAAAACAACTTTTCCTATACTAGGGAACCCTCAGAAGACTATTGGGTGATTTTCAGCAGAAAACTTACAGGCCACAAGGGAGTTGTACAACTTAAAATATTCATTTTTACTTCTCAATTATACCTAAATACAGATGAAAGAAATTAAAAAAAAAATCAAAGGAAAAAAGAAAGAAACAAAGAAAATAAATGTCCAAAGAAACATGACCTGAAAAATGGAACAAATACTTCAAATCTTTTCTTTCTATGCTTTATACATTTAATTTTAATTTTTATGTTCATATCCTGGAAACCACTTTTGACATTTATTCATCATCCATTATTAAAAATAGAAGAAAATATCCATGCATGGTTTTGTATACTATGTATTTCCCACTGTGTTCACAAATGTAAATGCTGCCATGAAAATTTCATTCTCCTTAGGATAGCCTTAAGAGCAGGTCATAGCTCTCTTTTTGAACATTTATTGTCATTGAATTAAAAAAAATAATTATTGTGGGTACATAATAGTTGTATATATTTATAGGGGTACATGTGATGTTTTGATATAGGCATACAATGTGAATTGATCAAATCAGGGTAATTGGAGTATCCATTGCCTTAGGCATTTATGATTTCTTTGTGTTAGGAACATTCCAATTGTTCTCTTTTAGGAATTTAATAGTTTCAGGTTTTAGATTTAAGTCTTTAATCCATTTTTATTTGAGTTTAGTATATGACAAGAGATACGGGTCTAGTTTCATTCTTCTGCTTACAGATATCCAGTTTCCCCAGCACAATTTATTGAAGAGACTGTCCTTTCCCCACTGTATGTTCTTGATAACTTTGTCAAAAATAAGTTCACTATAGATGTGTGGATTTATTTTTGGGTTCCCTATTCTGTTCCATTGGTCTATGTGTCTGTTTTTATTCTAGTCCCATGCTTTTTTGGTTACTATAGCTCTGTAATATAATTTGGAGTCAGATAGTGTGGTTTACTCCAATTTTGTTCTTTCTGATTAGGATGGCTTTGGCTATTCTGGGTCTTTTGTGGTTCCATATAAATTTTAGGATTATTTTTTCTATTTCTGCAAAAAAATGTCATTGATATTTTGATAGAGATTACTTTGAATCATTTGAGTCATATGGACATTTTAACAATATTGATTCTTCTAATCCATAAGCATGGAATATCTTTCCAGGCCTTTTGTGTCCTCTCCAATTTCTTTCATCAATGTTTTATAGTTTTCATTATAGAGATGTTTCATTTATTTCATTAAGTTTATTCCTAGGTATTTTATTTTATTTTATTTTATTTTATTTATAGCTATTGTAAATGGGATTACTTTCTGGCTTTGTTTTTCTGATTGTTTACTGTTGGCATATAGAAATGCTCTGATTTTTGTATGTCGATTTTGTATCCTGAAACTTGTGTGTGTGTGTGTGTGTGTGTGTGTGTGTGTGTTTGTGTGTGTGTGTGTGTGTGTGTGTAGTCTTTAGGTTTCTCTAGACATAAGATCATATCCTCTGCAAAAAAGGATAATTTGACTTCTTCTTTTCCAATTTGGGTACCCTTTATTTCTTTCTCTTTTCTAATTGCTCTAGCTAGAACTTTTAGTACTATGTTGAATAACAGTGGTGAGAGTGGGTATCTTTGTCTTGTTCCATATCTTACAGGAAAGGCATTCAGTTTTTCCCCATTCAGTATGATACTAGCTGGAGGTCTGTAATATATCACTTTAATTGTGTTGAGGTAAGTTCCTTCTATACCCAGTTTTTGAGAGTTTTTATTATGGGGGATGTTGAACTTTATTGAATGCTTTTTCAGCATCAATTGAAATGCTCATATGGTTTTTGTCCTTTGTTTTGTTGAAATGATGTATCACATTCATTTGAATATGTTGAACCATCTTGCATCCCTGAGATGAATCCTACTTGATCATGATGAATAATCTCTTTAATGTGTTATTGAGTTCTGTTTGCTAGTATTTTGTTGAGGATTTTTGCATCTGTGTTCATCAGAGTTATTGGCCTATAGTTTTCTTTTATTGGTGTGTCTTTGTCTGGTTTTGGTATCAGGGGATACAGGCCTCATAGAATGAGTTCGGGAGTATTCCGTACTCCTTGATTTTTTCAATAGTTTAGGTAGGATTGGTATTATTTCTTTATTGAATGCTTGGTAGAATTCATCAGTGAAGTTATTGAGTCCTGGGCTTTTCTTTGATAGGACACTTTTTATTACTGCTTGTATCTCATTATTGCTATTGGTTTATTCAGGTTTTGGATTTCTTCCTGGTTAAATATTTGGAGGTTGTATGTGTCTAGGAATTTATCCATTTCTTCCAGGTTTTCCAATGTATTGGCATATAGTTGCTCATAGTAGTCTCTAATGATACCTTGAATTTCTGCAGTGTCACTTTTAGTGTCTCCTTTTTCATATCTGATTTTATTTATTTGAGTCTTCTCTCTTTATTCTTAGTCTGGCTAAAAGTGCATCAATTCTGTTTATCTTTTCAAAAAACAAACTTTTATTTTGTTGATCTTTTGTATGTTTTTGTTTCAATTTCATTTATTTCTCTGATCTTTATTATTTCTTTTACTAATTTTGGGTTTCATTTACTCTTGTTTTTCTAGTTCTTTGGGATGCATCATTAATTTGTTTATTTGTGGTCTTTCTACTTTTTTGATGTGGGCACTTATTGTTATAAACTTTCCTCTTATTGCTGCATTATCTGTATCCCATAGGTTTTGATATTTTGTGTTTTCATTTTTGTTTCAATAATTTTTGTAATTTCCTTCTCAATCTCTTCATTGACCCACTAGTCATTGAGGAGCACATAGTGTTTAATTTCCGTGTATTTGTATAGTTTCCCAAAAATTCTTTTGAGCATCTGCACATTTAAAACTTTAAATTGGGTTATGACAAACTGGATTATGTTAAGTGTAGTTGGGGCTGACTGAGATATACTTATATTACTTTTTATGAAAATATAATGACAAATTTTAAAAATTTGCTCTCAGGTGAATGACTAGATAAGCTATTTGTTTCATCATGTTCTTGAAGGCAGAATATTAACCCTCATAGCATTTAAAAATAATTCAAATTTCTCAAGTATAACAGAAAAATTCCAAGTTCCATTTTAATTTTTTATCATATTTTTGGTTTTTACACATCAGATATTGACCTGTGCAGCTTCTTTTTAAAAACTAATTTAAAAATATTTCCCAGCTGTATTAGTTATCTATTGCTGCTGTAGCAAATTACCATAAATTTAGTGGCTTAAGACAATACAAATACATTATTTTACTATTCTGTAAGTCACATGTTTCACATAGGTCTGACGGCTAAAATCAAGGTGTTGGCAAGGCTATGTTCCTTTCTCCAGGCATTAGAGTAGAATTTGTTTTCTTGTCCTTTCCAGCTTCTAGTGGGCACCCACATCCCTTGGCTCCTGGCCTCCTTCCTCCATTTTCAAAGTCAGCAATGTTACATTTCCCTGACCATTGTTTTAGGGTCACATCTCTGTCTCTGAATGCAACCAAGAAATGTTTAGTATTTTTAAAGACTCAAGACTCATGTGATCAGATTGAGCCCACCCAGTTAGTTCAGGCTAATTTCCTCATTGGTAGGTTCTTAAACTTAATCACATCAGAACGGTTGTTTTTGCCAAGTAAGGTAACATATTCCCAGTTTCCTGAATTAGGCCATGGAAATTTTGCAGGACATGATTCTGCTTACCAGACTAGGCATCTGGGTTCTAGGCGCTATAGGCATTTGCCTAGTGGCTGGCTCCTGGGACTGAAATAAAGAGGAATCCAGTATGTAGGTATGTACGTAGAACTATACATATGTTCCTCTCTGCCAATGATATTTTTTTTTTAATTCTACTTGTTATGCCATTGAATATTTTCCAGGTATGTATACATGTAAATAGTATTCTTTCGAGCTTTTAGCTACTCTCCCAAATGCGATAGTAAGAGAAAGATGTTTTTTGTTTCTAGTTTTTCTTCGTTTTTTTTTTTTTTTTTAATTTCAGCTTATTATGGGGGTACAAAAGTTCAGGTTATATATATTGCCCATGCCCCTCCCATTCCCCCGAGTCTGAGCTTCAAATGTGTCCATTCCCCAGACAGTGTGTATCGCACTCATCATGTAGGTATACACCCAACCCCTACCCCCACCCCCCACCTCTGTCCAATACCCAATTGATGTTATTCCCAAATGTGCACTTAGGTGATGATCAGGAAAACCAATTTGCTGGTGAGTACATGTGGTGCTTATTTTTCCATTCTTGGGATACTTCACTTAATAGAATGGGTTCTCTCCAGGAGAACCAAAGAAATGCCATATCACCGTTATTTCTTATAGCTGAGTAATACTCCATGGTATACATATACCACATTTTACTAATCCATTCATGAATTGATGGGCATT
>CM052446.1:28025511-28071411 GCA_028533085.1 Varecia variegata
TTTAATTGACTGGAAGTTCAGAATACCACTCCCTAAAAATGCTGGTAACAAAAATAAAACAAAACAGAACTCTCTTAAAAATGTGATAACATGGGGAAAGAAATGGAATCATTTGGAGGTCAGATAAAATAAAAATGTATGAGTCTGTTGATGTAAGAAGGCTTTATAATCCACATTTGCTTTGGAGCATTTATAAATTGCCTGTGGTCTAGATTCAATATTTTAAGATTTTAAGGGTTTTAAGAGTTTATAGAAGTTAAGAGATAACATCTGGTCCCTGACATGGTCATGAAGCAGTAAGGCAAAAATGTACTAGCTATAAATAGGTCCACTAGACAGAGATTAAAAAGGTTCAATTTACTAAGAAGATGTAGCCATTCTAAATATGCATGTACTTAACTGCATAGCTTAAAAATATAAATCAAAAAATCATGGAAACATGAACAAAATTAACAAACCACTATCATTGTAGAAGATTTAAACATATTAATATGAATAATTGGTAAATCAACAGATACTATATCAGTAGGATATAGAATATTTCAAAAAATTATATAAGCTTTCTAATAGACATTTGTAAAAGCTTATACCCAGCAGTTGTAGAACATACATTGTTTTTAATAACTCATGAAATTTTTTAAATTGGCCATACACTAGGTGTTAAAGCAAGTCTCAATAAATTTTTAAAAGTAATCTATTAGTATAGTGACATTCTCTGACATCTCCCCAACTAGAGTGCAGTGGCCTCATCATAGTTCACCATAACCTTACACCTGGGCTCAAGCTATCCTCCTGCCCCAGCCTCCTGAGTAGCTTGGACTACAGGTGCGTGCACCACCGTGCCCAGAGGTGAGATCTTGCTCTTGCAAGACGGAATCTTGCTCTTGCTTAGGCTGGTCTTGAACTCCTAAGCTCAAGTGATCCTCCCATCTTTGCCTCCCACAGTGCTAGGATTACAAGCACGAGCCACCAGGCTCAGCCTAAGAAATTCTTTAGAAAGAATAAATAAGGTGTGTGGATTTTCCCTACAAGTCATGAAGACTCATTTTTAAAGCTGTGGTCAATAAGACAATATGATGTTACTGCAGAGAAAGATCAAATAGACCAAAGAAACCAAATGAAGGGTACAGAAATAAATATGTAATATGTCACAGAAAATAAAAGTATAAGCAGACCAATAGGGATGCCATTAACTTGCATAAATTGTTCAAAGATAATTGTTTTCTCACATAGAAAATGAAGTGTTTCTTCAACACTAATTAAACAATTACAATACTCAATTCCCAAAACATTGATGACTTTTGTATGGAATACAAAAAAATCTAAACGTATTCAAAGAAACTTTAGAAAGATATCTTTATGTCTTTATGATTAGGAAGTTTTCCTTAAATAGGCCACATAAAGGAAAACTCTATGTGTATAATATGTTAAAATAAGACTTAAATGTAAGGCGTGAAACCATAAAAATTGTAGAAGAGCATGCAGGAAAAACTCTTCTAGACATAGGCCTAGGCAAAGAAATTATGGCTAAAACCCCAAAGGCAAATACAGCAACAACAAAATTAAACAAATGAGACTTAATTAAATTAAAAATCCTTTGCACAGCAAAGGAAATAATCAACAAATGGAATAATAGACAACTAAAAATGAGAGAGAATATTCACAAACTATGCATCAGACAAAGGACTAGTATTCAGAGCTACAAACAACTCAAACAAATCAATAAGAAAAAAAAAAAAACTTCATCAAAAAGTAGGCAAAAGACATGAACAAAGTTTTTTCAAATGAAGAGAGTCAAATGGCCAAGAAACCTATAAAAGAAAAAGCTCAGCATCACTAATCATCAGGGAAATAACAAATTAACACCTTACCTCTGTCAGAATGACCATTATTAAAAAGTCAAAAAACAATAGATGCTGGCATGGATGCACAGAGAAAGGAATGCTTATACACTGTTGGTGGGACTGTAAATTAGTGCAACCTCTATGGAAAACAGTATGGAGATTCTTCAACAAACTAAAAGCAGACCTACCATTCAATCCAGCTATCCCACTATAGGGTATCCATCCAAAGGAAAATAAGTCATGTCAAAAAGACATCTGCACTCAAATGTTTATTGCAGCACAATTCATAATTGCAAAGATATGGGATCAAGCTAAATGCTATCAATTCATGAGTGGATAAAGAAAATGTAATATACACATACACTATGGAGTACTATTTGGCCATAAAAGGGAATGAAATAATGTCTTTTGCAGCAATGTGGATGAAACTGGAGACCATTATCCTATGTGACATATCACAGGAATGGAGAAAACAAACACCATACGTTCTCACTAATAAGTTGGTACTAAACGATGGGTACACATGGGCACAAAGAGAGGTAAAGGACATTGGAAACCAAAAAAGAGGCAGAATGGGAGGGGGTGAGGGATAAAGACTTACCTATTGTATACAACAAACCCTATTCTGGTGATGGGCACACTAAAAGCCCTGACTTGAACATTACGCAAGGTATTCATGTAACGGAAACATTTATACCCCCTTAATATTTTGAAATTTAAAAAAATTCTCTTTGTCAAAAGAGCCAAAATAGAATGGAAGTATATTCCATAAACTGGTAAAATGCAGTGACTAACTGACTAGTCACCAGAATACATCAATTAAAAATTTAGAAAGCAACTCAATGGAAAATTGAATAAGCATTTAACAGAAGAGGAGATACACTTTTTCATTATACACATGAGAAGTTGCCAAGTAGCCAGAAAACATTTAAATTTAAGAACATGCAATTAAGTCACAACAATCAAAATTACAAAATTAATAACAACTGTTGTAGACAATAGGGAGAAAGAACTCTGAAATTGTTGGTCACTATAAAAATGGTATAACCATTTAAGAAAACAATTTGATATTCACTTAGTAAATATAAATATGTACCACACCTATCATCCAGTACTTTTGTTCCTAAGAGTATGCCCTAAAATGTTTTTCCAATTGTGCACTAAGAGAAATATGCCAGAATATACATTGAGACTTTGTTCATAATGCAAAAAAAAAAATTATTGCAATGGTCATCCCATCAATAGGAGAATAGGCAAATGTAGCGTGATCAAGTTATATAATGGAATACTTTATAGCATTGGGTCTATAAAAGTGTATACATCAGTATGGATTAACTTCAAAAGGTAATTAACACAGAGGAAGAGGCATAAAAGTGTATACATCAGTATGGATTAACTTCAAAAGGTAATTAACACAGAGGAAGAGGCAAGTTGCAGACAAATTCATGCAGTGTAATTAATTCCATTATATAATGTAATATCCCCAAATTTGCAAAATTCTACCATAGGAAACAGATTTATAAGGTACTGGAAATATTTCATTTCTGATTGTGGGTGGTAGGGACATAAATATTTATTTTATTGTAATATTGATTTTAAACTCTAGAAATAGATCAAGTACACTTTATCTGTATCTGATATATTTGAGATTTTAAAAAAGGAAAAATAAAATAATAGTAAGAGTATAGTGGCAGAAGATGAATGGCAAGACAACTTGCTGTGTATAGAAAACATTTTGTTTGAGAAACAATAAGTAGGGTTAAATGTCATGTTAAACTTCTGCATGCTCATTGTATTTTCTCTCTCAAAATTGTTATTTTGTTCATGGTGGAACATGTCTCGCTGTACAATAAATGGAAGACAAATAGAATAGAAGTAGACAGAGGATAGTTGAAGTTTTGGAATATATTAAGTACCAACAAATATAGGCTGAATGATGGCTCTTCCTCGGTTTGTTTTTGGTCTGATCTGAATGTGAAGCCCCTGCCTGTAGCTTTCCCACAATGTCATGACAGCCTTCATAGAGCAAGATACTCTAGCTCAGTTGTCCAAGTGAACATTGACTGTTTGAGATCCTCTCTGTCATTCTGCCATTGGTGCCATGTGTCAAATTTCAAAATCTGAATTGATAAGGCTCGTGCTGTGTTGAAGGAGGTGTTAAGGAATTACTATTGCTCATGTGGCAGGTGAAATTGCAAATTCTGTGTGTCAAGGTGATGACAAGTCATCTCCTATGGCTTAAAGAATTTTAAATTTAAATGTGTTCTAATATAACAGATTTTGCAACATTATTTTTATTGTTTATAGGGTTATTTATTCTATTTAGAATCTTTGATGCTCACCATAAGTAGTTTTGTAGACAAGTGAAGATCCTTAATTTTGCTTCCAAATTATATTTGCACATATTTTCTTATTATAAATGCAATGATGCAATGAATGAATAATTTAGGAACTCTGATTAATGGGGAAGCAATAATAATAGCAGTTATAATAATTTACTTAGCCTTTATATTGAAAGTACTTTATATGTACACACTTAAAAATAAAATCAGAATTTACACCCAGCTCTAAAACCTGCTTTTTATTTTTTTAACTTCTCATGACCATTGCTCACTACATCAAAATTTATTCAACAACATAAATATATATTTATTTTAGTCACTTATTCATTCATCAGATTTCACAGTATACATGGTAGAATCCAAATACCCTCTTTCGTCTAGAATGGATTTATCAGCGTGTCAGGTAATTTGGATCAGAAAACTAAGCTTGGATGCTGCAGAGGCAAGATCAAGAGAGCCAAAGAAATACCTAAGTACAAATCTAAACTTTCTAGTGGAAACCCCAATGGTGCATCTCCCACCACCTACGATACCCTGGGGCTGACACTAATTTCTCTACCACAACTGCCCCCAGAGAACCCTATACTTTCTGCATTGTGATTAATTGAGTTACCTTTGGCTCACTTGTCCCTTTCCTTTCTTCCAAGTGTCATCAGACTGTGTTCTACTTGACAGATTAAAAGGTAAACTGTATCTGCAAAGGAGTTTGGGAAGTGAAGTTTTAAGCTTCCCAACCTTAATAATACATAAAATCCTCTAAGAAGAGGGGCTGGAGTGGGTGGTCCAAAGCACGATATCTGTCACATCTGCAAAGTGTGTTCAAATCATAATGATTTAATAAACATACAATGCTTTACTATTATAAGTACTTTTAGCAGCAATATATACTTATTTGATTATTTCTATATAAGTATAGTCCCAAAGTAAAATTTCTGGGTCAAAGGGCACTTTTTAAAAATACTTGCTATGTTGCCTTTCAAATTTATTTTCTTGTTTCTTTCTCTTCCTTCCTTCCTTCCTTTCTCTCCTTTCCTTTTTATTTCCTTCCTTTCTTCTTTATTTTTCTCCTTTCTGCCTTTCTTTTTATTCTTTCTTTTTAAAAACTTAGTTCTTAGCTCTACCAAAATCACCTGATAACTTTTATTTCCTTACTCTCTAACCAATACCAGCTATTATTCTTCTTTACATTTTTTTTATAATTTGACAGAACAAAAGTATCATTTTTAATTAGCATTTATTTACATTGGATAGATATAAATTTTTCTAAAATACATTATATACTTTTTTATTATTTAAAGTTTGCTTGAATTAAATATTATGATGATTAGTTAAGGTCATTAACACAGCTATTAATTAGTACAATGTGCAACAAAGCAGTATTGGAGCTATTTTAGTAGAGAAAGACATTACTTGTTCCAGACAACTATGCTTTGGGAGTTCTTATACCTACTTTAGTAATTTTTTTGTCCTTGCTCTCAAATTGACAATGCAACTTCCTCTAGCCATGTCCGCCTTTTTGTACTCATTCACTACTTTTATTAGTGTTTTCTGATCTATTCTCAGGCTTTCCTTAAGTGTCAAGCTTATAGTAAAGTCATGTGGGATCTTGGGGTCTATGTTGATCTAATTTTCTGGTTCTTGTTTCTGATTATGATAATTGAATTAAAAAAAAACAACCTTCTGATGATAAAAATATTAATGAAGTTAATGGGGAAAATATAACAATAGAATAAGATGTCCAGCACTGCACTCAAATAAATTAATCGGAGGAGCAATATGATAAAATGCTGTTAATGTAACAGAAATTCTGAAGAGATTGATTTTTCAGTCTTTGTAGTGTTTCCTTCTCTTTGAACATGGTAGAGAAAACTGCTGTGTGTACGCCACTAGACATACAATACCGAGAATGGATGGCTGATTGTAAAATAAGAAACCATGTAGCTTGGAAAGCAGAGGGAAGTAGTTACAAACTATAATGTGTTCTTTGGGCTTACTGTTGGCAAAATGTGTGATATGAACAAACATAAAGAAATAAAATTTAGGGCCCCACCCTTGAGAGGGTCTGGTGAATAGCAGCAGCTCTTCAAAACTGCAGGCATCTCTATGGAGGATTATCTGAAAATGAGCCTGTGAGTGCTAAACTCAGCAGAACATAAAGCTTTCTTCATCATATGTTGTACATGAGGATAGCAAACTCAAAAATATCATCTCTAAATGCCAAGGGTGGTAAAATACTTGACTTCAGTACTTTATTATTTTCAGTTTGTGAGAATTCTAAAGAAATCTTCCAAGCCCAAAAGAAATGCAGTTTATCAAGAATACGCTTTTATTCTTATGGCCAATGTCAAAATTGTCATCCTAGCACACTTTTCTTGAAGGAATTCATTTGCACGTATGCATATTTCAACCTGGGCCCATAGTGCCTTCTGCTAAATTCGCCAATAAAAATTTTCTCTCTGCTCAAGATATGTCACATCAGATTACTGTCCTGACTTGGCTTTGATATTACTCTCTGCAAAGTTTCTGATACAGAAAAATATTGTTGAAGTCAAAAATATAAAGAGTCCAAATGTAATGTTTCATTCGTGAAGAAAGAATTGCAATTAAAGGCATTCATGCAGACCAGGTGGCCTTTGGGATGTCCAAAAATACCAAGGAGAAGGTTGGAGGTTTCATAAAAAGGAGAAATGTTACATTCTGCTCTTTGAGAGTTCATTGACACTAGTAAGGTTCTTCTGGGACCTGGAAAGCTCCGATTGATGAGCAAGGGCAGTGGGCAAAATTAGTTGTCCCAGAGTTGCTGCAAGTTATCTCAGCAGTTTTAGATAAAACTGGTCTCATGTTATGACAGGCAGTTTCAGCAGCTGGACTTGGAGAGAATTACATTTCTAGAGCAATGTTATGTGTCCAGAGTGCTTTTTCTTCCTGGCTTCTTGACTCTGTTTTAGTTGGGTATGGCAAGAATGACCTAGTTCATATGATCTACTTTAAGAGGATTACTCATTAAATGAAATATCATTTTTAAAATAGTTGACACATGTAGACGTCACCCCTGTCACTTCCTCTTTATTGAGAAAAAAAAAGGATATATGTTCACTTGGAGTTTGCTGTTCTATATTCAACATTCCTCTGGAGTGACTTCTGGCTGTATGACCCTCAGGAAGCTGTTGCTAGGTGGAGTTGTGTCAGAAAAAGCTCTGAGAAAGTAAGATGAGAGATATGAAGAAAGTAGGAAAGTCCATTTTTTGTTTTTGTTATTTTTTTAGATTTTTTTTCTTCTATTACTCTCAGCCATAGCCACTACCCCTTCTACCTCAGACTTTTTCCTTTCATAATAGAACCTAAGACCTAACTCTCTTCATGGCGTTGAGAAATGGCAATGGAAAAATATTGCTAAATCTCCTGTTACCTGTATATGTTCAAATATATAAACTTTCTCTGCTAGCCAGTGATACCAAGTACTTTTTTCCTGCTACTTCTAACAACTTCCCTGCTTCATACATAAGTGAAAAATTGTTATATCTTAGCTGATGAAACAGAAAGTTAAATATTAGCACGCTCTCCCGAGGATCCAGAAATACGAGCCTATACTATTTCATTTAAGTAGGAAAATTACTCAATACACTGTTTCTTGTAAATCTGGCAGATCTGTTCCATGCTGCAGTATGTCACAACTAGAAAACAGATGTGATGTTACATGGATATGTTCTTTAATATTATATGTAACTAAATGCTTGCAATTTTTGCTTTATAACTTAATCCACAGAGTTTGCCTTTTCATTACACCTTAGGTATGCATAATTGGTTTGTGGCAAAGAATTTCATTTAAAGAGTCAAAATAGTCTGTAAACAAAGGGATCTCTCTGTTTGAAGAATGTAATTTTAAACTGTGATGTGGATACAGCAGCTTTTATCTTTTGACATTGTTGAGTATCTTAGTAAGAATCATGATTGAGAATTTCCTTAGAGCGTTCTCATTAGGAATAATTAGAAAATAAAATAGCAAATTAGCTTGCAGAAACAACATGAATGTAAACTCTTTAACTGTTTTTCATAAAGTGTTGTCTTCCTCATGGACCTAAGTCCTTATCCTTTTCTTCCTCCTTTGTATTTTAATTATAAAACACAAAGAGAAGTTGGATAATGTGGGTAAAACAAACTAAACAACAGAAAAAGCTTTTAGGGAGATTTAAGAATAACAGACAGCAATATCTTATGCAGAGTGTCTAGATGGTGTGCACTGTCTATTTTATATTAGGTTATCAAAAGATTTATTTTTAGCTTACTTATACACATTCCTCTAATAATTTTTAAAAGGAGAGTATTTGCATGATTCAGTTATCCCTATATATTCTTAACAATCTATGGTCATATAATTAAATGTATTCAGTTACTATTACAGTATGTTAACTGCACACCAAAAATGCTAGCATATACCCCAAGCCTAATTTGACGTACTGATAAAATACAGCTTTCCTTTGATGTTAAAAATGTAAGAAACTGTTACTGAAATATTCAAAATATGTAAAAATCATTGCTTTTAATATGTAGACATATGTGACTAGATGTGATTTGCTTATTTGGGTAGAATAAAAATTTACCTAAAAATAACTTAGAAGGTATTTCTATAGGTCATTAAATATGAAATGTCCAATTTCAAATCAAATGTGTAGTATATTATATCTCAGACAAGAAGCAGTACAGTTAATCAAATTATGCACCTAAACTATCCAAACAGTTTTGCCTTCTTAAGGTAACTTGTTTATGCCAGCAGCAAAGAACCCTGGAGAGTGAGTGGTGATGAACTTGAAAAAGGTGTTTCCACAGCTTGTTTGTGCTACATGTGGTCGAGCTTTGTCTTGCAAGATGATTGGCTTGTCTCTATTGACCAATCTCGGCCACTTAATTGCAAGCATCCTCATCATTTCATCCAATTGGTTGCAGTAGACATTTGCTGTAATCGAATGACCAGGTTTCATAAAACCGTAGTGGATAATACCAGCGCTGGGCACCATTAGCTTGTTTGGGTGAATATTTGGTTTGGGACTATATTTTTGCACTTCATCTTTATCCAGCCATTGTGCTGAATGTTTGTGATTGTCCAAAAGAATCCACTTTTCATTACACACAACAATACAAGATAGAAATGGTTCACCTTTATGTCATGACAGCAAAGAAAGTCAAGCTTCGAGATGATATCTCTTCTGCTGCTCATTTAATTCATGTGGAACCCGTCTGTCCAGCTTCTTGACCTTGTGGATTTGTTTCACATGGTCCAATATTGTTGGAAGATAACGTCAAACCTTCCTGCTGATTCATGGATAGGTTGAGATAGATTCTGTTCCACTACAGCTTTCAGCTAATCATTATCCACATTGGTCTCAGGTTGCCCACGTGGCTCATTTTCAAGATTAAAATAACCAGAATGGAACTTCTCAAACCATCAACTGTACTGTGCATTCATTAGCGACATCCTTCCCAAACACTTTGTTGCTATTTCGAGCTGTCTGCACTGCATTCTTTCCACTATGGAACTCATATTTGAAAACAACATGAATTTTTGACTTATCCATGGTTTTACAAAAATTGCTATACAAAAATTTGAAAGATAAACACAATCTAAACCATGTGTTTGAAAGACTGAGGCTGTATCTTCACAATAAAAATAAAACAAATGTCAAAGTGAATTGTCAGAGATATCAACTGTCAAACTAAGTACTTAAGGAAATTGGACACTTCATACTTAATAGCCTAATATATGCCAGGCATTACTCTGTAAAAAAGCATCTGGTTTACCAATAATGCAACTGAGCTACAGAGAGTTTACATAACTACCAAAGGTCTTGAAAGTGAGCAAGGGTTAAATGAGCCTGGTAAACCTAGGCAGTCTGTCTTGAAGAAGCTGTGGTAACTACAGCACTCCACAACTTTTGATGTCAGTGGTGATGTTACACCTTGGACTAAGAATTATTCCGTCCATTTTAAATTTCCCAAATGTAATAACAGTTCCTTACTGGAAGGTTAGACAAGGAAAGAATTCTAACCATCAATGTAAGGGACATCCAAACAGTTTCTAACTATACAGTATGAATTGTATGTAAGAGGATTATATTTGGGTACAAACACTAACATGTTTTGACAATGTAATTGCATAAAATTACAAAATAATAAAGTAAAGTAATATTCCCCAGTGAACAAAAACAACCTTAAATGATTTACTTCATCTTCTGAGCAATTTATCTTCTGAGCTATTTACTTCATCTGTTGACAATTTATTTCCTGTTCTGCCTTCTTCCTGAAGCCCCTCACTTATCTTTCTTTTCATTACTTGGATCCTTCAGCTTCCTAAGAATGAGAATGGGCTTCTTCTCTCTCACCAAAAGCCATCCATGTGCAAGTCTGCTGTTGTTGATAGACCGATTAGAATAAAATTAAGTAAATAGAAAATTTTTAAAAAGTACAAATTGAGGGAGCCATGGTCTCTATAGGAACTTGTCCTGATGAAAGCAGTGATGTAGAGCAATAAACATTAATGAATTCATTCGGTATTATTATACTATGTTGTTGGAAAGTTTTAATCAAATTATATAATTGAATTAATGATGACACTAAGACATCATAAAATATGTTTCCCTCCATGGTGAAATCTGAAGGCTGTAAATGCTCATGTAGACAGAGTAATCATAAAGCGCATACCCTATTATTGAATTGAATATGACTTACTTGATACACCCTTGAGTTTACTAAGTTTATTTTACTTTTCTTCCATCATGATCTAACTCCATTACTTTGTTGACTCTAGTTTTAGATGATGTAACTTAGAGTTATGCTCCAGTGATTTTATAAATTTCAAGATCAAACTCTTTTTCTTTTGAATGAGACAATCCAAATGGAATACAAGGAGTTTGTGTCTTAAGATTTCACTCCTGTGTGTATTTTTTCCTGGAAATGAATATAACAAAGATCAACAGGAAAAATGAGAACAGGCCCTGTTCTGCTGCTTGTGACATGCAAATTGAAAATAAAACGTTTGCAGAGCATGAAATCTAAAAAGAACACAGTACTCTCTTTGAATGCAAAGCCAAATTGCTTTGAACTAAGCAAGCCTTTCATTGTGGGTGTGTGGATGTGTGTGAGAAAATGCAAACACCTGAGCGAAAGAGACCAGATGACTCTGAATTTCAAAACCAATAATAGAAGAATGTTGACAAGAATAGAAATTTCAGAAAATCTGCACCTCTTCCTTGATATTTCTGCTCAGTCACAGCAGCATATTTTAGGGCTCTAGTGAGGCCAGCAAAGGACTGTGAGCATCCATTAGTTTTTTTTTTTTTAAACCTGAAGTTCAAAGATTCTATTTTTTCTCTAATAAATTCAATCCACGATAATGTTTCTAGGTTGGCATCTGGGGTAGGAATTCCAGGAGATTTCTGTCCCTGCAGACCATCAATGACATTTCATTCAATTGCTTTTATTCTTAGTAAGAACGCATTCCATAAAATCCCATACATAAATAAGGTCAGCCTTCACTGAAAATTTAGGGAGAGCCAAGGGAGTCTCTACTGTCTTTTCTTAGATCAAAAGAAAAATAAGTAAATACACTCCAAATGTATTCCTCATGAAAATAATGATACTATAAAAAAGTGAATGTGTATCTCTATTCTGCCGGTACATTTTGCCAGACACTATTCTAAGAAATTACTACAGCTTATTTAATTTTATCCTTGTTGTAAAAAGTATATGAGATAGTTATACCTACTCTTATCCCCATTAATGAAGTACAAGAGATTAATAATGTGTCCAATATTATATAACTATTAAAAGCCAAAGTTAGGATTTAAACTTAGATTTTCTGCCTCCAAAGCACATGTTCTTAACCACTGTACTACACTAGGAATAAATTTTGTCAGTGTCTGAAAACAATCCCCAAAAGATTTAAAATGATTAATAGTAAGGATTTGATGGGTTATTCATTTTATCTATTTGCCATAGAGGAAGATATATCCTAGTTCAGCAAATTTATTGAATGATTATGTTAGGTGAAATACTCTGCTAGGTGCTAGAGTAATTCACTGATTATAGACATCTGGGAAGGAAATATCTTAATTAAAATTCTAAGATGACAGAAAAGCATGTATGATCTTTGATACCATAAAAGCTTTAGTATCTGAGGTCTTTCAGTTTATTACTTTTAGGTACAATTTGATAAAATCATGAAACAGCTTGGAATACATTCTGACTACTAATACGGTATTGGAACAATCTTGCTCCACATTAGTTCTTCAGTCCAAGCAATTGAATGATCAGAGTATGGTATTCTAATAGAAACTACAGACAATTGGAAACAAGTGACCATATTCTCCTTTCTTCTCTTTTCATGACCACTCTTTCTCTATTATTGTGAGCTCTCTGTAATCTTTCATAACTAGTTTGAAATAATCCCAAATTCCTGCATAATCATCTACACCTTTCTTATTTTAATGATAGCCTTATATGTCTTCAGAGATAACACCAATAATTCTATCCTTAGAATACTGATGTGTTGCCCATCCTTTGCCCATTACAGTAAGTCTTAACATCCATAGTGAAACCCACATAAGGAAACAATTTATCCTAGACTAATTGGTAAAAACAAGAGTTAAATTCCTATGACATATTTCTGGTCACAAAACATCACCAAACTTCCAAATATAGACAAAAACATTTCTAATATTAAAATGGAAAAAAATGTGATCTATGCATACATTTAATACAGATCAATAAAAACAAGTAAGATAATTATTGACCCACTTATGGGTTGTGACTAACTGAAGTTCGTCTGGGCAGCTGAGGGGTCAAGACGGGAGCCAGCCCTGGACAGGATGCTATCCCATCACGGGACACCCTCACATCACAGATATGCCAGTGAACCTCACTGGCACAGTTTTGGCATGTGGGAGGAAACCAGAATGCCCAGAGGAAACCTACTCAGGCATGGGGAGAGCATGCAAACTTTACACAGACAGTGCCCCCCACCAGAAAGCAACTCTTTTTTTTTTTTTTTTCTCAATGTTATAATGTAAGGATGTTGAACTGAAAGACATGATTTGAGGACCTGCTGTACTTGTATTTGAAAATAATATTTCAAAGTTTAAAAAGAGAAAAAAGGAATACCAAGTTATATAGAGTGCTTTTTAAAATTTTATTGTTGCAAATTTTGTTGAGGTTCTTAGTTCTTGCATGTAATAAATGATTGCTTAAAATCAACTGTATGCCAGGAAATCTGCCCTGGGGATGCAACCAGGAGGAATAGAAACAAGGTATGGGTTGTCGCTAAGTTTTCTGTCCATGAGGAATCAAATCATTGTAAATAGATATGAAGCAGAGAGTTATGAGAGTATGTAACCTTACCTAGTCTGGAGAGCCTTACTAGTCTGGGATCAGAAATAGTTTTTCTGGAAGCAAATAGGAGAATGGAAATAGATGAGACTGAAGAGCAAGGAGAGGGCAATATAAAATATTTTAGTTTTTGTTCTAAAAGCATATTATGCACTGGGATGTAGGGCATAAGCATATTTTAGTTTTTAACCTATATGACAAATGATTAAAAAAGAAATTTTTATTTGTAAAGATTACTCTGGTTAAAGATAGAAAATTAAATTAGAGTGGGGACAAGATTGTAGGGAGAGTAGTTAGGAAAACCTACTTGATTATGTAAGAGATAGGATCAGTGTGGTGCCACTGGAGATTGAAAGCAATGGGTGGATATGAGAAGTTTTTCCTTTAAGGATTAAATTAAAGACTTAATGATAGGTTTATTTAGGAAGGCTAGAGAGATGGGCAGGAAAAGTAACTCCCTGGTTTCTAGTTTATGCTGCTTTGTGTAAAATCATGCTATTCACTAAAATAATACATACTAAAAGAGTCCAAGTTTAGGCTGGGAGGAGCAACTAGAATTCAATATGGAGTACTATGTTTAAGAAAACTTTGAAATTACAAGTGCAGTTGTTGTCTGGGCAATGGGACCCAGACTCAGAAGAGGTCAGGGTAGGAAATATAATATTCAAGTCATTGACATATAGATTGCAATTACCATGTTAGTATATGGGAAAAAAAAAGTACGAATAGTTTTGAAATTTTATTGAAAACACATTGATTGGCCTTAAAAGGAAGTTTGAGAATAGGCTAAGGTGGAAATAAGGTGTACTTCTTGGCTGCTCTCTTTTCTTGGTAATAAATCAGCCTATTTGGAAAATTCTGGATTATTGCCTTTTTTCTGACCTATCTGTAACATGTTCTTAAACTTCAGGCTACAGTGAGAACAGAGTATCACAAGTTTAGTATCTTTGAGACCAGTCATTACATAATTCTTCTTTTTGGGTTTTAAATCTAACTTGTTGCATAGTATTATTTAAAAACATATGGCTTACTTTTAACTTGATGACAGAAATAAGCCACACTGAGCATCCAGGTATTGGTATTCATATCCTGTACTTTATAACAAATTGGATATGGGAAATGGGTGGGGGCTTAAGAAGTTAGAAATTTTAGGCATGAAGAACAATGAATTTGTGATTTAACCAGGACAGTCAAGGGTGAAATTAAATAGATTAAAGAAGCCCATTTCCAAGGTACAGGCGTCAGAAGCTAACCTGATTTTCCTGTGGCAGACAGATTATCCATAGACCATAGAGAACAGGCTCACCATCCCCCAAATTGCTTTCTAGTCCTCACTTTGATCTCCATATGGATATTTTGCATGTATAATACACCCTTGGCTATTCCACCCAAAATTACTTTCTTTTCAAGACAATTCTGAGTGTATTTGTTATTAAAAATGTTTTTGTGAATTTCAAAACTAATTAATTATACTTTCATGAAAGCATCATTTCAAAACACTTTGTTATAAACAATGTTATTAATAGATTATTTTTATGTGTCTGACTCGCCTCTCTTTATTAGTGTTGTGAGTCTAAAAATGTTGACAAAATATTTTTGTATTGATCTAGAGGTATTTGTTGTACATGAAAATATCTTATGGGGGCGTTTAGAATCTGCTAGAAGAATAAACCTTAAGGGGCGTAATCTAAAGGGATCTGACTGGGAGGAAATGTAGTTGAGCCTCTACTCCTGTGCTGTTCCCACTAGCAAGAAGATAATAAAGACAGACTTCTGAGCACCTTCATGAAGGGCTGTTCAATGGGAGATTATAGCTTGGTTAATTACAGTTCAGAAAAATTCAACAAACATTCTTTCAGGACAAGCTCTTGTCAGGTTCTGAAGTTACCAAGATAAATGTGATACATACTTGGTCTGAAGAAGCTCTTCTGATAGAAAAAGACATATAAGTATTTTCCTGATGGGGCAGTTAATCCAATGGAATGCAGTGTATACTGCAGGAATAGCGAGAAGAGACATTTAATCCAGAATGACAACAGGGAAGATTTTCTAGAAGAGGTGATGCCTTGGCAGATTCTTGAAAGAGGAGTAACACTAACCAGAGCAAAAAGAAGAGAAAGTGCATTTTAGCAGTTAGTGCCACAAACATAAAAAATTGGCTTGACTAGAGAAATAACTATGAAAATGGGAAAGGTAGGGGAGTTAAACAGGGCTGGAATATGAAGAGTATTATTTGGCTTAGCTGCCTAGAGAAGTCTATCCTTAAAGTTAATAGTAACCAACTGGTGAAAGTATTTAAAATATTTTTACCTAACTTCCCCCTTCTTTTCTTTTCTTTTATCCTGCCTGCCCATATAGTTATCAATTAGCTATATATTCCTCTACAAACTTTTAATCTATTTTGTGTAGGTATGATGGTCTTAACTAAGGCAGTAGCACACAGTAGCACATTGTGTGTGTGGGGGGGCGATAGTCTTGAAAAATAAACTGTTCTCAAAAATACAAACAGAAGTTATATTTGTTAATCCAAAAATTTTCTTCTTTAAGAACTTGTAACGTTTCCTTTTTTCTCTTCGCAAATCATCTCTGCCATCTTGCTATATCTCATTGATACAGACATGCATTGTCTCTTTTTTTCTTTTAGTCATTTGTGTTGTTAGTAAATTTACTGAAGACCTGACTCCATGTGTACCACATTGTATTATACCTGTATGATTGCTTCTATAATTTTGTTCTTCTGGTCTCTACTCCTGCCACCTAAGGTCCTTGAAGAAATATGCTGTTGCCTTTTTTTTTTATTCTCATATTTAGAATTGAGTAATTAATCTACACATCTGACTGAATGAATTAATGAGTTTTGAATACATAAAGGAAGGAAGAACTAAATAAACAAAATATTATGAGAACATGGGAGTAAAAGAAATTCTGACTGGGAGATTGGTCAAAGTTTCATGATATATTAGTAGGTGAAATATCTAATTCTACAAAGAGAAGTAGAGATTTGCCAGGCAGAAATAAAGGCAAAAATGAATGTAGGTAACAAAACTTCCCGAAAAATACAAGATGCATTCCATTAAGAGTATGTGGTTTAATGTGACTGTGGACAGGTTATTTAATTCTAAATAAAGGATGTTGACGCCATGTGAAAAACTTTGAATGTTATTCTAATTTTTTCTTTACTCCAAAGGAAACACGTAAGGTTATTGTGCAGAGAAATGCCATTATTTTGCATTTGATTTGAATACATGAAAATAATTCTCATGAAAAGAATAGGTGAATGCAGGATGAAAACAAGGCTCCTAGGAGACCAGTGAGGAAACCATTGCAAGAGTTGAGATGACAAATAGTGAAGAGCTGACTTGTGTCACGGGATATAGGAAGGAGAGGAAGGAACATAATGAGTATGAGCTATTGTAGATCTGAAAATCTTAAGAGTTGGAACCCCTTGAATATTGACAAGGATGAAAAGAGAAAATTGTAGATCTCTCAGCTTCCTTGCTTCATTTGCAAGAGTATACAATTATAGAATAGTGCTTACCAAAGCATCCATACCCATGTGCATAATAAATGGCAGAATTTTTATAAATAACTAAATAAATAAACCTTGAAATCTTCTGCCATTTAACACATATATTTGGATGTCTTTAAGCAAAATTAATTGGCACACTGTACATGAGTGTGCCATGTAGATATAACTGCATAACACAGCCCTATCGGCCTCATTGCATACCTCCTAGGAGAGTACTTTATGTCTCAGAAATGTACATTTGACATCACAGGTACAGTTTTCACATTTTAATCATCATGGATATTATAGCTCGTGATACTATTTTTATGTTCATTATCATCTGATACTTGGCAGGGTATTAACAGTGTTTGAAATAATGAATTAATCATCACTATTGATTGACAGGCATTTTATTATTAAGGTTTTTTCAACATAGTGATAGTAGACTGTTCATAAGTTATTTGTATTTATCTTTTCATAAGAAACATAAGTGTACTTTATATTGTTTTCAAGTCTATCTATAATAGTTTTAAAATGCTATGTGTATTATAAAGTTAATGTGTTACTATTATATTACAATTACAAAATCTGATATAAATATTTTATATATTCCATTTCCACAAATCATTAGGTGATGTATCTGTTATTGTATAATGCTTTTTATATCTTTAAATCTCTTGCTAAACATATACATATATTCTTTCTTCCTTTCTTTCTTCCATTTTTCTGATCTGCTTCCATTGGTGACTCTATACTTTTGACTCCAGACTGGCAATATGAGGGTAAGAAGACAAAAAAAAAATCCCAAACAATCTCATGAGCATTGCTTGTCTGTCTTTGTTTTATTCTCTTTAGAACATTATTAAAATTCTATTCACTCTCTTTAATTAGACCCTTTATCACAATTAAAGTTCAATTATGTTTGTTTCTGTTGTGAAGCTTTAATTACAATTTATCCTTGTTAATCATCCCTTTATGTTATTTCTTTGGGTTAAATTTCCATCCCATTATCTCTGTCCTGAAGGACTTCTGCTCTCCAGTGGCCTCTGCTGGTGTTTTCTCAGTAAGATCTTAATAGTTTTGTGGTGTACAACATGATTGTGTTATGATATGGTAAAGAATCTATGTACTGCTTATAAAATATTTTTAAAATAATAATATGCCTTCAGTATTGATGCATAATAATTTGGTTATAAGATTATTTTGTAAATGTCAATATAAATCTCAATGAATTTGATTTCAGAACGAGTGCCCCTGAAGTTGTTAATTATTACTTTGGGTTATTTTCTGTCTTTAGATTGCAAACTAGCTAGGGGAGGACCACCAGCTACCATAGTTGCTATCGATGAAGAGAGTCGGAATGGTGAGTGAGTTTTATGTTTTACAAATGTCTTATGTAAATGGGTTTCTTCAAATTCAATCCTCAATTTGCCATGAGTAGAGGTACTAAATGAATGCTTCAACCCAGATCCATAAACAGTTCCCCTCTAATTCCCTCCCATATGGGTTTAAATTATTCCATTCCCTGGAGATGCTTTACTTGGATTACATTATAAGAACCTCTTTCAATGAATACAAATATTTAGTTTTGATTAAGAAGAAGTTGTTTGATTCGGGATCAGCCCAAGAATACATTCAGATAAGACTGGAGTGTTTTTTTTTGTTTTTTTTTATCAATAAGCAAAGTTGATTATCATGCATAGTCATTTAACTGCAACATAATATATTACAATATTCATCCAAAGAAGTGGACCACAAGGTAAGCCTTACAGTGCTAACTTATATTAGCTAAAATCTGGTCAGGATCAATATCCATAGCTGATTAGACATGGTGATTGTGAATGATTGACAGGAGAACTGAATGTGCTTGGGAAGCAAGAACATGACAAAAGGTAGAGAGCAGAGGAAGAAATCTGAATTTTCACTTGGAATGTCTGCAGTAATTACAACTAATACCTAAATCATATCAGGATCTTCTTCAAAGAGATAATTTTCCTTATTAAAACTAAAAATCAGTATCACTAGTGTTTTTGCTTATAGCACCCTCCTAGGCTCTCTGAACGTTAATGTATGAATATTTAAAGAGTCTCTTCATCTGCTATGTAGCAGTAAAATGTTTATCTCTTAGGGCTGTTTCTATTTCAAACTATTCTGTGTGTGTGAATGTGGTCCATGGATCGTTTTGTCTACCAATTCTGTGATGGACCCTTCCATTGAGCTTGTTTGATTTGCACTTCCTCTTTATTCTAAACAGTGTGTTCTTTCAGATTTGTTTTGTAAAAAAATTACATCAATTGGCTTATTAGAGGATGACCTTTTTCCTGTAATTCAATCTACACATACTTTGAAAACTTATATATGTATTAGTTGTATCAGTTCACTTCACTATGGATTTATTGTGCTGTGTTAGACACTCCTTTTACTCTTTTGAAGAATTAGCACAAACTTTTACTTTCAGGCACATTCTTTGGAATCAGCCAAAAATGTCCACAATATTGTAGGCCTCTGTTTAAATAAATTTAAGAATCTACACTAAATTTTGGCAACAATAAACAATCAAAAAATGTGAGCACTTGATTTTTTAAAAATAAATTCCTATTAATAATGAAATACATGGAGTTAGACTTATGATGCTTTTAAATAAATTGGAAATAAATCTTAAATTGTCTGCAGAAAAGAAAAAAATATCAAAATACTATAACAGAAAAAGATTCCATCTTATAGTGTATAATTATGGTTTAGTTATGGTTAGCTGTTTTGATATAGACCGAAACTATATTTTCTAAATGTTCTACAGTGAAAAATAGTTAGCCTTTTTAACTGGAAACAAAAATGCAATAAACATGACAGAAGGTCCATCAGTGTTTTCTTTGCTGATTTTTAACCAGTTCATAAGCTGAGCTGAAATAAAACACTTAGTTTTACTAAACAAATTTGTTTTAATGTGTGATTCTATAATAGTTTATTTTGCCAACTAGATAATTATAGCCACAGTAATGATGACATTTCATCTCCCTTTGTGCTGATTAGATCCTACTTTTCAAAGAAGCTCAGAAACTCTACAAAGATGTTGCCATAACAGTGCTGTACAATAGCATGTGGTGAAAGTTCACTATTTGTGTTTTAGAAAAGTGTGACATGAAATAGAGTAGTAATGTTGTGCTCCTTCCTTGGCATATTTTGTAGAAACTGCCAACTACTCAGAAAGCTGCCAGAGTTATTTGAATGTCATCACAAGGGATATAAATAGCAACCCAGAGCATAAATGTTTTGCATTTCTCTTTTACATTAAATTTCTAAAAATATGGTTATCAAATGAACCTCTGCCAGATATTATAATGTAATGTGTAATCATCCTTGTCTTAAAATTCTAAGGGAAATAATCCGTGAACATGTTTTTCATATTTTTCTTTAAGCAAGTTAAACTTTCAAATAAAAGTTATTTTTAGTTCTGCTCTTAAATGCTCTTAATTTATCCATTCGTTTGCTTTTTAATTGGTAGTAATAAAACATGTGGGTATCCTATTTTAGCAGTATCATGAGCACTCATTTTTAAAGGTTTGGGGGCTTCTTAAAAGAAATGCATAGCAAATCCTTTATTAAGCCAGACTAGCAAGTTTATTGTGAGTCAATTTGTTTTTGGCTCACTTTATTAATGTCTATTGCCAAATAATTTCTATTGCTAAATACATCCTCTACTGAATCATAGCATCTAAATAACAGTTTTTTTGAATATATACATAATTTTCTTCTAGAGTCACTGAGCTCCATTTATAGAACACTCACATTTGCATATGTATCTGTATCTTTCAAGATTTTTGTACTCTGTGAGATGGGAATATTTCCCTTGTGGGAAATGCACTTACGCACCTAAATGCACTTATGCACATGTGTATATTTGAAAGAATTAAAGATTTAACAGGTGGAGATATATAAAGTTCTTTCTCACCCTGGGCTCTGTTAGGTGTTTTTCCTTCTCTGGTCTTTATCCTCAACAGCACAGGTTCATTACATTATCCTCAGTCTGAACCAGGGGTACATTTTCATCACAACTACCAGTAAAACCAAGCTTATATTGTACAGAGGCAAAGTAGACACAGGATAAGACACATTGGTTCCTGACAACCACCAGAAAGCTCTTGAGCTAGTATGTAGAGCATGTTTAGTGCAGAATTAAATTTTTAGGAAAAAATGCATTTAGAGAAATAAACATAAAACATATCATTTATGTTTAATAAGTAAGAATACCTAAAAAAAACCTTTCCAGAAATATATATATTTTTTGTTTCAATGGACTCTGAATTGCTTATGACACTGAAGCCTACTGGAAAGAGAGAAGCCAGGGGCAGTGAGGCTGGGACTATTTAAAGACCTGCCTCTGCCAGCCAAATCAGAGTCCTTGGCTGCTTTACAGCACCTACAGAATAGCATTAAACAAGCTTTGCAATCACTGGTTCAATCTAATTCTCAGAATTTACGTACATATTTAGGCAGTGCTGTATCAAAAGGAAGAGAAAATGATTTTAAGTTATGGTTAGAACATACCATTGTGATTATACAAAAATGGACAGATTCAGAGGGAAAAGATATCACTAAATGAGAGATTAGAAGGCCCATTCTAAGGGCCCTTATGGATTTAAAATTAGAAAGATGCTGTGGGCTGTCAATAAATTGGGGAAATGAAAAATGATTCTGAGGTGTCTCGAAAATTTGAAAACAGCATCAACAAAGGATGTCACAACAGACTCAGTAAAGAAGTTTTCCATTTCTTATCAGGAAACATCCATACTCAGAGCCAGAGTGTGAACCAATTTCGGTGTTGCAGATCCTCACGTGCTTTCAGGGAGGTAGAGGATGTCATAGAAAGGAACAGTGAATACAGCTGGTCACTCCTTTCCCAGAGTTTTTCTGGTTCAAGCATGGTTAGGATAGAGAGGGCACAGATGTAGAGATTGGTCCTTCATTTGAAACAGTTACGATATTGAAGAGAATTTAGGAGTTGCTTCCCAGAATTATTTTTCTCCTATTGTCAAAACCACTAAGTTTGGAGGGATAAGAGATTAAATTTTTTGTTGATATTTTCTTTCCTTATTGTTACCAATGACAGTAGGCCCCCCTTATCCACGGTTTTGCTCTCTGCAATTTCAGTTACCCACACGGTCAACCAGGATCTGAAAATTGGTCAGTACAGAACATTAAGATATTTTGAGAGAGAGAGAGAGACACCGCATTTGCATAGTTTTTATTACCGCACATTGTTATAATTATTCCATTTTATTATTAGTTGGTGTTAATCTCTTGCTCTGCCTATTTCATAAATAAACTTTATCATAGTTACGTATGCATAGGAAAAAATATAGTATATAAAAGATGCAGCACTATCTGTGGTTTTAGGCATCCACTGGGGATCTTGGAACATATTCCCTGTGGATAAGTGGGGACTACGCTACATAACAAGGAGTTAGTTAGCCAAACTCCCCCCTGCACACCTCCAAAGGATCCCAAGTAAAGTTGCATACACTCCGAGTAAAAGAGACTTTGGACTCATGGACAAAATTTCCAACATGTCTTTATCAGAATTCCCAAAGTTTAAAGAAAATATAATGTGGAAAAAAATTTTGACCTGCAAGTGTTTACAACCCTCCACTTTTAGCCAATTTATCTTTCTTCTTACTCTTTTTGGAATAGCTCATAGTAGAAGGCCTGACATGCCTGGAACCCCAGATAGGAGACTGTACCATATTGAGAAGAGAGGGACCAAGATGCAGAGATCAAGCAGCCTAGATGACAGGGTTCAACTTGGGCAAAGTGAAAGACTCCCAAGATGTTGTGGATGCTGGGGATATATCATAGATGGAAATATTTTCCAATAATAGTTGCCATGGATAGTTATTGGCTCTTATAAATCTTTGAGGGAGAATGTTATTAAATATTGAAATTCTTACCGGGGCCTATCCTTTGACCATGGTTTTTTCAATGCTTCTAAACTGGGACACTGGTTTAAGATGTTCCTGGATTTAATTCTCAGTTTCTCTCTTTTTCTGTCTCTCTTTCTCTCTCTTTCTTAGTTCTGTAAGTATTTTGGCACTTTCAAACAAGTCACATAACAAAAATGATGCCTATATAATTTACACATTTAAATAAAATTAGAGTAACAGTATACTTTCTTGTATAAAAAAAGAAGAGGGATCTAGTATACATTGGCTGTGGAAGGGATAGTTCTAACTGTTTGGTTTTAAGTAGTTACTCTCTGTTAGGCACTTCTGTCCAACTATTATTCTTCATTATAGTCTTATTGCTATGGTAAATAAATGTCTGTCATTTCTTTCTTTGATAAGTTTCATCACCAAGCCCAGAATAATCCTAGATCAAAGTGTTATTACTTGTGAAATATGAAAAAAAGTGAAAGGAAAATTTAAATGAATAGAAGAAACTAAGGTTTTGTACAGCAGGCTGTATACTTATGGAATAGAACAAATCTAACTATAAGAGAAGTTCTATGAAGATTTAGGTAAATTAAAATTGGCTGCACAAGCTTATCAGATATTAAAATAAGTCTACTATTTTAAACAGGTTGTACTGTATTATCAATGTTGACATCAAGCAAATAACTTTTAGCCCAATTGGCAGTTATGTTTTTCAGTATATTAAAAAAAACACACTTTCCTTTTATTCTACAATTTTATATCATCCTAATTTGATTCTTAAATGCTGAAAAAATTAAATCTTTTTATGACTTGGTTTGTCTTGTGTTACTATAACAGAATACTACAGACTGGGTAATTTATAAAGAAAATAAATTTATTTCTCACAATTCTGGAAGTTTGGAAGTTCAATATCAAGGTGTTAGTGTGTCTGGTGAGGACCTTCTCTCCTGATAACAAACCCACTTCTGTACTAATGACATTAATCAGTTCATAAAGGTGGATGCCTCATGGCGTATTCACTTCCTAACAGCCCCATCTCTTAGTACCATTATGTTTGTGATTAAATTTCAACATAAGTTTTGGAGGAGACATTCAAATCACAGCACAAACATTAGTGCGTTTCTGGCCAGATTGCTTATAGATGTTGCATAGCATCAAAATCATGATTACAAACTCATTTATTGTCATTCCATAGTTTACTATTCCAAGTCAACGTCAAGTCATTCTAAGTTATTTCCAGTGGAAAATGTACACATTGGTGAAGAGAGTTTGTTCATGAATTATGAAGGTGGTAAATGAACTCTCCAAAATTCATTTACCAATATTAGACCTAAGTTGATGTAAAAGATAATCACACTCAATTCCTCATGTATTTTAACCCTATTATTATTGTTACTGCAAGAGAACTGTCATTGTAATAGAAAACAATTTGGCTCTGTGCATTACTGGTGAAACTACATATGAAACAATGCATTCTGCTTCTCCGCATTTGTGCCAATGCATCATTTTCTAAAAGGTCAGTAGCTACAAGCCTTCTGGATATATAACTGAGAAATGATAAGCAAATGGAAAAGTTTCTAAGCATTAAGAAAATAGGCTGTTACTTATATCCTCAAGTTATCTAGAATATTATTGACATTTAATCATATGTTATATATTCATTTATGATCTTCCTTTCTTCATTTCTTGACCAAATTGCACCCAATATATATGGTGATTCCAGGAGCTAATGGAATGATTATAAGACAAGAGACAGGAGAATTGTACAAAGCAGACAGAAATCAAAAAGACTAGCAAGTTAAGGTACTTTATACAAGGAACAACAACTGTGTAAAGGTTATTGGCCCCTCAATTACTGTTTAAATTCCAGGACGCTACTGTTATTAATGATGATAAAAAAACATTAAATTGTTCAAAGTAATCTTTAGTTTCTAGGGAAATGAACACATTTAAGGAAAAATATTTTATTCTAACTATATTTTTCCTTTTTGTTTAAATCACTTATTTTAACCTCATGTCAAATAGGAATGAACCTAAATTATATAGAGTTAAATTATGACACACAAACATAATCTTAATCCCTAATGATGCTGTTATAATGAACTATTTTTCTATAGATAGATTATTTAAGACAAATGATTGACGTTAGTATTGATATCACTTGTATAGAACATGGGTCATGGTGAGTGATCACTAAGAGTAGTTCTGTGTAGTATACAGAAGGAAGCTCTATTAGGTTCTATATACTTGGAACCTTGCATAACAGCAGATTCTCCAAGTTCTTCACAATAATAGGAAATTATGCATATTAAAGGTAGGTCATTCTAATTTAAATTTTGATTCCTTCTGTAAGTCAAAGAAAATACAACTGTGTACCTCAATTGGTCCACAGATCACTAGTATTTTGACTCTAAGCAACAAAGATGAGAAAAGTAACTTAGATTGATGTAAAAGGCAGAAATTCTTGTATATGAAGGAGGGAGCATCCATCAGGTTACATTTTTGTGGAAAGAGAATGAGGGGACTTGACTTTGAGCTTCTTTTATGTGTTGAGGATAAAGTTTACACTTAGATTATATAATTTTTTGAGGTTATTTGAGGAGTGAATCCCTGATGGAAATTATTTAAAATCTTAGGGGTGGGGGAAGCACCAAAGTTCAACTATCAGCTTTGGAATAAAGCTTGTAGGAGTTTTCTCTGCACAGAATCTTCCTAAGAAATATTTCTCCATCTCTTCTTCCTCATGCAGGCTCTCCCAGAGCTTTAGATTTCACCATCCCCTGTACTCCAAGGCTTTTCTTTTTCAATATTTTTTTTTCATCATAAACAGTTCTAATCACTTCTTCTGTTCTTCATGATCAAATATTGGCTGCTAGACTATTGGTTTGTGTTGCTGAGGCAATTGAGGTATAAGTTTCTTTCCCTTAGGATATTGGAAATCTGAAATGGGCCACTACCCTTACTTTTGAATAGGGTACAGTAATCAACAGTGTAAAGGTTCTTAGAAATCACTGGATGAAAATAGTAATCCCACAATGATTTGAAATATTTGGGGGACTTAAAATGCCTCCTCAGCAGTTTTCAAAACAAATATTTAACTGCCAAGTATTCCTAAATGGAATTGCTTATGCAATCCAGTTAAATGTCAGTATGCTATGTGGATCAATGAATATGAAAGTATTTGGTGTTCCTTCATCTATGGCTACTTCATAAAACTTTGATGTACACACTAAAGCTAGCATTTATTTTATATTCATAGCAGGTGATGCAGTTTAAGAAAAGTGTGCATACTTATTCCTCAGAACAAACAAAATGAATCTCTTAATTATACAAAATAATAAAAGGTTTGGGAAATCGTTATAGGTTATACACTATTAAAGTACATTAAGCTTGGTTAAAATAGAAATGAGTTTATTTAACAGAATGTGGAGATAGACTAATATAATAAAGGTGCTTTTTTTTTTTTTACCTACCCAAACTACTTGCCATGGTGACCAGAGGCAAGATTTTTTTTTTTTTCATATTCATCTTTGTTTTTGTTCTCTAGATTCTACATTTTGCCATACAGTAATTCTTGGTTCTCAAATCAAAAATAGTGAGCTGGTTAGCCCTTAAATTTTTTGTTTACCCCTGGACACTTTGGAAACAAGGCCATTGTTTTTGCTAGCATTTTTATCCCTGTTTGTTTGCTTTAGAAAATTTACAGTTGTACAGAGCAGCGATTTGAATTCTCAAACTGCCCTGTGGTTGAGAGAGTTGCTTCTGAAGTTGGTTCTGAGTAAGAAAAAAATAGCTCCCCCTCAAGTTGTACTAGTTAAATTATACTCTCAAATTTCTCTGTCTTCATCTTTATAACAAAGTAGCTGGAATAGAACATGAATGAAGGAGACCACCTGCTTGCAATTCCCTCTTTCCTTATTACTAACAACTTTTAACACATGCCCAATATGTAAGTGTTGTTGTTCTTCCAATCATTCACTCATTTTTTTGATCATTTATTTATATATATATATATATATATATATATATATATATATAAGAGTTATTTCTTCAAGATATCGTTACTGACACTCTACGTGTGTGAGGCTCTATTGTAGCACTGGCGATTCATCAGGGAAGAAAATAGGCAAAACCACACCTTGTGTGGAGGCAGATGCCAGGTGACTGTAGGGAGAAAAAGTAAAGCAGTGGGAGAGAACAAGGGCTGATGGACAAGTGAGGAGACAATGATGGTATTTCAGGTCTGATGTTTTGAGGAGATCATATTTGAGCTCTGCACAAAGTTGACTGAAGATGGGAACCATACATTCAGCCAGCTATATCTATTTACATTATAGATAGAGAAAAAATAAAAAGGCTCTGAGAATGAATATGAATGGTAAGTTTAAGAAATGGCAAGAAGTTGTCTGTAGAAGATGAGTGATAGCAAATATGGTTGAAGAAGTAAAGAGGATGGATGCTGATTGAGTATGTGTAGATTAATCAGAAATGTTTTTTACTTTTTACTGATTTGCCAACAAATAAGTTGATGGTGATCTCATCTACCAATCTATAGTTTACAGAGGATAACTATTCTTCCCATCCTTACTCAACGTCCTAGCTTTGCATAATTCAAAATTCAACTATGCAATTGTGTGCATGTGTGTTTGTTTATGATCTCAGATAATTTTATCCTTTAAAAAATATGTTCTAGAAAAAAAAAAGAAAATACATTAAGTCATCCAATTTGGCTTGGTGGTATCACTGTCTCATTTAACACATAATGCAATCATACCAAAGGTCATTTGAACATGATGGTTTTCAAGTATAAATTAATACTGAGTGTCTGAAAGTTTGATGGTGTGGTGTCATCAAAATTAATCAGTGATCTTTTTGTTATATTACACTGACTTCAAAACATCATCAATAAAGAGGGAAGATTCAACAGATTAACATCTCAGAGAAATCCTTACAAACATATTTACTTTGCTTGGTAAAATTATCATTTTTACAGAAGCATGTTTTGGTGAAAATGTTGATTAATCTGCTTGGTTTTATCTTAATACTTTAGGACAGGCAAAGTGTACGCATAGTTAGTGAAGAAATAGCATTCCATCTATAATCTCTACAGAGTTCATTTACTATCCTTAAAAGTGTTTATGAATTAAAAACAGTAAGTGATTAATTTAAAGGCTGCCCTTGAGACTGTATCCCAAATCTAAGAAACAATCAGTCTAAAACTTCTTTGTAATAAATACACTTCATGGAACGCTGTGATAAGCAAAGTTTTGTGTTTTTTTTTCCTATTTTTGTATTATTGATGATCAGTTAATACTTTTACTAAAATTTCCATTCTGTAATGACTGGCAAATATGAAAGTGAATGTTTTATTTGTATTATTTGAGCATTCCTTTGACACCTTGAATCTTGAATCTTGATGTCTTTTAAATGATGTTGCACAATGAATAGATTCTTGTCAGTTAATATTATTCTTTGTATTCTATTATGGACCCTAGAAGAAAAGCAATTATTTCATTTTTATTTCAGCCTAGTTCAAAATGGTAGCTAAATCTCACAAAATATCGTTTTTCTTCATACTTTTTCACGTTTTTAACTAACCGTATACTACTCCTTGCTTTCTTTTCCTCAGTTGAGGCAAATCAACTAAAATTCATGGTTCATTCTGAGTTGGCTAAAACACCAGCCATTTGAAATTGAATAAGAGATAATTATCATTTTTCCACATTATCCTAATTAAGCTACTAACCTTATATATTTCTCTGATTGGAAATCACTATTTTATCTATAGAAATCTTTATTACTGTTGGCAAATAAAGCATTAATAGGAAATTGTGCAAACATTCTTCTGACTATATATCTGCTTTATTATTGAAGACTTCAGAAATCATCTTTTGGGCTTCAACGTTATAAAAGCATGCTGCTTTAATTAATATTTTGGAGGTGGTGTGTTGTATTTTGAGTGTGAACTTAGCAATCTCCTTCATGGTATGACTGTCTTTAACTTCAATTTTAATTTTTATATTATTATTAGTTAAAAATAAGGCTAAAATTAAGCACATCTTCCTAGATGTGCCTTCTTCATTCTGTGACACAGTTGTTCAGAAATGGCACAAATATTCCTGCTAATGTTAAAGAAATGTCTCTGTGAGTCTTATCACCATGAGTAAAGCATATAATTCTAGTTACATTAACACAGTGATTAAAATACAAGGAGTACCCCCCCGATAAGCATGCAGAATTCAGTTAGCCTATAAAAATGAAGCCATGCTGTAGGGGAAAGACAGGATGGAAGGCCAGTGTGCAAGCCTGTGGCTAATATTTTTCTGGAAAACAACTGACAGCATCTTTTATCTCAAAATGGGGAATATTTGGATCATTATAATACATTGCAATTTTTGTGAGAGAAAAGTATTTATCTTTTTTGGTTTATTGCTATAATCCCAGAATGCTTCTGAAACATAGTAGGCATTCAAAAGCTATTTTTTGACTGAATAAATCATTGACATTAGCATGAATCTCACAAACACTCACCAGCTGCATCAGAGTTAAATGACACTTGTCTATTTAGGAGAGTTTGGAGTACTATTATTATTAAGATTTTTCAACATAATCAACCCTCAATCAAAATTCACTGTGTATGTATAAAAATGGATATTGTGACCCTTTTTAATTTCAAATGTTCTTTTTGCTTTCCATGACCATGTCTGCAATGATGAGATAAATTATTTTTTGCATTCAATAGGATTTTATCTGATATAATAAGAATTAGTTACAATAATATCAAAATACAAGGGAATGCTATTTTGTGTATATACATATTATATAATCAAATATTAGTTTTAACCAAAGAAAAAGTAAATCCAATTGTAAAGTATTTAAAAGCCCATATTATTACAAACTAAAGTATAAAATATATATCTCATATATTCATATTTTAAAAATTTTTTGCATATTTAAGAGCATTTCAAAAAATGAAAAATCAGATTATTTAGATAGCCAGCTAAATTTATAAAAATATATTTAAGTATTTATTTGGGTGTTAGATATTTTCACAGGACTATTGAAGTTTATGAATGTAGTGATTTGGTATGATATCAAGGTAACTATGTAAAAATATTAATTCTAGAAAATTATATCTTTCAGTGTTTAACTCTTGATAGTAAAAACTTCATTTAAGTATAATAGCTTTTTAAGAGAAGTTGTGTAAATTATACATCTGTCATGGGGTAACATTTTTAAAGAGCATGATGGGCAAAATATAATATTTTGAATTAAAGAAAATAATGGAGGGTCAAATGATACTTCTGTTGGTAATTTCCTGTGTATTCCCCATGTGTCAGTAATTAAAGAAAAGTTCTGAATAAGTATTTATCTAAATATTTCTCCAAGAAATTGCAAATTATTTAAAACACATGAATATGCCATGTGAGTTTGCCGTTCATAAAATGGAAAAAAAAGTCCCATGTGCAAAAGTTCCAGTTATTTAAAATTAAAATTAAATATCCAGAAACAGTTACTGATTTTTGATGAACATTTCTTTAGTAAAATAAAATAAAATAAATTTAATGCCATTTTTATAGGGTAGTAATGTATGTTACATGCAGAAAATGGATATTCATATATACATAATCTACCAATAATATCACAGACACTCATACACACACACATACACACAAAATGCCAGAAATGTCTGTTTCATGTTAAAAAGAAACAGTTTAAAAATATTCGTTCTATGACAGGTTTCCTGAATTCTTGCCTGTATATGTACTAGTGAAGAAAAAATACTCTGTATTTTTAGATAAATAATAAAACCTCTTACTCGAATTTTGGTAATCCATATTAAAAACATGCCATGGAAACATTATGTTTTATTGGGCATGGTAGTAGAGAAAAACATATCTGGAGGTCAAGACCCTTGAAAGGATACTGGCAATTTCCTCATTAAAGAATATTATTTTTAAAATTAAAGAAAACATCAGAGGTGCACTTGGGATTACAAAGATGATGACATCTTTGGGCTTTCACTTTTTGAGCTTGATTAGTAGGTGTTAGTTATTTTATAAAAAGAATTAAAGGTTATGATATGTTTCTTAAATATATGGTTTGTATTCATTCTGGCTTTCACATTCATTTGAAAACACTCTCCTAAGGAAAATAATATTTAAGCATGCTAATACTTTATTTTATCCATAATTTCATAGCATCATAGTAAACACATCTAGAGACTTATATTGAACATTACTATTAAAATATATGTAGAGATAATTTGGATCTGAGAATATACTAGCGCTATAAATATATTTTGATCATATTTTAGAAAGTGAAGCTAAATGTGTGCTTGGTTTGAGGCTAAAGTTCCAAGGAGTTTAAAGAGTCTCTTTCAGATTTCATGTGATCACCTGATATGAATTATTCATAAAATGACCATATTGGTTGGCAAAAACCACAATAATCAATATGTAATAAAATTTCCTATAAAAATAAACTATACACGACTGTGAGATCTGATGAAAAAATCTATGAAGGGCTGTTACCTCTGTATATGATGTTAGGCCTGAAGAAGCTGTCATCTTCATCTGTCATCTAGGGTGGCAGTTAGGGAGGAGAAACTAGTGTGAAGCAGAGGACAGCAAGGACAAACTGGTACCTGTGAAGACAAACTAGACTTCACAGGGACCAAAGTGGGAACCCACATCTGCCACCACCTTTAACCTGTATGCTAGACAACTACCTTATACTGACAAAGAGAGTCAGCAGATCAGCCACAGCAAAAGCTAGAGCAGGACGTGGTACCCACATCAACCTTCAGATACACTAGCAGCTGCATCATTTTTAACAGGAAAAGTAATTCTTAAAAATGTAGTTACACTACAGTCACCCCTCAAATTGACATCAATGCATTGCTTTTTGAATCAGGTTTACCTTCCAAATAAGACAACAGTAAAATCACACTTCTTCTTAACACGAAACATCTCTCTCTCTCTCTCTCTCTAACAACTGAAAGTAAACTGTTTCTCCAAAAGTGGATACAAATTCACATAAGTCACTTGTTCATCTTTGGAAGATGTTCATTCCTCTTCTGAAGCACATCTACCCCTTTTGTAGCTATAACTTAAATACAGAGGTCTAAAGTTAACTACTATTAAATATAGTTCATGTTGAATGGTAGAAGAGTAAAAGAGGGAAAATTTGTCTAATATTTTACAAATATATTCATATCAAAATAAGGAAGAGCTCCTTATAGCTGTCACAATCCTTATTTCTGCAAGAGTGATGTGGTCCTACCTGGTTTGTAGCTTTCTTCTTGTACTACCCATTTCATTATTACCTTTACCTTCAACCAGAACATCTTGACTGATAGAGTGACCTCAAACATTGTTCCTGAAGAACCCGAGCCATTAGTAGTCCTCTCAGTATTGGACTATTATAGTTTTCCATTAATTTTGATCACAGGAAAAGGGAATATTAAAAGGACCCTTGGGATCTCCTATAATTTAATAAAGTTAATATTATTAAATTATAGGAGATAATGTCTATTTAGGAGATGGTGGCTGGGGAAATTGACTGACTGATATCTACAAAATGGGTCATCTTATTCATCTGCTGAAGTTACCCTTTGGTTAGATATTAGATGGTATTAGCATCTAATATCTTCAAAGGCTATACCCTATTGGAGAGAATTAACCACACACATCTTCTTCAGACCTCCCTGTAACAAATGCTCCAGTTATGTTCACTTTAGTACTGACTATCAACCAAACCATTATCTATTTCCCATGCATTCATGTAGATATGTACCTTGGCTATCATGCTTTTCAGGAAAAATTGAAGAAGCAGATATACTTCTTAAAGTTCTGTTGATGTCAAGGGATTGGCTTTACTGCTATTCTCAGGGCTACTCTTAAGTGGATCTATAGTGCTGTGGTGAGAAATGCAAATTAAAAACACAATGAGATACATCTTCTTCCAGTCAGAATGCACATTATTAAAAAGTTAAAAAATAATAGATGTTGGTGCAGATGTAGTGAAAAGGGGACACTTATACACTGTTGGTGGGAATGTAAATTAGTATGACCTCAATGGAAAACTGTGTGGAGAACCCTCAAAGAACTAAAAATAGATTGAACTTTTGATCCAGCAATCTCATTACTGGGTATATACCCAAAGGAAAAAAAGTAATATCAAAAAGATGCCTGCACTTGTATGTTTATTGCAGCACAATTCACAATAGCAAAGATATAGAATCAACCTAAGTGTCCACCAACTGATAGGTGGATAAAGAAAATATCATACACACACACACAAACACACACACACACACACAGACACACACACACCATGAAATACTATTCAGCCATAGAAAAGAAGGAAATAACATCTTTTGCAACACCATGGATGGAAGTTGAAGGCCATTATCCTAAGTGAAGTAACTCAGGAATGAAGAAACAAATACTGCATTTTCTCACTTACAAGTGGGAGCTAAAAACTATGGCTATACATGGTCATACAGAGTGGAATAATAGACATTGGAGATTTCAAAATTAGGAGGTAGGAACAAGATGAGGGACAAAAAATTACCTATTCAGGCTGGGCACAGTGGCTCCTGCCTATAATCCTAGCACTTTGGGAGACTGAGGTGGGAGGATTGCTTGAGGCGAAGGAGTTCAACACCTGCCTGGGCAACAAAGTCACACTCCAGCTCTATTAAAAAAAAAAAAAAATAGCTGGGCATAATGTCATATGCCTGTAGTTCTAGGTACTTGGGAGACTGAGGCAGGAGGACTGCTTGAACCTAGGAGTTTGAGGCTGCAGTGAGTGCCACTGAACTCCAGCCTGGGTGACAGAGTGAGACTCTTCCTGAAAAAAAAAAAAAAAATGGGAGCTAAACTATGAGTATGCGTGGTCATACAGAATGGAGTAATAGACATTGGGGACTCCAAAGGTGGGAGGATGGGAATGGGGTAATGGGGTAAGGGATGAAAAATTACTTGTTGGGTACAATATACACTATTCGGATGACAGATGCACTAAAAACACAGATCTCACCATAGATATATCCAATATATCCTAACAAAACTTCACTTGCATCCCCTAAATATATTGAAATAATTTTAAAAAATAAAAATAATATAGTGCTATAGTTGTCCACTTTCAGGTGGTGCTAACATATCCCACAGAATCATCTCTAAAACAGGCTGTTTTTATTCTTCAGTCAACTGGTCACAAGGGGCTTCCCATGAGACCATAGATGCCAAGTGAGACAGAACAGAAAATGTACCAGAAGTAGGGAACATGGGCATGAGCCACTTGTTCATGAAATTTATTTCTGTCTTAAGAACCTGCCTGAGCCCAACTTTATACATGCAACTTCTATTTGGTGGTAGAGAGCTTCTGTGTCCACTCAACTTTATAGTTGGTTGGTCAGTCAACACGTAGCTCATGATGGGCAACTCAGTCCTCATAGGAACTTGATGACCCATGGTCAAGTGCACACCTGCTGGTAGAGTCCACCGGCAAACCAGAAACCGTTCTCAAAATGAGAATAGTTTTCTGCAGAGGATGGAAGAACTTAGTGACAAATTTCTAGGTATGTGTATAAGAGCTTCTCGAAGGGATATCTGCCAGGAAAAATACCATTGGATTTGCTGGTATAAATCCCCCATAGGGGGGCACTTTAAAGCAAGGGAGATACATTAATAAAATTATGCCTGGAAAAAAGACATAAACTGGAATTATCTGGGGCAAACCTGAATGTTTGGTGACCCTAATTAAATATTACATTTGAGATGGAATTCTCAGGCATTCAGAACTAGATTTTGTGAAATTTGTTGGGAGTCTTTTTAAGAAACACAATATTCACTTTCATAGTTTTGATGATTATGAGGGTTCTTCAGGAAAAGTGAGTAAACAAAAATAGAAATAAAAACAAATATTTTTAGTTGTGTGTTTGCCACTGAATACAACCACACACATTCAACCAAAGGGTGAAGGTGAGATAGCTGCATTCAAAGTACACTGTTTCCTCCAGCTGTTGCAGGGGCTGAATCTGGCTAAATGCTCCCAAAGTTTTGGAAAGGTTTTAACATTGTTGCAGCATGGGAAGAAGTCACACAGCAATGCATGAATGGCATTGGGAAGAAAGTTTTGAAGACATGTGTAAACACATTCAAAGGCTTTAACAAAGATTCTGCTGTTGATGAAATAGTAAGTAAAAAGATATTAGTGCTTGGGAAACAGCTAGAATTGGACATTGATGAAACGGATATTCATGAGCTTGTTGGCACTGAGGCTGAAGAGCTTTCCAATGAGGAGCTGGTCAACCTGGAGGAAGAAAGAAGTAATAACGTTTAGGCAGGGAAAGAAGTTAAACCTGAGGCACCAAAAAGCTTTACAACAAAGAATGTAGCAGAGGTATTTGCTACTATTAGCAGGGATGTTTGGATGTTAGAAGAAATGGACATTAATTAGAAGAGATTGGCAAGAGCTGACAGGCTGATATAGGGTACTCCTGCTTGCTATAGAGAAATATATACTGAAAAGAAGAAGCAAATTGTTAGTCTAAACTTGATACCTTCCTGAAGAACACTATGCCTGCTAAACTATCAAGTGTGGATGCCCCAGTGCCTTCTACAGGTTGAGCATCCCTAATCTGAAAATCCAAAACCCTAAATGCTCCAAAATCCAAAACATTTTTGACTATTGACATGATGCCGTAGTTAGAAAATTTCACACCTGATGTTATTTAATAATTTTTAAAAATTATTAAAAATATTGTTTAAAATTAGCTCCAGGCTGTGTATATGGAATATATATGAAACACAAATGGATTTCATGTTTTGACGTGGGTACCATCCCCAAGATATCTCATTATGTGTATACAAATATTCCAAAACCAGAAGAAATCTGAAATCTGAAACACTTTATTTCTGACAAGAGATACTCAACCTGCACCAGCTCCTCTGGAACCTCAGCAAAAGAGAGAAAAATTGATGACCTTGTCATTGTGGCATTTCCATCAATCAGCAATTAATTTTAGTTCAATGCTTCAAATATTCAGGCCCAGTGTGCTTTCAGTTTTGTATATTAATAGTAAATACCCACACAACCATTCTGTTTTTCACTTTCAGTACAGTATTCAATAAATTACAAGAGATAGTCAACACTTTATCATAAAATACACTTTGTGCTAGATAATTTTGCTCAACTGCAGGCTAATGTAAGTATTCTGAACCAATTTAAGTAGGTTAGACAGATTAAATGCTGTTTTGATTTAATGATATTTTCAACTTGCAATGGGTTTTTAGGGATGTGACCTCACTGTAAATTGAGGAGCATCTGTACTAGAATAATACTGAGGTGTGCCCTGTTTTTTTCTTGTTTTTAATTTAGTGGAACTATATTGATTTCAAGAGTTTTGCACTTAAGCATATTGAATGCCCCTAATTGAAAGAGAAAGAGATCTACTTTGTTTGAGTAAATATATGGTAATGTGCTGGCTGAGATTTTTGGTTTGTCAAATACAATAAAAATTACCTACAATATTTGGTGATCTTAAAAAAAATTTGACTCATATACAGTAGAATTTTTACCCCAGATATTCCATTTACTAGTTACATGATCTTGGGAAATTTACTTAATCTTTCTGGTCTTTAATTTTATGAACTATAAAATGGGAGATGTGGTATTTGTCTTGGAAAATTATGAGGATTAGAGAAACTAATGTTCCTGGTGCTCCTGGTACACAGTAGGTGCTCAGTAAATGGAAACTTATTTTTAGCACTAAAACTCTCACTTCTAAGACTACTACTCCTTTAGGCAGAATATTTGGGTTGTGAGTAACCTAAAAGTTGCAACACTGCTACTGAAGCTTTTATATGAGGAACCTGAGGCTCAAAAAAAGGAAGTAACTTTCCATGTTCAAGATGACGATTTATTGCCAAACTAGCACTGCGAGGGATTAACCCAGTCATTAAAAAACAGACACTGGAGGCGCATTGTTATGTTTCAAATTTTGGCTCTTTTTACTTGCTTACTTGCTTGGGAAACTTATTTACCTTCTTTGTACATAAGTGCCCTTATCTGTAAAATGGAAACAATAATATAACCACCTTAAGGGACTGATGCGAAGGGACCATATGAGTAAAATGCAGGCAAATTTGTTATATACCGTATGAAACAAAAATAACCTAACAAATATTAGCTATAAGTATTGTTAAAAGCTTCTAATTTTTCTATTCCATGAATCATAACCATATTCCTAGTAGCTGAAGGAAGCATAGCTTTCAAAATGAAAGTGCCCTTTGACAAAGAGGAAATTATAAAATCAAATTCTATTAAGAAAAAAATGTAAAAATGTTGAATTGCATGCATATGATATGTGTATATATACTATGTAAGGATACATATATATTTTATGCTCTATACAGAAATAAAAGTATTTTATTACTACTATTTAAATGAAAAGCTATAAAATGAAAATGTTAGAAGACTTATCTCAAAAGCACATTGGGATTCCCAAACAATGTGAGATCATTAAGTACTTTGCAAATGTAAAATGCAAAACAAATGCTTCTAATAATACTATGAAATGTTCTCATAAAGAGCAACTTGGTATTTTTCTTTATATGTACGCGAGGAAAAGCAATAGTTTATTAGCCATGTAATTATTAAAGGAATCCTAAAGGCATGAATTAGAATTATGTCTTTATTAAGATAATGCCTAAGGATGTTTGGAAATAATCTTTGCTTTGCTTAATTTTATTGTTTTAAGATTAGTTAGTAAAAAGACCATGTTTTGGACCTAAAAAAATCTGTCTGCTGAATATATAACTACACAGTTATTTGTTTCCAAATGTTATTCTCTCCTGGCACCTATACACAATCATTAGAACAAAAACAGAAACCTCTATGTACTTTCTTATTTCATTTCAATTTGTCTCCTGTCCTTTGAAAGTAATGGTGCAGAATGCTGATTAGTTAATAATTGGCCATATTTCTTACATTCATTTTACTCACATGTGAAAATTGTTTTTTCACTCCAGTTTTTTGTAGGCAATTTAGTCTCAACTCACAGTTTAGTCAATTGAAAAATGCCTAAGTAGTGTTTCTACCTTGTTATTCTACTAGACCCAAAAGTGTTAACCTTCAACCTTTAAAATATAGGACAGAACAATGGCCATTTACTACAAAATTCAAGATATATGTTAAAGATTACTTACTAGGTATGAGGTTAAGCATTATTTATGTTTTGGGACATATTGTTTCAATTTTTTTAAACAAGTATGTAAGTTTTCATGAAATATGGAAATGATTTAATTTCTATTAATACCTCAAAGAGCAATATACCTCAAAAATGCTAAACTTGAGATATCCAGTTTAATCATATTTTCTTCCTTAGTCCTTAATATTCATTTTATATAAGGTAGAGTCCTTTTGAGTTACCCACCAAAACACTGACTTTATAGAAATTATTTTTAAAGCCAGCCTGCATATTTCCAAAATGCTTTATTTGGATTGAGGGGAAAAAATCAGTGTGTTGAATTCTTACTAGCCCCCAAATTTTCAGGTGGCTCAAGTCTCATTTTACCATGCAAAGTTCTCAAGTTTAGTAAATGATGACATTTCAGGTATCTAAAGAGCTGATTTGAGCCTTGAGCTGTGCGTTGACACAGTAAATAGTGTCATGGACAATGTGTGATGAAAAATGTTTAATGATATGAGCTACGCTTTAGTACTCAGTGTCAGAAAAATTCTGCGAAACGGTAGTCTAAAGTTACTTTTTAAGTAATTGTTATTATCACTAAGCAATGATCATGTTAAATAATACTTGATATCACTTGATATAATATCACTACTATTGTGGGAGATCTTCCACATCACTGAGAATATTATTTGTTACAGCTTAGTTAGGTCAGCCTTCATAATTTAATTTTTTACTGTCTTAAAAAATAATTTAAACTGACAAAAATGTCTTTCCTCTTTTTACTGTGCATAAAGGTTATTGAAAATTATTTGAATTATACTCGTATGGCCAAACCAGAAATAAATTAGATTGGAAAATTTATTGGCATATGATGAAAATCTGTACAGATAATATGTAAAGATTTACATATTACACATAGGCAAATGGAGTTTTATACTTAGGAATAGGGGAATTATCTCCTTCCTCCCTTTCATTTTTTCCTAAATATGCTTTTACCTATATACAGGAAACTGCCTGTGTATTGACATTGCATGAGAAGAATGAAAGGAACTTTGGAATATATGTGTAGTTCTCTTGATAAGGGGCATATAAGCTCAGAGAAGGGAGAGAGATAAAAAGAATTTTCTCAAAGCAACCCATTTTAGTGGCTACAAATTCTCAATTAAAAATGATTAAGCTATCATTCGTAACTCCTTGATCTAAGGACAATTACTAAGAGAAGAGGTAGGGATTTAGGAAAAACACAAGGACAAAGGTAGAGTTTGTTTTATTGTATAGGCATCTTCATTTCTGTGATCCCAGAACTCACAAAACAGTCTGCATTTTTTTAAAATTCCCAAGTGAACTCCCATATTTGAAAGAAAGAGTCCACAGTAAAAGTTAATAATTTACTTGACTTTGTAAATCAGTCTATTATAAGTGATTTTCCACAGCTTGATTTATTTATTGATGGTGGGGTAGTGTATGTATTTTCTAGATCAAAAAATCATGGAATAGAGAGAGAAGTGGCAACTCTACCTTTACTTACAATCATTCAAGATCTCTCTCCTCTCTACCTATTAAGATATGTCTTAGGGAAACCCTATGTAGAAGTTCATATCCTTATAGTGAATGGGATGGAAAAAAAAAGGAAAATGGATAGAACCAAGACTTGTTCCTTACTCTTAGGATCTGTCCAAGAAATGCTGAGGTTTAACAACTGTGTATTCTCCATTTAACATATGACAAGTATTTTGGTAACCACTAATACAAAAGGTGATTATCAACTCTTCAAGAGCTTATACTTTATTTGTGAACATTAAAATAAAGATGCAATATGAAATAAGAACTAAAATAAGTATCTTCAAGGCACAGAATTAATACAGAGGAGAAATATATTAAACACCTAGTGAAGAGAAGGAGGAATAGAGGAAGGCTTGGACAAAGGATCAGTGCCTGAACAATACCTGAACAGGATTCTGAGGAGTTTATAGCAATTTTCCAATACAAAATGATCAAGTGAATAGATGAAATGTATTAGTAAAATAGTCATGAAATAGCATGGTGTTTAGGGAAACAGTAGTTCTGCATGGCTATCTAATAATTTATTTCACTTCTTAGAGCATGTGTTAAAAATTAAATTGCCAAGACCCACCCCAGAACTATGGAATTAGAATCTTTGCATTTGAGATCCAAAGATATGCTATAAGCCTATTGAGTGATGGTATGCATTTTAAGGTTATTAGACAACTATAAATATGTGAGGTGACCAAGACAAATGTAATGGGAACCAAGAACTAATCTGCTTTTCACCAGGAGCCCATAGTGGGATTACAGCATTGGAACACCATGATCAGTTTGCACTTAAAAGGATCATTCCAGAGACTGTAGATTGGCCTCAGTAGTCAAAGAGACAAGTTATCGGGATGCTGTTTTAATGTAGGGGATAAAAGATAAGGACTTGGATTACATTTATTGCAGTAGGAATGGAGAGAAGGGGCCAGACGTGTCAGGTCTTTAAGCGTTAAAACACAGAATCAAAGAACAATCAAAGAACCTCTTGTGTCACATTCTACACAGTTCTCATTCATTTTTATGTACTTATAAATAGAAGAAGGGGTTAATTTCAATGTTAAGTATTATACAAACCATAGTTTTACCAGCCTGATGATTTAAGAGGTGTGTGCTGCTATACATAGCTAGGAACATTCCTGTGTGTCTCAGGAGAAAAGTTTCAGAGATCTTTTGGGTTAGTTTCACCTCAGTAGAGCTATCTGAGTCAAGATTATTCTAAGCACTAAGCCTTCAATATTTTTAAAAAAACTATTCTCTCTATACTCTGTTTCCATCCTTGTCTATTTCTGCCTGAAATATTCCACTTAAGTTCACGTGGTCATCACAGCCCGGCACAGTACCTGCCCTAGTTTCCCTTACTTCACAAGCAACGACTGTTTCTTTCTTTGAAATTGCTGTAGTATTTACCATGTTCTCTTTCTATTGTCTTCTGCCTTATATTTCCTTGCCCGAGATTCACTTTTGGTCTGCTCTGCCAGTTGAGGTTCATAAATAATCAATGTCTTCTAAAAGTGCCATGGACATCCCTTGCATATTATTGTCAAATTAATTTTAACTATCAGCACCTACATAAATAAGATTTTATAGTAAGCTTAAAAAAACATTGTACATATATGTATTATATTAAATATATACTTTATACATTTAGGTAAAAGCATAAACCCATGAAGAAGAATCAATAGTAAGAAATGTTTATTGTGTACATATTGTGAGCCTAAGCATTGTTAATAAATTAGAGACAGTAAAATGCATGATTTGAAGAGGTTTACAATCTCATTGAAGAGGCTGAATGTGTGTATATTAAAAAGATAAATAAAATTTAAGGAGCAGTAGAAAGAATAAGACATACAGAAAGGAAAACTGGATTCAAACCCAATTCAACAGCTTACTATAACTTTCAACAAAGTATTTAGCTTCACTTTCATTATTTAAAAAATCAAGGAAATAATACCTTTATGGGTTACTCTAATACTAAATATCATATGAAGTTATTCAGTAATGCAACAAATATGTGTTAAACCAGAAACTCTGTGCCTTACATGATATTAGGATGTAGAAATAAAGTGTAAAACAACACAAACCAGATTTTTGCATTCTTAGAGCTTATATTTTAGTGGGCAAAATCAGGAGAGAAAAGATGCATAAATGAGTCAATAGTAAAATACCAAAGAGTAAAACAACCAGTGCAAAAGCCCTAAGGCAAGAAAAAGCTTGGCTTGTTTAAGGAACAGAAAGAAAGTCATGTGGTTGGAACACTATGATACAGGTGAAAAATATATTAAGAAAGGCTGAAAAGGTATACAGGGACAGTTATCGCACACTGATTAAATTCTCTTTTGGTATCAGGCGGTAAATTAAGCACCTTTTGTATACGAATATTTACTTTTAATACAATAACCCTCTAATGTAGGGACTGCTGTCATCCTAAATTTACAGGTGAGGAAATGTTCTAGGATAGGTATCTGGTGGACTCAAGATTTGAATTTTAGCATTCTGATTCCAAACTTGATGCTGTTTTTAGCCAGAGGGAGGAGTGATCTAATTAAAGAAGATGAAGACAAAGATGGAGGAGGACAGGGAGGAGGACGAAGAGGAATAACAGAAGGGGAAGACAAAGGAAAAGGGAAAGAAAACAGTTGAAAGATTATACTAAGCAAATCAATCTAGCATGTGTTATATAGTCTGCTTCTTGCACAATTATATATGGCTATCTATGCATGGAGACATTGGAAAATATAATTATTTGCTTACCCTTGGGGATGATCATAACATGAAAAAGCAATGCATAGACTAAAATATGTGCAGAATGATTTTGTTTATTTAAAAAATCAAACAAAACAAATCACATATACTTATATACTTGCATATTTGTAATCATGTAGAAGTATACATGTCAAATTTTCATAATATTGGATATCTCTAGAGTAGGAGTTGAAAAACACCATATTAAAAAATAAATTAAAATAGAAGAGTGAAAGGGAAAGCATAAATCACAGTGACCTTTGCTCTCATCTGTCATTGGATATGTTTATAAAATATATGCTGATGAAAAAGTAGAAAGAAGAATAAGGATTCTGATATCAAACTGGACTATAAGACTCCTTTTAAGGTCATGGGTTAAACACTGTGAAATCAATTATCACTTTAAATGGAATAATGTGGTATTTATTTTATTTAGTTGTGAATTGTTAACAAAGCATTCTTGTTTTGCAGACTGCTTACAGCAAATCAGAGAAATATTTTAAATCTGTTCTGAATATCATTTATTTTGCAATTTTACACTACTCTCAAGTTTTTTGCATCCTTAAACCCTTAGATATCCAATATGTAATTCTTCCATTATAACCACTCTTGCTTTGACTTTTTGCCTGTACCACATAGAAGCTTTTGGCTGGGGGGTCATCTTATTCTAGACTCTTATCTTCTTCTAGAAGACAATAAGTGATTTTTGTCTTAACTGTTTTAAGTGTTCCTTGATACTGTGTTTAGACATGTATTATACTCTCTAAGTGCAACAATACAGAGTGGGTGAAGTAATGGATAAAATAAGAATGCTCATAAGTTGATAATCTTCAGGCTGGGTAATGGATAAAGGAGAGCATTTTACAGTATTTGGTACTTTTGAATATATTTGAAATTTTTCCTTAAAAATAAAGAGAAGTATTGAGAGACTGAGATACTGAAATAAACCACTTAAGTTTTAAATTTCCATCATCACAGGGTTCAGAGGTGAGCTTAGTAGAAATGTTGGAGAAAAGCTGAAAATAACTATTAGGGTATCCTATCACAATTAGTGTAATTATTGGGATATCCTATCACAATTGGTATTGTGGTGAAATGCATGAACGGAAAACTTCCAGAAAGTGTATCTTAATTAAATAAAGGTTTATATTTCATGGGTAAAATAAGGCTGGAGGTGGGTAGTTCAAGGTGGTACAGTGGCCTCATATCACAAATGTCCTGGTATCCTTCTCTCTTTCTACTCTGCCATCCTTGGTGTGTGACCTTTGCTTCAGGATCATGAGATGGTTCCTGTATCTCAAAACCTCACACCCACATCTCAGGCATTAAGAGGAAGAAAGAAGCAACAGCAGGAAAGAGTAATGCCTACATAAAGAAAACAAAACTCTTCTTGGCTGACTTCCTCTCCAGGCTCTTAGCCCAGAATTGTGTGATGTCAAAACTCTAAGCTGCAAGGAAATCTAGGAAATGAAATTTTAAATTGAAAAAATTGCCACCCCCCACCAACCAAATCAAAGTAATATTAATGAGGAAGAAAAGAAGAATGCATATTGGGTAGGCAGGTAATATACCTGTCCAAGTCCACACCTTTGGCTATACGACATCCTTAGGCAAACTTCTTCACAAACATGGAGCAAAATCTTTGCCTCAGACCTCCCTTGTGGGGAACAATGGCCCAAAATTAACTCTACTATATTTAACCCAAAGTCTAGAATTTTACCCTTTTCAGAAACAGAGTCATGTTGTTAAGGTTTCTGCAATAATTTTGTTAAGGTAATAGGGAAATGCTCACATATTTCTTATTAAGAGGAGAGCACATTTAGTGGAGTATATGAAAGAAAATCTGACTTGGAAAGAACTAAGCCAGAGGCTATTGTGAAATCCAGATGAGAGACAGTTAGGTAATGTAAGACTGAACCAGAAGTGTGAAGAGTTAAAGACAGGTTTTGGACATAGACCTCGGTAAATCTAATAAATACTGAATGGATGGGAGGCAATCAGGCAGAGGTGGTTAATGAGAGAGAAATCAGAGATGATGCCAAAATTTAAATGTGGGATGAATTAATAAAAAAAAAAAAAAAAGAAAGCTCTCCATTTGTCATCTCCCTAATTTTTTTTTATCTCTATGGAAGGAATAAGGATTATAATATGCATCCTTCTCAACAAAATAAAAATATACTGTCTTACTTCTGAATGCTACACTTAAACTTACAAAGAATGTAAGTGACAATAGCAAACATTATTTATTCAGTACTTATTATGGGCCAAGTTCCATGTAAAACATTTCAACATTATCTCATTTAGTCATCACAACAATCTAATAATAAAGTAGATATATTTTCTTTACAGATGGAGAAGTTATTTAGAAAAGATCACACAACTGGTATTTAAATTCAAATTTGCATTGCTACACAAGACATGCCTTTTTACTCTATTATACTGCCTCATACGTTATCATTCATATCCACATATATTTTGCATTTTTGTAGATGAGCTATTGAACACAAAAACATCTCTAAATTTTAATATGAATGTGAAAATTACATTGAAAGAGAAATTTCTTTCTAGGGACTTTAGATTACTAAATAGCACTTTCTCCCTGATTCCTACACTGTGCAAGAACAGACGGAGTTTCAATCCATTACATTTGAATTTTGAAAAGTTTCAGACCACCAATACAAAATATTATCAGTTTTGCCAGGGAAAGCAAAGAGCTGGGAAGACAAAGGAGTGGATGGTACAGTTGAAAGCTACCCCAGCATAAACTCCATGCTGAAGTCAAAGGTTATGGATTACACAATTGTAAGACTTCAGATAGTAGGGCTTCCAGAATTGAGCCATAAATTCAGTGCTATTAAAACATCCCCTCCTTTTACTTCTCATCCCTCCTCGCCTCTTCTTTTCCTTGACTGTGGCCCTCGTTTTCAAAGACAAAAAAGGAAATCTGGATTTAGTAAGGAGATACTTTATTCAAAAGAATTATTGCAAGGACTAAAAAGGGATGGAGAACTATAGCAAGAGATTTCATCACACTACTCAGAATGGCATGCAATTTAAAATTTATGAATTGTTTATTTCTGAAATTTTCCATTTAATATTTTCAGACCATGTTTGTCTGCAGGTACGGAAACCATGGCAAGTTAAACAGCAGATAAGGGGGAACTACTGCAGAGTTATTAATATAAGAACTAGAAAAATAAACTATGGTGGGTAGCCAAGGACAATAGCTACCACAATCCACTGTACCTTATTTCTCTTTGATCATTCTGTAAATTTTACTTTAAATCATGCACAGCTGGAAACCTATTTTCCTAGACCTGAAGACTCATAATATCTGCCCCAAACAGCTTAGTATCTTTGACACTTGAATGCCTCAGCACATCTCTGTACTGGGTGTGGTAGA